>PVKZ01000143.1:0-621694 GCA_004027375.1 Macroglossus sobrinus
GGAAGGGAAGGGAAGGGAAGGGAAGGGAAGGGAAGGAAAGGAAAGGAAAGGAAAGGAAAGGAAAGGAAAGGAAAGGAAAGGAAAGGAAAGGAAAGGAAAGGAAAGGAAAGGAAAGGAAAGGAAAGGAAAGGAAAGGAAAGGAAAAAAAGAAGGCTGTTTCCCTTTGAAAGGAAAAAGGACAATGCTTTTAAAACATTTAACCACTTGTCTCTGTAACAGCCTCACCATTTTCTGCTTCATCTCTGCAGTTCCTTCAGATGCAAAGGCATTTTCTTTCATCTTCACGTATGAAATTAATATCTATAAGGTCTTCCATGAAGCTCAAAGTTAGAAGCAAGTTCTTCTAAATTTCTATGGCACCTTATTTTTAACTTATTTATGACAATCACTTTCTAACACTTTGAACATGAAAAACAGAATCACAGGATTTTAGAACTCAAAAAGATCATAAAGAATACCTCAGTCACCCTACTGTGCAAAGGGGAAAACTATGGCTCCATTAAATTATGTGATATACTCCAATTTCCACAGTGAGTTAGACATAGCATCAAAACCAGATGCCAGGATCCATCCATAATCCTAGGTCCCTGTTCTTTCTATTTACACAGAGTTGTGCCTATTTGAAATTAGTGGTTAAATATTTTTTCTAAATTAATGGCAAACTATGTCGATTAAAAGTCTCAAGTTTCTTTTGCCACAATGAGTTAACCAAATGTTTAAAGATTGTGTCTGGCATAGCATGAGGTGGCCATGAATTGACTGGGTTTCTCTTTTTCTTTCTTTCTTTTTTTTTGCTCCAACATGACCTCTGTTCTGGCAGATTAAAAGGAGAAAAGTAGTCCATAAAGCTAGTGACATGAACTTGGGTATCAAACAGATGAGCACTCCATCTTGAGCAAGAAAAAGACCATTTTTAAATCTGATATTTTCGACATTGACTTTTCTTACAGTTTCTTAGTAAAATACTTAAATCTCATCTCTACTCATCCTCTCCCAATTATTTTATTTAAATATTAGTATAATGGAAATATCTCACTTTATTGGTAACGAAACAATGATGATTTCCAAATCTAGAAAGCAATGCAAAGAAGCACTTTATAGGAAAGGGATTTTATGGTACATTCAGGATTCACTTAAACAAAGATTGTTCAGCTATCATTCAACCTACGCTTACCTACATTAGTCTCTAATCCTTCTAACACACCTTCCACACACAGAAGCCAGATTTTTAACAATTATTCCAATGAACATTACAAGTTAGCTAATGGCAGTGCAGCTTTTCAAACCACCATAATGTTTCTTTACAATCATGTGACCATTTAAAGATTTTATTACATTTCCTCTCACACAGTAGAGGAAATGGGAAATATAAATATACACACAGTGCTACTATTATTAATGGAATTGAGAGAAAAAAAGAACAACCTCTAGGCATACTGAAAACAACACATCTTTAGCTTCAGTAGGATACTCATTGGATTTAAAGAGACTCTTGTGTTTATAATTATGAAGAAAAAGAAGGAAATTAAAGAATATGTTCAAAAGGCTGAAGATGTATTATCATAAAGCAATATTTTCATAAAGCAATATTTCATAGCATTATTTCAACTATCTGGAAAAGAAAACCCCTTTATAACATATAAGTCTTTCTCAGGCACCACTCAGGTTCCAGTAAATCATCTATTAATTCTTTGACTTTTTGTTCTTGGATAAAGGAACTTCTGCACCAGCTCCCTGGGCTTTCTTCCCTTTCTAAAATATATATTCTTCCCCCCTTTGTTCAGAAGCCAAATGATTAGCTTCAGGCTCATGACTGATTTCCCATTGTTCCATTCACTTTAACCTCTCCTCATTGCGCCAACAATCTGGACCCCAGAGGGATTTGTCACAGTTCTCCAATTCTCTTTCTCTCTTGGCAGAAATTTTTTTATTTGATTTTTTTGTTTCCTTTACTTTTATAAAAAGAAGAATTCTCACTTTAACTGTTCCTTTTGAATCATCCTTTGGTTATGAGAGGAGGAAGGGCCTTAACTTCTTGGAATTCAGGTGATGTTGACAGGGAGCACTTGTGCTCATTTCTTTTTGTAACAAATCACAGAAGTGGAAATGATACTCTTAAAAATGGTATTGCCTTTTAATTTATATTTGAATCTATTCATCATAATGATAAACTTCAGTTTGATTATATCATAGAAGCTATTTTTTTTAATCAGCTACAATGTAAGAACAATCAATAATTACTAAAAATAATCTCTGGAAAGGAAAGCAAAAAATGATACTTTAATCTCAAAGAACTGTTGTGACTGTCAGGTAACACTACATTCAATGATAGAACAAACATAGCCATTAAAGTCATTCTGAATGGGGGAATTCGTTGGCATCATTAGTAGCTATGTTACAAGAGCTTAGATGTCTGTATTGGGTAAGAGCCGGGGCTTCATCCTTGGATCCCCCATAAAAGATTTGCGTAGAGGCTGTAGCTCAGAAAAAGACAGAAGGCAAAGAGTAGCAACCAGAAGTGATTTATTAGGCAGAACACTTGGGATAAGTCTAAGCAGGTACCTCAAAGAGGACTGAGGGCCCCAAGATGTTGACAGCTGGGGTTTACATGGGCCATAGAGTTTCTTTGTTCTCCTTCTGTCCCTCCCATTTTCAATGATATGAATTCCTTGCACCTCTTTCGGAACCTCCTGCTCCTGGCCTGGGATCCCATAGTCTTGGGACCTTGTTAACATCTTATTGTCCTCTTCCCTCCAGCTCATATCTACCTATCTACCCTATCAGTAGCAAAATGAAAATAACAATAACTACATTCGTTAAGACCACTCCATGATCTAGGCAGTATGCACTAGAGCTTATATTTAATCTTCACTCCATGAGCCATATCGTTCTATTCTCCATTTTTATACATTGGGAAACAGGTTCAGCAAAGTTGCTTAATGCTCAATGCCACATAACAGAACCTAAATGAAAATTTGTATATCTGGAACACCTGGATAGAAGAAGAGAGTCAGACAAATGAATTCTGTTTTGGACCTGCACCATTCAAAAAGATTTTACCAAAAAAAGAGACTTAAAAAAAGATCTCAGTTAAAATCACACCATTTCTTCTGGTACAGTTTTTGAGCATACATTCTGTAGGACAATACAGTAAGTGAAAATATTTACCTGTAACACCCATTTTTCTGAATTGTGGGTAGGCATTCAAATTATTCCAAATCAGTTCCAAATTATGAAGTATGCAAATTCTTGTTGATTATCATGAATTTCTTAAGGGCCTTCTAGCACTGTTTGTACTTATTAAATAAGATCTTTTAACTTCAGTAAAAGCTGCATCCTTACAAATTAAGAATTAAGCTCATTTTAGAAATGAGAAAATTATTTTTCTACAATTTTCTTTCCCCCTAAGATTTCCAAGTCAGAACAGTGGTGAGGGAAGAGTCTCAGTCTGCCCCTCTCTCTCTTTCTCTCTCTGTTTCTGTCTCTCTCTCTCTCTCTCTCTCTCTCTCTCTCTCTCTCTCTCTCTCTCTCATGCCTATAATAACATTAGCTCATTTTCAATAACAATATGAAAATGAATCCGTGTCTTAAATCCCTTGATTTGGGAATGATAAAATAACTAAATGTTGAGAAACAGAGAACTCAGAAGAGAGAAAAAGTCTATTTTACCTGCCAAAACATGATTTCCTGTTATGTAATTAAATGAGAAGACTTTAAAAGGTTTAACTGAGATCCTGGGCACCTCTGAGCTTAGCAGCATAACATTTTGGTAAGGAAAGTTGTAAACAGATGAGATACATATGGAGTATGTTTCCCTTGAAATTCTCAGAGTCTTAAAATCTAACAAATAATGTGCTTTGAGCTTTCACCTAATTCTTCATTCTTGTGAAATTCGATGACCCTGAACATAGAAGCTCTCTCTCTCACCTAGGACTGTATATCAGTTTGGAAACACTAGTTACATATCACAGTGGATCAGTGACTTCAACACATAAAATGATCCGAGGTACCAAATCTATACTGTATATTCAAATTTGTAATCCAAGCCCAAGGATAAGAAGGAAAAGGGGACACATCAGAAAGTAAAGGGGAATAAAGAAAGGAGCAAAAGAGGCAAATGAAACAAAATTACACAAAAGCATTGTAAGAATTTTACTGCACTATAAATCAATAATTCTCCATCTTGCAAGATTCCTCCTGCACATTAAAACAATATGAATCAAATCTGATTAGCTTAAGAATAATACTAAAATAGAGCATTTTTTCCTTAAGTTCAATTAAATAATACATTTAATCAACTGAAAGGGATATATCTGTACAAAACAAAAAACTTTTGAACATAGTCTAACAATGTCTTACAGGAACTTGTATTACATTTTTTAATATAAGTGTATTCTTAGGAGAGGAATTTTACAAACTAGCAATCTGAAAATAAGCCAGTAGCCTAGGGAGCTATACACAAAAGGTCTTCAGGAAAAAGAATGAATGGGCATGTCAGTCTGCTGTAATAGCATAATGATGCTGCGGGCAGAGTTGCCTGGAGCCTAAAAATGCTTTAGGACTTAGCATCAGACAAATAAACTAATATTTTCAGAGAGCTGGCTATGCGTCAGGCCATATTACATACCTAATTTCTTTGTATCCTAAAAGTTCTGTGATATGAATAACATCATCATCATCATTAAATGTATTAATGAAGGGCCTAGGACTCAGAGAGTTCAGTCCAGGTCATAGCTAACTTTCAAGATTGTCTTGAAGATTAAGAAACAACATATAAAACATTTCTATATAAACCACAAATAGAAATACAAACATAATAGTTTAAAATTTTGTAGTTAACTTCTGGCTCACTACGCCATACAAAGCACACATAATACTCAACTCCATCCCAAATTTCTTTTGAAATAATAAAGGTAGAAAAAAAAAGAATAAATCCATGGCACTGTGAAGTCAAGAGAAGATGCCTTACAGATAGGATATTCTGATACTTCCACACATTTCTGAAAGATAAAAAGAGAAAGAAATTCTATTTATAAACTCAGCCTTATAAAACCGAAACAGTTCAGCTTATATCCAGGAGAAGGCTCTCATAGGAGATGGTGTCTTTCTGTTGGAACAGATGCACAGTCAGGAGGTCTGCAGCATTCATCTCCTACAGGAGCCCAAGAACTTTCCACTAAAAACAGTGTAAGATTTGTCTGGGAAAGATTATTAGTGTGAGTGTTTGGGCTGGCAAAGCAGGCCTACAAGAACTCCAAAATACCTCAATGAACTTGAAGAATAAAACAGAAATGACAGTTCCTCCAAGAAGTAAAACTCAGTAAGTTCACTGTTAGGGAATTATGTCCTTCCCAAATTCATATGTTAAAATCTTAATTCCAGTACCTCGGAATGTAACTGTATTTGGAGATAGGGTCTTTAAAGATGTAATAGTAAAAATTAGATCTTTAGGGTGGGACTTAATTCAATATGACTGGTGTCCTTATAAAAAGAGAAGATTAGGACACAGACATAAAGGAGAAATCTATGTGAAGAAAAACAGAAAAGAATGCCATCTTTTGTTGGAAAGAGGACTCAGAAGAAATCAGTCCTGCCAAACCTTGATCTCAGACTTGTAGTCTCTAGAATTGAGAAAATAGATTTCTGTTGTTTAAGTCACCCAGTCTGTGGTACTTTGCTATGGTAGCTGTAGCAAATGAATATAATAATCACCATATCACTTTCAGTAAAATCTCCCTTACTTTGAAAATTGTGAGGGTTCTAAGTTAGTCTCCCAATCACAATGACTGGAGCCTAAAGTCTATAGCCAATCATTTCACTCAACAGACCTTTTTCAAAGGAGATTCCATACCAGGCATTTGTATGAATCAATATACTCCTACTTTCAAAAATATAATCACTCAACCAAAAATCAACAGATTATACTCAAATGAGTGAAATAGAAAAACTTACCCTGGGTAGACTAAAAATAATATATGGCAGAGAAACAATCTTAAAAAAGAAAAATTTTAATTAGTAGTCTCAGAGTGTTTCAAGCTATTATGGAAATGAAAATCCAGTCTCAGAACAGAGAACTATCTTACTTGGAATTCCCTTTCACACCCAGTACATCAGTACTACAAGCCACCTGTTTCTTTAGGCTCTGGAAAGTTAAAAACAAAAATTAGAAAATGAAGGAGGAAAATATGATGACAAAAAGAACAGGATGGACAGGTTTTCCTTGGCTACATCCTTACATTTCAAAATATCTGGTGTGGAAGATTGATTAGTATCAGAACTACAGTATAGTCTAATAACAGATAATAGTTGTATAAATGGAGATGAGACACAAAATTTAAATCTCACTATAAATCTGACAAACAAAGAAAATGCAATTTCTTTTATTTCATCTATAATGACCCTGTCCTAAGTTTCTACCTGTTGGTAAACAAAAAAATACATACATGGATGACAGATTTTAAAAATTGATGATGGAAGACAGATAGATGATAGGTAGGTAGGTAGGTAGGTAGGTAGGTAGGCAGGTAGATAGATGGACAGACAGATGATAGAAAAAATATACTTGCTAAATATCCAATCTTGTATAAAGTTTAGTCTCATTCAGTACATTAAAACAATTCCTTAACAGCCGATTTATACAATTGCATCAAACTACTTTGACAGGGTAATATGTGCCTGGTGATCTCAAGTTCAGATCCCCTTTTACTGGCTTTGTGATCCTTCAGGTCTGATCGGCTACAGGCCCCAGATCCTCTGCATCATCTTCCATCTGGCTTCTATCCCATGGGTCCACTACACCATGGATGGTAATTTAGCAGGCTGGCTAGAATTCCAGAGTACCCACCACATGGGTCATCTAAACTTCAAATCTCTACTCTATCTTCTAATTCTATTATCAAGTTTACTTTCATGTGGCTATGCCCTAAGTTTTATGTGGAGGAACCCAACAGAAAGCCTTTTAATGGAGCCCTAACAAAGACAGGGAAAGACAGTATAGTTCTAAGAGTCCCCTGTGCCATTAATGTTACCCCACAGAGCTAAAGCCCACTTCTGGCCATTGACATCTTCCCTGCTTTCTTCCCAGTGTCCAAAAGGGCAGGACCTCCCACTTTCTCTTCCTACCTAGACTTCCCGTACATAACACCATCTAGAGCAGCCCACCAGGCCTAAACCTTGATAAGCTAAAGGAAAGATAAAAGAATTTAGAGAATCCTTTCTGAAGATAATAGCCTAGTTTTAAAATCCATAAAAATCTTAATTTTAAACATGAACAGTTATATATTATCTTTGTTCTCCTTGCACCTATTTCTATTCTTCCCAAACCAAACCCAGGTCTATGGATGCTAAAGCCAACGAAAATAATCTACACAAAAGAGACAGAAAAAAAAAACATTATTTTTAAAAAATGAACCCATTTATTTATAAATGTTTTTTAAACCTGTCATATTTCATAGGGAGACTCATTCACTGGTCCTTGCATGCCAATTAGGATTTCCCTGCACCTATAAATATAGATAAATACCACTGAAACTCTTATTCATGGCCTATAGGATTTCCAAGGTCTTCCCCTATTGTTCCATGAAATCTGAGAGGCTTGGTTTTCTTCAAGGTGCCACTAAATCACCTTCTGCTTCTGAATTCTTGTTCTCTTCTCAGACAAGGGACAAGACCCATCTCTTTGATTTCCTCTACCTGCTCTCAACACAACTCTCAAGTCAAATGTCAGTGACTGACTTTCAGTAGACATTTGGTGACAACAGTGAGAAGGAGGGCATATCAATACTACAAAAAATATAATATTAAGTATCAGACATTTGTGTTTTAAAAATACTATCGACTTTTCATAACTATTGACTTTTCATGACTTCAATTTTCCATTCTTTTGCTCAACCATTTCACTTTCTATAAAGCTGCAGCACAACTTTAAAAATTTGCTTTGATTTTATTATATAAAAAATGCATCTCTATCCAACACTTAGGTCCAAATTCACCAACTAATGAACAGATAAATAAAATGTGATATATCTATATAACAGAATAATACTTGGCAATAAAAGGAATGAACTATTAATTCATGCTACAACATACATGACCCTTGAAAACAGTAAGGTAGAAAAGCCAGTCCCAGAAAAGCATATTGTACATTTCCATTATATAAAACTTCTGGAATAGGCAAATCTATAGAGATAGAAAGTAAATTAGTGGTTGTCCAAGGCTAGGGATTTGGAGGAAATGGGAAACTGCTAAATAGGTAGAGTTTCTGTTATGGGATAATAAATATGTTCTAAAATCAGTGCACAACTCTGTAAATACACTAAAAACCATTGAATGTACTCTTTAAATGGGTAATATTTATGATATGTAAATTATATCTATCGTATGTAAATTATACCTAAATAAAGCTATTCCAAAACAAACAAAAAAGTATCTGTCTCCAGTATTTTCTACCAACAACTGCAGTCAATATTTTGTGGCCAGAGGATGTGCAGCAAGTAAGCAACACCCGCTACAGGAGGGTGTCTTAACGGGACTTTTTTCCTCTCCAGGACTGTGATATGTTATAATGGCTCCCACATTGATTGATATTTGTGACTTAGTAACAATGTCAACCTTCATTTGGTGTACTGTTTATATAGTGCAGTGCTACCTGTTCTCCACTTGTCTCTTGCTGCGACTCCTATTGCTCTGTTCATCCTATCATTAAATACATCAGTTTCATTTTAAAAGGCTGTGTCTTAGCTCATATTGCACAACAAAAAGCCCTCAGAAACATGGCTCTTCACACTTATTCCTGGTATCATTTTAATGAACTTTGGCACACAGAGGCAAACTACAGGTAGGCCATTTTTCTAATACATGCCCATACATATTTTTCAAAATTTTAAATGAGAATTGGAAGTATAACTCCGGAATCTTCAAACCTGCCAAAGTATTTGATTTCAAAACTCATGTTCGTGACTATACATACAGTAACTTTTACCGACACCTTTCTAGGACTTTCATATCAGCCAGAGTGAGTATAGAGAGAAGACCAAAGTGTCCAGCTCAGACACAATTTACCTCAAGTTCCCAAATAAACATTTCATGAATTCATTATGAGAAAGCATAGATGAGAGAAATAATAGAAATAAGTATCATGTCAAATAGAGGTCAAAGAGTGTAGGTGCTTAATAAGTGTCAGTTGAATAAATGTGAAAAAAAATGTGCCCCAACTGAGTCCTTACAACCGCTCACAAACTCACCATAAAATATAGATTTTACAAGCGTTGACTAAAGACTGCTGAATACTAACTGTGCTTCAAAACATTGTAAAGGGCCACTTTAACCATTTACTCCATACAGTTACTCTGAGGCTTCTAGGATCAATAGGCAATCAGTTATGATAATTTTATGAATGCTTATGTTCCACAAAAGATAAAATTTGCAACTCTTTTTAAAGATATCAAAGACCACTTGACATCTTTCCCATTTTCTACATATATAAACGTTCCTTATGCCAGCAATTATGCATAAAATTTCAGAATAATTTATTTAAGAAAGAGAGGTTTGGTTACAGTAAAATAAAAGATTTATTAAATTAATATGAAATAAAGATTGCCTAAAGAAATAGCAAAGTCCTAATCCTATTGAAAGTGTTGACTTATGCACAATTAATTACTCTAATACACTATTCATTTCCATTATTGTTTCATATTTTAAGGGAATATAAAGAATTTTTAATGGAAATCAGTTTTCATTGTGAGATCATAAATAAAACCTACTACTTTTCTAATAGGTAATTATTAATAAGAGGCATTTGAAACACCACATATTCTAATAACTAATCATGCACTTTATAAGCTTAGTGAATGGGGGTGGGGGACAAGATAGTGAGAAAGAAGTTGGGAAAGCTTTTAGGCAAAGAAGGAAATAGAAACGTATAACTGTGATGTGGTTATTTCAGAATCAGGTCAGTACTTACCATTAGAGTAACTCTAACCACAAATACAGTGGGATGATTTTTTTTTTATCACAGAAAAATAGATCAAATTCAAAGTTTATACAAAATAAGGAAATACGACTAAAACTCTTAAAGATGCCAATATTTAAACTATAGACAATACAATTGACCTACAGGAGCTATTTAAACAGTTTCTGAAACTTTTTTAAAAATCTAATTTTATTAGCTGTTGCTGCCAAGGAATGCATCAATTTAAAACAAAAATGTCACACAATTTGTCATTCAGCATAAAATCATAAGTGTTCTATATTATTAATAACAAGCACCTTTATTATTCATAGAGAAATTAATCTCAGTGCCTTTGAATTAAAGGAGGTTAACTTAGTGAACAGTGTCCTCCATTTATTGAATACTTTCTCTAAAGCCCTGGACATTTCCAGCTGACAAATACAGACACAGTTTTCATTTTCAGAAACAACATTAGTGTGCTGCACCACTGGGTAAAATCCAAGCATTTAGTCAGGCTTGTTTCCCTTGCTGCCTGGCTTAGCACATGTAATGAGAATTATGTCTTCCACTTCTATGCCAACTTGAATACATTAGACACAAGAATAACAGAGTCAGCACTATATCAAAATAGACATGCCTGCAGAAAATAATATAATGCATCCTTAGCCAGGTAGCATTCAGCATCTAAGCACTGTAACTAATGAACCATCAAAAGCTACTGATAGACTACTGGTTTTTTTTTTTTTTAGTCTAATAAAATTGCATTATTTAAATTATCTAACCAATTTGTTCTTTTAAGCAGAATTACTTTAAGACTGCCCAGTAATCTACTCAAGTAACTTTTGCCATTGTGAAAATAAGTATAGAAGGAACACGAAAATATGACCAGATTTTAGTTGAAAGGTTAAAAGGAGTACGCACCACACCAAGCAGAATATTATTTTCTAAAGAACAGTTAGGATCACAAAAAGTAAATCTAAATAATTGTATTTGTTGTTGTTTTTTATTTAGTTTAAAAAGTAAATTTTGGAATTTTTTTTTTAGTAAAGTGCTAAGTGCTAGACTGCACTATTTTGCATGTGTTTTCCAGTTGAAGTCTTATAGCCATAAATGAAATAGATCCTTCATTATCTTCATTTTAAAGATGAAAAATGTGAGGTTTGAAGAAATTAGATAATTCACATAGATGTGCTAAAATCCAAACATTTCTCGTTTTCTTTGATTCTGGGTAGTTATATTTCCTGAGGTTTAGTTAGCTGTCTAAAAATCCAAATTCCTTATAGAAGTTAAAGTTGATAAGCAGGAATTTAGGCCATTTATTGTGCTCCTGAGCTAAAGCAACTCTTGATTAACATTCATTCATTCAATGGATTTTTATTGACTTCTATAGTAAGTACTGTTAACTACCTGTCCCAGAGGCCACTGCCAAGACCCTTCTCTTTTGCTTATCTCTGCCACAGCATTTGGATATTTTTAATATTCTTCTTCCAGACTCCCTTTCAGCTAGGAATGGCTGTGAAACAGTTCTATTAAATAGATATAAGCAAAAGCCACTTGGGGAATTTGTGAAAACATCTCTGCTGCCTGATAAAAGTGACAAATGCTTCTAGCACCACCCTTTTCCTCCTCTTTCTGCGTGAATTATAAACATAATGCCTAGAACTGAGATAGCCATCTTATGTCTGAGAATCAAAAAACATAAGGATAAAAGAACAACACACCAAAGATGACAGTGCAGATGTGGAGAAAAACTCCACCCAACCCTGTGACAGTTGACATTTAGGCTTCTTCCTATAAAGAGTCAGTAAATATCCTTACAGTTAAAGGTTCTCTTGGCTGTATTTTCTGTAATTCAGAATCAAAAAACAATTCTAACTCATGTATATGCTGGCTAGGTTCCAGGCACTTTCCTAGGTCCTCTGAATAAAGCAAATGGAACTCAAATTCTCATAGAAAAGAAATTAAACAATAAACAACTGAAGAATTTTAAGTGTTATAAAGAAAAATAAAATAGGGTAAGGGAATGAATTGTGTGACAAGACATGCTCAGGGAGTTTCTCTAAGGAGGTGATCTTTGACCTGAACAAAATGTGAAACAAAACCACGCTTTGGAGAAATCATTGCATGCTGAGGAAAGAGCATGTACAAAGGCCATGAGGCAAGAAAATGCCTGACATATTTGAGGATCTGCAAATGACCGGTATGACTGAAACCCAGTGACTTAGGAAGAGCAGAACATTGCTACAAAATTTAGCAGTTCAGTTAATATCCAGGAACTTTCATTTTAAAGCTTTTTATCTATCTGAAAGGATTTAATTTCTGAAAAAGTCATTCAGCTGACTTTTGGCAATCTGCTGCCCTATACTAAAAGAATTTGTTCATGACAGCCTTAGAACAATTTCAAACATACATATATTCACCTGTTTTTAAGGACATTGGTGATATCAAGGAATAGTGTAGTTTTTTCGAAATTTGATTTTAGACATGCAAGGGATGAATAACTTGCTGGAACCATAAAATCAGGTCCCTGAACAGACATCTGGCCTATTTTTCACACTTCTTTCCCTAAGATTCCCTCAACACTAACCTATAACACTTCTTTTTTTAAACTGAGTTAGCACCTAAAATGGAAAAAAATTAAACAATTTCCTCACAACATGTTTAGAAATTTTGACATCCACATTTAATGAAGAACTATGGGATTCCTTCAAGTCACCATCTGTTAACAAAGCTGCTTTGGGCACAGTGATGCAAAGATGTTGAATACTTCCCTCCATGAGAAGACAGCTGGTAGGCAAGACAGAAAAATGATATATGTTAATCTAACCAATTAATCTGGTTTCCATATCCCTTTCCATATCCCATAAGTGTTATGGCAATAAGATAAGGATGATTGTTTTTCACCTTGCATCTTAGAGAGGAAAAGTGATAGATTTGAAAATCTTAGGACAATTCTAATAATGGAATCAGAGGAAAACACTACACCAAGTAGTAAGACTGGATTCTCTTTTAATGCATAAGTAAAATTCTAATATTAATGTATAAGCTGTATTCATAATAAGGAAAGTCTCCAAGACTCCATCATGAGTCTAAATATTGAATAAAAAGATAAACATTGATACACACATCCACAGCAATAAAAAGTATCAGATTACATTTTCTTCTACACTGGATTAAAATATTTATGAAAGTTCTATTCAATCATAAGAGAAAGTTTTTCCTCATAGAAGAATTTCAGCTAATAAATGTCAAAGGAATGATAGCATTGGAATATTACCATTGTGCAATCCAAATGAAAACATTGACTCAAGCAATATTCATGAAAGGATGAAACCATTCAGTAACAGGTTGGTAGTAAAATCTTCAATAGGAGGCACCAGGTTTTTACCACCAGAAACCAAGGATCAATCTCAGTCTTACAAGAGATGGAACAACCTGATATTGTCCCTCCAGATGTGATGCATAGAAAACACATAAGTCCACCTAAGAGATAGTCTGGCCAAAAATATTAAAAATAAATCTAAGCAAAACTCTACAACTTTCATTTACAAGAATTAATTGGAAAGAGGGAACAATTATAACACTAAAAGAAAGCAAAGAGACAAATATAGAATACAGGCAATCTACAGGGTACTTAAAATGAATCAATGACATGGAGGAAAAGCTAATGAGGAGATTGCCTTATATGAAAAAGACTTCAGGGAAATCAACCACCTGATGTGCAATGGGCAAATCTGAACAACAATCAATAATAATAGTAATGGATTATAATCTATAAAATAAAATAAGAACCAGACTAACATAAATTAATAAAGAGTACAAGAGATAGCTCTTCTTTAAAGTAGAATTGCAGTTAATACAGGTACAAAGAAGACAGAAATGAAAAATCATCATTTGTAAAATATCACAGTAACTTTTTTTCACTCAGGAATCATCGACTGAGGTGGCTCCATAGTATAGTGATTAGCACGTCTGCTTTACACACACAACGTCCTGGGTTCGCGCCCAAGTAGAGCCACGGTCTATACCCCTGGGTGCACCAGGACATGAGTGCATGCCATGGGTGCATGCCACCAGTACATGGGAGAGGACGCCCCGCCTTCAGAGATCCAGTTCTTAAGAGGAAACGGCAACATCCTTAGGTAAAGGGTGGAAGTGGGGGTGGGGACAGGGGGCGAAATTAAAGGGATAAAAAAAATGACCAACTGATACGAAAATTTGTGGGCAAAAGTATGAAAGGATATTTACACAGTCTCAAAATATCTTTAAAAATGGTTACAAAATAGTAACTTTATGATTGAGAAACCTGGCAGACACCACCTTAATTAGGTGATAAAAGTTGAGTTCCGTTATAATGAGATAAATTGTCACCATGTGCCTACTGATGCAATGTACTGAGAACACAAAAACATTTCCATGACACTCTTGCCAAAAATACTCACTGAA
This sequence comes from Macroglossus sobrinus, assembly GCA_004027375.1. Taxonomy (NCBI): domain Eukaryota; kingdom Metazoa; phylum Chordata; class Mammalia; order Chiroptera; family Pteropodidae; genus Macroglossus; species Macroglossus sobrinus. Next base: position 14,396 of record PVKZ01000143.1, read on the forward strand.
TTCAATCATGAGGAAGCATCAGGGCAATTCAAATTAAGTGTTAATCTATAAAATAACTCACCAGCACTTCTAAAGTGTCAAGATCATTATAGACTTTATCTAATTGATGAAATTTTAATAAGTTTCTGAGATTAGATATTAGTATTATAGCAACATTAATGTCCTGGTCTTTTATAATAATACTGTGGTACAGAAAACGTTAACTTTGAAGACTCTGAAAAGATGTATGAGAATTCTTTGTGCTATTTTTGCAACTTTTAGAGAATGAAATTATTTCAAAAGGAATTTTAAAAGAAAAAGAATGTAGACATTCTTCAATGTTGAGAAACGACCAAACAGATAAAACTGGTCAAGACAGAAATAAGAATGTGCAATAACAAAACTAAGGTAAGAAAGAAAAAAAACATTTTAGAGGTTTTGCAATACAAATTAAAATGTAAAATAAAACACTGTTAAAATACTGGAACACTTCTATACCAGCTGAATCATCAGTGTCCCCTTTATCATCCCAACCACCCATTCCCTCCCATGGAGACTAATGGGTTAATGCTTTAGGGCATATTTGTTCTGATCAATAGTGTCCATGACACAGCAGTTGTTAAATATTTTGACTAGCATCACTGGTAAAACTATCCATACTTTGAGCCAGCTAACCAAATATTACTAATTATAGAAATACCTAACAATTATTAAGAATTTCCTGTGTCAGGCTATATCACAACAATTCACACTAATTATTTCATTTTATCTTCAACAAATACATGAGTTTAATGCTATATTTAACTAAAAATGAAGAAACTTATACTGTAAAATCCTGCCATAATGCAATAACTGACATAAAAAAATCAATCCATAAAATATGGCTCACATTATGGTGAGGTTAGTTAAGTATGTAAACCTGTAGAGCTAGCCATCCAGGAGTTCTGCTAGTCTAATTGTGTAAACTGTCTACGGCCACGCCACCCTGAATGTGCCCAATCTCATCTGATCTCGGAAGCTAAGCAGACCATCTAGGAATACAGGTGCTGTAGGCATTAAAAAAAATAAAAAAATTTTAAAAAGCTAATTGTGCAAAATAAAATCTTCTAGTCTCAGTTTGCTTTGGCACCACCGCGTAGTAGTTGTAAATGCAAGCTTAAATATTAATAGGCATAATTCTAACTGTCTGAGACCAGGACAGTAACAGGGATTCCAGGCATCTCCTACTTAGCTCATATCTATTCCATCAGCCCCTCTAGAGAGAAAACTGGGGACTTAGTAGACATCAACCCCAATTTCCCAGTCACATTCCCTACCTAGCCTCATAGTCCTTCCACCTGCAGAAGATAAGAACAAGGCCCAGTCACCAATTGTATTTTTTTCAATTGCAGTTGACATTCAATATTATATTTGTTTCATGTGTACAGCATAGTGAGTGGTTAGATACACCAACTGTATTTTATCCAAATGTGCGTTATTGTGAAGTAGGCTATTATGAGCTTCTACTTCTCTGAGAGTTTAAAAAACTTGAGACTATAAAATTAAATGACATGCCAAATAGTACTATTGATTGGACATCTAAGCACAAAGTGCCTGCAACATTCTTTCTATTATCTCCCAGAATTTTGTCTCTTTAATTAGTTAATATGTTTATGCATTTTTTCCACAATAAGATTTTAATTAACCTGAGACAAGTACTATGTTGTTGTGCCCCAAATCTCTCACTGATTTGCATAGAGCAGGCATTCAGAATATATTTAAATTTAGTGAAGTGTGAGCTTTTAAACCATAATAAAGTTAAGACTATCATGTTGCATTCAGATGGAAGGTATAGAATGTTCAAAAGTTTGTGGCAGAGGGCACATGGGGAATTTTAAAAACTGAGAAAATGATGAAGAAGTAAGAGGCTAGATAATACATAGACTTGGAGAACTTGGGAAAAAAAATTTTTGACACTCCTATAAACAATAGGAAAGCATTAAACATTATTCATAGATTGCAAAGTAGAATTTGGTTTTAGATTGTTGTTGGTTAGCCATCTATCTCCTTTTAACTTTTTCAGTTAGTTTTTATAAAAGGTCCCCTCATTCCCTCTGTCTAAATAAGAAAAAAGAATTTAGTTCTCTTGTCATTACTTTAGATATTTTGATTAACTAGAATGTAAGAGTAAATGCAACAGAATTTAAAAGTCACCTCCTTAAGCCCCTGTCAAGTCTTTTATACGCTATTATAATCCTCACCTGCCCAAAGAGGGTCCCAGGTCTCTATGGAGCCCAAACTTGCACATAAGACTGGCACTTCTCATCAAGTTGAGGAGGGAGTATATAAAAGCTCTTGACTGACTCTGATATCTGACGTGTTCTTGGAAAGCTTAGGATCAAGGATGATATAAAAAATAACCACCAACAACCACCACCACTTCTCCTCAAAAAAAAGAATTAAGATGCCTTCAAAATACAGATACAACAAAACTAGCATTATTATATAGGTTTAAAAAGACGATGTCCAGGCAGTGTCCTCAATGGTCCCCTGGATCTGTCTCTTACTTCAACAGTGCTTTGACGGAACAGCCCAGGGACACAACTTCTTCCAGCCTCCCACCACACTCCAACCTCTTTTCCAGTCGCAACCTTCAAAACCTTCTCAGCCATCCTTGGCCTTCCAGATCAACCAACACCGTTTTTTGAGCTTAACTCCTTACTGCCGAACCATGAGCTCTCAAATCTGAAAAAATTATTCCATCAAGGTGGAGACCACCATCAACCGCCTGGTCAACCTGCATCGGCAGGTCTCCTACACCTACCTCTCTCTGAGCTCTTTCAACCTCTTTCCCGAGGATATCGCTCGGGAATTGGCAGAAGATAAAAGCGAGGGCGCCCCACGTCTCTTGAAGATGCAGCCGCGGCCTCTTCCAGGACCTACAGAAGCCTTCCCAATATGAGTGGAAGCCTCCATTGTCATAGAGAAGAATCTGAACCAGGACATTTTGGATCTGCGCGCCCTGGGTTCTGCGCACGCAGACGCCCATCTCCGTGACTTCCCGGAGAGCCACTTCCTAGACGAGGAGGTGTAACTCATCAAGTAGATGAGCGAACATCTGACTAACTTCCGCAGGCTGACCAGCACCCAGGCTAAGCTGGATGAATAGCTCTTCAAAAGGCTCACCCTCAAACATAACTAGGAGCCTTTTGAGCCCAGAGGTTTTTAAGGGGCCCCTTTGCATTCCCCTGGTGTTGGCCTTGTTCCTGAGCCTCTCCCTGCAAACACTAGACAGCCTTCTAACCAACCTGGAGCCCTCTGCCGGACCGTGGATTAAATGGAAACAATAAAGATTTTTGCACACAAAAAAAGGGGGAAGGGGTGTCAAGTTGGAACCATTAGAAATTTTTAATAAAAGGAGATAATTGAGAGGGATGAATATAAGAGGTTAAATATAGGATATGTTTCTCTGTTCTCGCAAGAATGTTAGAGTTGCATTGTTTTGGGAGGGGGGTTGTTTTGTTTGTTTTTCTAAATTTAGCTCTTCCAATTGTGTGGACTTGGGAAAATTATTTAATCTCTAAGGAACTAAATTTCTTCATTTCCAAAGTGGGGAAATTCATAGATTTATTGTAAAGATTAAATGAGAGATGACAGAAGATATTTAGTAATGAACTCAGTAAATGTTATTTTCTGTTATTATTATTACTTTTATTCAACGGATAAACAAGTTGAGTTCAATTAAATGGTCAGGTACTTGTTTCAGTTTTTGCATTTCTTAAGAGCTGTTTAATTATCCCAAGAGTCTCCACTGTAAGTAAGGTGAATAAAGCCTTTGGAGGTAAGTACAAAAGACTTCAATTAGAGCCCTAGTTATCTGCTTTTTGTCTGAATACCACCTTAGACAAGCCACTCTATCTCTCTTCACCTGTTCCTAGTTTCTAAAAGGGAAATAATGCCTAATTCACAGGGCTGTGCTAAAGACTAAATGGGATCATAGAGGTGAAATGGGGTGGATCAAACAAGTAGCTATGGAAACCTACCTAGGCAAGTCTCTCCAGGCTGTTTTAGATTAGTGCTTAAAAAGTGAATTCTTTATTATATGAAATGAAATGAAATATGTTTTTAAAAGCTAATTTAAAGATCTTTTTCCAGTAATTAAGGAATGAAGGTAACATGTTAAGATATAAAAAACATGGTATCAGAAATAACTATGTTCAAATGCTAACTTCACCATTCACTAACTGTATGACCTTGAGTAAATTAATTAGCACATTGAACTTCAGTTTTCTCTTGTGTAAAATGGAGATAATAATTACCTCAAAGGGCTAGTAAGAAGATTAAATGAGATTTACATTCTAACACGGTAACATAATTGGTCTTAAAGTTAACTCTCCTCTCCCATTTTTACCTTATCCTATAACAGGCAAAAAGACTTGATATGTTTTAATTCTTTGAAGTAAATATTCTTATTCTATAAAACTTTTAATGATACATTATAGTAGTTCAAGTGTCTTTAAACAGCAATTGAAATAATTCTATTTTTTAAATGTCAGATTATAGAATGTCAAGTGTTCAATAAACAACTAAATTTCCTTATTGTTTGGTTAACAATCTCTTTTATACTTTATTATAAAAACTTGATTTATAATGTGTAAATTTGAGTAAGCACTTTATTAAAATAAAATATTATTTTAGAATGTAAATCCTTAGAATGTAATTGCATTAGATTTAATTATATAATAATAATAAAAAGCTAATTAAGAAAAACCACACCCATAAATTTAAGAATATTAGAGATATACATAGGATTAATCGCCAGTTAATATTGTTTTCTGAACATATGATATAATGACAATAAATGAATAAATGTGAAAATGAGATATAATTCAGTCAATATAAGCCCTAAAAGCTTAGACTGAAAATTTTTTTCCCTGATAATGGATGTATTTTGGTCTAAAGTTACCCAAATAAAAGCCAAAGTATTTTGCACCCTTGCTTTAGTTAATTAGTTCATATACGCACAGCCTAAATGCTTACAATCCAAACTCTTACATCCTAAAATGCCCCTAAATGAAATTAATATCAGAAGTAAATCAGATGAAATTACTTGAAGACACGTCTTTAGTACCTAAACAATGGTGTTCATAATTTAATTTTAGTACTGTCTTTCACATTTTTATGTAATTCAATAAATAAAATGCCTATTAAAGTAAATAACATATACATTTATTTATAAATCAATAAGTCAATATTTATTGAAGGCCCATTTTGTACAAGGCAAGGTAATACCATCACTGATTAAAGTCATTTTTGATAAAATTAATGTTTCATATTTTAGACTTAAAATGTGCTATTCAATAATCTATGACCAGAAAGCCATGTAATTAGTCATTAACTTTAACTTTCCTCCTCCATCAAATAAGTAACCGAGTGAGCTAATCTGATTTTCTCTTGAATGCTGTATTAGGGGTGCAAATAAACTACCACAATAAAATGATCACTATTTCTGAGTAATAAAAATTTCTTACTTTACATATAAAGAAGCAAAGCACATTTCATATTCACCCACAATAAAAGCTCATTGGACTTATTTAGCCCCCAAAATCTAGCCCAGGAAACCAGATTTAGAGAGACATATTTGCATACATCAGAAACAATAAACAGTATTATCGAAAATATGACCTAAAATACATATACATTTACAGCTATAGCTATATTTATATATAGTTAAATATATATAGTTATATAGTATCTAAATTGTCTGTTTTATTTTGAAAAATTTGTTAAGAAACACATGAGTCGATTAGCAAAAGATTTTTCAAAAGTATTTTAGTCCATTATTAACAATTTCTTAAAGAAGAAAATAGCTTCAAGGCAAAATTTGTTACTAAATACATGTTCACCAATAGAAAACAAATATTTGTGGTGAATAATTTTCTCATTGAGGTAGCATTGTTTTGTAACATTATATAAGTTTCAGATGTACAACATAATAATTTAATATCTATATACTCCATAGAATGCTAAGCACCAAAAAGTCTAGTTTCTATCCATCACCATATATTTGAAGCCCTTTACCCATTTTACCCCTACCACCCACCCCCTTCCTTTCTGGTAACCACCAATCCGTTGACTGTATCTATAAGTTTGTTTTTGTTTTGTTTCTTTCTTATTACTTCCCTTCTTTTTTGTTTTATATTCATTCCACATATGAGTGAAGTCATGATTTTTGTTTTTTCTGTCTTACTTATTTCACTTTACATAATACCCTCAAGGTCCATCCATGTCCCAAATGGCAATATTTCATTTTTAGGCAAAGTTGTATGTCTATGTATATATATATATATATATATATACACACACACACACACACACACACTTACATGCATATATATATATACATATATATATTACATATTTATCTATTCATCAGTTGGACACTTAGGCTGTTTTTATATCTTGGCTATTTTTAACAATGCTACAATCTGTCATACACTGTTGGTAGGATTGTAAATTGGTGCAGCCATTATGAAAAACAGTATATGAAGCTTCCTCAAAATATTAAAAATTAAACTACCATATGATCCAGCTATTCCACTCTGAGTATTCAAAGAATGTGAAAACACTTATCCATAAAGATATATGCACTTCTATGGTGAATAATTTTCAATGTTGAAAATAACAGAAAAATCTGAACCATCCGAATTATTCCAAAACTGTTAGTGAACTGGAGTGAAAATAGTGTTGTTAGCAAAAGTGGGTGATGTTGCTAACTTGTTCTTCTTGTTCAAGCCCATTAGAATTGGCAGATAGAAAAGCAGAGTGGAAAATTTGACAGCTTTAGGCAAAAGAATTCAATCTAGATAAAATGTTAGCCAGAAATATAACAAAATTGTCAAGATTCCCCATTTACAGTGATGGTTTCTCAAACTGCAGGATCTTCTTCAGGGCTTAGTAGTCATTATGTGCCCCAATCAAAGTGCTGTTTTCCAAGTACACCTATCCCTTACTAAATGATTTTCATTAGTACTTGAAAACCCCGCTGTTAAGTAAAGAGCTTTTAAATTTTTTTTAAAAAGTATTTCCATTAAATTTAATAGGAAAATTGTGATGTGTTCCATCTCAATACAAGATACTCAATTTTCACAGCTAGAAAAATATATCAGTTGAATGAAAACATGTTTATAGTAATAATACAGAAATTTGAAAGTAAACAAATACAGCTTGTACATAACATGTAATGTTATTGTTATTGTCCTTTTTTCTTATTTCTGAAACATTTTCCTTATTTTTCAGATTTGGGGACTCATGATTATTTTGCACTTAAAACTGCACTTAAATATAAAATCATATCACAGAAAAACACCTTTTGGGCAAAATATAGGCTAAGTATGAGAGGGCAAAACAGACTGAAGATTCATAAAAGATGGTACATCTTCATCCCTCTCGAGAATGTGCATGATGCAATTCAGAATATGCTACCCTAAAATACTTAAGTTGAATATTTTAAACTTAAGTAACTTGAGAAACAGCATGTTCCAGAAAGACTCTCTGAATTTCCTTTCTCCCTGGAAGCAGGTCATGAAACTGTCACATGAGAGGTACCCTCCATATCCCAGAGGAAAGAATAGTTCTTATCTTCAAAAATAGAAGGGCATGGAGAGGAGTATGAACAGGCCTTGCTATGTTTTCCTGTTTACCAGCCTTAGTGCATAGCCGTTGGCTCTATCACATTTTTGCATTAAATCTCCACTTTCATCAAACCTAATAAAAACACACAGATTTCATCATTTCTTTGGTTTGTCATTTTTTTATGAAGGTTCCTATGTCATCTAAAACATACATATACATGTACGTGTGCATATATATACATATATGTGTGTGTGTGTACACGTATTTTTTTTAAGCCAAGCAAGCAATCTGCTTGCTTATTAAAAAAGGATAATACACTCTCAAGATGGAAAAAGCAAGCAGGCTTGATGATGAGCAACTGCCATAAAACTCACATTTAATAAACTTCTATGTTTTTCTCTTGTTAATTTGTCTAACTTATAGGCCTCTCAGCCAAAGAACCTAGAAGGTAAAGGAAAAAGATATTTTTTCATTTCCTATACACACAAATGTTTTTGATTCATTCATATATGGCAGGAAATTCAAATGAGTTCCATATGATAACCTCTGATTAGAAATTGTTATTTCTAGTAAATTGTTGAGTATGTCTGTGCCTGAAACGAAGATGTTGAAATGTCACCTTTTATAGCATATTTATTTAGTATATCTTTTAGTGAACAACTTGTCTTGGGGAAAAAAAGAATCATTGATCAAAATGGTATCACTTTTCAAGACTCATCAGAGTAAAAAGTTGTTCACTGAACATTCATTATGGGGGTAAATCTGAATAGAGTTACAAAGGGAAAACAGATTATTCATTTAATAAGAATTTTTTAAATGCTTACTTGAAACAAATTGAACTGCTCACGTAATCTAACCTTAAGGATTATTTAACTGCCTAGTTTATCTTTTCTTGAGATTTTGCTGGAGGAAATGCCAGAGGTTTAACCTCTTTAACCTCAACTATGGCTTTCTTTTTAGGAAAGTTCTGCAAAACAAAAAGTATATCATTTTTCTACCATTTACCCTTCATTTCTCTGAACAGGTTAATTTATAACTAGCATTTTCAACCACACAATTCCTAGATAGATATCATATATTGAAAAACTATACTACTTTTAAATCTTTCCCAAAACAATTGTCTGTTCATCTAGAGACTGTTTTCACTAGGAATGTCAGGAATGACATGGGAGGAAATGAACACCTGCCTGGCCAACCAGGATAGGCCAACTCAACTATGTCATGACAGATCTACAATAGATTTCTCTTTCCTCTGAATATTACATTAATATCATCTCATCCCTCTTTATGTCTGGGCCAAACAACTCCTGCTCCTTAGTGTTTTATACAGATAGTTAACATTTTACCTTTATCTTTCAAAAGTATATGACAATTAAATATAAAATATTGCCAATCAAGATGGCAGCATAGGTATACACTGTGTTCCCCTCCTCTCACATTCACATCAAAATTACAACTAAACTACAAAACAACCATCATTGAAAACTGCTGGAAAGCTAGCTGAATAGAAGTTTTATAACCAATGACACACAGAAGAAGCCAAGTTGAGATTGGTAGGAAGAGCAGAACAGCGAAACGAGCTGATCTCACACCCTTGTGTGATAGTTAAAAATCGGTAGGGCTATCTCAGCTTTGGAGGTCCTTCCTGAGGAGTGAGTGGTCCAAACACCACACCAAGCTCCCCAGCTCAGGATTCTAGAACTGAGAGAAGTCCCCATAACTTCTGGCTATGAAAACCAGCAAAGATTGAGGCCAAGTGAGATGGAGAGCTGCTGTAGTCCCAGGCATTCCTCTTAAAAGGCCCACTCATGGACTTACTCGCTAACAGACTCATTCCATCTGAGCCCCAGTGCTGCAGTAGCAGATCTAAAGGCACCAGAGACATACAAGGAGGAACCGAAATGTCTGGCTTCAGGGCGAGGCCTGGAGGGGCAGCCTTCTCTCAGACAGAAGTGCTGGCAGAGGCCGTTTTTCCTTTTTTGAGCCCTCCCCAATGCAGCCTGTACACACAGGCTGGCACCCTATCTGAGTCTCCATCAACCTAGCTAACACTGTTCACTCCTCCCTAGTGATTTCTTGAGACGTCACTCCACCCAATGTGTAAGCCCACCCAAGCTGTTTCCAGTGGCTTTTCCATATAAATGAGTTGTCTTGGCTCATGCTAAGCAGCTCCAAGCCCAGCACTAGTGGCAGCTGGCCTCAGTTCACAGCTTAGCTTGTCCCAGTTACCTTCAAGCCTAGCATAAATGGCAACCATCTGCAAATCACTCTGTAGTTTATACCAGGTAGCCTCAGGCAGGGCACAGGCTGCAACTGACCTTGGCCTGCACCAGAGCCCCTCCCAAGAGCCCCCAGAACCAACACACCTAGTGGCCAGCTTCATATCACACCAGAGCACCACCCAACTACCTCCACAAATAAAGGGCAGACTCAGTGGGCACCTGAGCTTCAATAATGCAAATCCTGTTCCATAGGGTGAACTCCTGCACAACAGCTCCTCCACTGTAGTCACAGTCAATTCTCAGAGCCAATTAGCTTGAGGGTCAATCCCTCCAATCGACATGCCAATAGCAATCAAAGCTCAGCTATAACAGGAGGGCACACACAACCCATACAATGGACACCTGGCTCAAGTGACCTAGAACACCTGGCTCAAGTGACCAGGAAGACTGCCCACTGAGCCCCACAGAACACTTACTATATAAGGCCACTCCAAGACCAGGAGACATAGTAGCTCTACCTAATACAGACAAACAAAAACAGGAGGCAGTGAAAATGAGGAGACAAAGAAACATGTCCCAAATGAAAGAATAGGACAAAACTCCATAAAAAGAACTAAACAAAACATAGACAAGCAATCTACCAGATACAGAGTTCAAAACACTGGTTATAAGGATGCTCAATGATCTCAGTGAGAATTTCAACAGAGATAAGAAACATAAAAACAGATATAGTAAACATTTTTTTAAAAGTCAGATATGAAGAATACAATAACTGAAATGAAGCAAACATTAAAGGAAATCAACAGTAAGTTAGATGAAGCAGAGGATCAAATCAACGATTTGGAAGATAAGGTAGCAGAAAACACCCAATCAGAACAGCAAAAAAGAACAAAAAATCCCAAGAGTGAGGATGGTTAAGGGGCCTCTGGGACAACATCAAATGTACCAACAATCGCATAATAAGGATACCAGAAAAAGAAGAGAGAAAGGAATTGAAAACTTATTGGAAGAAGTAATGACAGAAAATTTCCTTAACCTGGCAAAGGAAATAGACATATAAGCCCAGGAAGCACAGAGAGTCCCAAACAAGATGAACTCAAAGAGGCCCACACCAAGACACATCATAATTAATATGACAAAGGTTAAAGACAGAGTCTTAAAAGCACCAAAAAGAAAAGCAGTTAGTTACCTACATGGGAGCTCCCATAAGACTATCAGCTGGTTTTCAACAGGAATTTTGCAGGCAAAAAGGGACTGACATCAAATGATGAAAAACAAGGACCTACAACCAAGACTACTCTACCCAACAAGCCTATCAATTAAAATCAAAGGTGAGATAAAGACAAGAAAATGCTAAAGGAGTCATCACCATCAAACCCATACTACAAGAAATGTTAAGGGACTTATTTTAAAAAAAGAAGAAAAAAATCAGTCTATAGCCATGCTACGCTGAGCAAGCCCAATTGCGTCTGATCTCGGAAGCTAAGCAGGGTCAGGACTGGTTAGTAATTGGATGGAAGACCAGGTATTGTAGGCATAAAAAATTAAAAAATAAGGGATTGTAAGCTGACAAGATCCTTGCAATCTGTGAAGTCAACTAAGGGTTGCCTCACCAAATAAATAAATAAATAAATAAATATTTAAAAAATAAATAAAAAGAAAAAAATCAAAAATGGAATAATAAAATGGCAAGAACCACATAAATGGATTAAATGCTCCAATCAACAGATATAGAGTGGCTGAATGGATAAGAAAACAAGACCCTTACTTATACTGCCTACAAAAGAGTCACTTCAAATTGAAAGACACAGAGACTGAAAGCAAAGGGATGGAAAAGTTATTTGATAAAAATGGAAATACCAACAACAAAAAAAGCTGGGGTAGCAATACTTATACCAGACAAAATACTTTTTTAAAAAGGCTATAACAAGAGACAAGAACCCAGTAATTCCACTTCTAGGTATTTACCCAAAGAAACCCGAGACACTAATTCAAAAAGACATATGTATCCATATGTTCATTGCAGCATCATTTACAATAGCCAGATATGGAAGCATCCTAAGTGTCCATCAGTAAATGAATGGGTAAAGAAATGATACATATATGCAATAGAATATTATTCAGCCATAATAAAATATTGCCATCTGCCACAATATAGATGGACCTAGAGGGTATTATGCTAAGTGAAATAAGTCAGACAGAGAAAGATAAATGTCATATGATTTCACTTACATGTAGAATCTAAAGAACAAAATAAATGAACAAACAAAACAGAAACAAACTCATAGATACAGAGAACATTATGATGGTTGCCAGATGGGAGGGAGTTTGGGTCAGGGGTGAGCAAAAAAGAAGGGATTAAGAAGTAAAAATTGGTAGTTACAAAATAGTCATGGGGATGTAAAATATAGCATAGGGAATATAGTCAGTAATATTGTAATAACTATGTATGATGTCACATAGATACTAAATTTATTAGGGTGACCATGTCATAAGTTATATAAATGTCTAATCATTATGTTATACACCCAAAACTAATATAATATTGTATGTCAACTGTAACTAAAAAATAAAAAAAATATTTTTTAAAGTTTTAATAGCTGTATATCCCATTAGGCAAAGGAGAGAAGCAAAGTGAAAGCCTGGGAGGTCCTGGCAAAGGAGCCCATGATGTATAGCAAAGAAATGTAATTCAATGCAAGAGATCAGTGCTGGTAAGCTTTCATCTCCTTATCAAGAAAGCAAGAGCCATAATTTTGGTTGTTCATACAGCTGGAACTCATCTAAAAGTACTATAAGAGAGGAGAAAAGAACTTTTTCTTCTGTCCTCTTCGGTTCAGTAGCTGTAGCCTGTGAATTAAAGTGACCAAAGACATATTAACAAAAGGCATACAAATTTTATTTGATGTTAATATTTTAATTTTTTATGTGCATGGGGATCTTCACAGAAAAGAAATTAAGATCCACAGAGACAGAGCTGGGGTCTTATATACAATTCTAACAAACAACAATAAATTTGTAGAGAATTGATGAGACAATGGAAAAGGAATTTGGGCTTCTAGCAAAATTTGTGCAAAAGTAAATATTTGGGGGAAATAATGGAAGACAAAGGTTATTTTAGTAAGGGCTGTTTGTGTAGATCCATCTTGGTGACTTCTGTCTCCAGTGATAATGGTTGCTTTCCTCTTTCTGATACAAGAGAGGAGAGGAAGATGATCTTCATGCAGAGAAATTTATGTCTTGCTTTTTAGAAAGGGCAGAGATCTCTTTCTTAACTGCCTTCAGCTCTAAATAATCCTCATGCCAAAGTAAAAACTCTGAAGAAAGAACTGAGTGTCACAAGAATGAATAGCAGTGGATCAGACTTTGGCCAACAGAGTCAAGAAATACCTCTCTGGAGAGGTGAGACACAAAGTATGCAAAGGAGCTAAAGAGTTAAACATTAAAGCGTAATGACTGTGCAAAGGTATACCTGAGAGAACAAGAGAATAGAAGTAGGTATACAAGAGACCAAAGAGGTAGGCAAGAACGAGTTTTTTCAGGGTCCTGAAGTCCTGAGGAAGAGTTGGAATTTTATTCTAAGTGCAGTGAAAAGCTTGAAAGGATTTTGGAAAGGAAGTGACATGTTCTAATTTACATTCTAAAATAGTAGTTCTGGCTGCTGTATAATAAAGAACAAAATGAGAGTGAATGCAGGGAGACTATTTAAGAGATTATAAAGTACCCTTGTAAGTGCTAATAAATGAATGCAAGTAGTGGTTCCTGCAACAATATATAGTAATAGCTGTTGAGTATGAACTATTTTTTAAAACTCAGAACTGGATTAATAGGTTTAAGAGGATGGTGCTAAAATATCATCACAAATTGGTTTAAGTCCTCAAACTGATGCCTGAGATGGTCAGGCATAAGTGGAGAAAACTCAGAAAAAGAAAACAATCTAAAAAAATGATGAAATTATAACATTTGGTGACGAAGAATACAGGAGATTGAAGGAATCATGAAACATAACTCTCAATGGATGACACTACTTAGACCCAGACCACACAACTGCTAAACAGTATTTGTCCATTTGGAGCTCTATGCTGTAACTTCTTCATCTATAAGATGGGCATAAATGAGGGTTTCCAGATCATGGTGGTATTGTGAGGATTATATGGTTAATAAATATGGGCACTTGGAATAATGTCTCAAAACTGTAGCTGGTTCAGAATACAAACTTTGATTAAATAAATTTAAATAAAATGTCAGATATCCCTCATGTTTGTTTTGACTTCAAATAATAGCAATTCTGTTTGGCAATCTAGGAAAATTAAAGTATTTATAAGGTCTTTTCAATATAAATTTTGTTAATTTATATGATTTTATTAGCTTTTATATTTGTTACTAGTTATTTTACATACACTCAAGTAACTATTTTAGAAATTGTGGTTATTCATTTTGTGGCTCCCTACTGAATTTAATAAAATATTTACTCTTAATAATGTAATAATTCTAGGTAAAACAGTATGAGTAGTTTGAAATTTATTTTCTAAGTTAATAATATATTTAAATCTCTAGATAGAGCTCCTTTGCAAGGCTAGGATCAACTTAGAAAATAATCACCTTCAAGATGATGAGCAAAGGTGTGGAAACATCAGACAAAAGAAAAAGGCGTTCTTAGACTTTGAAACATCTTTGAGAAAAGTCAAAAAAGAAAGTATTTTTATTTGACAAATGATTCCTACAGCTCTTTCAGTGATAACAAATACACTAGAAAATATTTCATTACATTTCAATACCTAAATTGTAAATCAAATACTTGTTTGGGTCCATAAGTATTTATAATATATAATAAATTTTTCAGTCTCAAGTGCTGAAAGCAATATTAACATTTTTATTCCTTTCCTTGTAAAATAAATAATAAATATAATCATCACAAAAGGATTAAGGTATTGAAATCTAATTGTTACTAGATCCTAAATCCTATTCTGAACTCAAATTTGCTCTTATGGAAATTTTAAAGCCCCAGTCTCCTTTTTACATAAATGCCATTTATTTCTTACAACTTTCTTTAAATAATTGATTAAGTTATTAAATACATGCAGACTTCTTACTGGGTGCTAAAACTGTGTACCACTACTAAGGGTAAAATTAAATGACTCATTTCCTTTATGATCAAAGCCAAAAAACATTTTGTTGTTATGTTGTGGCTTCCAACAAATAACTCCACATCCATATACTGAATTTTTCTTCTTTCAGATATTAACATCCCAAGCTATCATATAGTAAGTGAACTGGTAACTTTTTCAATATACTTCAAAATTTCATTTTAAATGCCCTATAGCAAAGGTAATACTAGCCATTATCCAGAAGTGCAGTGGGTCACTTTAGCCTTTCTAGAGTTTAACATTTAAAAGAACTCCAGAAACATAGATTAAAAGTATCTTAAATTAATGCTATAGATTAACATTCAGCAAAGAACACATTTGCCATTAACTATTTTTTAGTAAATCTGCTGCTTGAAAGAAAAGAATTCACCTCCTTTCCTAAAGAAGGCATCCTCTTGTAACTATGAAAAATAATTTCCAAAGTCACAAAGCATCTTTGCTTTTTCTGCAAATATAACAATTCTTATACCTCTATTTATATCATGACATCATTCCACTGAAAAAGAAAAGAATCAGAAACTATACCATAGTAAGACCTGGCAATTGCTAAATGATAATACTCAAGAGTCAAGAATAAAACATCAATAATAAACACTAAGAATCCTGATAATTTTTTAGAAAAACATCTTTGAAAGCTTGATATGACTATATGATGATGGTTCATTAAAGTGAACTTTCTAACCTCTTCTAAAATCAACTTTCTTCCCTCCTTTAAAATCTTATTCAAGATCAGTTTGGCTTTAGATGGGGAAATATTTTAACTAATCAATCAATCACTAATAAAAACATATCCATATATATGGAAATTGCATTTCTAGCTCTGATATAAGAGGACAGCAAGACATCGAACAGTTGATATGACGTATCAAAAGATCTGAGATGAAATTAGGGCAATGTTACATGCATATCAACTATTAAAAACTATATAAGGTCAAAATTTAATTTTTGTAGGTTATCTTTCACTGTCTCCCTTTGTCTTCTATCTTTAATCTGGTGCCAAGTGCTGTTATTCTTCCACCATCATCTTCCTTCTTTCACTTGTTCTTCCTTCTCCTTTCCCAGGTTTTCATCTTATAACTGAATAATTATGATATCCTCTTAGCGCAGTGGATCTAGGACACCGATATGAGGAGATATGCAGGCATGTGTCAAAAGTCTACTGGTACAAGAGAAAATGAGAAAATAAGAACAATGCAGTAGTCTTTAATAATATTAAATTTATTCACTTTAATGTTCTGTCCTTTACTCTGGCAGTATGATGTCCTTCCTACTAATTTGATGTTAAAATTCAATTCCTTTATATTGAAATACTGGAAATAGTATGTAGTAACTTACTTTTTGTGTTTCATTTTTTCCTAATATCAATTTTTTCTTAATATCATTCCTTAGCAAAATAAATAATTTAACAACTATATGTTAGTCTTCAATTTTTTTAGGAACTTTACTGATCTATGAAATCCAAAATTCTGTAAAACAGAATACCTGGTCTCTCTAGATCTGGCTACTTCCTTCCAAATTCCAAAACCCAGGATCAGGCCAAACAGGCATAATGTACAGCATGGTGACTCAGGTGAACAATACTATATTATTTATTTGAAAGCTACTAATATATCTTAAAAGTCCTTATCACAGAAAAAAAAAATTGTAATTATTTGAGGTGATGGATGTTAACTAAGCTTATTTTGTAATCATTTTGTGATATATACATATACCAATGTATCAATACATTCAATAATATCATTATAGCAATAATATATAATATCATCATGTTGTATACCTTAAACTTATAAAGTATTGTATGTCAATTATATCTAAATAAAATTGTGGGAAAAAAAAGAAACTTGAACAGCTCTTTGCTGTATTCAACATGCATTCCAACATCTACACTAGCCTCTACAATCTGGCCTTACTGTACCTGTCCATCAGCTCCAGTGAGGCAGGTGGCCACATTGTCTCCCACATGTACTATCCTTTCAGCTCCAGGTTTTTGATCATGCTCTGAAAAAAACTCAGCTCACTAATTTAAATATGCTTGAAACTAAAAAACTACTTATTCGAATAAGTAGTTGCTCATCTTGCTTGTTTTGTTTCCCTTCTAGAATCAAATTTCTTGAATTCCTTTTCTTGCTGAGCCAGCCAATTAATCTTCCAATAGTCTATGTATATTCTCAAGGAAGCTGCCTTTGAAAAGAAATTTTATTAATATAAATTTAAACTGGGAAAAGCAAAGTCAGTTCTCTTAATCTAAGTGTTTACATATCTATTACTTTAATTTTAAAAGGTTTCTAAAGACCTTAGATTTTAGTTTGTCATATACATCTCGACCTTTACAAATAGATTAGTATTTTGTACACTTATAGACATTAATTAATGATCCACAGATGTCCATGAAATTTTGTTATTAATATTTCAGAACACACTAAAACTTAAATCAACAGCCTGGTGGCTATACTTATAACAATCATATCCAATTACTTTCTTCACCATTTCTACCCAAACTCTTTAACCTCTTCTCATTGCCAAAGAATAATAAACACCCATCTTTGTGCTAAAAGCAATGGAATCATGTCTGTTCAGAGCAGAGTTGTGCAAAAGAATATCTATTAAAGTGTGTGGTGGCTCCTTAATGCCAACCTAAACTCATTTAAGATCTATACTCATTCAATATATAACTTTTCAATAAGGCATCCAAGTAGCTTAAAATTATGATAAATGTATGCTCTTGTTTGAACAAAAAATATCAATTTAAAAAATAAATTTATTTTGAACGGTCACTATATCTATAATGTTACTTTTGTGCCTGTACTGCATCCAACTAGCTGGGGCACAGTAGAAACAGCTCTAAATTTGGAGTCAGAACACCTAGATTTGAGCAAACACATACTCACAACCTGTGGAACGTGAATGTGTCAATTTATCTTCCTCTGAGTTTCAATTTCTTCATCAGTATGGCGGTGGGGGGGGGGGCGATTAAATACCCTTCAAAGAGTTAAATGAGAAAATGTCTGTGAAAAATCTTTGTAATATTATTATTTTACTGTTGAGAGGTCTCAAACTGAACATAGCTTCATTATACT
The DNA here is from genome assembly GCA_004027375.1 of Macroglossus sobrinus. Lineage (NCBI taxonomy): Eukaryota > Metazoa > Chordata > Mammalia > Chiroptera > Pteropodidae > Macroglossus > Macroglossus sobrinus. The sequence goes on from PVKZ01000143.1 coordinate 32,435, forward strand.
TGTGCTCAAGTATTTTAACTGTTAAGCCAAAAGGAAAAAAATAAAAGGTAAGCTACTTGCAATCAAAATTCCTATTAAAATAAGTAAGGACAGAAAACAGCTTACATATCTTTAAAACTTGCCACAATTGAAATTATTTTAAGTGACACAAAAATTTTATTGTACAAGTTTCCATTTACTGCTAATAAAAATATATCATTTTTTATTCCATGCAGTTTGATTGGCAGGTTCAATTTTCTGTTTGGCTAATACAAAATGAATTACTCAGCAAATAATAGTGCAATGTGTGCATGATTTAATTTTAACATAAAACTGAAAATATTTATGTCAAAAGTAAAAAAAAAACTAATTATATGTGGTTTTTATGAAGGCTCCTTGGCATGAGCCATTTCAGTAGATTGATGAAGTCAAAAGTCAATTTGCAGTAGGCTAAAGAGGTGAAGAAGTTCAAATTGAAATTATGTGCTTCTCTTTTAAGAAGTTCCACTGAGAAAGGATGGAGGAAATTGTGACAGAATATAAAGGGAGCCCGCAGTGAGGAAGGAGGAAAGAAAGGAAGGAGTGCAGAGGTACCGAGGAGGTACATAAGTTCAAAGGGAGCAAGGAAAAGGGAAAGGAGAAATTAGTGCATCAGAAGCCAGTTGCTGAGGTTTACAAAGTAAATGAGAGGAGATGAAATGGCAATAGCAAGAGCTTCACTTTTGCTACAGTCAAACCTGGATTTATTTTTAAACTCGCTTAACAATTTGAAAGGGACTGTGTGCTTTCCACATTACATAACTTACTATGTCACAAGGGTCTCTTCTGAAATTACAGTTGAGACATCAGCTGGGCTATAGTCTTCACAAGGCTAGACTGGAGACAGAAGATTTGTTTCCAAGGTGGTTGACCCATGTAGTTGCTGGCAAGAGGTCTCAGTTCCCTTTTGGCAAGAGGCTTCAATTCCTTGCCATGGGGTCTTTCCATAAGGTTACTTGAATGTCGTCAAAGCATGGCAGCTGGTTTACCCCAGAACAACTGCACCAAGAGAAAAAGGCTAAAGCTGCAACGTCTGCCTTGACCCAGTTCTCAGAAGATACTCACTGTCACTATTCATTAGAGGGAAGTCTCTAACTCCAGCTTACACTCAAGGAGAAGGGAATTAGACTCTGTCTTTTAAAGGGTCAGAGTCAGAGTTTGTGAATATATTTTAAACCACCACCCAGGGTAAAGGTAGACTAGTCAAGAGGCTACTACAGTGAAAGATGATAGTAGGGAGGAACAGGGGATATTAAGAACTAGGTAGATTCTTGATATATTTTGAAAATAGAGCTAGCAGGGTTTATAGAGGGATGAACAAGATGAGGAGTATAAGAAAACAAGAAGTCAAGAATTGACAAGTACTTGGCCTGAGCAACCAGAAAGATAGTTATCATTAACTGAGAGAACCACGGAGGTAGCAACTTTTGGGGTTAGTATCTGCAGTTCAATTTTGGACATTTTAAATACTACATATCTATTGGAAGCCCTAGGAGAGATGTCAATTAAGCAGTTAAATATTTGAATATGAAGTTCAGAAGAAAAGCTGGAGAACAAATATAAACTTGTTTAAAAGCATGAAAATAGATATCACCTAAGGAATGAGTGCAGTTATAGAGGAAATGGACTAGGATTGAGCCCTGGGGCACTCCAACACAGAAGAGGGAAAAAAAGGAACCAGCAAGAGACTGAGAAGTAGTACAATAAGATAGGATGAAAACAAGAAAGTATGGTGTCCTAGGAGAAAGTAAAAATGTGTATCGGGAGGGGGGTAAATTGGTCAACAGAATAGGCTGCTGCTTTGATAAGGACTGAGAATTGACCATGGAATTAGGAAGATACAAGACATTAGTAACCAGGTTCCTGAAGTCTCAGTGGGGTTCTGGAGACAAAAGCCTGAAAAGGGTGAGTTTAGAGAGAATGGAAGAGGAAGAAAGATCCATCCTTAACATTTCAGGAAACAGGGCACACATACAAATGGAGCTAATAAAAATTCTCCTAATTTTAACTAGTAATTAAATATTTATTTAGTAAAAAAAAATGAAGTTTAGGAACTTTCCCTGATCTATTCAAGTTGTGGGTTTGATAAGAATAATTTTCTCACTCATTTTCTTTGTCTTGATCAATAATTAAATCATCACTAATAAAAATGTATGTCCCATTTATAATTTTTATGGGGTCATGCTCAAAAGAAACTTTTTGCTTTGCTTCTAGCTTTTAAAATTTTAAGCAGACTGCCTCTTATAAATTTTCTATTTTTCCCAATTTTTTTTCTGAGCTTCTTTTGAAAGAAGTACTTAAAAAGAAAATTCCACTTTTTTCTATTTTTATTCATTCTATTTTTATCCAGTTTTGACATATTCATCCCCAAAGACTTAAAGAATTAAAAACTAAATGTAACTGTTTTCAAAATGTTTAAATGTAGATATATTTGTATCAAAAATGAGTTAAAGTAAATGTTAAAAAACTGAAAAATTACTTATATTTTCAAAGTTTATTTTTCTCTTAAAATATTCAAAACTACTTTTAAATTAAAAGGTACATTTATTAATGGAATCAATTTTAAATCAAAATTGATTATCTGAAAGCAATAGTTTTGTCTAGTATTTTTAACATTAAATACTTTAAAAAATAAAAGCATTCCCAATTCTAACCTTTAATAGCCACCTAGTTGCCAATGTGGTATCATACTTAATGTATATTATTTCTAAACATACATACAAATTTAAGAATAAAAATAAATTGTTCTCTATTGCAAAATATTCCCCAGCAACCTTGTACAATCACTGAGACTACTTCACTAACTCATTATACCTCCAAAATCACGCATTGGAAAACAAAGTGAAACAAGAAAATGACAGGTGGCATCCTGGGGATCTACTGAATTTGCGCTGATAGAAAGGATTCGATATATTAATTTTTCTCACTTAAGTGTTTCCCTATGTTCAAATCCTCCCCAAGCCTTGAAGTTCCTTTCTTTCCAGTGTGAACAACACAACACACAACCTTCATGGCATTTTGTTTCAAGGATTTAGGGCAGAAGTAGGGAAGTTTTCCCGGAGGCCTGGACAGAGTCCTGAGAGTGAGTGTTTTGTAATTGAATTTCACCAAAGGCACTTTATCTTTCCCTTCCCCCACCAAAGGAGAGCAATGAAAAGGGTCAGAAACGCCCTTTGTTTCAGCAGTAACCCTGTGCCCTCTACAGGACACTGGATGAAAATCAGAGCCTCCGTTATCTGCATACAATAACCAACAAGTAACTTAAGAGCTTTGGGTCCCAGGACTTTATGGTCAGTTAGATTCACCTCCAGGTAGAGGGCTGAAAGTGGTGTGTGTGATTGATATCTGAATGTTACAGGAAGCACTGCATTTGACATGAATAAAGGGCATATAGAAGTCTTTTCTTAACTTACTAAAATTTCCATCTCATTGCTGTTAAAAAAAGAAATCAAAGGAAGGTCTAGCCTAAGAAGAAAAATCACCTCTAGTTTTAGCAGAAAACTATTTTCTACTTAAAGATCATGTTGTCTATTACACTCTCTGACCCATTTTCTTTAATGTTAATTTATTTTCGTTCCTATAGATGGGTTAATTTATGTAATTGTAGAATCTTTCATTAGTTTTCACAGGGGAAAGTTCTGCAGTTTTGCATATATTTTGATTTGTGGATATAATCATGCAGAATTTTTTAAACAGTTAACATATAAAATTTAGCTTTTTTGGAGGAAAAAAAATTTCTTCCAAGAAGGTGGTATACTTTTTTTTTTTCATACTTACAGTATTCCATGTTTAATTCTATGAAAGGCTTAGTCCTCCATTGAGCACATGATAAAACTGATCCCAGAGCAGCTTTTTATTTCACTAAATGCAACCTGAAAATGAACATGCTCTTTCATTTGAGAAAATTCAATTACAAAGAAACAGAAAAATGCAATCTGAGATCAATAGCCTATTATAGTGCCAGCATGAGGAATAATTTCAGCTCAGTTAATTCTACTGAAATACGATGTGGCTATACATTGTTTATTTGCTTATGTATTCCTATATGAGAAATGACATACATTTAGTTTAATTTTATTGGACTACAAAGGGTATACATAGAATTGAGTAGTGTTCAAAAACATAATATCAAATTCAAAATTAACAAGCTAATAATCTGAGGCCAAAAAAAAATTATCTGAGTAAGATATATAGATTCTCCTTAAAAATACAGTTGGCATCTTCACATCCAATAGTTTCACTTTAATGAACATTATATTTTTAAAAAGTTGATTGGCAAGAAAATAGAAATGCACTCTATCTCCGAGCTGGAAATTAACTTTAAAGATGCATATTTCAATTTCATAGATTTGTCTTTAAGGTAGGAGTCTTATATAGATTCTGCAATCCACTTCTGTGATTTCATAGATGAGCAAACAGGGGTCCAGAGAGATTGAGTGTCTTGTTAAGGTTGACCAGCTAGTTAGTTGGGATTAAGAAGTGTGCTCTCCTAGTTTCCAGATTTGAAATGTCTGTGACAGGGCTTAGAATATTCTATCCCAAAATATAAACTGAGGAATTTGAGAAGTGGAAGGTTGAAATAAATTTCTAGGCCCAAGATGGATCCTCTCCTGCCTGGGATGCAAACCTAAACTTAGATAACTTTCATGTCCCTGTAAATGATCCACTTGACCAAAAATGTAGCCTGTACCCATTTTCTTAGTTAGCTATGTATTTGTTTAAATATTTTACTTACAAAAGGTATTGCACTTGTAAACAGTTCAAACAAAAGAAAGACCTACTGTGTTATTTCACAAACACTCTCCATCATGCAGCTTCATTGTCTCCTAAACTACATAATGTCCAGTTTTATAGCCTTCTCAGGAAATTTCTCTCTCCATCTCAAATACTGACTTTGATCATGTGCTAGCTTCAGTCAAACACATTTTTCTGGTGTTTGTAAAATACACTTAGTCCCTTAGTAGGACTAAGTGTATTCTGACTTTATAAGCAGTGATACAAGAAGTAAAATCTAGATTTCAACATCACCAATCACCAGCTATTCAATTTCCTCATTTTCTCTTACAGAATACAATCATCAACAGAAAGAAATAAGAATGCCATCTAGATCCCTAAATCCTTCAATGTCCTACCAAAACATAATATTCTCTAGAAATTTCTTTCAGATATTCTCTAATTCAATTCTATAATAATAATCAAAGGGTCAGTGCTTCACAAAGGAAGGTAGATGGCCCTCTTGCATCAGAATCACCATAGCAGGATATTAAAACTGTAGATTACCAACCTGGACTCCCAACCTTCCAATTCAGAGTGTGTTACAGTAGGGCCAAAAAATATGCATTTTTTATCAAGCTTCTCCATGCCCCACACCCAGCCTGCTCCAGGTGATTTTTACCCACACTAATTTTCGAGAACTACTGTGGTTTGGTAGGCTTAGCTGTAGTCCTCACTATTGCCTATGCCTTAGTATAGATAGAGTATGATATTACTAATAAAATGGATCACAGAATCTTTGTGGGACTTTCTCACTCCTACAAAAGGACAATAAACTTTAAATTTGCAGTAAATTATATTTACATAGGAAAAATGAAGAAAGCATAGGTTTCTGCATGAGATCTCTTTACTTTTTGTTTTACATCTATATAAACAAATATTCCTTAGATCCCTTGAAAATTTCCCTTTATAAACTTCTCAAGAAACAAACTGTTTCTTCTCACTTTCCCAGACAGCAGTTTCTTTTAAATGTACTTAGCCTTGCCCTTGTCTGGCTGTGGCCTGAATACTGTGTCTTTAGCAAATTACAATCAACTTCTACTTCTTAGACATATTCACACATTAAAGTAGAACCCTATTAAAAATAAAATAAGTTGCAGAGATATTATAAAGTCATAAAAGCTATGAGAAAAGCAAAACCAGAAAAAGAATAGAGAATGCTAGATTGAGGGTAGAGACTGCAATTTTAAATAAGGTAATCTGGGAAGGTCCCACTGAGTATGTGACATTTGAGAAATAAAAACAAATAGGGTGAGAGTTTGAGTCATGCAGATATTAAAGTTAGAGCTTTCCAGGCAAAAGAAACACCAAGTGCAAAAGCCCTGAGATCTGAAAGCAGGAGACCTGTTTTTCAAACACAAGTCTGAGCAGAGCAAGCAAGGGAGAAAGTGGTAGAAGATGAGCTAAAAAGGTAGGGGGAAAGGGCCGGAAGACTATATGGAAACCAGAACAAGAATCAGCTTTTACTGAGGGTAACAGGGAACCAAAGGAGGGTTTTGAGCAGAGAAGTAGCATGGCCTCACCTTCAAAGGCATCACTCTGGTTACATAATAGATTTTAGAGAGATAAAGGTAAAATAGTAGTATATGTTAGTGGGTTTGATATAGACTGTGAGACAAAAGGAAGAGTCAAGGATAATTCCAAGGCTCTTTGGCCTGAACAGGCATAGGACAGAGTTATCATCAACTGAAAAGGTTTCATTTGGGCATTTATGTCTGAGGTGTGTATTAGAATCACAGTGGAGCTGTTGAATAGGCAATTTACTGTAGGCATTAGGCATTCAGAAGACAGTTTTTACTGGATTTAAAAATTGAGAAATAACAGCATAAGAATGATATTAAAAGTCATGAAACTAGATGTGATCACAAAAGGACTGAGTATAGGTTTAAAAAGAGAATATATTCAAATTCTAAACTCTTAGGATCTCCAGCTCTGAGAAGTGGGAAAGATGAGGTGGTGCCAAGAAAGTGAGAAGGGGCAGCCAGTGAGATAAGAGAAAGAGGAAAAGAGAGTGATTCACTGTGTCAACCCCCAATTGGACCTTGCTTTCTGTGAAGATGTCCTCATGGAGTCTGGAGGCAACTCCCATTGTGTCTGGCCCCGTCCACCACTGAACACGTTCCCAGCAAGATACAGCTGTTCTGCTGGATGCAGGAATGCTGCCTCAGACTCACTTTCTGCTTTCATCGACCACTGCCACCACATTATTGCCTCCAATGTTCACACAGAGCCACCCTAAGTGGCAGCCTGATAACATTCCAAAAGGAGAAATAAACAAAAGCTACACTATTTCTTGCTTTTTTACGTATTTATCAGCCTGGAGAAGTCACATACCTGTGTATAATTACCTCTTTCCAACATATTATAGAACCAGAAGTAACAGTCTTTCTACTTTCCTCTGGCAGTCTTCCAGAGCATAACATCTTCCTTCTTTTCTTTTGGATACTAAACCTAACTGCTCAGTCTGAATAGTAGAAGGGTTATTTGTGCTATATTATAAAAGATCTGAGAACTCTTGCACAATTCTAAATAACAGAACCCTTGGATCAACTTGGAACTATGAATTACTAAAGATGAAACCGTATTGGTTGACTTGCCCTAAGGTATTATCCCTTCCACACCAACTACTATTTTCTAGTTGCTCTGTATGATGTGGAGCTGAGTTAAAAATATCTGACTTTTCCCAGTAGTATATTATTAAAAGAGTGACTTTTAAAACCATAGTATTTCATTCTGATTGTTTTAGTTGCTCATGTTTTGTCATCATCACTGCCTTTTTGTTCTAATTATGTGATTTCCCAAAGGGCACAATTTTAAAAAATCAAATCAATCAATAAATATACTTTACTGCTACCCAAACTGTAAACTCAAAATATTATACCAAGTGATTATGTTGCGATTATTTATGTATTCCCTTTTAAAGGTCACTCTTCTAAATTGAAGGCTTTCTATCAAACTGACATTGCCTGTGTTTTGCTCATCATTGTTTAACCTCTAACAACCTGTTTTTCTTTTAGAGAATAAAACCTCATTAATTCACACTAATACACACAGGTTTGACAGCCAATGTTGTTAGGACTTCAATGCTTATTAATACTTAAGTACCACAATCTTACTGAGAACTTTTCTTCTTGTCAAAAAACACACTGAAAACATTACGTGAAAATACAGCTTCACTAAAGAGGCTTACTTGAGAGTTAACATTGTACCTAATGGATTAAAAATGTTTGCTCCATTGATTGTTCCTCTTCAGTTCAAGGTTTAATAGACTAATTCATTAATCACGTACAGCTATTTTATGAAGAAGGAAGTCAATTCACTTGAGCTAAATGTGTTTTTGTGACATGAGAACATGGACTTTTTTGAGCTAAACTACAAATATTGGAGGTCAGATAGAATGTTAAAGTAGTATACTATATTAATGCTTTATAATGGACAAATTTTAAACTGTATAGCAGGAGAAACTTAATCATATGGCATCTATAACAACCCAAAATTTTACGTTCCATTGTAGTTCTTGTTATATCTTATTAGTAAAATTTTTCTATTAAAGATATGTGGTTATTTTATTACATATTGAACACATATTTTGGAAAATATTTTCCAATCTAGCCAATTGATGATAAATATATGACAAAACTGCTTTACATTTATTAAGTTCTCATCTTCTTCTAAACGCCCTAAGAACATTAAAAATAACATGGTTGTAAAGAGCCAGATCTGAGCCTGTTCTGTGATCGAAGCATTGGCAAAGCTATGCTTGACTGTGTTGCAGACCTTGTGGCCAAAGCATTGGCAAAGTCATGCTTGGCTGTGTTATAATCTGCCAAGGACAGAGAAGCAAAAGAGTTAACAGACAGCTGTTTCTAGTTTAGCATAGATAACTGGATACAGGCAGGCCTTGGGAAATTATTGCTGCCAGCAGGTTTCAAGTCCTGAGAAGACTCCCACTCCCTCCTCGACCTTCAAACTTATATAATAAATTGGCTGAGCTTGCCTCAGGGTCACTGTATCTAAGCAGAGTGCAGTGTCCTACCCAGCTCCGGCTTGTGTGTATACTATCTCTGTTTTTCTCAATCTTTCGTCATCTCCCCCTAACCTCCGCCAGGTTAACCCCAGTAATGCAGTCATGGCAGATGGTCCTTGACCTCAGATAATCGTAATTTCTAGTTTGCTGGGACTAATGGTACCTAGTCAATGAAAGCGCATCTTTCATTGTGCTAGATTCTATTTAATTAGAGCAGATATTTAGTCAACACCTACTAAATGCAGGTACTACGACACTAGGTAATGAAAGTGATAGTTTTTTTTTTAATTTGCTGTCAGTTCTCAAGGAGCTATGACCTAGCATCCAAGAAGCCAGCACGTTTAACAGTTAAATAATATCATAATGTACTTCCATTTGCGTGCCGTCTTTCTGTGAAGTCGCAAAATGTGTTTCAAAACATGTAAGCTGTATTCAAAAGTGGCCTTGTGTGAAAGACCTACTGTGTAAACAAACACATGAAAACAGGTTAAGTTCTGGTTAAGCATCTGCTCAGAGGGTGCTGCAGGGCTGACCTGACAACCACTACTGGGAAGAGCATGAACTTTCAAGACAGTAGATCTCAGTTTGAATCAAATTCTACTCTTTACCATGTCTATGGCTTGTGGCAAACTACTTAACTATACTGTCTCAATGTCCTTGCCTGTAAAATGGGAACAATTATACAAAACTTGCTTTATGAATAGTGACAGCTTTTATGAAGTGCCTCACAAATGGTAGGTGCTCAGTAAAATATAACCTGAACGATTCCATTAAAAAGGTCGGGACAGATGAAAAGAATAATTTCCTATTTGTGCTATTTAACTGATGTTCCCTTTAAGTAATTTTCATCCTGTTATAGTATATATATTCTTACAAGTCATTTCAAATGATTCTTGGGAAAGACCATAATATAAATATAGACATACATACTTGTATAATACAGGTGTATTTCATTTATTTTCTTCTGACCCTTCACATTCCAATCCCTCTATTTTTCCCCACTTTGGAAAAACCTCTCCTTTACACAGACTGTTATTTTTTTTAATATATATTTAAGATTAAAGTAGCATCTATCAAGCTTAATAAAAACATAAATAAATATTACTTTCTATAGCAGGATGCAAAGGGCCTTTTAGCTGAATGGTAATATAATTAGCATCATGCCCAGCAAAGAACAAAGGTAAAACTTTAAGGATTTTTTAAAGCTTTAAAAATTCATATTTTTTGTACTATCAGATTAACCTCACATTTCTATAGCTCTAAAAACACTCAAGGAAGGTTGCTTTAGAACACTTAACAGAATATACATTTGCTACTTGAACTGATCTATAAGTGCCATTACGTTTCTGTTGCCTGATTGATTCTATCAGCAAGTTGGTCTAAGTAGCATTTTGAGTACAGTGAATGAAAATGAAATAAAATATTTTAAACATTAATATTTATCCAACTCACTAGTAAAATTATTTATTGAAGACTGACCTCTTTATTAAGTAATTTTTTTAAAGTACATAAGTTTTTAATGTCCCACTAATAGAAAGCCTGCATTTAACAATATTAATAGCGTTATTTAACATTTACTTATATAATACTTCCTTAGATGCCATGCACTGTTGTAGGCCCTTTACATACATTAATTTAATTAATTCTTTCAACAGTCCTTGGTGACAAACACTAAAATCATCTCCCAGGATTATACAGTTAGTGGAATCAGACTTGAGTCCACACTCTTAATCATTACACTCAACTGTCTTTCATTTGTCTCTGTTTAGAAGCATTTATTATTTTTAGAAACATTACTGAAGAGGGTGTCTTTTTATCAATGTAGGTGATCAAAAGTGGAATGAAGAAGCAATGTGCCTTTTGCAGGGAACATTTGTCAACTATATAATTTGTGATACCTTGAATTCAATTACTTGAAAGTCTTTATAACTTTAGTATCTATGTATGTTTCCAAGTAAGCAAATTTTGGGGAAATAAATTTAGGCTTGGGCCATGTATCGATTATCAATTGTCACAATGCAGCATAATAAACTATCCCAAAACGCAGAGTCTTAAAATACTATTTATTGTTCTTCCTAAGTCTGTCATTCAGCCAGTTCTTCTAGCATCAGCTAGCCTCACTCAGTCCTTTGCAATCAGCTGTGGGTCAGGCAGAGAGCTCTGCTGATCTCCCAAGGCTTGGGCTGATTTGATTTACATCAACCCAAGGGTATGTTTTACATAATCTCTTAGCTTCATTAGGCAAACCCAGGCTTGCTCTTATACTGATGGCAGGGTTTCAAGAGAGAGAAGACTTGGGACTTTTACACTATTATTCTTATTAATTTCATTGGCAAGCAACTTACTAGGTCATCCCAGATTCAACTAGGTGAGGAAATAAACCCCATTCAATGACGCAAGAAACTACAAAGTCACATTGTAAGGGGGAATGGACACGAGGTGACTAACTGGGCTTTTTTTGTCATTTACCTACCATTTTACAAACCATTTCATTTGCATTATTCTGAAACATTCTAATATACTGTCAATTCCCAATTATTTCCAAGAATACATAAACCTTGCACCAAGATAGACTATATTCAAGACTGTGAGACAAATCTTATCAAATATAAAATAGAAATCATAAAAGTACATTCTCAGACCATAACAGAACTAGAAATCAGTAAGAGAAAGGTATCTCAAATACAAGGAAAGTAAACACATTTCTAAATAACCCATAGGTCAAAGAGGGAGTCAAAAGGGAAATTTTAAAATATTTTTAACTAAATGAAAATTAAAATACAGTAGTTTCCCTCTTATCCATGGTGGATACGTTCCAAGACCCCCACTGAATGCCTGAAACTACAAATAGTGCTAAACTCTATATATACTATGTTTTCTCCTATACATAACTATGATAGTTTAATTTATAAATCAGGCAAAGTAACAGATTAACAACAATAAATAATAATAAAATAGAACAATTTTAACAACATATTACAATAAAAGTTATGTGAATGTGGTCTCTCAACATATGTTATTTTACTATACTCACCTTTTCACTGGAAGGGACTTTAGGGCTTTTCTTTGGCATATCCGAATTGCCAGCATAACTATTCTTGCATTTGGGGCCATTATGAGTAACATAAGGGGTACTTGAATACAAGCACTGTGATACTGCAACAGTAGATCTGATAACTGAGAGGGCTATTCAGGGACTAATGAGTTGGGATCGTACATAGATGGAGACACTGACACAGTGATGATTCACATCCAGCAAGCAAGACGACACGAGATTTCATCACACTACTCAGAGTAACGCACAATTTAAAACTCATGAACTGTTTATTTTTGGAGTTTTCCATTTAATATTTTCAGACAAAGGTTGACTACAGGTAACTGAAACCGCAAAAAGCAAAATCAGGGGAACTACTGTACAGCACTTCAAAATGTGTACAATACAGCTAAAGCAGAGCTTAAAGAAAAAAAATTATAGTATTAATTGCCTATATAGTATTAAGTGCCTATATTAGAAAAAAAAAATCTAAAATCAATAGCTGAAGCTCTACCATAAGAAACAAACAAAAAAAAGAAATTAAACCTAAAACAGAAGTAATAAATATTAGAGCAGAAATCAGTGAAATTAAAAATAACAAAACAATTGAGAAAAATCTGTGAAATCAAAGATAGTTCATATTAAATGAAGTTTAAATAACAGAATATCCTTGAGATATTAGAGGACATTGTTTTAGTCTCAGGACCCCTTAACACTCCTGGAAATTGAGAACACGACCCCCTACCCCTGCCGTTTAAAATACAGTATATACAAGCACATAGTCCACTGGCCATCATAGAGATATTATCATATATCATGTAGCTTCTGAAAAACTCCAGTTTACACTCATGTAAGAATGGAAAAGCAAATGTCAGTATTATGATAAAAGGGTCTGAGCATATGGACATCCTGAAGGGCTCTCAGCAACACCCAGGGGTCCTCAAACAATACTTTTAAGAATTGGAAGAGGAAAATATCCAAAGGCTTGGGAGACTGAAATGCTAGAGTGAATTTTCTCATCCACCCCCTAAGTATATCCCCTGCGAAGGACAAGAGGACCCTTCTTTCACCAAGATACATTGATGAGCAAGTCCCAGCATCCTTAAAGCTCTATGATGGCTGTTTTCTGCAGGCAAGGAAAAACAGATGAAACTGCTGCCATCAAACTTGTCTCCTTAAATTAAATGGGGATAATGGCACAGTGATATGGACCAAGTTGTAACACTTAATTGCTGAAGACAAGGATTATATGGTTACCATAATGGGTAGTATGGCCAAAGCATTAATTAATATATGACAGATATACTTATCTTTAGTATAAGTAATTGATCATGGTGTCCCTAGAACTGAATTACATGAGCATCCTACTGAAGTCTTGATTTGTAAAGTATAGAATGTTCTAGGCCTGACTTGAATCACTGTAATACATTCTGGGTCTCCCAACAAATTCCTGGAGGGAAACCTCTTAATTCGTTTTCCTCAAGTTTTCATTAAACTTTACAAGCCCTTAGTCTCCATGGCTTTCAGTACTACATAGTACTAACTTTTGTGTCCCAATTAATCATATTAATCATTAATATTTCAAAAGTTTTAACTGATGTCACCTTTGGGTTGGGGTTTCAGTGGGAATGAGAACTTGCTATGAGAAATTTCATCATGCTGAAGGTGCAATGTGAACAAGCATTACTGACCCTTAGAGAACCAAATGCCTTAATGTTTGATGCAATTTTCAGTACACAAGTAAACTTAATCTTAGGTTAAGTAACTTCATCGTTTTTATTTTAGGAAGTAGTGTGGAAATAGCACATCTGTTTTGCCCAGCATTTTACCACAAAGAGGATTAAATTCTTTCTTCTCCAGAGGAACAGCAGTTTCTCCCTAAGAATGTTACATAGTATAGTTCTATCACTTAAAGGTGAGTTTTTTAAGCTAGTGGCCTTCCAGTGCAGAGTTGGGTATATTTATCTTGAAACACAAAAGTACAACAGAGGATTCACTTCCATCAATATGTATACTATATTGAATACAGATGATTTTAAGGAAACCTCTTTCTTTTACTCTATTATAAACTGTTAACTCCCCGCTTTGACCTTTCAGCATGTTGGCCCAAAGGCCTCCCTTTGTCATATTTTACCACAGCTACAACTTCTTATTCATAGCTGACTGGAGAAGCTCTGTGGTCCCAAACTGAAATGTGCTGCCTGAAATGAAGGTAGGTTTTATTTAAGTACTATTCTATACAAATTTAGAAGACAAACGGTTATTTACTTAAGATTGATCCACAAAACGCAGGTGCTGCTTCGGCTTGAGGCAGCCAAAATGGAATGCTGTCGAAAATATACCCAAATTTTAAGAAGCACTGAGACAAGAACTTAAAGATAATCTTAATATCTTTTTATTCCTTGCTTAATCTTTAGCAACTCAGTTTAACAAGAACTTATTTTGTGGAAAGAAAAAAAGAGAGAGAGAGAGAGAAAGTAGATTATAATCAGCTTTAGAGGTAATTAAGGCTTGGCTATGCTAATAAGTATCAATTTTTCCCTAAATGAATTAAATAACTTTACATTCATTTAACTGTTCCAGATCATATTAATCTGGATTTCCTGAAAAAGACATAATGCTGAAATTCAGAAAGTGTAAAAGCCTTCTCACGCTGTCAAAATTTTCATCTTTGGGGGCCATTATTCTGCCTACCACAAGTGTCTAATATCAAGGGTATAAATTACAAGGCTGTTAACTATTAAAACTGAAAGGCGATTACCCATAGTAAGAAACTATAAAAACTACTTGTCAAGAGATGATAGAAATTTACATAAATAAAAAAGCAATCATATGATACTCCTCTACTCAAAAGTATCTAATCACTCAGTTTCATTTTCTATTACTGCCAATCAAATTAATACAAACTATTTTCTAGTTCCCATAGGTCAAAAGCCCAGCGAGTCCCACTGAGTTTTGCTTAGTCTCAAAAAGCCAAAATCAAGATGTCAGCAGGAATGTGTTCTTTTTTGGAAGCTCTAGGAGAGAACCAGTTTGCTCATTCAGATTGATGCCAGAATTTTATTACAGTTGTAGGACAGATATCTCCATTTCCTTGCTATCAGATGAGGGCTGTCCCCAGAGTCCAGCTCTATCTCTGACTTCGAAAAGAGGGGAGTTTCTCTATTTGAGGGCTAATGTGATTAGACTGGACCCACCTAAATACCCAATGATAATCTCCCTATCTCAAGGCCCAAACCATTGATCACATCTGCTTAATTCCCCTTGCCATGTAATATAACATATTCACAGACTCTGGGATTAGGACACTGACATCTTTGGGGGCCATTATTCTTCCTACCATGAAGAGTAAAAGCCAGTCTTTATAAAGGTCTGGAAGATCCTATGTGATCTGAGCCCCTATTATCTCTGGTCTTTTTTTCTATTACTCTACCCCTTGCTCACTCAATTCTAGCCTCCTCCATGCTGTTTCTTGAACACACCAGGAAAACTCCTCTGTCCTTGCCGTTCTCTGCCTGAATGTTCTTCCCCAGATTGCACTCTGCTAACAACCTCATTGACCTTCAATTTTTGCTCAAATCTCACCTTCTCAATGAGATATACGAATGCCGTTTAATACTCCAGCATTTATCATTTTCCTCATAGCACCTGTTACCATTTAACCTACACAATAACTTATTTACCATGATTATGTCCTGCTGTTTCTGCTAGCATGTTAGCCCACAAGAGCGGGTAACCGGCTTTATTCCTTGATGTATTTCAAGGCCCTAACACATATTGGGAGCTCAATAAAGACTACTTATATTGGTTGTTGAAAAAAGTTTTCCAAATATTGACTGATTTGGGGGATTATAAGTACATAAAATATATCTCCTTTTTGTAGGTCATATATACAGCAGTAGAGGTACTTGAAATACTAAATTATATCTCCCTGATCCTAATTTCTTCTTTTTAAATCAATGACCTAACTCAATGCTTCCACATTTCAATTCTTCAAGATCAAAAATCCTTTCGTTCTGGCTCAAAAGAAAACTTTGAAAAAGAGAAATGGCTTATTTATACCTGTCCATTCCCTCCAAAACACATTTTTGATCCTTTACGATAAAAAGTAAATATGTACACTAAGACTAAACCTAAGCCTCAAAAAAAGGCACAAAGGAACAAAGACATAAAAAAAAGCTGTCAATATTTTCACAAGCTTAAAAGATAGAAATTGCTTTTAATCTCAGATTTTCCAGCTTCTGTTTTTAAAGTTTACTCTTAACTTTTTTCATGTTACAGTTCTGACAGTCACCACAAGATGGAGGTACATCTATAGTTTGAGTTAAATATTTCTGAAGTATTAGGAACAAGAATACCGTTTTCAAAAATAGAAAATCTGTTTAAATTCCACTTGAAATTGTGCTTTAAAAACTGCTTCTGCAAAGTTTAATAGCTACTTATAAGAAACAACCAAAAAGAGATAGGTGGTTTAAGTTTATAAACAATCTTTCACTGAGTAACCAAGAAATAATCTAATAATTTAAAATACGACTCAAAGGCTCTAAGGAAACCTGTTTTACTGACCCACCACTTAGAAAAAAGTTCTGAGTCTTAGTGTCACTGCCCCTACTCCAGCACACACAGCCCTGAGATTTCTCCCAGCTTGCAGAAACTTGGAGCTAAAGGATGCATATGGGTCCTGTGGGCCAGAGATTCCTTTTTAAGAATTTCCCTATGCTTGGGCCTAGATAATGTTAGTACAAACTAAATATATGAAGAATTCAGCAAACGGTAATAATATTTAAATATTCACAATTAACAAATGTGTGCAGTGATTTACATTGAGATAACCCTTTGTACATTATAAATTTTAAGTAAACTTTGCATGGCCAAAAATAATTCATTTACTTGGCTATAAGTTATTCTTAATACTTTCAACTATTCTTTTACATAATAGTTACTTCTAGAGCTGCAATTGGAACTCAGATTAATTTAAAACACTTCTCAACTCTAGCATTTCTTAAATTTAAATGATTTAATCAAATAGCCTAATTCCACATTGCATTCTAAAGAACCTTGGTTTCTGTCCTCTTGTTGTCAGTATATGTGATCTTAGGTGAGCCATTTATGTGTTCTGTTATTATCCTTTGTTCCACTTGCTATATGGCCTACCTACAAGGTAAGCTTAAAATAAACATCATTTCATTATAGCTCAAAATCCTGTGAAACAAGAATTAAGACAAGGCTTGCCTGGATAATTCTGCTTCACATGATATAAATGGGCTCTTGATGATACTGAGCTGGCAGTTGGGCTGTCTGACAACCCCGTGCTTGATGCCTTCCTTGGTCAACAGGAAGGCTGGGTTTGGTTTAGTGGAGGCCCTTTCCTACTGTATTTGGCCTCAGACTTGTTCCACATCTCTCCAGCCAGTGGTCTGGGGTAAACTATTCACTTTGATCCTCCTACCACTAGAAGGGATACAACACTTGGTAAGCTTCTGGATTTTGTAGATAACACAAAATACACATAGGAAAAATGCTTCAAACCATTTCTCAGATGACTTGGAAGATTTTAGTGGGGCCCAAAGTAAGACAGGGTACTGGAACAAGTGACTTAGCACCTAATCATCAATTATATCATAGCATAACTATGTGACCAGAGTTGCCCATCATAAGCTTGGTATTGTCAGATCCATCAAGCCATAAGGCTGAGCCAGCATAGAAATAACCCATGATATATTTAAGATGGGTCCAAGCTGGTCCAGAGGCTCAAAATTTCACAAAAACTTGGCCCAGAACTCACGTCACTTACCTTCAAGACACTAACATCTCTTCCTCAACTCATAATCTATGACTTCATTGGAGTTCAAAGGAGAAAAAATCCAGGCCTGGTTAACAGATAAATGAGCTTGATATGTCACTATAAGCCAAAATCCAGCTGCCACCATGCCTGAGTATATCCTCAGTTTGCTCACTCCTCAGGAAGTATGCAAAGAAAATGTTTCCTGAATTCTTACATGTTGAGAATGTCTGAGCAGTGGTTTTTATAATTAAAAATCCATTTTCTTAGGTATACAATCTTTTTGCTCATCTTTTTTCTTCACAAATATCTTAAATGTTTTTTTTTTTTTTTTCTGGCATAGTGCTAGTCTTGCTCTTCTAAGTCACTTACTGTTTTTGTCCAGATAGCTAAACCCAAAGATTTTATGAGATAATATTTTTGTGTAGGCAGGGTGTTCTTTCAATACGTAGTCGTAAGTAATTTTTTTTTGGCAATGTATTTTTCATATTTTGTTCTGTATATATGTTCTGAATTTTTTAATCTCTAAAACTGTCATTTTCCCACTGAATCCTTTTAATATCTTTTCTGATTTATAAAGCCATCATCCTTTTTAAATGCTATTTCCCTTAAGGCATTATCTGTTGTTCAACTGCTTTTGTGTTGATTCTAGTTTAGCCTTCATTTCTGAATTTTTTCCTTTTATTTCTAGTATTTTTCCAAGTTCTTCAAATTCTGATTTTTGGTATTCTTTCACATTTTATGTCATTTTCAAAACATTTATACCTCGTTTTTAAACAATGTCATAGTTTAATTTTATGGGCATGCTTTTCTAATGTACTTTCAATGTCTATAGGCTATAACAACTTTGTATAACTATAATTCTATATTACTTATTTTTGTGTGAAATAGGCTTTTCTGAACTTTTAGAAAGAGGCTTGGTTCAGGGTAACTTTTCTAGCTTCAGATTCCCACTTTTGTTGTTTTTGTATAGTATTGAAAAATAGGGCAGCTAATCTGCTGAGATTTTCCTGGCTTCTTTGTTTTTGTTTCTTTTTTGTTTTTGTTGGTGGTGGTGTTTTAATTATTATATTTTTTATTGAGATATAATTGAGATATAACATTATGTAAGTTTGAAGTGTTCAATGAGTTGGTTTCATACATTTATAGATTTCCTAGCTCTTTTTAAATAAATGCTATGATGCATACAAAAATAGGTAAGATGCAATATTGGGTTAAAAAAAAAACACAGCAAACAAATATTTTTAGTCAGAAAGCAAATTCATACTCCACAGAGGTATATGGAAATAAAACTGCCCTCTCAAAAAAACAAAAAACAAAAACAAAAGAAGCCCAGCTAGTCCTTTTACAAAAATGTGTCTAACTCAAATACAAATGCAAGAGTTTAAAGAGATTTAATAGCCATTCTACCTTAAATAATTGAGTTCTGCATGTAATGAAACAGAACTTAAAATATAATCCTATTTTAAGTTGAAAGAGAAAGACTTCAGTATAAAAGTTTTAGATAAAAAATACTCTATAAATGTTAATGACAAATTGATTTTTATCCATGCCAGTATAGTCTTTAGTATCATTTATATCAGAGAAATAAACAAGTCTTCAATGATAATCTGCTGTGATTTAAAAAGCATATCAAAACCTTCCTTCCATACAATGTGTTATTTCAGTTATTCTTTATAAAGATGTTTTAAGCATAAGTAGAGAGGCAGATTACCTAAATACATGTACTATGGTGAAATATTATTTCAATTAAAAACCTCCTTTTTATACAAAGAGGTACCTTGATGAGGTTCTTACCAACCAAAGGAGATAATCTGAACAGAAGAAGAATGACTAAGAGTGATCGAAACAGTGAATTAATGGGAAAAAGAAAGGTCATAAGTTCATAATGACACCAAAGGGGAAACACTTCTTTTAACTCACAAGACACCAATAAAGGTTGCCAGGGCACAAAAAATTACTCTGAAAACTAATAAAGGAAAAAAAGTAAATATTTATTCTGCTATGCTGGTATGAATGCTAACCAAATAGCCCTAGTGGATGGATCAAGGCTCTTCTATACATTAAAAAAAAAAAAAAAAATTCCAGCTAATAAATGCAACAGGAATAACAGATTTGGAAAATCATCACTTTGCAAAACACAATGAAATACCTAATGCAAGCATTAATGCATGCTTTTAAAAATATTATGTAAAAAGATTACAGGGAACCTTCCAATGATGGTGTCAGACTTCTGTCCATGTGCCCAATGACCAATCTGCACATCATTAAAAGTGGAACAAACAACATTAAATGACTCTTCATTTAATATTATATAAAGTTCACCATACTAATATAAAGTTTTCTTGCTCAAAAACATAAAATCAGAATCTAATTAATTCTCTCTAGACCTAACTTCTAGGATATGTGATAAATGACGGACAACAAGAAAACTAGAGACCAAATTCAATCTATGGGACACTAAAGAAAACTCACATGATTCCTTCAACAAGTTACAGTGTGTGAGAAAGGGAGGAAGAGAAGAGAAACTAATTTAGATTTCAAGACACTCCAAAGGCAAAATGACCAAACAGACATATACACCTAGTCTAAATAATGATTCACATAAACCAACTGTAAATACATTTGAGACAACTGAGAAAATTTTAAATGGACTGGATATTAGATATGAAGAAATTATTATTAATTCTGTTAGGTGTGATTCTGACATTGTAATGACCTTTGGAAATGTTCTTTTTTGCCATGTCCTCAAGTATTCAGATTAAATTGACATCACATCTGATGTCATTAAACAAAAGGGAAAAAGAAAAAAACAGGTATGGCAAAATATGGATGGTTATTAGAGCTGGATTACAGGTATATGAAGGTTGTGACATATTTTTTCTACCTCAGAAAGCATTTTTAGAACTTTTTGTAATAATAAAATAAATCACTCTTTCAAAAAACATTCAATACATATAAGTTTATTATCAAGAACTTTAGAAGGTTTTTAAAAAGACTGTTGTGGCTTTTTAAGAATACTGAAAGATGACAGTCCACGATAGGACATATAAAAACAAGGATAATTAAAATATTAAATACTATCTAAATTAAAAGGCCATAATTCAAATTGTTAATTATAATCTGTGTCTTGTTAGAAGCAGCTGTACAGTTACCCTTCATGAAATTCTCCTCACCAACTCATGAAGACTACAAAGCCTCACCCCAAACTCAATTATATACTTTATAGTAATCGATGCTGAGTTTTTTGTGCTTAAGCATGCACTACTACAGAAAGCACAAAATCCTGTTTACAGGGATTTTTTGTTTCTTTAAAACATATCTCAATCATCTTTTAAAGTGCGAGCTACAAATATGTTGTATCCTTAAAGAAAAAGGCTTCTAAAGAAAGAATAAGATACTACTGCCAAGAGTGGTTATATAATTAACCCAAGGAAACCTGGCAGTACTCTGCTAACTGTTTTAGTGTAGCAGCCTCCTCCTTTGTAGTTCAGTTCTTAGCTGTTATTACACTACCAGCCGAACATGTACTCCATTGCTTTGGATACAAGACTTTCATCTTTTTTTGGCGTTTGTCTGTCAGAAATGACCTAGTGAAAAAACACACACATAATTGCTAGGTTATGGTTTCTTCGGTGTCATAGTCAATTCTAGAGTTAATGATTAATTTAAAAGAGCCAAACACAAAAATCCATTTGTAGAACTAAACTGTATATTTACAGATGAAAATACACCTTTAGTTAGAACATCTTTATGCACTTAAGAATGGGAAAATCTCTTTCCTTTGACAAGGCAAATTGTATTTGCTCCTTAAATTAGGAAATTGAACAAACAACACAAAAGTTATAAGAGATGAGGGCTTTAAAATATTCATAAAAAAACCCCAAAACTAATAGTAAAAAAACAGAGTTCTAGAATGACCTCCAAATTTCATGGGAAAGTCTGAACTGTACCTGTACTATCTAAAGCACGACTCTCTCATTTGTTGTTTCAAGACCATGTCTATAGGTAGGGAAGTTCAGAACTCCTACTTAATTAATTAGGAGACAATAATTGAATGAGAGTCATTAATACTTTTACAATTCTTCAACAAATATAATATACTCTTCCTTTAAACTTTTTTGAAATGAGAAATTCTGAAATGTGAACTGGTCAATGTTTTCTTTTGATAACCAAAGGCCACTCCAACCTGAGGTTCTTCATTTGTGATATCATCAGATTTAGTCATCAATAAGCTTTTTCATATTCCCTGTCAGAAATGTTCACTAACATAATTCTTACATATGCAAATATAACTTAGAAAAAAACTAAAATAAACTCTCAAAGTATTTTTAAAGTGGCAATAATTTTTTTTTTAATTCAACTGGCCAAAATCCTAAATGTTAAAATAAGAAATTTAAGAATATAAAGTTTACAGGTCTCCACAAGGTAATCACTACAGTAGGAAATATATAATGGCATACAAATACAGATCAATCCAATGAAAAAGTTAAACATGCTATGTACTTCAGCCTTTTAAGTGTATCCTTTATATTCAACTCTTAAAATACCTGATAGTCACTAGTAGAAGCTTTGTATGCTGTAGCAAGAGGTCTCATGGTAGAAATCCTAGGAGTACTTCCAGGTTGGATTGGTGTACCTAAGGTTTTGATTGGTGGTGTAAAGGCCAGAGGTGAAGATGACAAAGCACACCTGTCATTGTTTTCCATAACACTCTAGAGAAATAAAGATATAAAAATTTTTGTTTAGAAACATAATATATATTACTCAATATTACATCCTACTTACAAAGAAAACTTTATTAAAAGATGCATACTTTATTTGATCTAATTAACCTTCTAAATAATTTTAGGCTTGAAAAAACAATATATGCTTCTTAGTTAGCATTTGAGATCGAATGTTCTGCCAGAAATCTAACTTCAAAGACCCCAAACATCCTCAAGACAACTAGACTCACAAGAGTAAAAATCTCCTAACACTATGGAAAATCATCAAGAAAGAAAAAGAGAATTCTTGGAAAAACTTGGGGAAAGAAGAAAATCAAAATCCAGTGGTATTTAATATCCAGTAACCCCAAATTTTCATCTAGCCTCTACAAATATCTGGTGCAGCACAATATAATAATTATACAACTACATAGTAACCCTACATTATAAGAATAGGAGTCATGTCTGCTTTGTGCACTAATGAGTATATATAAGCACCAAGTACAGTCCCTAGCAGGTAGAAGTTCACATTTACTTAAAGAATGATCATGATGATTTTAAAGCCACAAAGTTTAAACTATGCTAAGTATTGTTTTATAAGTATATAAATATTTAACAATTTTTAAATATCTTAAAAGAGAAATAATAAAAAGCTTCAGTCATTTAAGTTTAACCCACATGGAAATATTTCATTCTGAAATACAAGAGAATAAACTAAGAAGTTAAGAGATCTAGAATCTAGGCCTCACTTTAACAACTCTGGATAAGTTATTTAAGTCCTCTTCGACTCTTTAGATATAAAATGAAAGGGTTGGGATGGATTATCTCTAAATTTTAAAGTCTTGGGACTAAATACCTTTGGCTTACCTTATATTTGGCTTACCTATAACACCATCACATTATAAACAAAGAAAAAAAGGCACAGTGAAGCAAAGTAATGTAACCACCAATGACAATACCTACACTTATGCACTTCATACAGATTAAGCTGTTTTCCTTACATCAGCAGTAACTTACTTTATCTATACATGGTTTTACACCAATCATGATGGACTCTCCAAAAATCCTCCCATCTTTGCTTAAGGCTTTCCGAGCCTGCAGTTTAGACTGATAACGAATATGCATCCAATTTCCTGTGTTAGACATCTGTTAAGAATGAAGTTGTTTCTTAAAATAAAAAACATATAAACTCTAAACGTAATAAATTACATAGAAAACAAAAATACATAAAGATAAATCAGCTTCTACTTTTTATTTGATGCCCTGTAAAAAGCTATATACTAGGATTCAACAAAGATCCCATTAGACAATTTCAATAATCTTTATCTGGCTCTTAATTCTCTAATATAAAAAATATGTGGCAAACAGTCTCTGAAAGTAAAGGAATGCTCAAAAGAGAACTGTTCCTCATAAAAAGGTCTTATCAACACTTGCTTTAAATTTTTAAAAACTGTATTCATCAACCTGGTTTTGTGTAGGAGTTAAATCAGTCAATCTCTAGTAATGGGAAAAAAAATTTGTTATTTATAACTTGTTGTGCAAGATATTTTTTAAAGCTCTTTATAAGCTATAAAGTCCTAAGAAGTCAGGAACTTCTCCCTTTTCCTTTATCCCCAATAGAACAAGGTCGAATTGGAAAATAATAATATTTTGGCATAATCTATCTTTTTTAAGAGACTATAAACTAAGAAAAGGGATGAGGGGAGTCTGATATTCTCATTCTCTTTCTTATTTTCTCTCTTTATCTCTTTTTGACAAATACTATGCAACTTCCAGCCTTTCAGCCTTCCAGACTCCAACAGACACATTCTATGAACACTCTAAAAAAAAAAGGAAAAACAGACAAAATTCAGCAGCAAAGATTTCCTCAATTCATAGATTATCTTTCCTCAACCTAAATCTTGAATTGAAAAGAATTAAGCCTTACCACATGTTTTAAGATATTCCCATATTGTGCAAATTGTAATAATATATAGGAAGCAGATGCTTGAGGAAACCTGAAAAAAAGAGTTGTCCAAAAAGTCATCTTCCACGATAAAAATGCAAATTACCATACTTATAAGTGTTAAGATAAATTAGTCCCAACTGTCTAGAAAAATAGGAGACCCTTGATCATTCTGATGGAAACATCAGATAAATCACCGCCCATCACCCAAAAGCAAGTATGTTAAAATTAGTTGTGACTCAGCCATTCTACCCCATCCTTAGATTCTATCCCTTAAATCTCTAAAATTCCACTTTTACTGTCATTATCATAACCCTTAGAAAAGAACTATGAAGTTGCAGTTCTGTATACAATTTATTTTACAAGGGTATGTGTGGGGGTGGGGGGAGAGAAATACTTAGGTATGCTACAGTAATTAAAAGGAAAAGAATTTTAAATTATATAATCCTATCATTATATATTGAGCACCACCTAAAAATTCATAAATTTAGTTCCAAAACAAAAATAAGTCAGTACCAATATCAATGGTATAGAAACATTTAAAAGGATGATTACCAAAATTTTAAGCCATATACTCTGTATGTGAAAATCCTAAATGACTTACACTTTCTTTATAAAGTTTTGTATAATTTGAATATTTTACAAGACATTAATACTTATACAGTCCAAATAATAAAACTATTTTCAATTTGAAAATCTATGGTGTTTCCTTAACCAGTACCTTCAGTTTTCTGGAGCTTGGATTGGAACCTCCCCCACCCCCAAAAAAATCTAAGTCATAAAAATAAATGAGAAACTCTACACATTAAATTCTCTGTGAGTAAAATACTCACTGCATTCAGGACCATAATTTTATGTTATACACACCTGAATATAAGGTTTCTAACCCCAAAGAAAACCAACAAATTAGGTAGGGTGCCTAACAAAACAAAGCTAAATAAAATATAAATGAAGGGGAGAAATAATGGTTGTAAGAAAAGTAGGTACTTGAAAATAAAATATAATTTTAAGACTCTAGGACTACCTTGAGTGGAAACATTTCAATACCCTGTGAAAGAATCACCCTAAAACAATGAATGGTATCTCATGATGACCAAGTCAGTAGAAAAAAATAAATTATCAAAGAAAGAACACATATAACATATTTTAGATGTACTTCCCTATAAAAGGTCAAAATATTTTATCCCTTAGAAGAAAATATTTTAGTTCTTACATAGTTATTAAAACACAAAACCAAAAGAAAATAGCTGGAAAAGTGTATGTCTTAAAAGAACTAGAAGTACTTCAAGTAAGTAATTTACCCAATTACTAAGGAATCTTAAAAGTGACACCATTGCTATTGAACCTAAAAAATAAACTTGAGAGTAGATACCCAAATTCAAAAACATACAGCCATTTCATGAAAAGATACAAAAATTTTAACAAGCGCGCACACACACACACACACACACACACAGCCCGCCCGCCCGCCCGCCCAACTGCTATAGATAAAAGACTGACTGTGGGTTTCAATAACACATAGAACCTCTCTGGGAGACTACATAACAAATAAGGTGCCAATTACTGTTTTACAAGAGAGGAAAACTGTAGCTGAAGACAAAAGTGGAAGAAAAACTTTTCACTGTATATTCTTATATATTCTTTTGAAAGTTTAACTTCTAAATAAACTGAATATATAAAGTCCATTAACATTTATTCTCCATTATTTTCCCTTCAAGGAGCTCATGTGTTATTTTTATATGTTTACCCCCAAACTAAATATAGTTAGGTCCAATATCATAGTAACATATCCCTTTCAGACACAAACCTTATGTACTACAGTATAAACAGCTTAAAAAAAGACCTAAGTTTTTGCTGAAGCTTTACTAATAACTAGATATAATATCTGAATCATCTGTCTATACCTCAGTTTCATCTTTAATGATGCAGTATCTCCAAGATGCTTTAAAGTAATTTTTTAAAAATCTATTCAAAATGCACCTTGGCCTGTCATGCACAATTTCTATTAATATTTAATATTCTGTGACTAGAAAGTATATATATATGCTTGTGACACAGAATATATACACAAATGAAATTCAATCTGTTAGTTCCAAAATGATTAAGTCCACTATAAGAAGAGAAAGTCACTAACTAGAGAGAAAAGAGCTCCCTAAAGTTAAAGGGATAACCCAATATCCAGCAAATATGCCGGAGAGAAAATAATCTGAGAAGAGACAAACATAGATGATTTTAAAAAACTATAAATTATATTGAATACTAGTTAATAATGCTTGCTGAAGTGTCAGAGTGATCTTTACTAATGTCTATAACTTACTCTGAAATGTACCAACAACAAAAAAGATGAATTAATGGAAGAAAAAGGTAGCAAACTGTTAAGTTAGGTGGTGGTTATATGGGTGTTTGCTGTGCAATTCTTTTAATTTTTTTGCATGTTTTATAATATTCATTATAGAAAAGGATTTTTTTTTATAGTAAATAATCCAGAAATCTTACCCGAACACAGTCACCCATGTGTCATCAAGGTAATCTTCAGAAGTCAGAGAATCTCCTTGAGTATAAAAAGGATCCAACTGGGCAGGAGATAACGTCTTTCGTGGTTGTCCAATGTTTGCTGGACTAAACATACTTTGCCCTATATTAATACATTTAATAAGTTAGTTACCAATATGAACGTCTTGATTAATTTTTTATATCAAAGCTTTTAGTTTTAAATGAAAAAGTATATTACAAGTTGGCAATTGCATAGTTTAAAATACACAACTATAATAATTTTATACTACCATATAATTTGAAGTCATTAATAATTGAGAATAACATGATTATGCAAATGTTCTTAATTTCCAGTTAACCCTACACCAGAAAGATCTCTAGTCAACCTCAAAGACGTCTGCTGGATTCATCTTCCAAACCTATCACTTTCATCATGGCAGCACCTCTGCCTTAAGTCCTTATTACCCACAGAACAAATCCAAATGCCTTGGCCTCTACATTATAGTTCTACCCTTATTTTTCCAATATGCCACTAAACAGTCTTTACCCTAACCCCTAAGATGTGAATGCAGGTTTTTTGTTTTGATTCAAGTCATTTCTATCTGAAATTTCTGATAATGTCCTTTCTTCTCTTATCCCTCAATAACTACTACTAATCAATGAGTCCTACATGTCTAACATACCAAAATAAATGCTTTACATGATCATTTTATCCTAGAGGCACTGTCCTATTGAGACCATATATTTCTGAGCACAGAGACATTCTTCTTTAGCCTATGGAGGAGTAGTAACGATTCCCTCATAAGGAAATTTTACTCCAGCTTTAAATATGCACCAAACATCCTTCCAGGTATCTAAGATACAGTAGTGAAAATCAGACTATAAAACAAAAAACAAAACAAAAACAATTAAAAAAAAAAACAACTATCTCTAATGGTGCTTAAATTCTAGTGCAAGAGTCAAATAAGTAAATACCTAGCATGTTAGAAAACAAAAAAATTCTAAAGAAAAAAAATAAAGCACAGAAGGGAGATAAGAAGTATACATGTATGTATGTGGAAAGGTTTAACAACAACAACAACAAAAAATTCACTGAGGTGCCATTAAACAAAATCCGGAAGGAGATGGTAGGCAAAATATAGCAATATCTAAAGGCATGAATATTCGGTGGAGAGAAAAACAAGTACAAAGGCCCTGACAAAGGACATGATTAGTGTCTAATGAAAAGCAAGGCCAGTATTTGCATAGTGAGGAGGGAGATTTGAGGTCAGAACAGATATATGAGCTCAGAGAGGTAACAAGATGTCAGACCATAAAGAAAAACTTCACAGGCCACTGTAAAGACTTTGGTTTTTATCTGAAATGAGCTGGGAAGCTAATGGTGAATTGTAAATAAGGATGATATAACAGGACTGCAATTTTGAAATGATAATGAATGGTAGCATTTTACCGAGTGCTTATAACACCATTCTCTACATGTATATTTTATTTAATTCTAACAACCTTATATAACAGATCCTATTAGTAGCTCCATTTAACAAATTAAGCAACAAGGTAACGTTAAACAACATCCAGAAAGGAGGCTGGAATTCCATTCTAGGCAATTCAATTTCAAAGCATGTGCTCTCAGTCAATAATCTAGTTAATTCTTATAATCACTACAACAGCAGCTCTAAGTATGGTCCATATATCCTGGGCTCCCAAAGAACCTCTCATGGGATTAGCTAATTCAAAATTATTTTCATTTTAATTTAAGGTTTCATTGGCCTTTTTTCACTCTCACTCACCCATGAGGGTACACTGTACTTTTCCAGAGGCTACTTGATTTGATTCAATCAATTCAGATTGAATATAAAAGGAGCAGATATGAAAATTCAGTTGTATTTTAAGCCAGACAGTAAGATTTGACAAATATAAAATAATATCACTCTTCTCATGAAAAATCTTTTCTTGTTGAAGTTATTTTTCACTTTAAAAAGGGTTACTTGTGTTTATATGAAACATTATTTTTGAATATCAACAGCTATATACAATCCCAAAGCTCTATGGGATTGAAAAACTGAAGAGTTTTTCAGAGAAAAACTGTTCTATAGGACCTTACACATGATTCACACTCCATGTTTACTAATTTTCTGAAGGCTCTCTGCTCAACACATTCTAACTATATACCTGCTGCCTTGTCTTTTTTTCTTAACTGAGTTGAAAATCACCCAAGTTCTTCCAAAGTATTTATAGTCAAATGGATTTGTTCAAGTATTATTCTTAAGAAATAAACAAGATACTCTACAGGAGGGGGAAGGACTGTGGTAAAAGTTTTATGAAAGGCTGTATACAATACTGTCCTGATGATAGATTTACAATGTATTTTAACTCTCAAAGACTTTCCAAAATATTTGTAACTGCCTTCAACTCAAAATTTCCTATACTATACTTGACCACGTTTTGCCCTCAAGAAACACTTTGGTAAGTGCTGATCTTATGTCAAGTGCCTCCTATGTGCCTTAGAAATACATGACTAACACAAGAATTTACAGGGACCAAGCCTATCAAGAAATGAATAATAAAGCTACTATTTAAATCCAAAGCTGAGATACAAAAAAAGAGTTTCAATTGAGTTTTAACTTTCTATTAATGAATATAGAATGATTCCTCAGAACCATACAAAAAAAAAAAATAAGTTCTCTTAACAAACAAGCTAATAGTGTGTCACAGTGACTCAGAGGGACCACTATTAACCCATACCAAAGGACTGGAGCTTCAATTTACTCATGAGATATAATTATAACACTCAAAAGGTCAAAGAAAAATTTAAAAAGTGAAAAACTAAACAGGCCCCAATAATTTATTTTTGGAGATTAGTATTTTATTCTAGATCCTCATGTTCCAACTGCTACTGCATTACAAAAAAATAATGAAAATATCTTTAATATAAAGGGGGGTGAGAAAAGCAGCACAAAACCTTGCTTTTAGAAGGCAACATGTAATTGTGTCAGGAGCCCAGAACTGGCTTAGCTTGGATGGCAGATAGCAATGCTAGCCCTGGACCAATCATTCACTGTGGCAGAGAACATCATGTAGTGGGAAAAGTAATATGCTTTGTAGTCAGTTCACGTTGCAGTTCTACTGTTACAACTAACGGTTATTGAGCCTCACTTCCAAATATTACAATAAAAAAAACATAACAATATTAATGATAATGACTGCCAGCATAAACTGAACAGTTATACAGTAGTGCCCCCTTATCCTCAGGGGATACATTCCAAGACCCTCATAGTGGATGCCTAAAACTGTGGGTAATACCGAGCCCTACTATATTACAGCCATGTGCCATACGACAACATTTCAGTCAAGAGGCTGCATTTTTGAAGGTGGTCCCATAACATTATAAAGGAGCTGAAAAATTCCTATTGCCTAGTGATATCACAGACATTGTAAAACCATAGCACAACACATTAGTACTTCAGTGTTTGTGGTGATGCTGGTATACAGTGTGTATAAAGTCTACAGTAGCCTACAGTAATGTCCTAGATCTTCACATTCCCTCACCACTTACTCAATGAATCACCCAGAGGAACTCCTAGTCCCAAAAGCTCCATTCACAGTAAGTGCCCTATACAAGTGTACAAATTTTTTATATTTTATATCATATTTTTACTGTATCGTTTCTATGTTTAGATATGTATAAATACAAAAATACTTACGATTCTGTGACAACTGTCTACACTATTCAGTATAATAATATACTGTATGGGTTTGTAGCCTAAGAGCAACAGGCTATATACCACATAGCCTAGTTGTGTAGGAGGCTGCACCATGTAGATTTGTGTTCTATGATATTCACATGACAAAATCACCTAACGATGCATTTCTTAGAATGTATCCCCATGAGACTATATTTGTTCCTATACATACACACCTAAGATAAAGTTTAATTTATAAATTAGGCACAGTAAGAGATTAACAACAACAACTAATGATAGAACAATTATAACAAAACACAGTAATGAGTTATGTAAATGTGGTCTCTCTCAAAATATTTTTTTGTGCTGTACTCTTCCTTGTACTTAAAGAAAGTACTCTACAGCTTCTCTTTGGCACATCTGAATTTCCAACATCACTATTCTTGCACTTTTGGGCCATCATTAAGTAATATAAAGGTTACTTGAACACAAACACGACAATACTGCAACAGTCAATCTGATAACCGAGACAGCTAAGAGACTAACGAGCAGGTAGCATACAGAGAGCACGGATACACCAGACAAATGGATGACTCATGTCTTGAGATTAAGCGACGGAGCGAGACGGCTGAGATTTCATCATGCTACTCAGAACAATGTGTGATTTAAAATTTATAAATTGTTTATTTCTGGAATTGTCCATTTAATATTTTTGGACCACAGCTGTGTTTAAGTCCTGTAATGCAGGCATGTAAGATGGAAGGTTGAACACTGACTGGATTGCAGAATGTTAGCAATCCAGTTACTATGAGTAACTAAAACAACAAAACTGCAAATAAAGGGTGACTACAGTATTCATATTGAATTCTAAAAGCAATTCTATGAGAAATAACTACCATAACCATTTTACATGAAGAACACAAAGCACAAATATACGTAAAATGCCTATCTAATCTAACAGTTAAGATTAACAGAGAGCATGTTAAAAAGGTTCAATAAATGTTAGTTTCCATTTTGAGGCCAGCATCACCCTGATACAAAAACCAGATATAGACACTACACTACAATGTTCCTGATGAATACAAAATGCAAAAATTCTCAACAAAATATTAACAAATTAAATTCAACACCACATTAAGATGATCACACCCCATGGTCAAGCAGGATTTACCTTGGAATACAAGGATGATTCAACATACTCAGCAGCAATAAATGTGATGTACCACATTAACAGAATGAAAGATAAAAATCACATAACCATCAATAGATGCAGAAAAAAACATTTGACAAAATACAACATCATTTCATGATAAAAATGCTCAACAACCTGGGTATAGAAGGAACATACCTCAATATAATAAAGGCCACATACAACAAGCCTACATCTAATCATACTCAATAGAGAAAGAGTTGAATCATTTTCCTCTAAGATCATTAATAAAAGGGGTGCCTACTCATCACTATTCAACATATTATTGGAAGTCCTACCCAGAGCAATCATGCAAGAAAAAAAGAAATAAAAAGCAATCAAAGAGGAAAGAAAGATGTATAATTGTCTTTGTTTGCACATGACATGATTTTATTTAGAGAACATCTTAATATACTAACAATAAAGTATCTGAAAAGAAAAAGAAATCCCAATGACAATAACATCAAAAACAATAAATTTAAGAAGGTGAAAGATTTCTATACTGAAAACCACAAGACTAAGAAGAAACAAACTGAAAACAAAAAAAAAATAGAAAAATATCATGTGTTTGTGCATCCGGTGAATTAATATTAAAATATCCATACTTCTTAAAGCCATCTCCAAATCCATTAACAAAATGAAAAAAACCTCTGGAATAGGACAAAATACTTACAAACCACACATCTGAGAAGGGTTAATATCTAAAATAAATAAGGAACTCATAGAACTCAATAGCAAAGAAAACGATCCAATTTTAAAAAATGAACAGAGCAACTGAATAGACATTTTTCCAAAGAAGATATACAAATGACCAACAGGTACAAAGAAATGGCATTCAACATCACTAATAATCCAGGAAATACAAATCAAAATTAAAAATAGAACTACATGATTCGGCAATCCCACTTCTGGATATATATCCAAAGAAAATGAAAACAGAATCTCTAAGAGACATCAGCACTCCCATGTTCATTATAGCACTATTTATAATAACCAAGATATGTAAACAATCTAAGTGTCCATTAATGAATGAATGTATAAAGAAGATGCAGTACATACATACATACAATGGATGTTATTCAGCCATGAGAAAGAAGGAAATCTTGCCATTTGCAACAATATGGATGAACCCTGAGAACATGATGGTAATGATGTTAAGTGAATGAAATCAGAAAAAGACAATTACTGTAAAATCTCACTTATATGTGGAATGTAAAAAACTCAAACTCATAGAAGCAGAGAGCAGAGTGGTGGTTACCAGGGGCTGAGAACTGGGGTATATAAAATGTTGGCAAAAGGATACAAATTTCCAGTCATCAGATGATTAAGTTCTGGGAATCTAAGCTACAGCACAGTATTATCATTAATAACACTGTATTATTATATCCTTGAAAGCTACTAATAGATCTTAAATGTTCTCACCACAAAAAAAGAAATGGTAAGTGGGTGTTAGCTAACACTATTATCATTTTGCAACATGTGAGTGCATCAAATCAATACACTGTATATCTTAAACGATGTTTTATGCCAATTATGTTTCAATAAATCTGTAATAAAAAATGTTACTTTCCCTTAGATATATCCATACATTGACCTATAACACAAGACTTACCTGTAACTCCAAGGATCAAATGGAACAGTAGGTAGACAAAAACTCAAAAAAGTTAACTGTTTTAACAATAGATAACGTCAACATAAATGATGCGATTGGTACAATTCTTCTTTTGCATTAACAGTACAAATATACTCAGAGTCAAGTCTAAAGGACTTGTAGGAATAACGTACATCTCTTACCTACAAGCAATACCAAAGCAAAACCATACCCTTGACAGGCTCAAAAGTTAAAAATATCAATCAAGTAAAAATTACATGCAACAATGTGATCATAACTCAAGAGAAAAATATATACATGGTCACCCAAGGATTTCAAAACTTAAGCTTAACTCTTTAAGTATACCGCACAATGTGAATTCATTCAGACTCAAATTTAGAAACCACAATTAATCTAACCAATTGATCCAAAAAGACTGTTTCAGATCACCTCAGATCTATTAGGCTTATTAAAAAATCTACTTAATTCAGAATACTATCTTATACCCTACTATAAAACAAAAAAAGTTGCTCAAGATTGACTGCTTATTTCAGTCATCAAGTTAACAATTCATCAGCCAACAAACTTGAGAAACAAATATTCAAATATTTTTATAAAAGCAATCAAACAATTGATGATATGCAACAATTATTAGCTCTAGAGAAAACAAAGGCATACAGGAAGGAAATAATCCAAGGACTTCTAACTACATAGCTCAGTACTATAGATTATTCTGACTTTTAAAAATGAGTTCATGTTGGTTTTTAAAGAGAGAATACAAAGTAAATCATTGAAATGAACATCAAACTCCATGCTATGATACACTTAACAAATATTCAAATGCATTTCATTATGCATTTAATAGGTAAAACATATTTCTAAAATGAGTCTCATTTAAAATGAAAGACATTCCATTTTGACAAGTATCTGCTTATCAACTAAATTCCCAACTATCCTTTTAAGAAAAAAACAGAAGCACATAAAAATACTCTTAAATACTACAAAGACAAAGCTTTGACACATAAAAGGTAGTAAAAGGCATTTTAGCATAAAATCTGAAACCAATTCAAAATTTTTTATGTCCTGTATTAACATTAAGAAGGTACAATTTAATTATACAACATCATGTAATAACCTTCAAGCAAGAAATTAAATGAAGGCTCAAAATGAGACAATCATTACGACCTTTAAAAATAAAGCAAATCAAAATTAAGTCTCAAATGAATAAGCAATCTAATTTTTGCCCTGTCAACTACTCTGAAAAACATAATTACTTATACATAATCTAAAACTATTTACATAAGTTTAGCATAATTGCCCCCCACCTCGTTAATGTTTAATTGCTCCACTGATTCTGCTTCCTTTCAATCAGATTTCTGGTACTCACATGCTATGCTTTATAAGATGAAAATAACACCCATCAAACCACATCAAATTGGACTGTAATGTATCTCCCTTGGTAAATCACAATTCAAACACTCTTCACAAAATTGGATGAAAGTGGAGGGCAAAAGACCTTATTACCCTTTATGAAAATATACTCAATTAAAGAATATATTCAATTATTTCAATAAACCAAATGAAAACAAAAGAGATAAAAGTGGTATATTTTAAACATATACATGACATATGAAACAGGGAAAAAAGAGGTCCCTGGCACTGTTGTCACCTTCTTTCCATGAAACAAAGTAGTACAATGTATAATAAAGAATTTGCCTCAGCACAAAGAGAGGCTATACTGAGAGAGAACCTCTAAACCCTAGGAATTTCCCTTGCAACAGGAATGATTTTGTCATTCATGGTAGGCTCTCAAGTACACTAGATAACAAGGTAGTCCCTGGATAGTTTATGGTAACAAGGTGACTCATGATGGGGGCAAGTCTCACTGTAGAGACCAACCATGTGATACAAAGAATGAAGCTTTGAGCCACATGATATCATCCCACCTCTGGGAAGAGGAGGGGACTAGAGATTGAGTTTAGCCTTTGATCAATGATTCAATAATTCATGTTTACATAATGAAACCCCAATAAAAACTCTGGACATGAAGGCTCCAATGAACTTCCCTAGTTGGCAACACTGTGTACAGTGCCATCTATCAATGCCAGGAGAGTAACATATCAGGAAAGCTTTGTGTTTTGACCCTTCCAGACTTTGCCCTATGCATTTCTTTCTTTGGCTATAATTTGTATCCTTTTGCTATAATAAAACTATAACTATACTTACTTTCAGCGGGCTCTAGTAAATTGCCAGACCTTAGGGTGGATTGGGGAACCGCTGAATTTGCAGAAGTGAAGGTAATCCCAAATTTGCGGCTGGCATCTGAAGTGAGAGTAATCTTGTAGGGACTGTTTCCTTAACTTTTCAGTTTAAAAACTCACTGTACCCAAAAACATGTTGAATACAACAACATGTGATCAAATGTGAACTAAACACTTGTATTCATCTCTAATCCTCTGAAACACCCAATGACAGTCTTTCTATAAGGGCTCAGGTTTTGGAGGACACAGAGACTATAAAAGATATAAAAGAGGTTGCTGGCTGAAATCCAGGAAGAAAAGTTTAAAAGTGAGTATAATAAAGGGTGAGATGACAGGCTTCTTCTCATCTTAGGCAGTCAGATGACTGTCACTCATCCATTCCACCCACAAGAGACCAAGGACTTAACCTCTGAAGAAAAGGAATCTAAATGGCTCAGGATTCAGAGTCCAGTCACAGAAGACAATTGTAAGGAGACTGATTAAGTGAAAATTTAGATGTTGAAAAGGAGACTTCTCCCTTTCTATATTCAGAATACCAGCTTAGATGTTAAGGATGAATACTAAAGAATTCCTCTTCAGGAAGATTTAAAATAAAAAAGACCTACATATGCTGAAATTAAAGTTTTCTCAACAAAAATCTAGCTAACTATCTAATCCCCTCACAGTGAAACCCAGTAAGAAATAAACAGCCTCTCTCCACCAATTTTCCCCTTCCTACCAATGTTGATGCACATACACGCACAGATTCCAAGTAGCTTTTCAGTGCCTCATTTGATAAATATGCCTCCAATAGGAAATACAGAAGAGGTGGGGGGAAAATAAAAAATAAGAACTAAAAGAAAACAGACAATATGAGCAGGAATAAAAAGATCAACATCAATCTCACTGGTAAGATATGCCCATGAAACATGAACAGGATGCTACATTTTTAATTATATTCAGAAAACAACAATAAAAAGGTTCTTGGAAATTAAAATGACAAAATAAAAAATTACTATAAGAGTTGGAAATAGATTGAGGATAACTCTCAGAAAGTATAATACATATGTAAAAGATAACATAAGAGAGAAAATGTAGAATATTAGAAAAGTATACAGTGTTCACAATCAGAAGGGATTCCTTTGAGAGAGGAGGCAAAGAAAGGGAAAAAAAAGAGGGAGAACAGTTATCAAAAAAAATATAGGGAAGTAACCCAGAACTAAAGGTTTCTTGATTTAAAGGATCCATTAAGTCCCCAGAAAAACAAATAAAAAAAAAAATCCCACATCAAGGCACATTCATGAAATTGAAAATACTAATCATTGAAAGACCTTAAATTTTCAAAACCAGGCTACATACAAAGACTCAGAAATCATCACTGCAAATGCCTTCTAAAGAACACAAGAAGCTAGAAGACAATGGAATGATGCCTCCAAAATTCTGATGTAAAACACTATACCTATCCAAGCTAGCAATCAGTGTGAAGATAGAAAAAAAAAAAAAGTATTTTAGACATGAGGTCTTCGACTTTACTTCTTCCCACACGAGCTTTCTTACAAAGTTATTCAAATATGTTCTTCAGCAAAATGAGGAAATAAACCGAAAGGAAACATGTTATCTAGGAAAAATAACTCAACTCTAGAAACTTGCTAAGACAAGTCCTAGGATGATAGTTGTACACTATACTGAAACAGGAAACAGCCAAAATAAAGGCTAAGAGAGATGTTCTTAGTTTAAAACAAACAAAAAAATGTGTTTGAAATTATGAGCATTTTTAAAAAGATAGATATGTATCATAGCAACAGAACAGTTACTTAAAAGGAGCAAATGACACATAGAAAATTAGACAAATGGGAAAAAAGTGACAATTATTTACTAAAGAAAAATTAAAATTTTACAGAAAGGATAAATTATAATATTCTACTTGGTTCAGCACTGACAGTGTTTATAGTCATAATAATATAAACACCAACAAAGAAATGGAATTTGATATAATTATGTTCAGATAATGTGAAGGAGATAAGATATAGTATCTTCAATTACCTTAAATATAATAATATTAAAAACCGAAAATCAAGAATTAGGAATATAATCATATATAGCTGAATAATAGCTCTCCAAGATGACTACATCCTAATACCTGGAATCTCATCCCCAGAGCCTTAATCCATGGAACCTTACCTTATATGGCAAAAGAGACTTTGCAGATGTGATTAAGAATCTTGAGATGAGAAGATTATCCAGGACCATTCAACTGGGCCCGCAATATGGCCACTAGGCCCGCAATATGGCCACTAGTATCCTCACAAGAGGTAGAAGGAGGTAGATTTTACTACAAAGAGGTGATCTGATCATGGAAACAGAGATTGGAGTAATACACCTTGAATATCAAAGAAGGGGCCACAACCAAAGAATACAGGTAGTTGCTAGAAGCTGGAAAAAAAATTCTCCCTAGAGCCTCTAGAAGGAATCAGTTCTAACACCTTGACTTTAACCCAATGAAACTGATTTTGGACTTCTGGCTCCTAGACTTGTAAGAGAATAAATCTGAGTTGTTTTAAGCCACTAAATTTGTGGAAACAAGAAACTAATACAGCACCTCATTCAGGTAAATGGAATTTCAAAAGGAATACCTCTAAGATCTGACCTGGTTAGTTCCAGGAAAATAAAAGTAAAGACCACTGCATTTCATTGTAAGTATTTAAGTACTATTTTTTTAAACTGTCTTGACTAAAATATAAAATATTACCCCTACCAAAACTAAAGACTCAATGGTACTATAGCTATTCTGGAATGAGACTAAGCAAATTTTGGTGACTAATTTTTAAAAGTCTATGTGGTAAGCAGAATATGGTCCCCCAAAAATGACTATGTCCTAATACCCAGAAGTTGTGAATAAGTTACATGGTAAACAGGAATTAAAAAGGATGCAGATAGAATTAAGGTTGCTAATCATTTGATCTTAAATAAGATTATCCTGGATTAACCCAGTATATTTGACATAATCACAAGGGTCCTTAAACAAGGAAGGAAAAGAGAGTCGTAAGAAAGATTTAATTGGCCAGTGCAAGCTTTGAAGATGGCAGGGAGCCATGAGCCAAGAATCCTAGGTAGTTATAGAAGCTGGAAAAAGAGAAAAAAAAAAAAGGATTCTCCCCTATAGACTCCAGAAAAGAATGCAACCTTACCAATGCCTAGATTTTAGTCCATTAAGACTCAATTCAGACTTCTGATCTCCAGAATTTTAAGATAATGAATTTGAGTTGTTTAAGGCACTAATCTATGATAAACTGTTTCAGCAGCAATAAGAAACTAATGTAATCTAAAATAAAGTTGTGTTTATTTTAATTATTAGTTTAAAAAAAACTATTAATTAGTTTTAAAAAAACTAATAATTAGTTTTAAAAAAACTAATAAATAGTTTTAAAGAAAAACTCTTACATGACAAGCTGGACACATATCCCCTCTTGTTTGGTGCTGGAACGTCAGTGCCTCAAAACACTACATATATATAATATTAGTTTCCTATGATTACCACAAACTGGATGGTTTAAAATAATAGAAACTTATTTTCTCCCAGTTCTGGAGGTCCAATCAAGTTTTCAGGAGGGCTGAACACCTGTTGAAGGCACTACGGGAGAATCCATGCTTGTGTCTTCTAGTTTCTGGTGACTTGTTGGCATGTTTTGGTATTCATTGGCTGTGGCAACAACACTCCAATCTTTGCTCGCATCTCTTTCTCCTTTGCATGTCTCTCCGTTCTGTGTCAGATTTCTTTGCCTCTTTCTTATAAGGACACAAACAGGATTTAGGGATAGCTCGCATAATTACCAGGATTAATTTCCTCCTATTTTGTTAATTATCTAACACTCCTTGAGAGCTCCTCCTCTCAAGATCCTTAATCTTATGTTTTGGCCACACAGTAATATTCACAGGTTCTGAGCATTAGGATGTGGGCATATAATTTGGGGGCCACCATTCAACTTAGATCCATCAATCTATTCACGTCAACATTTACTGAGGTCCTAGCTCTGTGACTGGTAAATAACAAAGATCCTGAAGGAATCTCTGTCTTGCAGTTCATAATCCAGTAACGGAGAAAGATAAAAGCTGAGCAGTGAGAGCTTTTAGGAGTGCATATAAAAAGCAGCTATAAAAAGCAGCTAATCCACATCAGAAAAAGCATCGGGGAAAGTTCCCTCAGATAAATTAGTCCTCCCCGCCCTCTTCCAGGAGCGTTATCAGAACTATAAGCTACTAGCATGAACAAAAGCAGCCAAAAATTGCTCTAATTATCACACTTGATTAACAATATACCAACACAAATAAGGACTGTAATTCAATAGATATAATTCAATACCTTTTGAGAAGAGAGCTGATAGACATGTGAAAGAATTTCTCAAGAAAAAAGTTAAGAAAAATTTAAAAGAAGATGAAAAGCAGGAAATATTTAAACAGTAGTAGAAGAAAATTGAGGGGTGAGGATGGGGAAGGATAGGGCAAACGTATTTAAAACATTCACTACCAGGTTAATAATATACCATAGTTGAGAAGAGTTTCTGAAATTCTTTAATCCAGATTTCCCACTTTGTCATATGACCAAAGTTTTCCTGCACCAGATGTAAGACTCAGAGAGGTTAACATCAGTTACAGAATTTAAAAACAAATTGAAGACATAAGCATAAAAGATCACTCATGTCATTAAATCTCATGACCTCTTTATAAAGACACCAATCTCCAAAAGTTACTCAACACTAAATATAGGAGTTAAAAAATGCTCTAAGTGAAAAGTCTACATTTTTCCCTTAATTTTCTCAAGTCAATTCCATTTTCCCATTTCTTGCTTATTACTGGCCATGCAATGGTAGGTCCTCATGCCTATCAGATCTTTTCAAAAATATT
This sequence comes from Macroglossus sobrinus, assembly GCA_004027375.1. NCBI lineage: Eukaryota > Metazoa > Chordata > Mammalia > Chiroptera > Pteropodidae > Macroglossus > Macroglossus sobrinus. The sequence goes on from PVKZ01000143.1 coordinate 72,815, forward strand.
CTTTTTCATTTATGCTCCATTAAGACTTTCTATACAAAATTCCTTAAAGTCAAAGCAGAAGCAGCAGTGGCCCCCAGTGGCCAATTTATGATAGGTATATTTTCCTATCTTGTACTTTCATATTTGATTTCCAAAATGACAAGAGCCTTATAGAAGTTACATTAGACAAAAATAAGTTAACAAAAGGATACTTAACATTAATCCTGTGCTCTTTTACTTAATTAATATCAATATTACAATGCATGCTTTTCAGACACCTAAGAGATCCTTGATAGCATTAAATAAATTGCTTAACATTTTGTGTTTGTGCATTTTCAAAGTCCCTGGGATCACTTACTGACTCAATTTTAAACAACTAAATAGTCACTATTAGTAACAGCCACATAACAAAGCACTGTCATCTACCTATTTGATCAAATTAAGATTGTTAAAACCTGAACTAATTTCCCTAAAACGTTCTACCTCAAGTATGTAAGTATGAGACTGAGGTGACAGCCTAGATTTTTCAGTAGACAGAAATATATAGTAGACAGAAATCTAAAGATATCCACTCAAAGTTTCTGTTCCTTAGTTTCATTGATTAGTAATTCAAGCACTAATCTAGGTATTTCTGTGAAGAGACTTTGCAGGTAGTATTAAGGTTACTAATCAGCTGATCTTAAAATAAGAAATTACTGTGGATTACAGGTATCTCTGCTTTTCACAAGTTTGCTATACGCCACTTTGGTTTTTGCTAACTGAAAGAAATCCAAAGAGAAGTTCGTCTTCATGAAAAATGCAAAAATTGAAAACAGCATCCAGCGTTTGCTTTGCAGCAAGCCCTTACAAAAGCAGCACACACCTGAGCAGCAGTGAGGGTTCTATTGCCAAGCTCCTTCCCTGGGAATTATACTTAGCAACTCAGCATCAAACAGCCTTACTTTTGAACTGTGTCTATGAGCATATGTGCTTTATAGCGATTTATTTTGTGCATACATTAGCAAGACTTGTCCTGAGATACATAACTGCTTCTTTGCTTTAGACCATTTCAGCTTTTGAAAGGTTTCATAGGAACAGAAACCTGTAATTCGTTGGCCCAAATGTAATAAAATGAACCTTAACAGCAGCAGATGGCAGAAAAGTCAAATCAAAGAGATCCAACAAAAGAAGGAGGTCAGAGAGATTCAAAGCATGAGAAAGGACTTGTCTACCATTTGCTGTCTTTGAAGTTGGAAAGGGAGCTAAAAGCCAAGGAATGAGGGCAGCCTCTAGAAGCTGAGAACAACCTCCAGATGACAGCCAGCAAAGAAACAGGGACATCAGGCCTACAACCATATGAAACTGAATTCAGCCAACAACCTAAATGAGCTAAAAAGTGGATCATCCCTAGAGCTTCCAGAAAGGAACACAGCCCTGCTGGCACCTAAGTTCTAAAGCAAAGACCAAGCTGTGCCTAGACATATGACCTATAGAAACTCTGATAACAAATTTGTGTTGTTTTAAGCCACTAAGTTTTTGGTAATTTGCTATGACAGCAATGCACAAGTAATACAGATTTTAGTACCACAAATGCAGAGCTACTGTAACAAACAACTAAATGTGTGGAAGTAGCTTTGGGATCACAGTGGGTAGAAGCTGGAAGAAATTTAAGAAGCATGACAGAAAAAGCCCAAATAGCCCTGAACAGACTGGAAGTAGAAATCTAGACTTTGAGGACAGTGCCAATAAGGATTCACAGACTGAAGAAATCTGGATTTGGAGAATAAGAAGATCTAATTTGCTACTGGATACTGCTTTTGCTATCCCTTCTGACATTCTCTGCCTTTTAAGTAGAATGTTTAGTATATTGATTGATATAATTGTTGATTTGTTTCATTTTAAATCTACTCTCTTGCTATTGTTTCTTTTGTTTTATATTTTTGTTGTTGTTCCTCTTTTCTTCCTGTCCGGCCTTCCTTTATATCTAAGCCACCACGATCCCTCACCTGAATTAATGCAGTAGCTTCCTATCTGATCTCTTTGCTTCCACCCTTGCCTTTACCCCAAATTTTCTTACCACACACAGCAAACCTCCTCCTATTTGTTTTCCACCTTTTCTGGGTAAAACTATTTGTTTAATGAGTAGAATATCATAGTGTATCTTTAAATTCAGAAAAGAATCAATACACAAATTATTTTCTTCCTTAAAGAAATTACTGACGTTGATAACATCTCCAAGTTTGAAATACAAAAGAAAAATTTTTGGCAATTATCAACAAAGGTTTTATATTATCTTCAAAGAGAAGAGAACAGTCTTTGGTGTTAAAAGGCATTGCTTACCTGTCCCAGGAGTAGTTGTCATAACTCCAACAAGAGGACTCTGCATTACTGACATGTTTGGCTACATAAAAAACAGAAGCATTAAAGAGAAAATGCAAAGTTCTAACAATATCATAAGCATAATAAGTGTTGAAAGGTTTCATTCAACAGACAACTGAATGTCTACCAAGAACCAGACATGTCTATAATTAGCTCAAAATCAAAGAGTACTCCTTAACTTTTTCTTTTTAGGTTGAACAGTACTAATCTAAAATATGCTAAACTCTTAGCATTTTATTTGTTTAAAATAAGTTAGGTTGCATTAGGTAAAAAGACATTATTTTTAGTAGAAAGTAACAGTGCTATTTGTTTTTAGTTCCTAAGGTACAATACTTGAAATAACAGATAATGGTGATTATTCAAATCACCAAGTTCACAAAGAAAAACAGAAATATGGCAAAATTTTATTTTTAAATATACATTTACAAACCATGAAGTACTACAGATTCAAATCAGTCTATACAATATAAGACTGCATAATTTAGCCTCTACTAGTCAAAGTTACAAAGCAGGAAAATTATCGGTAACAAATAGTTTCTTTAACTGTGAGAAAATTAAAGATTCAAGTAGTTAAAAGTCCTATAAACAAAAACAATATCAATCAAGAATGATAACACTCTTTCTCTAGAAATAAATGTTTTTTAAAGACTAATTAAACTAAGGAAATCGAAAATCTTACTATTATCTAACAACCAGAATCAAATGTTGAAAGAATGTTAAGAGAGATACAAAATGTCTATCATTCAATTTTTTAATGCCAACTTCTTTTAAAATTAGAAGGAAGTTAGGCAAAGTCTCAGGGGGCAAAATTAATTTGGGCTTTAATCTAATAACAATATTCTTATCAAATTTCAAGTCATAAACATTCTCTATGATTTGATCCACAAGACTTTTAAACATTTTAAACATAGCAATAACTGTAAACTACCTTTTTCATATATCATCAGAGTAATGAAAACAAACAAATTTATAAGTCAGGGGTTCTCATATCAAACTAAACATCAGATTTACTTACCAATCTTTAGAAAAAACATCTCAGACCAGAATATTCTGGATTTGTTAAGTTAGAAAATCTCTATCCAAATACAACACAAGCCATATAGGCAATTTTAAATTTTAGAGTAGACATACATATCTGAATTAAATATAGGACTAGCCACATTTCAAGTGTCAAGAACTACACTTGGCTGGTGGCTTCCATCTACACTGGACAGGTGCAAAGATCTAGAAGTGCTGAAAAGAGAAAATAATCTGTTTAACACAATTTTGCTTTGCTTGACGAGTAGGCCTAGTATGCCAGGAATATCTAGTCAAAATTTACTGAAAGATACTTTCTACTATTCTTAAGCTTTCCAACAACTATGTTATATTTGATTTAAAGAAAGCCATAAAACATTTTTCTAAATTAAACAGCAAAAATATCTTTATACAAAGAACTTATCAGTTTAACTGATATATTTTGTGTATATGTCCTAAGTACAACAGTAATAGGAGAGAACACTTGTGACTATAAAAGCTACTAAACTTCCTATTTTAAAAGAAAAATCCATAACACCTTTCCAGTGACAATCAAGAGTTACAGACATTAGCTCTAGATTCAGGACTCCCTGGGTTGAAAGCCTAGCTCTGCTAGACTAGCTGCCTGACTCTTGACAAATTACTTAAGCTGTAAGATCAGGGCCTGTGCACCATAGGAACTTCGTAAGTATCAGATACTTTCTTGTAGCAATCAGTCCCATCAATACAGAGAATCTCTATCTTGCATAATCTATGACTGAAAATAACACCACCAGAACACCTACACCAACCAAACCTTAACAACACCATCAGAACACCTAACCTGGAAACATACTAAACTATCAGCTCATAAATATGCAGGAGGCACTGTTTTTCGTAAAATAAGTAAACAGTGAACTTAGCTCTAAAAGGACAGTGGTCTTATATTAATAAAACAATTCCTAAAAAAAAAAAAAAAAAAAAAAACACACACACACACTTCAAATCACTACATAGTGCCCTAGATCTGGATAAAACTCCGAATATTAATTTGCTCTTTCACAGAATTATATATAAACACTGAACTTTTTAAAGAACTGCAATGACTTAAACCATAATCATTTCTACATATATACATTAAGTAGGTTAGGGGCATGGACAGGTGAAAAGTCCATAGAATTACTTATATGAGAAAATAATCTGGAGTTTTATTACATTTTTAAGTACATTTCATGATAAACAAAATTTAAGTAGATTCTATGATAAATGTCCTCAATGCATGTCCTGTGCGACAAAATTACACTAAAATAGACCTCAGGGAAACACTTCAAATTACTGACCCTCACTGTATAGCCACATAAAAACATGAAATCATTAATGGTAGGTCATGAATGAAGACATGTGTATCACCTGTCTTCTTGAAGTTAAAGGTGTTGATCCAAGTCCTGGACTGGAAATGTCATCATATATACTTCTAACTGGTGGAGCTCCGCTTTTGTCTTTATGAGCTGGTACAACTGGTTGTGGTGGTGACCCACCTACAATGTATAAAATATAGTTAGGTGAGAAAACAAAGAAACCTTCCATCTTTCTGGTAAGATTTATATTTTTAAAGTACTGACTTAAACTCTGGTCTCCCAGTGCTTCTCAAAATTTAATACATATGAAAGTCACCTGGGGATCTTGTTAAAATTCAGACTGATTCAGAATGTGTGGGGTAGAGCCTGAGATTATGATTTCTAACAAGCTCCTAGTAATGCCAATGCTGGTGATCCATAGACTGAACTTTGAACAAAAGTTTCCAGAATCAGTAAATAGAAATTTTAGTTTTCAGTAAACACACACAACTTTTGCTTTCTCTACAAAATGCTTAACATTTCAATACAAAACTTGATCTAATTTTCACTTGAAAGTAGGTATTAGCGCCAGTATGCATATATGCATATACTTGAATAAACACAATCCCCTAATGCAGAGTTTGCCAAGATTAAACAGGCCCCATTCATGTCTTTCACAGTAAAAACGGATTTAAGTAAATAATAAAGACATTAAAAAAGGACCAACTTTTAGGGACATAAAGATGTCTTTAGAAGTCATTAAATCAGCAATACCAGATAGTGCAACAGCCCATGCCCTCGGTAAGAGTAATGTTTGAGCCTAGACAGTAGTACAGCATAAGCTATTTAGAGCACAGGCTATAGAACAAAACTGACCTGGGCTTTAACCTCCTGCTCTGTCACAAGCAAACTTCAGCAAGTTCTTTATTGCATTTAGCCTGTTTCCTCCTTTGAAAAATAAGGATACTACTACCTATCCCTTAGATAAAAGAATGAAAATAACATAAAATACTTAGCACACTGCCTGGCTCATAAGTATTCAATATATATTAGCTAAAATAATAACATATTTGAAATATATACAAAACAAAAATCTGTCCAGAATATTTTTAAGCAAATTATTTCAATTATAATTTAAAATTTTCGCTGATTATGTGTATATATACATATATATAAAAACATGGTTTATATAAAATAAACCCTTTAAACCAAATAATACCTTCAAGACAATTAAAGTAAGATGATCTTACATTTAAATATCTACTGAAATAATATTAGCTTACATCGGAATTCCACAATTTTTGTAGCTAATTCTCACTACTCATAGTCAAAACTTTAAAGTTATCTTTTAAAATATTTCTTTGCTAAAGGCATCCTGTAAAAGATACATGTTGCATTTAGGTAACAACATTTTGCACTGACAATTGCAAATTTTCTGTAAAAAAACCTGTAGTCTGTGAAGTCCTTTTACTAAAGACACTACAAGTGAGAATATTAATTCACTCAGACTAGAAATAGAATTCATATCTATAAATTTGCAAATTACACTTCTTTTGACTATTTACTATTATAATATTTAAGATGATTCAATTCAAATTAAACAACCAAATTTCTTCCCCCTGCCAACACATATACTTTAATATCTCTGAAACAAGGATAATTTACAAAAAAATGGATCTTGGCATTGCATCATATTTAGTGTTTTTCTTTCTTAATGGTCCTTAGAATAACTGAGTTTTACAATCAATGGCATTTTAGATTGGATGAAATGTAGTACGCATATTTTTAATGAGTGATTCTTCGAATTATAGTACATTAGTCCCCTGCTTACCTATGGTTTTGTTATCTGTGGTCTCAGTTACCCCCAGTCTGAAAATGTTAAATGGAAAATTCCAGAAATAAACAACTCATAAGTTTTAGACTGCACACCGTCCTGAGTAGCATGATGAAATCTCTCATTGTCCAGCCTAGGATATGACTCATCCCTTTTCCAGTGTATCTACACTGTATTTACAGTACAATAAGATATTTTGAGAGACCACATTCACATAATTTTCTTATAATATGTTGCTATAATTGTCTATTTTATTGTTATTATTGTTAATCTCTTACTGTACCTAATTTATAAATTAAACATTATCATAGCTACGTATGTATAGAAAAAAAAGTATACATAGGATTTGGTACTATCAGTGGTTTCAGGCATCCACTGGGGTTCTTGGAACATGGACTATTGTAGCTTATACTGCTTACATCTCTATTCCAAGAGTCTTAAAATAAAAAATACTTAATTTTTAAATTAACAAATGGGTTGATAAAGGTGAAAGATGCATCATTACTTTTTAAAATTCTAGTACATATACTGACAGTTCTATGAAACTATTTTAAGCTATTTACCTACCTGCAAGCAAAGGTGATCTCATTTCCATTACTCCTACTGAAGGGCCACTAATTGATCGAGGTTGTGGAGTCGCTGGAGCTGGCAAATCCCCCATTAAAAATCCAGGTAAGAACTGGGCATTAACCCCTGGCTTTGGAGATGTGGGTGAACCCAGCATCATTGGTTCAGATCCTAAAAGAAATCAAAAATAAAATAAAGAACGTTAATGTTATAATAGCAAACAAAAATATGCAAGTATCTAGCATAATGTTGAAAATATAATGTTAAATACTACAGAACCGGTAAAATTTATTATTTTAAAAACCAATAAAATTTTTCTAGAAAAATATGAGTATTTTGTATTAACAACATTAATCTATTTTTGTTAACATTTCACAGGTTTAAAAATCACATTATTTTTAAATTAAAAATTTTTAATTTACTATATTAAAAAAATCCCTAATACATACAAGAAAACTTCTTTCCTTTTCTGGGTCAGCTTCTACTATGTAACAACCAAAAACAAGGACAGGGTACACAAGCGTTAGCAAAGTGTTAGCAAACCAAACACAACAGGTTTAGCTTGCAATATGTCCATTTCTTCCCTGCAAAAACTGTAAATTGTTTTTGTAATAATAGTGTAATCATGCACATAGAGCACATAAGAAACAATAGTAATGATAGCATCCAAATTAAGAAACATATATATAAGGGTTGGAAAGTTCATTTTGGGGGTCATTTTTTTTTAAGACCATTCATTTTAAAGTTAGGAATAATTGATAAAAGTCTGATATAAAATAAATTTTAAAAGAGAACTGATACTTCACAATCATCTATTCAAACTTAATCTTCACAATTTGCAAGGTTATTATTATTCCTATTATGAAAATAAGGAAGCTATAACTTAATCTAATTTCAAAGCAAAACGGCACAGTAAGGAGACTATGTATGGACTCTGGAGTCAGAGACCTGGGTTCAAGTCTCTCAGCAAAACCAGCATAATCGTAGCACCCAGTCATAGAGCTTTGATTAGAACTATAGCAAGTAAAGCACTTAACCCAGTACATGATATACAGCAGATATTCGACAAGTATTAGTATTATTACAATGGTTTCTTATAATAGCCAAAACTGAGTGACTAATATATAAATGAAAAATTTTACAATTTCTGCTTATGAAAATTTAATTTTTCAACTATGTAACAAGCTTGAATGTGATTCATGGCACTCAGAAACATAAAATATTTTGCATGTTATTTATATCATCTTTATTAATTATTCCTTAACTCTAAAACAGCCTCAAAAATTTTTCTTACATGCAAATGCTGTCAATTATTTATTTTTCCTCTTATTTCTTGTTATAGTAGACCTAGATATTAACAATCCAACTATATAAAAAAAAAAGGTAAAGTAATTTGGAAAAAGATAAAGCAAGCAGGAAGAACTATAATTACATTGTAATTACTGTAAAGTGCTAGTTACTATGTTACTATGGTGCCATTATGATTTCCAAAGAACGTACACTAAACTCAAACCAAAAATCTAAACAAAAACATTTTCTCAACAGATATTAAAAACCCATAGCATTAAACAAAGTTTTTGGTACTGCCACACTACCTTCACTCTCCCATCCACCAAAAGGAAAAAAAAAATGGCAATTATAAAAATAATTAAGTCAAGAAAAGTTCTGATACATGTGGACATATATTGTGATACAGTAGAAAGCATCAGAATGAGGGCAACAAAGTATTCCTAATCCAACTGTCACTAACCACCCTTCAAGCTAAACTTCACTTAAAGAGTGAATTGTTCAAGTCTGTAAAATAGTTAAGTACTGCGTCTTCCTACTCCACTAGAATTGTTGAAATAACCCTTAGTTCTAATACACAATTAGGTGCTGGGAAAACGTTTATTGATCACCTACAATATCTGTATATGTGGGCTTGATTAATGTCAGCTAATGTCAGATTTATGCCAAGGCAATAAACAGGGATGGGTTTATTCACGTTTGTAACCCCATGAAATATGCACTCCAAAATGTTTTTGAGTAGAGAACTGGAAATGCATAGTTTTATGATCTCTAAAAATAGTACAAAACATATTTAGACCAACATTTGTACTTAAATGTAGCACAGTTATCTCCACTTGACATTATGCATTTAGTTTATGACTAACACTAAAGCAGTTCACGTTACTCTATTCTCAAAAGAAACTTATTTTACACAAAACATGAAAAGTATTATATACCCTTCCAATCTAAAATAGACAAAACCTCATTATACAAGGACATATCACTCTTGCTCTTTTTCTAAACTCAGAAAGTTGTAACCTAATTTTCAAACACGTCCCTAGGATAGTAGACTGTTTTCTGTTAAATTTTCGACGATTCTCGAAGTCCCAGACAGAAAAGGAAATCGACACCCCATTAACTTTTTAGATTTTTTTTCAACGCCACATTTCAGCAATGCTCCCCATTTCATAATGGGAATGAATTTTTAAAAATTCATATATGACTGATTCGAGGAAAATACCTCCTACAATACCTGATCACTTTCCTAAGATGAAGGCGGGGGAAATCGTGCGAACTCCTGGCTTCTTATTAAGGCCAATATCTCGATGGCTGCCATCACCTGGTTAATTAAATGTCGCACGATTCACGCGTCCATTATTAAGATTCCTTCGGCAATGCCCAGCAGAAGGAATCGAACTGGAACTAGAAGCCCAGGTGACCAAAGAGCGGTAATCTGTAACCTCACCCCCGGGGCACCGCCCACCCACGTGTACGCCAGTTAAGACCCTTCCCACCAATGCTTCCCCAGATCCCCAAACTCAGCACCGCCTCCAGGGCGGCAGGGCGGGGTAGGGGTCTCAGGTATGGGCAGGTCTAATGGGAAGGCGTGTGGGGGCACTAAAGAGCTCAGTCAACGTTCGATGGCCGTTTCCTCAGTCTCTCCAGGGCCCGCACCTTCCTAGAGCCGTCCTGGAAGCGTCAGAGTGGCGATGACTCGAACAGGGGGCTGAGTAGGAACTTGGGGGGTGAGCCAAGGGCTCCCCCTCCGCGACTGAAACTAGCGGATAAGAGCATGATAACTAGTGCCTTTCAGTTTTGCCCGCTTCCAGGCCTACGGCGTAGATCACAGTACCAGTGAGGAATAGCAGCTTTTCACTCACCCAGCGTGGGCGCCTGGGGTTCCACAGCAAAGGCTGCCATCGCGGCTGCAATTACACTTAGCTCCGGACTTTCCCAATTTTCAAAAATGGCGGAAACTCTCCCCACGGGTAGGAGCGCGCTACCTTATGGGGTTGCGTAACTTCCGGATATGCGCCATGCGTAAGTTGCGGGCGCCGGGGCCGTCATTTTGGAATAGGGCAAACATCTTTGCGCAGAATCAGCATCCCTGAGAGGAATTCAGTGGGTAGGTGATGAACCTGCTTTAAAACTACAGTTCAGGGGATGCTTTTGTTCACGCTGTGAGCCTCCTAATATTTTGGTGCTTGAGTTTCATCGAAGCATAAGTTCTTTTTCTCAAGGTTTCATAATTAGCATGAATTTAGCCAGTGCTCTGTCACCTGCCAGCTTCCAATGTCACACCTGGTAAAGCTGGCTTGAAGAAACGGTTGATGCCGCTGTCCAGTGTCGATCTCAGGGCTTACTTAGTTCGTGAAGCTCCATTCTCAAAGCATATTATCTAGCATCTCTATGCCATTTTTAAAAAAAGTGTTATAAAGGCACAATCCGATATTAAAGCATAACTCAGATTTGCTGTTTTATTACATATTGATACATACAAAATATTAAATATAGGTGGCTAATAACAAGCACTCGTGAACCCATCGCACTGCAGAATCTTGTGCGTTCCTCCCTCTCTCATCCCGGTTGTCTTCCTCCCCCAACTATACTGCTTTTCTTTAGAGCGTGTTAAAAATATCACACACATTCTATATATGTATATCCAAAAATAAGTTATTTCGCTTTGCTCACTATAAAAAAGAGGTGCTACATGTACACATTCTGGGATGTTTCCAATCTATACCAAACTCATTATCCTCAAAATACCCATCCTCCCTCACTATTTTCTCTGGGATTTCCTGAAATCTCAAATCCAACAAGGATTTTGTAATTGGAGTGAGGCAATAGCAATTACAGCATTCAATGACAAGTTCCCAGAGATCAAAATTTAAAACCAGTGATAGATGAATTGACTTTCTTTAGAAATGTGTGAGTTCACCTATGTACCCCCAAAATGTATGTTCAAGTCCTAGCCTTTAGTACGTTTGAATGCGACCTATTTGGAAATGGGCCTTTGCAGATATGATTAAATTTAGATGAGGTCCTAGTGAAGTACCACAAATTCGGAGATTTAAACCAACACAAATTTATCTTTTACAGTTCTGAAAGCCAGAAATCTAAAATGAGTCTATAGGGCTAAAATCAAGGTGTCAGCAAGGCTGGTTTCTTCTTTCGGCTTGAGGGGAGAATCTGTTTCCTTGCCTTTTGTAGTTTCTGGAAGCTGATTATATTCCTTGGCTTTTAGGGGCTCTGTCCTCCCCGCTTCAAAGCCAGTGGCATAATATCATCTAACAGTGCTTCTCTCTGCTTGTTATCATATGACTTTTTACTTCTGTAGTAAAATCTCCCTCTGCCTTCCTCTTAGTAATTACATTTAATGCTTACTCAGATAATCCAGGATAATTTTACCATTTCAATGTCTAGTAGTCATGATTAAATTAATAGTCACATCTACAAAGTATATTTTGCCATATAAGAAAACATTCATAGGTTCCAGAGATTAGAGTGTGGATATCTTTGGGTTTTTAATTAAGCCCACCAAACCCAACAATCCCCTTTTCAGAATTAAGGGGATAGTTGGGAGTGATGGGCTTAATTAAAAAATAAATTTCTATATAAATTATGATCTAGCTAAACAAAACACTATGCACCTATTAAAAAGAATAAGATGGATTTGACATGTCTTTATTGATCTAGAAAGATTTGATATATCAGGGTTGATATACTGAAAGAAGCCATTTGAAAATATTTATGTCATTGTTTTATTTTTTAAAAAAAGGTATAAACACACAGAGATGTTTGTTTGAAAAAGGAAGAAGCTGGAAAACATTTGTGACAAACTACTAGGAAAGATGGAGTAGGAAAGAGGTTTGTAAATTGGAGGGACTAAGAAAGGCCTATAATTTATATAACTTTTAGCAGTTGATTGTGTTATTTACTATTTTTAGTATTATTTTTTAAATTTTTATTTAGTTTCAAGTATATAGTACATTGATTAGCAACTCTATAGTTCATAAAATGATCCCCCCAATTGTACCCTCCCTCCACTGACGCTCCACCTAGCCAATGTATTAATACTAACTGCATTCCCTATGCCATGCTCCCTATCCCTGTAACTATCCATCAGCTACTAATTTGTACTTCTTTAGCCCTTCACCCCATTTTCCCAACCCCTTAAACCCCCCTCCCCTCTGTCCAACACTAAATTGTCCACTATATTTGTGAGTCTGTTTTTGATTAGTTTGTTCCTTTTATTCCTTAGATTCCGCATATAAGTGAAATCATATAGTGTTTATCTTTCTCTGTCTGACTTTAATACCTTCCAGGTCAATCAAAGCAATATCTTTTTCCATCCCCTTCACTTTCATACTTTTTTTTATCCTTTCAGCCACTCTATCTTTTGGTTGGAGCACTTAATTCTTTTCTATTTAAGGTACTTATGGGAATGTAGTTGTTACCATTCTTTATTCCTGTTTTTGATACGTGTTTTTTTCTTCTTAAAGAAGTCCCTCCAACATTTCCTGTAATACTGGCTTGGTGGTGGTAAATTCTTTTAACTTATTTTTGTCTGGGAAGCTCTTTATTTGTCCTTCAACTCTAAATGATAGCTTTGCTGGATAAAGTAGTCTTGGTTGTATATCCTGGGTCTTCATCCTGTAAAATATTTTTTGCCAAGCCCTCTTGTCCTGCATAGATTCTTTTGAGAAATCAGCTGCCAGTCTTATGTGTTCCTTTATAAGTAATTATTTGTTTTTCTCTTGCTGCTTTTAGTATTCTTTCTTTGTATTTAACATTTGGCATTTTAATTAAGATGTGTCTTGGTGTGGGCCTCTTTGGTTCCCTGGTTTTTGGAATTCTCTGAGCTTCCTGGTGTTTTATGTCCATTTTCTTCACCAGGTTAGGGAAGTCTTCCATCATTATTTCTTCAAACAGCTGTTCAGCATCTTGATTTTCTTCAGAAATGCCTATCAGACAAATATCTGGAGCCTTAAAAGTGTCCCATACCCTCCTTAAATTATTTTTATAGTCTTGGTTTCTTTTTTCTTGCCATTCTGATTGAGTGTCCTGATTGGCTTTCCTGTCCTCTAGATAGGGCATTTGATCCTCTTCTTTATTCATTTTGTTTGTTCCTTTTTTATCCCATTTAATATATTTCTCATTTCAGATGTGTTCTTCATTTCAAACTGGTTCCTTTTTATAATTTCCATTTTCATATTTATGTTTTTTATCTCTTTGTTGAAGTTCTCACTGAATTTATCTACATTTCCCAAAAGTTCATTGAGCATCTTTATAACCAGTGTTTTGAACTCTGCACCTGTTAGATTACTTGACTCCATTATATCTGGATCTCTGTTCTGTTCTGTCATATGGTTTCTGCTTCTTTGTCTTCCCATTTTGGCTGCCTTTCCACGTCTGCTTCTGCCCTAAGCAAAACTCCTAAGTCTCCCATTCTTATTAGTGTGGATTTGTGAAGTAGGTGTCCAGTGGCACAGTCCTGAGAGGGGTTCAGCTGCAGGCCAAACTTAACCCAAGCCTCTACCCCTCTGGGGCCACCTGTTAAGATTCAGCAAGCAATCCACAGATGCTGTGCTTATAGTTACCTCAAAAGGCCACACCAGAAACAGAGGTCAGCTGCCTCCAGTGTGCGTCTAGAAGCTGCTCAGCAAGGAGCACCTGACTTGCTGAGACTATACCAGAAGGTGGCTTGGGTGGAGCCACAAGTTGGGGGAGGTGGGACTTCAGGGAATCCTCTGGGCAGAGCGACCTCTGTTATCCAGTTTGATGACATCAGAACTATGGCAGTGCTGTGTTTACTTACTGAGACCGGGGAGGGCTCAACAAGGAACAATGGATACTACCAGCACTTCCGTACAGAGTGGGTCTTACCTCCACCCTCACTCCGACAATGTCTCCCTGTAAGTTCCTGGTGACCCCTGCACGTAGCCAAGTCAGCACTTATGCTCAGAATGAGCAGGTTTGTCACTGCAAAAATTCTCTCACGGACACAGCCCCTTTAAGAGGCTCCTGCTGCTGCCACAGCATTCATCTCACTCAGCTACTCGGACCACCAGGCAGTCCCTCATTCTCGCCCCATCCTAACTTCTGCAATTGCAGGGTGATTTCTTGGGCTTCTACCCAGTTGTATGGCTCGCTTGTTACATTAGATCCCAGGTGATTTTTCCTTGTTTGCTGCTCCTTGTTTCCATCACAACTTTAATTTGGTCGCCAGAGGGATGACCAGAGCCTCAATCATCTATGCCATTTTTTTCTTTTCTCTAGTATTCTTTCAATTAATTTTTTTTCTTTTAAGAAAGGAAGTCATTTTCCCTTCTTCATTTTCATTTCCAACTTCTACCCTTTCAATTGTCTCTTCCCTCTTCAAGGTATAAAGATGCCCAGTTTGTTCTATCAAAAAACCTTCACCAAAACTTGCTTTTTCTTTTCTTTTCAAGATCTCAAAAGAAGGGTCTACAAACATTAGTGTTCTATTTCTATAATTTCACCATCTTACTTTTTAATTCATTACACACTGGCTCCTGTGTAAATCCTCTTCTGAAACTACTGACCCCAATGATTTTTCTCCTAAGTGCCATAGTAGGCCTATATCCTTGACATCTACAGTATTCAACAGATTAAACAATCATTTCCTATATATAAGTGTCTTTCTTATTTTTGATAATGCTATAACTTCCTATTTCTCCTCATAACTTTCTACTCTTTCCCTAGCTTTTCCATACCTATCCCATGTCATTCTAATCTGGACATAGTATTGTTAGCGAAGGCTTTGTCCTCTCTCCATCAATTCTTTATGGTTTTCCTTGATGTCCTCATCAATTGTCACATCTGTGCAAATAATTTCCATTGTATGCTCCTCCTCTCTCTAAAGCCAAATGATACTTTTCCAAATGCTTGCCGAACAACCAACCAGTACATCAAACCTCAACAAATTAATCTTACCCCCTAAGACCTGCCCCATTCCAGTTGTCTCTATCCTATTAGTCTCTTAGAAACCAGAAATTAAAACCACAGTATGTTAGAGCAAATTTTGAAGTCAAACAGACCTGAATTTAGAGCCTAAATTTCCCACTTAAATCCTGAATTACAAGGAATGAGTCTACAGCTATGCCACCCTGAACGTGCCTGATCTCGTCTGATCTTGGAAGCTAAGCAGGGTTGGGCCTGGTCAGTACTTTGATAAGAGACCATCTAAAAATACCAGGTGCTGCAGGCGTTAAAAGAAGGAGGAGGAGGAGGAGGAGGAGGAGGAGGAGGAGGAATAAAAGGAAGAAGAAAAAGAAGAAAATACAAGGAATGATATTATACCTTCGTGGATTTTACTTTGTGTAAAATAGAAACAACACCTACTTTGAAAAGTGGTTATGCTTAGTCCACTTTGCTTTTTCTGGCCTCCCCTTCCCTGCCATCAAACATTCAGATACCAAGTCCTATTCTTTCTCTCTACTTAATTCCTAGACAATTGTAGTCAACACTTAACATCTTCCTCTGTTCAGTCTCTCACCAAATCCAAAACACCACTAGCCAATACTCCCTTCTCTGTACATGTTACCCAGCTGTCCAAAAACCCTCACAGACTTCCTGTTCCCTACAGCAGCCTCCTTTTCTTCCGCTCCACAAGATTAACGTGTGCGGCACATGCCAATCAATAAGCCCCTTATTATAATACATACATTTTCACTTGGGCAGCAGATGAAAATCAGAATCTCTCAGGGTGGAAGGTGCTACAGACTGATTATTGGTATCCCACAGAATTCATATGTTGAAATCCTAATCCCTAATATGATGGTATCGGGAGATGGAAACTTTGAGGTAGGTATGTCATAATGGTAGAACCCTCATTAATGAGATTAGTGCCCCAGAGAGTTCCTCCCACCCACTTCCTCAGCCTTGTAAGGGTATAGCAGCAAGGCTGCCATCTAAGAATCAGGAAGCAGGCTCTCACCAGTCACTAAATCTGGTGGTATCTTGATCTTGGATTTCCCAGCCTACAGAACTCTGAGAAATAAATTTCTGTTGTTTATATAAGTCACCCACTCTATAGTATTCTGCTACAACAACACAAATAGATTGAGACATGAGGGTAGGAGGATATCTTTTAGAGATTTCCATAGGCACCCCTAAAGGGGAATACACATTGTCATCTACCTTCACCTAGGGTGGTTGAAACCCTGGCTTCAAAGATAGTGACACTTTACTCTCTCACCCTAACCTTTTGCTCCAATCACTTCTCCCATTATTGCCTTTTGCAAATTTTAACTTCTTATGAAATGAGATTTTTCATAATTTGGATTATCTTGAATTAGAAATATTTGTATGGCACAATTTTACTTTTTTATATTTCTTGTTAAACAACTTTTAGAAATACTGTATCTTCACCATGTTCTTCTGTACATGAGTATTATCTTAATTACAATACTTACTTTCCTACTTTCTTCTCAACATATTCAATAAAATGTCACATAAAGTGGAACACCTGTTTTCCATTCCTTTTCTAACATAAGATTTCTTCAAAGTGCTATTATTGTAGGTCATTGGTTTTCAAATATAGATGGGGGAACACTTTCTTTAAATTCAGTATTGTGCAGTACTTAATACATACCACAGAACTGCTCTGTTTGGGGAAAAAAAAAAAACAGAAAGAATGCAAGCCTCACTAACTAGGGTTCTTGCCCCTGAAACTGTCTACTATAGCATTGCCAACAGATCATCGAATGGAGTATCTAGGGCTACAGAGAGTCTAACCAGAAAGTTAGCTCTCAGATATATGGATTTTTTTTTTAATTTCCTCCTTAACTCAAAACAAATTTTTAAAAAGTCATATGAAACCTCGAAATTTTTTTCAATATATTTGATATATTCAGTCAAACTACTTGTATATACTACCATGTATACTGAATACTCATCAACCTATTTATAAATGTCTGTTAATATTCAATATTTGTATATAAATGCAAATCCAATTTGTTTGTTTTAAATTCCTACTCTCAGTCTACTTTAACAATAAAAACAAAGGATTTTTTTTAATGAAGTGAAGAAAAAAGATATCCTCTTTTAGTAAGACTTTAGGAAAAGAGTGCAGTTTGGCACTTTTAGAAAGAGAGCAAGAGAATGTCTTATCACTCATGTCCTCATCATTTCAGCCTCTGGCAGCTGGTATAGCATGGATGGTCAGTCACTTAGACTGTGATGTCACATAGAGCACTCAGAGGAACCATGACTTCATAGAACCAAGTACAAGTAATCACTAAAAGAGCTTCATGGTGTTTAAGATGTAGGAATGGTATCTGGAAAAACACAAATCCATTAGTTATTTGCATTATCTGACCTCTATAAATAATTATGAACAAAGCTATGTCTTCATAAATTAAATATTACATTTGGAAATTTATGAGATTTTTCTAATTATTTATTATAGTAAACAACTGGCAGAAAGATTAGTCTATCTGATTCTCCTTATATTTTAACCAATTAAATGGTTTTTAGTATCTGCTGGAAGTGAAAAATACCAAACTTATATCACTTTTGGAGAAATGCATCAATTTTTTTTCCCTTTTTCCTTCCCTTCCAACACAATTTCAAATGCCATTATGAGGTACATAATAAACAACATAGTAAGTATATAAACATCTTATAGATAGTATAGATAAACAACATAGTTAAAATCTCTGCCCTCAAGTTTTAGTGGCAAAAAAAAAATAAGTAAAATATGTAGAATTTTGGTGATAATTAGGGCTATGCCATAAATAAAACAGGAAAGGAGAAACACGTTAGGGATAGGAGCAATGTTAAATAAGGTGGTTGGGGAGGCTTTACCAAGAAGGCAATTTGAGCAAAGATCTAATGTTACTGAGGGAAAGTGTTCCAAGTAGAGGGAACAGCAAGTAATGAAGTGGGGCGCTGATTATGCATTTTCAAGAAATAGAGAGCCAAGAGGCTAGTTTGTTTAAAACAAAACGAGAGGAAAAGCAGTCAGCAATGAGTAAGGTCAAAGAAGTAACAATGTGTGTGGCAGGCGGGTGCCAGACAATGTTGGAATAATCTCTACTGTCATGGTTAGAATACTCAGTAGTTTAATCTGAGAGTAATTCAGCATATTCTCTCCATTTAAAATACTAGGATGTTCCATTGAATTTTCAATGACAATTTATTCACAGTAATGCCCATTATAAGCTCTTACTTTAGCTTTTTTATTTCTTGAAGTGGCCGGAGCAAACAAATCTCCATAGACCTTAAACTAATTTATATTGCAAAATGTACCATTTTGTGTCCTGTCAAAAAATCTGTTAGCCCAGAATATGACAGCAAATAAATATTAAATCTTTATAACAACCTCAAAGAAGTAAAGATATTAATAGGAGAAATAGTAAATTTATTATTTTATTAAAGTATATCAATAGAAACAATAAAGGGTACATTATATAAACAGGGTATATACAAAACAAGTCAAGCTTCACTTGAAATAGAAAGGTTATGTTATTTCTAAAGTATATCAATGAAAACAAACCATGTATTTGTTAACTGTACATTCTATTGTACAAGAATATAAAACTTTTTCATATTCTGGGTTTAAATTCTTAAATAACTAGAGAGAGACTAAATGTATTCAGGATCTTTTGGGCAGAAAAATCAACTGTTTAGAGTCACTTGGAAAAATAAATAATTCATTGTGTTCTATATGTTATTTTTAAATGTATTATAGCTTTGCTTAACTCACTGGGTAAGGTTATAAGGTCTGATTTATACTTGCTACATTCAAGAAACTTTAAAGAAATTAACTTTGAGGGGGGCTTGCTACATGCATTTGAACCATCTTAGTTACTAATATCACCAGATGTGTTCAGGGTTTCCCCATTATCACAGAAATTATCAATCAGAATCGAAGTATAATCCCTAGGTTACATAATATATATTCATACTATATACATGTGCTATATTCATACATGTCAATCAAGGTTCAACAGGGAAGAATGGATACAAAAGTAAAATCGCAGCAACAATTTAAAATACCTTACTCCATTTCCTCTGATTCTGTGTCTTGAATTAATGGTCTAAATTTTATCCTAAAGCATAAAGTTAGCAAAAACACTTAAAAAATATTAACCTCAAATAAATAGAATTTTATCATTTATTCCAGTACTTTTGCTCTGCTTATCTTTTTCAGGTTGCTAGGAAGGCTCTATATTTCTTTTCAATGTTTAAAACAAATGATACTTTTATTTTCTCTTCCCTTTAAAAATGGTAGGAAAAAAAAACAGAAGAAAGCAAAAAAATTTTTAAATGGCAGAAAAATCTATTTTAAAAGAGATTCGAAATATTTTCCCTCTCCCTGAAAACATACCTATATTTGGTGTATATTTTTTCATTTATAATATGTGACATAAAGAATCATAATGATGAAATTCCTTTTTATAAATAGGTATGACAGAGTGACATATTTATGGGAAACAGAATAAACATATTATAAATATAACCCATCATTGCCTTACATAATACCCCTAATTTAAAAGACTGGATTGCATTCATTGATCTATTTTAGATACAGCAAACTACTATGTTCAATGTTCAAAGCACTTCTGTAAATAATTCAGAAGATAGGAGCTTACACTATAACCAGATCATTACAGGCAACAACTAAGCATACAATCTACAGACATAAGTAATACATTATCCATCATGAAAAAATTCTATTCAAGGATTCATGTCACATTTAATGGCTGAAAACTAAACAGCACCAAGCAAAAAGAAAATGTATTTAAATAAATGTTTTCATGTGAATGTAAAAGTTTCACTCTGCAAACCCTCAGCAATACTGACTACAGAGACAACATTATACAGTCTCATAAAGAAGATTCTGTCTGCCTTGGTTGGCCTCAAATAGCTCTTATACAATGATTACATTTATGCTGCTTCTCAACAGAAGCAATGTTCATAGCTTTTGCATGTGATGGCATTTTGTCCGTCTATAAGCAATCTCGAAACATACTTCACATTTATCACTTCTACTTTTTGCTCCTGACAGTGTAAAAAAGCCTGCTTTCTCAAATGCATGGATGTGCTCAATATACTCTTTACAAATTTCAGAAGAAATACAGGAACAAGCATATTCCTGTACTTAAAATTTTAAATAATATCTTTAAGCAAATTTTTGATGTCAATTTCATCCTTGCCAATATGGAGACTAAATTTTTTTAAAAAAGAAACTATTCAAAGCCTCTGGCCAGAGATAAAATTGTAAATTATTTTATGCTTTCTAAGAATGTATTTAAAATTTTTTTTACAAAACCATAACCCTTCTTTTCTTAAAAAATATATTCTCTAGTAGAATATCGAACTAGAAAACAGATCATTGAACAAATTACATCTGAAAAATGATTTATAAAACATTTTCCCACGATCCAAGGAGATCAAAACATTATGACATGGGACCCAAAAACAGAATGCTAGGGACCCAAGATAAAAAGCACACAATGTAAGAGACTAGATCACCTATTAAAGAACCATAAGCTCATAATAATATAAGAAAGAAAATCTATATAAAAACTTAAAAATAAGTGCAAGGGATAGAATCAGATTTTTAAAAAGTCAAAATGAAAAGTGGGTACATTTTCCTAAAAGGGCAATAAAAATTTTGTGACTATAGTAACCACTATATCAATAAAGTGTAAACCTTCATACTTTGTTTACCTCTTTGGAACGTTTAAGGTACTGGTTTTTAATCTTAAATTATTTACAGATAACAGTAAGTCAAGCAGAATTTCATGTTTTTTCCTTCATGGAAACATTTGTGGAACAGAAAAATACTAAATCTTAATCAACCAATTTAATCTTTCCACGTTCTAACAGATTTTAAATTTAAACCTTTTCCTTCTACATAAATCGATTATTGGTAATACATTGTTATTCACCCTTAGCAAATCAAAGAAGCACTTAATCATGCATTATAATACCAAAGAAAACATTAAAATATTTTTAAAATTATT
This sequence comes from Macroglossus sobrinus, assembly GCA_004027375.1. NCBI lineage: Eukaryota > Metazoa > Chordata > Mammalia > Chiroptera > Pteropodidae > Macroglossus > Macroglossus sobrinus. The sequence continues at coordinate 94,153 of PVKZ01000143.1, forward strand.
TATACACTAATTGACCTCCATTTCCACTTGAAAAAAGGTGAGAGAAAAGGAAGTTTTTATTCATCTATTCTTCACAAAAAGGGGAAAGGTAGCTATAAAAGCTAACTCAGAAATTGCAGTTGTTCATTATCTCAAGAATGTAACTCATGAACTGTTGTCCCCTTCTAATTCCTGTATTTTGTCACACTTATTGCTTTCTTTGTCCCCTTGATATATACAAAGCTGCTCCATGAAACCAGTATTTGGACATATGGAAGGCCTCGCATTTTTCACCCAAGAGAATGCACTGGTAAATGAGATTTCTTCAGAATTCATCAGGAAGCCTATTACAATTGCAGCTGCCCTGGAAACTCCTGCATTACAATGAACAAGAACCACTCCACCCTGCAATAAAATCAAACAAAACTTCATTATTCATTTGAGAAAGATTATTAAATTGATCATACATTCTTATGCTATTTAACATTATAAAATAAAAATATTCTATCAATTTACTTAATTCAATGTATTCAATTATCAAAATACAATTTGTTGTAAGGAAAGAATGGGAAAACAATCAATAAATTAACCAATACCTCCCCTTCCCAACCCCCAGGATTGAAATGCTTTGATGATGTATTTGTAATTCTGAAACAGTACTGTTCTTAAATTGAAGTAATCTAGTAAAGTGCACATAAAAGCGTAGTAACTTAGCCACATGTCTATAAATAAAATAAAAATTACAGGAAATATATGTGGAAACATGAAAAAATCATAATCATAACTAAACAGAAAACCTGAGATATTCCAAGTACACACAGTGTTCCCATAAAGAAACTAGTGTCACTAGCTTGGAAATATACATGTAGAATGATTAGCAAGAAAAGAATTTTCTCCCCTTAGAAGTAATTTATTCTGGAAGGAAGTAAATTAAAAAACAGTTAAACGTATAAGGTAGTAAAATGATGACACAAATAGTTCATGACAATGTGAAGTAGAAAAGGTAATTAGATACTAGCATGAGGTCAATAAATGAAAAAAACATTTCAGGTAACTTGCAAATGATACTTTACAAGTGAAAAGGTACACAGTGCAAGACCAATGCTGATGGGGGTAATATTGCATTAATAATGAATGTGATAGAGCTGATGGAACACCACTGATACAGGTTGGCTTATTTCAAGGTTTTAAAAAGTTAATGATCTAAATGAAATGTAGTGAACTGTGAGCACACCCTACAGAACTAGACATTTTAGTTACTTCATTTCCTGATTCTTCTTTTGAGGTAGTACAAAAGAAAGATGGGAACATGGAAAGAGGGAAAAAAAACTTACAACTAAAAACTTACAACAATAGAAAGATGGGAACAAGAAAAGGGGAAAAAAACAAAACTTATAACTAAAAAAACAAAATTTACAAGTCTCTACCCAAAGCATACATTAACAATACTATGTTTATGGCTCATTGGATTGTTTTACTTTTGCAAAACAGTTTTCTCAGATTCATAAATACGCTGCAAAATTCCTCTCCTAGACCTGCTGTAACAAATTTGCAAATGCATCTCATTTCAAGAAAGTCAAATGATTGACTATAAAAGCAGTAATATTTTGAAAATCTTTATATCAAAAAAACATTTTCAATTGTTTTCTTATATATATATAATATATGTATTATATATGTAATATATAATACATATATATATATGTTTCTGAGTTATTTCCAGATATTAACTTTCTGTATAAGAAAAGTAAAATAGAAATATTCACTATATATATATGAAACTTTTCTCACTTTGTACTAGTTCGTTTTTATGAGACTGAAGTAATTTAAAAATTAAAGTAACTGATGAAAACTATTAATGAACTTCTTTTAACTCAAAACAAATTAGATATTTCAAAGAAACTTAGAATCATAAGCTTAATAAGATACCCTTCTGTCATTTTTCATATTTTCTGACTACATACTAGACATCTTTATTTTATGAACCATACCCATGCCTCTGAAAATGAAACTAGCTTTATTTTCAGTCTTACACATTGTGCAAATAGATTTATCTAAGGTTTAATAATGTTGGTATTTTCTTCTCTCTTATATTCTTTATGTAACAGCTAGCTCTGTTAGTTTCTATAGACTTTGAATTTACCTATTTACCTTTTGTTATTCCTTGGGTATCATGCTGTCCTTTAAAGTATTTCCAGAAAATTTATTGGCTTTATATCCCCTTTCCAGAACTCAAAAGAGTGAAAATTAAATAATTTATAAAGCAATTTATTCTCTTGTACTTGTTGTTATCCTGTGCCTAGAAAGCCTTTGTTCCTTGTCTTGGTCCAGCTAACTCTGGCTTCCGCTCTAAGAAGGCTGCCTCTCACTGGATGAATTGGGGGAGGGAACTATCTTAGCCATCTTTGTATGCCTCAAACTTAGTGCAATTTTTGGCACAAAGTAGATATTCCATATGTGTTTGCTAATCAAATAAATTAAGTTTGTTCTGCATTTATAAGAAAGCATTCTCTTATAAATTCAAATCACCATTTTGCTATGGGCAGATAATAATTAGGTTACAGTATTTCCATTTTATCAAACTTTCTTTGTTCTAGTGTTGTTATTAATAGCTTGTCAATTAGATTGCAGGCTTCTCGAAGGCAGCAATATGAGTCCTCATATCTTCTCAGAATAAGTAATTAATATTTGTTGACAGATTACCTGAGCCAAGTTCAGGCCTTTTGTAAATAAGTCTTCTGTTCTACAGAAAAATATATTAAAATGCTACCAGTGGTAATGTCTAAGGGGTGAAAATCAGGTGATCTTCATTTTTATTTACCTGTATTTTTCAATTTTTCTGCAATCATACATATTACTTATATTTTAAAAATCACATCTTATAAAACAAATAATACAGTAAACATGGAATATCAAATACACATTTTCCTACTAACAAACAAAACCTAAGGCATTTCTACATCTTAAAGAAGCAGCTAATACAGAAACACTATCGTTTTACTTTTAATACTAATTACTGGTTCCCTGGAATGTTACAATCTAGAGCCTATCAAATTTTTAACAGGAGAACAGAGTGAACAGAGTGGTCAATATTAGGCTTTGAATTAGAAAACGTCTTCCTTTTCTTTCCTCCAAATATCTGTTATTAAATAAAGTTGAATGGTAGGGTTGAACAGTTTTATATTTTTCCAGGTAATCTAGAGAAAGCACTTAGAACAGTGCTGGGCACATATGACACTCAATGAATTACCAAGTAAAGAAATGCATAAGGGAGAGGGAGAGAGAAAGAGGAGAAAAGATAGAAGGGAGATCATTAGACAAAATTCAATTAAATTGGATTCTAATGTTAATTGTCACTAATTGTTAGGTGCTCCAAGAGAGTTAACTTTTCTCTGTAAGTGCTTCTACATTCTCATCTATTTTTCTCATATCAATTTTGTTAAAATAACATACTGACTAAAAATGATACTATTTCAAGGTATTATCATTGGTAACAGCCAACTTTGAAACCCTGCCTGTCAGTGTTGACCTGGATCCAATACCAAGATTAAAATATTATATTGTCTGTTGGTCTTCTAAAGTCAAAGAACCAATAGACAGCTTCAGATCAGCATTTTCATACTACATCAGTAAAGCAATATACAGTTAGTCCTTAGAGCGCCATAAAAAAATCTATTGCTAAAAATGCACAGATCACAATCCCTACCTCAGTCACACAAATTAATGCATAATAATCCTCATAAATAAGTAAAAGGACTAGAACAGCATTCATCCCATGGTCCACCTAATCATCTTGCAGCTGATCAAATGGCAGTTGGTTATAAACTGACAAAGGAAATCAAGTACATATACAAAGGAAATCAAGTACATATACAAAGGAAAACTCAGTTAAGTGAAGAATTTTATCTCCTAACATTTTTCAAGAAGATATTAGAAGATAAGAAATTAATCTTAAATATCTCACTGAAAAAATGCAATTAGAGAACTAAATTGTTGTAGTAGGAATTAATGTAGTAAGAAAATTTCATAATAGTCTACTACATATTCATTACAAAAATAACAAAGATTGAATAATGAACCCATACGTTAAAATTTCTGCTTTTGAAGAACTTTGGATCAAAATAAAGCTTACCTTCATTTTTGCTTGTTCAATAAATTCAAAACATTCTGGAAAATAAGACAGGATATTGGTTTCAGGCAGATCCAATATAGAAATGTTCTTATATATGAAGTCACTGAGGAAAGCATTTTCAACCCCATGTGCAACATTGAGAATATGAGTCACCTTAAAGAGAAAGAAAAAGATGGTTTTTAAAAATTCTCATGAATTAGGTTATTTAAAAAGAGACTGGATATTGAGATATGTAACAAGAATAAACAAGTTAAGCATGACTCGCTTGAATAATACTTCCTCTAGGAAGATTCTCTGACTGCCTCATCCCTCAACAGTCTTTTATCCTCCCATAGCAACCTCTACTTCCCCTATCATAGCCGTTACCACTTACACATCATCTCCTTTACTGAACTAGAAACTCCATGAAGGTAGGGACCATGTTTAACTTACTCACTATTATAAGTAAGCATTGTCAATAAGCAGTGACCTTAGCACAGTAAGTACTTAAAATATTTGTTGAAAAAAATCACTAAATGTCCACATAAAAAAACTTAAGAGAAGTGTATCAGCAGCACAAACTTCCCTTTAAATAATGATTTCTCAATTTTCCTTCATATTGTTTGTAAGTACCATAACTCTCAAGTGTGGCTTCACATTAGGATCAGATCACTTGGTGAGCTTTTAAAAAAATTATCAGTGTCACAAGGCCTCAAATCCAGAGGTTTTGACAAATTAGTCTAGTTGAAAAGCAAGACAGCCATGAAAGATTTTCTTTCAAATGGTACACATAAGCAACTTCCTATTCCAGGTACACATTTGAGCCCCTTTCCTAGAGTCCACCAAGCATAATGGAAGGAGCCATGGAAAGTTAAAGCCATTAAGAGAATCCAAAGGCTAATGGATGAGAAAAATGAGTTACTGTTTCTTGTCATGACATGCTTCTCATTGTATTTATTCTCTTATCGTTTTGTCTTTGATTTTGCCTGACCTTGATAGTCTCATGTATTTCATACATATTTTAGGTGCTTGTCCAGCCCTGCCTCTCTAGCCCCCACTACCCTCACAAGTATGTCTCTGGCAGCACCCCTCTCCATCCCCACCCACTCTCCCAGCACAGCCAACTGGATTCGGGTAGACACCTGACTTAAGGTAGGCTAATCATATTATCTTCAGAAATTTTAAAAATAGCTGTAAAAGACAGCAAGAATGATCCACAGACCTGAGAGGTTTAAGACAGCCATTTTCTACTAAGTGCTCAGAGAAGCGGACACATTCCTGCTTCCAACTGAGATGAACAGAGTAGACGTGCAATGAGAGGCTATGACGCCAGTGGGAGAGAGGGGCTATTTTCAATGGCCTTCTATTCTCTGGCCACTCTCTACCCTCGGTGCCAGAGATCCCCCTAAACCATCATACATTCTTTTTCCTTACTCAGGTTTCCGGGGTTCCCAACCAAAAGAATATTAAGACACTCAGAGAACTAGACCTCATGAAGAGAGAGCCATAAGCCATTGACTAACCTAACTGCCTTGAGGAAGAAAGGCAACAGAAAAAAAAAAAAACCCTCAAATGTCTACTCCAGACTCTTAAACTAGAGATGGGAGGGAGAACCTAGAAAGGAGGAGGGACATTTTCAGACAATAAAATCTGAAATGCCCTTCTACTTTCCCCAGTGAAATCTATGTCACTCCCAGTATACTTCTGGCAGGATGATATGATTCTGCCCTTAATTATATAATATCTTCCAATGTTTTATAATATTGACATTTTTGCTTTGTCTTTACAACTATATTCTACATTCCCAAAAGACAAAAAATAAAGTCTGACCACCTCCATGTCCAGAATTTATATATATCATTACCTATATATCTTCCCTATACATCACAGGGTTATGAAGAAGACCCAATGAGAATCTTGGGAAAACCTGTTGAAAGGTAATATTGTGGATTATTAAACTACCCAATGCGTAGGTAGTTTCACTGTTTGGAAAAAGAATGGTACTGAGTCACAGGTAGTGGTGGTGACAGAAGCCCAGCCTAAAACTCTTTCAGTAATTAAGCATACTTGCCAAATGCAGTCGCAAAGGTCCTAACAATGGTTGCCCTTGGGATGCCCTTTACAATAGACAGTAAGAATAGTCCCTTAACTGAGTATTTAGTATGTGGTAGGCATAGAGTTTACCTCACTTAGCCCTCATATTTAGGCATTATAATTTCCAGTTTTAATAAAATTTTATTTTTTGCATAGTTCAAAAATAAAAATATTAAAAGAAACATTAAGAAGTCTTGCTCTCACCCTGTCCGTATCCACCCCATTATCTCCCACCCTAATGATAACCACCTTTATTGGTTTCTTGTGTATTCTTTTAGAGTATGTTTATGCAAATATTTTATTTACTTACTTTCTTACACAAAGGCAACACCTTAGGGTTTTTCCTCTATTAATATGTCCTGAAAATCTTTTCATATCAGTAGTTAGTGATTTTTTTTGTGTTCTTGCAAAGTGATATAGTAGTATTTTAAGCTGAGTGTACTGTTGTTTATGTAACCGTTCCCTATTGATGGATACATGGTCTGTTTTCAATAATTTGCTATCATAAACAATACTGCCATAAATAACTTGGAACATTTTATGTCACACCCAGTTCTCTGTCCTATGCAGTGCTTTATTCAGCACACACCAGGCACTTGAGTACCTTATTAATAAAGCAACCATTACTGCCATATGTAAACACAAAAATAAAATTCCTACAGAAATTTCTGAAATTATCCTCAAGAGAACTTTTAGTTACAGCACTTTACTTCAATGCTAGGATATTCCTTTGAAAGGTGCCATGTATTTAAATCAACAATTTTGTTTTGTAGCATTCTTAAATTTTTCTAGACACCCTCTATTTAGGTTTATCTTTGTAACAGGTCTTAAATGCAGAGAAAGAAGGATCTTTTAAATAGCCACTTGGTTCATATCACCAGAACAAAATGGAATTTGAACTAGTATTTAAAGAGGAAATAAATAATAACACTTGCCAAGGAACAAATTTATCAGCTATTTTTTATTTTTACCAAGAAATATTAATTAGTGTAAGACTTTAAAACTTGTTCTACTTGTGTTCAAATATTGATCTAAGAGGGTTCCTGTTAAGAACTATAGTAATTCTCATATCCTTATGCAATTCCAGACTATTATCTCTTATTGTCAGGTAGGAATTATTATAACAGAAAAGGAGAGTCACGCGTAAACCCAAGTACATTGACAAATAAACATATCGAATTAGTTAATGACCTGGAGAAATTAGTTGTAAGTGTTTATCACATAAAATTTTTAGTTTCAGTTCAATAAAAATTTTTTCCCAGGGCTATGGGAAATAAAGGTAAGTAGGACAAGGTCTCTACCTATCTTCTAGAAGTTTGCTGAATAATAGAGGAAAGGAAAACACAATCACTGAGGGGAATGACACAAAGCACAGGTATAAAGAACTACAGGAGAGCAAAGAGTTATGGGAACAGAAGGGAGGAATAGATTACTGAACTTGTCCCCTCTCCTCCCCCATAGGCCTTCTTATTTGCCATTCTTCCAGCCTGACATTTTCTCACCCTGATCTAACATGGCGACTGTCATACAGTCTCAGTTGAAATGTAATACCCTTAAAAAGGCCTACTTTAATTCATATTGCTATCCCCCAACTCCTCCCATTGCCTTGTTTCAGCTCTTTCAAAGAAAGTATGCCCATCTCAAAATATCATAGTTTAAGAACAAAGACCTTATTCCTTGTTCATTTCTATATCTCCTGAACCTAGAAAGAGGCCTAGCACTCATTTATCTCATGGGTGAGAGACAGGGTTGCATTATTTTAGCTACTCCTTGCCTCTTCCAAATCACTTCCTTTCTACCCTTTTTTCTACCTTTGCTCATTATTCCATCTGACTCTCAGATGGCTGCACCCTACCCCAAGTCTTACCATTATCCTGGGTGACATCAATTTCCACTTGGGGTTAACAGTTTCCTGACAACCTCATTTCCAATGACTTCCATCATCATTCCACTTCAATCACCCTCCTTTAAAGCCAATGCCCGAAACTGCTCCAGGACTGATACCATAAATTCAGGCATCTTGCTTTTATTGGTCCAGCTCTTCCATTCAGCTCTCACTAGACTTCACAAAAACCATCAACTCCTTCAACTTTCTATTTTCTTCTTATCAGCCTCCTCTTGCTTTTACTTTCTTTTCTATTCAGCTTATAGTCCGTGGTTCATTCCCTGCACCTGTCTGCTAAATGTTGACTGTATACCCAGACTTTTAAACATTGCTGGAGAAAAGTCACACAATGTCACAGTTACTGTGACCATAAATTTATGAGAGCCAACTTCACTGGACCCTACTATATTCCCCCAGTAGGCGCTCTCTCTCATTCCCCATAACAGCTTTTTCAAACTTCCCCCATTCTCCTAATAACTTTCAACTGTACCATCTCTTCTTTACTCTAGCAGATCACTTTGTTAAAGTAAAAAAAAAAAGACAAGCCATCATGGAAACCCATACATCTTATCATCAGAATTAAAAACTGCCTACACCTGAATCACCTTTTCCTTCTGCCTTCTTATTGCAATGGTTGATGTGCTCCCACATCCTTTATAAAGCTCATTCTGGCACCTGTGTTTAGGGTCAACTGACTACTACTTTCTTGGCACATCCCTCTAGCCACAATTCTTGCTCTCCAGTATTTTCAGTTCCTTCCTCTACCAACAGCCTTAAAGCATGCTCAAAACTCTCATATCTCCCTCCTTTGGCTTGTCCCATTTTCCTCTCCTTTTTTTTTTTTCCTTTCTTTTTTCTCTTTTTCTGCTATCATTTCTTCCATTTCTCAAACTTCTGAAATCTGAACTGGATTTGGCCTCGAATTCAATGCAACTGTTCCCACAAACATCACTAAGTCCAACAGATGTAATTTAGTGCTAATTGCACTTAAACTTCTGGCAGCATCTGACACCACTGACTCTTCCTTAAAATGCTCTCCTTCTTTGGCTTCCAAGACATCATTTTTTTTTAAACACCTACAGCACCTGGTATTTCTAGGTGGTCTCCTATCCAAGTACCAACCAGTTCTGACCCTGCTTACCTTCCGAGATCAGACAAGATCGAGCATGTTCAGGGTGACATTAAGACACCACATTTTTTTTTTTACGTTCCTACTACCTGTCTTAGATCCTCCTTTCTGGCTGTAAATTGTTTTTCCTTTGACCATTCTTCATGATTTGGTGTTACTCAGGGTTCTGTTGTAAGCCTTCTTCTCCACTCACTTTATACTTTTCCCCAAGTGCTTTATCTACTCCAATGATTCCAATCACTACTTATAAGCTGAAGATTCCTAAATCTATATTTTTACCTCTTCTGAACTTTAGACCCTATATGACCACACTGTCTATTGAATAACTTAAGCTAGATTATTCATAGAATCTGAAATTAAAAATGTTCAAAACTGAGCTCATTGTTTTTCCTCTAAAATCTGTTCTTCCCTACTTTGTTCCTTATCTCATGAAATGACACCAAACCCTAGTTACTCTAATCTTGATATCAGCTTTGACTCCTCCTTTACCCTCAACCTCTCCCTCCCTTCATCTTGTCCCATAGGTAATTTATCATTAAATTGTTAAGATTCTACCCTCTTAAAAAAACCTTCAAATCCATCTACTTCTCTACCCATACTAAATCCTAATCTAAACCACCATTATCTTCTCTTAGATTATTGCAACAGTCTCAAAACTAGTCTCCCATTTCTAGCTTGAGCAACTCTCCAATCTAGTCTCCACACTGCCTCTAATGAACAATTTTGCTAAAATGTGAATTTGAACCCTGGGTAAAACCTTTCAATGCGTTCTACTGTCTTTTGGACCAAGTCCAAATAATTTACACTGGTTTACACAGATTGGCTGTGTCTCCTGATAGGCTTTTCCACTTTCTATTCCAGGGTTACTGAACTTCTTTTCTATACCTGAAAGCATCAGCTTTTCTCTTGCCTCTGGGGCTTTACACAAACCATTTTTTCTATCTGCTCCTTCTCATTCTCTGTCAAAGCAAAACTTGAACATCCCTTCTTCCAGGAGGAATTCCCTGTCCTTCCTATCTCCAACCCAACCCAACCCAAAACAAATATGGGTTAAGGGCATTATCTTCTAAGCATTCCAACAGCATCCTGCACATCCACATCAAAGCACACAATGCACTGCACTGGAGCTACTTATTTGTCTTTCTCCTCTCCCTGCCCTGCAGATCATAAGCTTCATGTGAACAAGAAGCTCTTGCATTCCTTAAACCATAGCAATTCCATGACCCTAAAAAAGTGCTTGGCAAAATAGTAGAGGGCTAAAATTTGTGTGTGTGTGTAAATATTGAAATAAGTAATAAATTACATCATTGTATAGGGGAGGGTGGGAAGAAAATGGCATTGGGAGGCAGTAGTATGTGAGATGACTCAAGACCTGGGTGGGGCTTAAACAAGAAGAAAGGAAAATCTGTCCCACATAAAGGAACTATAAATCAAGAAGATGTGTCTCCAAATCAGGTTCATGAGGATACATGAGGGAGATTAAGAGAATATAAAACTGAAAAGGTGGATTATAAATACACTTACTTGAGGTACAACTTTATTAAAATGGCAGCCAAAAACATTACCAATTAAACTCTGAAATGGACCAATACAGTTTTTCCTAAATAAGTGTAACAAAATACTTCCTATACATGGTGCCAGACCTGAACATTTTTTTTACCTTGTGCTTTTTCAGTGTATCCAAATCATGAGCAGCATCTTGTGACCCTATAAGAAATAAATCATATCACCTTGAACATAAAAATAATCATCTTTTTAACCATTTTGCAATACTTCTGTTAGTTATTCATTTATTTTAAAAAATACTACTTGAGAGGACCTCAAACTAACATTCTGAAAGGCAATTTGAAAATATTTATGACAAATATTCATTTTATATATACTCTTGAAAACTGAAATCCCATGCCTAGGAATTGTTCCTAAAAGTTCTGGATGTCACAAAGACCAGCCATCAGGATGTTCATCACAGTATTGTTTGTAATCTCACAAAAACAAAACAAACAAAAAATAACTCGATAATAGGTTATTTTTTAACCTGTTAAAAACAAACACACACACAAAAAGTCCAATAATAGGGGTTGGGTTAAATAAAAGATGGTCCAATTAGGTAGTGAAATATATACAGACATTAGAAATGATAAATGTAGAATATTTATGGCATGAAAATATATTCCCCATATATTAGGTGATAAAAGCAGGTTACAAAATACTATCGTCCATTTTTGCAAAAACAAAAAATCATCTGTATGCTTAAAATGGTCAGGAAGTATATAGAACAAAATGTTAACAGTGGGATTATAGGTTATTTTTTTCTTCTTTCTGCTCATTAGTCATTTTTACAATAAATATCTATTTTCTTGTAACTTAAAATATATTTTTAAAAAGACACAAAATGGCTTCATCCCAGCTGGTTTGGGAACACCCAGAAGCTTAAAGCAAACACTGCTGGACTATAGAATTCCACCTACATTCTGTGTACCAGAATGTAGGTGGAATTCTATACATTTGAAGTACTTGATAATTTAGAAAATGTTTTCAGTTTTCTATCAGAAGTCCTAACCATCTTCAGAGGAAAAAAATGAAATCAAATAAATTCAAATTTTGTGATTTAATATGTATTTTAAATAATAATTATATTCTGCCTCATCCTTAAGATAAAAAAGAAACACGCATGAATGAAATTCTTTCCTTTATTTACCCTAGACTGTCATTATTATATTTATCAGTACTGGATAATTTGGTCAGTTCATTAAACCTACACACACACACACACGCACACACACAAACAGAATAGGTCGATTACATTTCAGAGTTGCCTGCCATATTTGGAAAGCGACTTCCAAATATGATTAGATTGATACAAATTTATTATATTCTCAAAACTAAAAAAATGCAGCTTGTATGCTCTGCCTTTTCAAACAATAAGAAAATTATATGAATATTAATAGTGTAGGGCAGCAGTCCCCAACCTTTTGGCACTAGGGACCAGTGCTCCTATGAGAATCTAACGCCTGATGATCTGAGGCGGAGCTGAGGCTGTTATGCTGGTGCTGGGGAGAGGGTGCAAATACAGATGAAGCTAGCCCACCGCTCACCTCCTGCTGTGCAGCCCTGTTCCTAACAGGCCACAGACTGGTACTGGTCTGCGGCCTGGGTATTGAGGACCCCTGGTATAAGGGAACAATTTTAGTGAAAAACAAATGGACTTCAGGTAATTGCATTGTGTTTCATCTAATAGTTGGTAGCACCTAGTTCAAGTTAATTCTCTCTAAATTCTAGACATAAACATCAGCTTTTCTCCAATTTTAAATGGGTGCCTTATGTTGCAGTCTTATGTAAACTTTCACTAGAAAAACATTTATTAGTAAAAGAAATAAACATTGTATATTATATATTATGATATATTATTTAAAACCTTTGTCTTAAAAAAATAGAATGTTATCTTTTTATAAACTATTTTAAGATTAAAAAACAAATATCAGTTTGTTAAGACTGATGATTTTAACAGAGGCTACATGAATTTATACTTGTGTTAAAATTTACAGAACTAAATACCTAGTCAATTTTATTGTATTACAATTTTAAAAATATAAAAACATTGATAAATAGGAATACAACTAAACAAAGAGGTCTAATAATAACAATTTACAGTTATACTGTACATTGACACAAATCACTAATATTCATTATCTTGGCCAGGTTTTATTATGAAAATAAATACAGATGAGATAGCTGAGTTAGAAAGAATATATATTACATGCTGTAGTTGAGACTTATAACAACTTCAATGTTTTGCAACCATAATATATGCATCATAAAAAGCAAGATATGTAAGATCTCCAGAATCCTGTTTCTACTTTTTAAGAGATCCTTTTTATTAAAACAGCAAGTATTGTGTAAATTCTGATGTAGCATACCATAATTTACAAATCAAAACCAAACCAAACCAAAACAAAACAAAACATTATTACATTACTAAAAGATAAATAAATGATCCTCCAAAGAGAAATCTTTTTATTTAAGAAAATTAGTAGGAGCGAAGATTCATAAATGGATAGAAATAGTATAAATATGAGAATAAAGTAATATAATATTTGTGAAGAGCTATACAAATTTAATGTATTATCTGCCCCCCATGAATATCGGGCTTTCTAGATCTCAGACTCCTCTATAACCTTATAAAGGATCTCAAGCTTTCACCTAGAATTGAAAATCTCAAAATGTCACTAATTGGGACTTCTTAAAAGAATGGATATGACAAATAATGAGTGCATCTTTTAACTGCGCAGGATAATTAGAATTTACTACTTTTCCAAATCAAGTTAGATTAAAGAGAAGTCCTAGAGATTTTTGTTGTAAAAATATAATTTACAAAGCTTAGAACAAAATGCTAAGACCTTTTATCAACCTGTTAGATAGGTAAAGGGCCTACGTATGGTTTCTGAAAGGCAGAAACTTGTTTAAATTTATGAGCTAACCGAAAAAGATTATATTTTAATAGCTCTCCATTGTCTTTATTCCCTACCAAAACCAAAAGTTCTTTGGCATGTAGTGCTGGGTTAGAGTTGTGTTGCTCTGAAGAGGTGAAGGAAGCTCTTCCAAGCAACCTAGAAACAACCCCCATTTCTAGAAAGAAACCTAGTCTGGTCAGAGACAACCCCTGCATCATTCATGTGGAAGAACAGTAGATGTAACCATCCATGGGTCCCTCGGGAATAAGGCACTTGTAATTAGGCAGAAAAAGGTCCATCTATCTCTCAGAAGAAAGGAGGTTGTCCCTGATGAAAATATCCCATTTCCTGGTCCGGAGAGGGGACAATATAAGGAATAGTTTTACAAGCCTAGGATCCTGGGGAGGGTTCCAATGCCCATTTGAGAACATTACCTCAATCATCTCATTTTACTTTGGATAAGCTAAATAATAATGATGATGATAATAATAATAATAATAATAATAGGCAGAGTTTAAAATTCTACAATAATTTTCAACCACTATTATTACAATGGAAGCCAAATACCTGAGAAATGTGCCTGGACATATTTTCTTTCCTAGAAATGTTGTGTAAGTCCTGTGTTAACCTTCCAGACTACCTACACGACCCACTTAATTTTTCACTGGGCTGTAGAAACTAGTTGAAGATATTTATTTGGTGAATTTAAAGGTAGCTCATGTAACAATTCATATAATACACAATACAATAACAACTCATGTACACTGCAGTTGATTTCTTTCAAGAAACCTTTCACAACAACCTCAGAACAACTCTATGAGATAAGCAGATACTGTTACTTCAGATTTACAGATGAGTTTTTGGAGGACCAGAGAGGATAAATGACTTGCACTAACTAGCTCACATGATAATTTAGAAGCAGAGCAAGACTGAAAACCTGATCTCCCTAAGGCAGTCTATTTATGGATGAACAGCAGGAGTCAATCAGACTTGAGCTTGATGCCCAGCTGTTATTCACTAGGTATGTTACCTTGTGCAATTTACTTATCCAGTTTTAAATCCAGTTCCTATCTGTAAAACGGAACCGATAATTCCTCCTTCACAGTTTTTAAAAGGAGTGCGATGTGTGTGTACTTGACATAGTATCAAGCTATTTCCAACTTCTAGTTCAGTGTTCTTTTTACTCAAGAATGACTTGGCTGTATATTGACAAATCATTAATCTTTCCAAGTCTTTCTTTATTCATAAATAAAAAATAATTCAAACCTACTTGAAAACATTGTTGATTTTTTAAGAATGCCATACCATATTCTTGCAAAACTAACAAATTGTACTTTTATAACTGCTTCGTTTGCTATTTGTTGACTATGCTTTGTATAGAAAATCAATATTTTCCATAATACAAAATGTCATAAAACCATCAGACTCATAGCTATAAATTAAAAGCCCAGCTTTTCCTTAACATTCTGTAAACACCCACAATAAACAGATGTGGCCACAAGAGGCATGCACTTCATACCATTTGTAAGAGCAGAGCAGGCACACAAGCACTTGACTATTTCAAGTGTTAACCTTTCTATAATTAACATTGTCACTTTTAGTTTTGACTAATAAAAGCATTCTTTTTAATTAAATAATTTTTTAAAACAGCTATATCCTTTTATAATCCAAGAACACACAACATCAATGTGTTATCCTCCAGAGAAGTTAGTAAAAAAGGACGAAATCTTTTCTAAAATGCACATATCAGGTGCCATGTGCTACCAGAATTTGTGCTTCTTACATTGTGGGGGCAGGAACATCTCTGGCTAACTAATGAAGTTCCATATCCAAAAAAGGAAACATTTCAATTTTTTGGCAGGATAGCTGATAGTAAAAACTATTTTATATTAAGGGAAATAATGAGAAAGTATTACGATCAAAACGACTCAACAACAAATCGATATACTCACCCAGGAGCAACCATGGCTTAATAACGCCAACTTGCAGGTCCAAGCTAAGATCCTGCACATAACCACAACCACCCCCACTGCTCGGCTCTACTTCTTCCACAACATGAATTCTGGCATCTTTCCATGTCTCTATAATTTTCTTTCCGGTTAGCGTTGTCACCCTGGTGCATTGCTTCCTGAGATTATTCCGGGAGAATGCTTTAATTTCCTGGTTAAGGGAGTGCATTACATGAGCAGTGACTAGGAATAAATACAAGCAAATCCAGCCAGTACAGAAAAGGGCTGAACTGCTAGTCTCTTAATACTCAGGTAAGAAATGCAGCCTCAGGGGTGCACCGCCCTCCAGGTGACAGTAGCAGCAAAACCCCGGAGATAGACCGCCAGGTCTTTTTCACCCAGCGCATCAAAGTAAGACAGAGCTTGATTGGCCATTGAGAAACGGGCGGCGATTGGATGCCCTTTCTTTTTTTCCGGTATACGGAAAACCTACCTTTTCCTTACAGGTTCAAGGGTTCCACAGTAGTATTTCTACTGTTGCTTTTTAAATCTAGCTTGATGTTCATGCAGAATGAACTCTAAAACTTACTTGGAAAGAGGGCTAATAATTCGTCGCTCTTTTAAAGCAGTGACTTTCTGTGTTCGATCGATGTCTCTTGTAGTGACCGTGAACCATATCTGCAGACCTGGGCATGGCTCTGCTTTAGTAAGACAGAATTATCATTGCAAACCTTCCGACTTCACAGAGCCTTTCCTTCCCGCCTGCTTTTAAACTAATCCGTTCCGGGCGGGGGCAAGGTGAGGGTGCTACAGTGGACCATAAAAGTTATTTCTTGTTTTCTATGCCCTTCACATTTTAACTTTGTGCTGTTATTGTCCAGAAGAACTTTTATTAGGTAAAAACTGTTTTGTATATTTGTGAGGTAACAAAATCTGCAAAGATATTTTTCTTCTTTTAAAATTTAGATTGTTTATGGATGAAAATTGACAAGAGCTTAAATCATGCATTTTCTGACTTCCCTCCTACATTTTCACCATCAGTAAAACTAAAGAAGCCTGTTATGCAGTAAATATACACTATTTATAAGAAGCATGACAGCAAGTCCCATGCAGTTTCAGAAAATCAAGTATGCAAACATTCAAATTTACAAAACAGACTAATTACAGAATTATGATTCTTATTACAAAAAGATAATTTGTTTTGCAAAAGAAATCACAAGTTTCCTTTGGTAATTTTCCCCCACTTAAAATTCAATTTTAAATGGTCTTAGATATAATGTATGAACACATAAAGTGGAGAAGTTGCATTTAATGAAAACATTCTTCAACACCACATATTAATATGTTTGTTAGTATTGAAACTTTCTGACATAAAATAAACCAAATTTCCTCCTGTTGAAAAGAGTGAGATATCAGCCCAGGCTACCTAAAAGGCATTCTAAAATGAAGAACTGAAAAAAATTATTTTCATTAATTAAACAATCACAGATTCATCAAAATCAACTGTAACTACAAATCATTTCATATATTTATCATAAACGATAAAAAAAACTACCAACTATTGAGCACCTACTACATGCTAGGTAACATGCTTATAAGCAATTTTTAGATTGTCAGTGTTATCAGGTGCTTAATGGTGCTTTACACACCTTATCCCATTTGATCTTACCAGAAAACCTTTTATGTATATAATACTATATTGTCTACATTTTACAACTGAGAAAACTCAGATGTACAGAGAACAAATAACATCTCATGTAAATTTTGATGTAATCATCTTAAAGTTGCCATTTAAAACAATGAGACTAAATGAAATGATCTAGTAGTAAAGGCTGATAGAGAAGCCTGATGTGTACCTACTTTTAGGGATGAGGAAATGAGGAAGAGCCAGTAAAGGAGACTAATAAGAAAAGGTCCAGGAGATAGGAAAGAGAGGTCTGAGAGTACAAATAAAGAAAGTGTTTCAAGGAGGACATTGTCATCAGCTATGTCATATGCTGCTGACATATGTTGAGTAAGATGGAGTCTAAGTACTAATACTGGATTTAAAGGCCTCCCCAGCAAGAGCAGGTACTATGTCTCAACACTCTATAAACATTGTCTGATTCAATCCTCATGACAACTCAGTGAGGGAGTTAATATCTACCTACTACATTTTTAAATAGAAAGACATTTAATTTGAAACTTAATTCTAGTAACAAGGATAGTTGAACAGAATTACTCTTACTCAAAAGCCCAGGTTCTTTGCACCACATCATTCTATTTAGGATGGGTAGAATTGTTGGTTGCACACTGAGAGCTGCAGTCCTTGCTGATAATACTGTAACACTAACATTTCTGCAGTAGCACTGGATACTAATATACTGATTCTATTCACTTATTCTATCTGACTCTACCACCCTGCATTTCACAGAACAGGAACCAAGGTCCAGAGAAATAAACTGATTTGCCTAATGTTAGATCACTCATGGTCCCAGATCCCAGGTTTCTTATTCAATATTTAGTGTTCATTCTAGTTCATTACATGGGTTTCCAAAAAGTCCTTTAAGGGCAAAACTTCTTTTCACATAGCTAGCCTGGATGCAGAGAAAATAGAAGTAGTACTCTTTCAGGCCTAGAGTGATGACAGAAGAGAAAGAAGAGGAAAAAGATTATGAGACCCAGGCCAGAGGAATAGGGCAGCATTACACACATGGAGGAGGCTTTGCCTATGCCGAGATGTGATTTGAGAAAGAGTTTTTTCCTGAAAGAAGGTGCACATCTGCCCAAAGCCTAAGGGGTCTTGGGTCTGGGGGAAAAGGGAAAGCGTGAAGTGGATATACCCTGGAATATGTTCCCGTGCCACAACCATCCCATATAATTTTTCTCTCCTAACAGAGAGTCTATGCCAAGTACTATGCTAGGCATTTTTCAAGTATTATCTTTAATCTTCACAAAAATCCAACTTTTAGATAAACGAATTGAAAGGAAACAAGCTGGTAAACGGTGGATCTTGTATTCAACCTCAGGTCAGCTGTATCCCAAGGCCCACTTTCATCCCATTGCATCACACATTCTGACATATTTGTAATACAATTATCATGGGAGAATGTAATCTTCATTAATTCAGATATGACTTACATGGGTAAAAACATTTATAAATAATCAAAAATATACTTTGCATTACAATTCTTGGCTTGAGGTAAGAGTCTCAATTCTGCGCTTCACTGAAAACATACAAACACAGCCCAAAATGAATACAGAGAAAAACCAAACTTCTTTCATGATTATGGCACTGCTCCTGTGTGAGCTACTTAAAGACATTTTAAAAAGTTAGTTCAATTAAAACAAATTTGAATGTAACTTTTCCTCAGGAATACAATATCTTTAATGTTAATTTGTTACTGAAACATTTTGATTACACAACATTTTTTTTTGCCTATGTATGCATGGTTATAGTAATAATACAAAAAAAAAGAAGAAATAAAAACAGAAGCAGAAACTTTCTATGTGCCTTCAAAATATTAATCATTTGCATGTCTGTGGTGATCTTTAAGGATCTCACATGACCCAAAACAAGTGAGATCTTTTCAAAGTGTGAAAAAAGAGAGCTTAGGATATAATTTAAAAATTTAGAGATCAATTTTTTGTGATATACATTTTTATCAAGTAGTCTCTGCATACTTTGTCTAATTCTTTGGCATCTTTTTTATCTCCCCTCAATAAACAATTTCTGTTTAAATTTGAAATTAATGTCATGCTAGATACATGGCTTATCTTTATTGCAGCCGCTTTGGTGGTTCAAAACAATATAACTAGGAAATAAATCAACAAGCATTTATGGAGTATCTGCAATGAGATTTGTACTCCATCAAAGACAGTGAAGGTACCCCCAAAATGATATTTCATTGAATTTAAGATTATAAGACATATCATTATTTTATGTACCACCAAGAAAGAAGAAATAATACTAATTAAACTATTACAATGTTTAAGACATCATTGATTGTAAGATACATCTTGATTTCAGTAATGTTAATAATATTGAAGCATTTCAAAAGTAATAAAATTCAACAACTAAAAATTGACCCTGATTTCCAAGAATTTATAATTCCTTTTGGGAAGAATTTATAATTTTTGAATTATAAATTCCATTTATAATTCAACTAAAAAAATTAATAACATAATAATAAAAACAGTATTTCCAGAAATAAACCCATGTTTATATGGGCAAATAAATTTCAACCAAAATCTAAAAACATACACTGGAAAACGGAAAGCCTCTTCAATAAATGGTGCAGGTAAAACTGGAAAGCCACATGCAAAAGAATGAAACTAGACTGTTGTCTATCACCACACACCAAAATTAACTCGAAATGGATTAAGGACCTGAATAAAAGACCTGAAACAATAAAATGCATAGAAGAAAACATAGGAATGAAAATCTCATGGACTTTGGATTTAAAGAGGATTTTATGAACTAGACTACATCAAAATAAAAAGCTTCTGCTCAGCAAAAGAAATCGTCAACAAGGTAAAGAGACAACCATCCGAATGGGAAAATATATTTATGAAAGTGATGCCTCCGATAAGGGCCTAATATCCAAAATATACAAAGAACTCATACAACTCAATAATAACAAAAAAACAAACGATCCAATCAAAAAATGGGCAGAGGACCTGAGCAGACACTTCTCCCTAGAGGACATACAAAGGGCCCACAGATATTTGAAAAAATGCTCAACATCGCTAGCTATTTGGGAAATGCAAATCAAAACCATAGTGAGATACCATCTCACACTTTTTGGAATAGCTGTTATCAACAGGACTAGTAATAACAAATGTTAGAGAAAAAGGAACCCTCATACACTGCTGGTGGGACTGCAAATTGGTATAGCCACTATGGAAAAACAGTATGGAGGTTCCTCAAAAAAACTAAGAATTGATCTACTATATGATCCAGCTATTCATCTACTGGGTATTTACCCCAAAGAATTAAAAACTCATCTGTAAAGGTATTTATACACTGATATTCATAACAGTATTATTCATGGTGGCCAGGACATGGAAGCAAAGTGTCCTATGATAGATGATTGGCTAAAGAAGCTGTGGTACATATATACAATGGAATATTACTCAGTCATAAGAAGAGATGAAATACTGCCACTGTGACAACACGGATGGACCTCGAGATAATCATGCTAAAAGAAATAAGCCAGACAGAAAAAGTTGAAAACCACATGACATCTCTTATATGTGGACTATAAACCTAAAAGCAACAAATGAAAAGGACAAACAAACAGAGACTCATGGACATGGACAACACACTAGTAGTTACCAAAGGGTAGAGGAGAGGGGGAAAAGGGAAGGTAGATGGGGTAAAATGGGTCAAATATGTGGTGACATTAAAGAATTAATAATAAATTCATTAATTATAAAATAAAGAAGGAAAAAAGAAAAACAGTATTAAAAACAACATAAAAGTAAAAAATAATTCTTGTTGTGGAGAAACTTCTTAGCTGTAAATAAGATGCATGTAGGGAATAAAATTTACACAATATGATGAGTTTAGATTATACCAGCTTCAAGAACCAGCTGGAAATGTATGGGTTTACGAACAGTAGGAGTGACATGATAAAAAAATATTATACAGGCTGAAGAAAACAATCATAGGACCAATTAGGAAGCTAAAGTAATAACCCAGGTATAACGGACATGAAAACTTGGATTATATTGAAGCCCATAAGAACTGATGGCTCAAAAGCACTTTTTAAAAATAAATAAAAAATATTGAAAGAATGAATATAGAGTTTAAATAAAGAGGCTCATCAAAGATGACTTGACAGTTTAAAGCTAGAGAAACTTGGTCACTAGTCTTATGAGTTGTATTTTTATAGTATTGAGAAACCCAATTTATTTATTTAATACCCGCCATATTGTAATCATTCAATAAATATTTCAGGGATGGATGAATGAATGAATGAGTGAAGCCAGGACATCTGAGTTGAGTTGAGGTCATTCACATAGAGGTGATAATTGAATGAGAAAATATTAATTTTTCAGTGGAGCCAGTTTAGAGAAAGCCTAGTCAAAAACAATTCCTGGAAGGAACAAACTTTGGGTGCCTGAAAAGCAATAATAACATGAAAAGAAACCAGATAAAAAGAAGTTATAGAAACCAGTAGAAAACCTGGTCCATGTATTCAAGGTTAAACAGAGTTTTTTTTTTGAACGTCGCCCAATGGTATAAAAGTTACAGAGAGGCCAGGATACAAAGAACCAAGAAAAAAATTTTTTTGACATGATAAAATAATTTTTACATAGAACAGCTTCTAAAGAGTGGTGGGAACAGCCATCAACATGAAGGGATTCGATAGATTGAAAGTGGGCCGATGTAGGCCATACTCAGAAAACACTAGATTGTCAGTGATAGAATATTCCCTTCCACAGTGTCATCTTCAAGGAATGTTGACCTCTCCACTTTCTGCCAGGAATTTATCCACTTCTAAAGTTCTTTAATTCATTAATTAAAAAAATATATGTACATATGTAATATGTGATGTTTTTAATCAAGATAGTAAAAAGTTGAGAACTATAACCAAATTATTTAAAAGAATCAGGGATGACATGAATACTGTTAATTATTTTAAATAAAATCCTAAGATATTAAAAATACTAAGGAGTGTATCATGACATTTAAAAGAAATAATGTTATGTTAACCAAAAAAAAACATGCTAGGTAGTAAAATTAATTGATTATGTTGTCTGAAGCATTGGAATAAGAAAACAACAGAGTAATAGTTAAATTTAGAAAATGTTTGGGTCATTCATCAACTGATTTAGTTCATTAAGGAAACTATATTGCTTTAGATTTTAGATTAATGATTTAGAAAGCTATAATGCTTTCCTTCAAAATGTATCTTAATGTCAGCATTCAGCTGAATGACCAGTTGGTTCAATGCATGACATGTCTCCTATTTTTATCTTCAGTCCTCTCTCATTTGAGTCAGGAGTTCCTAGTAAATTTTTTCCCCTGGAAATACTAGTAAAAACTATATATTTCTCTGGAAATATCCTCATTCTATAAAGGGGAATAGTAAAGACTAAAATTATTAGTGCTATGCATATAGGAGAAAGCACTCATTCTTTTCAAACAATGGTTATTTAAAACTAGATTTATTAATTTGGGATGAAACTATATAGAGTGAAAGAAACTTTATTCTGATCTCTGAGAGTTCTCTCATTCTATGAAAGTTAAATGTTTTACTTCCTGACACAGATTTAAAAGACCAAGATTTAAAAACTAGATTTTTAAAGACTTGGACTTAATATAAATAATGATAAACAAATATTTAACAGTAAAGAGAGTAAGGCATATTGAATTAATGAACCAGGAGAAAAATGCAAATTTCACAAATTTTTCACTGCTGAAATTCTAGAAAGCAGTCTGGAAGAGTAGTGAAAATCAGGGAATAAAGGTTACATTATAAGCCTTTTTGTTGACCTCAATTTTGGATTTTTGTTGATTTCTAATTTCCAACCCCAGCTCCAAAAATACATGATGCTTCAGTTTGAAAATTGAAACAAATATTGAGAAATTTTACAAGACTATTTTTGTGAAAAGACTGTGAAAGATGATGTGCTGTTCTATCGTTATACTTTTTGTGAACTCTTTAGCAATTATAGCATTTGTTTACTAATCAAATATGTTAAAATAGCTATCTTGGGAAAGATGCGAAAACACATATTTGTTTTATTTGATGTACACTTCCTAGGTTTCTATAAAATAAGTCACAGTGCATGGTTGGTTTCCTTTATACTTTTTAAGTCTGAAAAAACTAACAATGCTGCATTAGATTTCTTTTCATAGACAAATGGTGGTATTTAGCTTCAAAGCTAAATATGGCTAAATTATTGGTGTATTAAATTTCTTCATTGTTTAAGGAAGCATTGTTATTATTGTTATAATTCTAGTTATTACTTATACTACTGACTTTAGTATCTCATAGTGCACCTTATATACAGTGAAACCTTTGATGTTTCTAAGAAATGTATAAAAACCAAATTATGGAGGAAAATATTTTCTTATAGACTAGTATATTTATTCAAAAATTATTTATTTTGGCTTTTTAAATTTGATTTACAATGATGGGAGGACAGTTACAAATTGAACAAAATTAGCCATATGTTGGTATGTATTGATGCCAAGTGATAGATACATGAAAGGAGTTAATTTTACTATCCTCCTTTCTGTTTGAAAATTTGAAAATGTCCATTATTGAAAAGTAAACAACAAAGTAAAATAAATAAAAACAAATTAACTTTTATCAGAAGATATATCTTTGTGATCTCCTGAAAGTGGCCAGTCTCTTGGGAATTTAAGCATCTTAAAAATTGTATTTATTAAAGGAAAGGAAAAGCAAAAAAAGGAAAGGAAACAAACAAAGAAATGACCTAGACAACTAGAAAAAAAGGAGGGAGAGTAAGGCCAACTAAATAGCTATTGAATACTTCGAGGAAAATACCTCAAGAACTTTTTTGTAATATACTCTGGGTTTGGCTTATGTTTTTCTTATTTTTAAATTTTTACTTAAGAGAACAATGATGTCCAAAAGAACTGTTATTATTTATTTTATATGTTTAGCATTAGTCTCTAAGATTGATTCAGACAACTTTACAATATTTTTAAAAGTCTTTTTAATATAATTGTACAGTATTACATTTAAAATGTCTGGAGTTTGTAGGTCCTTCCAACATCAGAGATCAGCACTGCATGGGATTCTATTATTATTATTTTACAAAAAGAGAAGTATAATATAACTTCAGTGTGCATGTTGGCATGGATGGATTTCTGTGCATCTATGTGTGTACATGGCTCATTATGTCTTGCTAGCATAGATGACTCTAACTTTTAGCTTGTAAATTGTAGAATCACTCAGCATGTACTCATCTCTATGTTAACCACTTCTGAGACAAATGCATTTTTAAACAATGGTCCCAAAAAGGTCAATTTCATGTTTTTATAGATTTCCATTGTAGCAGAAAAAAATAATTTTGAAAAACCTCGATCCATTCCTTAACCAACAAAATTGGAGACAACAAACATATATTCTAATCTGCAGAGAAACTACAGTTAAGTGCAATGAAAATTTCTATAACAAACTCAAGATTTCATTCTGTCTGATTTTCATTTTATAGGTTATCTATATTTATTGCTTTTTCTGCAACTTTTTGGTTTCCTACATTTTAGTCATTTATCCCTTCTAAGGTTTCTTGGCTATAAAATGAGGAGGAAGAAATCATCTTCCAGGTATCTTTTAGCTCTAAAATTTTATGATTTTGTAATGTCTCTACTCAACTTGAACCAATATGAGAACGTGAGCTTGGGAAATAAAAACAATTGAAACCTAAGGCAGGCAATCTTTTCTCCTTACTAGGTTAGATAAAGGAGTTTTAAAATTATTTACCATAATAAATGGATTGCCATTTCTATAAATTTCAAATATTTTAGTTTTCTTTTTTGTTATTAAAATTGGCTACATTTTCTTAGCCTTTAAAATATCTTAATTTTCTACAATGAAGACAAATTGAATGGGCTTCTTACATCGGGACAGATCCTCTCCACAGTTTTAACAATGTGCAGTTTGCACATGCTTCTTCGCATCTCCTCTGTTGGGGTTTCAATGTCAGAGTCCTCCAAGGGATTGGCTAAGTGTGACCCTCTGATGGGCTGGGCCAGAACACATATTGATGGAGAGAGTGCTAAAAAGCAGGGCTGCTTCTACCCAACGCTTTACAGTTCCTGGGAAATGGAAAATTAACTCCTTGGGTTTTGGCATCTTTACTACTCCCCCTTCCATAGGAATCTCCAGGGCCATTAAATTTTCTGTGCTCCAAGATTTATAAAGATAAAGAGGAGGCAGTTTCCCAAATTTATTCAGAACAGACTTAGACTTGTGGCACCATTCTTTTCCTTTGAAAGTAATCCTTACTTTAGGCCCAACTCTTAAAATTCTTTTTAAATAGTTTCCTGCATTTGGAATGCCACATCTTCTCTTGCAGCACACCTGAATGCTGACAAGTTCTCCTTTTGTGCTCTCTTCAGTGAAGGGAACTTACTCTTTCACTTATCTAACAGCACGGGTGTCCTAACAACACAGCCTGGCCAGACCACTAAGACTGTCACTGTTATTCCTGTCCCAGTCCTAGACTCACTGTCACATATACTAACTCCTCTTATGTCTCCCCCCTCAGTACAAGGCTGCCTACTAATCTAATCCATGCTCACAAAGGAAAAAGGGGAACTGGAAAAGTTACATCTACCTTTTGGATATAAGTACATTTTGAAAGTAGTCCTTTGCAGTCAGTGCCATAATATTTTTGGCTAAATTAAAGAATGTTGGGGGCTTTGAAAAGGTAGATCAGCACCATACAACACCTGTGAAATGGATAGTTTTGACATGGACCTCTTTACTCCATGAAAAAGGATGATTTAAGCATTGGGCTTTGTGGGTGCCACAGAGAATACTAATAACCCTAGGTGGAACATTTATTTTGCTTCAAAAGTCCAGCTGTATCAGTCATTGTCAATAGGCCAAGTGGGGCTTGAAACCGCTGTGCTTTTCTTGTCCTGACCCCTTGATAGGACATCAAGGTTCCAGATACCCTTCTCTGAAGACCTATTTGTCTAAAGTACTTAATCTTTGGTTATGACTCTAGTACCTTTAAAGTGGCCTGAAAGTTTTGTATTTCACCCACTTTCTCCGCTCTGCTACAGAATCTGAGCTAAGGATAAGTAATACTATAATATTTTAAGTTTCAAGAGCTTATAGTGTTACTCTTATCACATCAAGTTGGTGATCTACTTGGTTTTTTTTATAGGAACCACACTACCAATAGAGACAGCCCTTTTAGTTCTCAAAAGCTAATAAAGGATGAAAAACTTCTATCTAATGGCCCAGCAAGTCACAGGTATACAACAGGTTTAGTAAGATCTGTATATCTGTATATTCTTTCATGGAATTTCTTAGAAATTTCATGGTGTGGGTATACTGTAACTCCTGTAACTATTTCCTATTGTGAGAATTTAGGCCATATCTAATCTATGTATCCTTATGGACATGTTTTTTTTCCTTAGCATTTTTTTCCTAGAGAATATTCCCAGGATTTGAATATTCAAAGGTATGAGTGTATATTTATATTTAGAAGAAATGGTTATTTTGAATGTTCTTTATATATATGTCCAAATTGATCTCCAAAAGGATTACAGCATTGTTTTAAAGTGCTCCTTTTATGACAGAAGCAGTTTATTTTTATACTTTATTTTTCTGTTTTCCGAAGTATAGATTCTTGCAGCTCAAAATTTTGGAAACTTCTTTTTTTTCTTCACAGTGTAAATTCATGAAACAAATACAGTGTGCATTTTTTTTGTGTGTCGTGTGTGTTATAGAGAAGAAAAGGCATTTGATATCACAAGCCACATTAAATTATAAAGATTAATATTTCTCTTATTATAGCTCTTTTCTTATAATGCATCTTAGGCTTAACTTAAGATTTACTAAACAAAATTAAATAAAGAGTATATTAATCAAGACTGTGAATTAATAAGTTAAATTTTCCAAAGGTATAGCCAATTTTTACTGCCAGCAAAATTACTCTTTTTTAATTCTTTGAAAATTATAAAAGAAGAAACTATTCTCATATTGAGTCAATCAAAATGATTTTACAACTTTCCTTACCAATTAATGTAAATATCTAGCAAATTTTTAATACTAACTGAAAAAGAGTTAACAAAATACTTCATTATGATACTGAATATTATCTGATTTAAAAAAAGTTTTTTGCTTTTACCTGCTATCAGCCAAAGAAAATTCTACATAATCAAATTCCCATAATTAGAGCTGCCCAAGATCAAAATATATGTAACAAACACTGAGTATTCTTTTAGACAGGACAGTTTACACAAGGCCTGGTGACTTCATGCCTGCCAGTCCTCAAAGTATTATGAATCACCCAGAAAAAAATAATGTGATTGTTCAGTAGGTGGTTTATCTTTCTCTCTTTCAATCCAGTGACTTAGCACAATCAACACACTGGATGCATTCTTCATTTGCTTCTCGAAGAAACCAAGATTTAGGAAGCTCTACTCATAGTCATGGTATCACATACTATTAGTTTAGCTTCAGTTTGATAGAAAGATATGTATTTAATGATCTTAAGTTTTACCCTTTTGTTTGACTATTGCTAGGCATGTCACTTCAATATTTATTTAACAGTCTCTTCTTTTAAATATCTTGCTAAAAATTACCATTAAGAAATGTGAAAATAAAATTAACCCCATGTTAAGAATACTATTTATAACTCCAGATCATTTCTGAGGAAACAGTAAGTAATTGCCTTTTAAGAAATAATTCAAAGGGCTCTCTTTCAAGAATTTCTAGTCATTTATTATTTACCTTATTTCTATCGATTATTTATTATTTATAGCATAAATAAATGAATTCTGATTTCTGATTTAGATTATAGACTAATTAAAATCCTTTATATTCTAGTTTGGAAAAATATTAAGGGTCAAAGCTTGGGTAATGGGTACATGGGAGGTTATTATACTCTTCTCTCTTTTTATGTTTGAAACAGTTTATAATAAAAAGTTATCATTAAAAATAACCTTCCAACTAAGGTAGAAATACCTCTTGAAATACAAAAAAACAAAAAACAAAGAGAAAAAGAAGCTTTTTACATGAATTAATCTGTCTTCCATGGAGGGAAGAAAAAAAATCCCTTAATCTTAGTATTTTATTATCTTTTTACATGACCTCATGCCACAAAAATTTGAGGCAGCTTACCTCACTCTGATAATTATTTGGAAGTTCTTTATGTTAAATGATATTTAATGTTAAATGTATTTACTTTATACTTACTTTTTCCCTACTTGGGAAAAGCAATAGCAGTATGAAACATAGAGTCAATTGTATTCTAATAGAGTAGAAATTTGCCACCTGGCAAAGAAGTCAAGAGAAGGGTTATTTTACTAATAAGAGTATATTGCTAACATTCAAAGACATACTAATGTCTAGGTACTTGAAAAGTTAACCAACACTGAATTTTCTATGATTCATTGCTTCTTTCATTTTTGTGATCCTTTCATATATGCAATGTCCCTTTCTTTCTCATGTTGTTTTACTTCTTATGAATAGAGTCTGAATAGAGTGTACCAGCACCAGATTTCCAAATGTGCTGCTTTTTACATAGCAGCTTTGAAAGCTGGCTGGCTCTGTTTCAGCAGCAGGTTTCCGAGACTAAATTTACAATTTTTCTACAATCATTCTAAGGCAGACTAACTATGGCTTATGCAATTTGTAGAAGTCACAGGATCTCTTTAAAGCAATGTGCATTTCATTAAGGAGGCAGCCAACATTGTATTACTTATAGCAATGAGAGAAAGAGATATGGAGGCAAATGGTACATTGTACAGAATTCAAAGGCTTAGTGCTAAACAGCAGTTGCCATTTTTTTTCTTTGCTCTTAACTGTTTAGGCAAGGTATTCAATTGAAAGCAAAATGAAACAACTCAAGTTTCTTGCTTTCAGTTCTCCTTCCCACCTTCTGCTGGAAGTGCCAAAGGTCTGGCAGCCAGAGGAGTCAGATAAAGAGAGACTTGAGTAATCCATCTACAGTGGGATATTAAGTCCTGATAAAATGTTGATTACAAAGGCTACCTTATCATTTCTGTGGAAAGGTTACCATAGAGTTGGTTGTAATGTATTGAAACGATCAGGAGAGATATTCTTTTTACACTACTGGAAGAGGGGTTAAAAAGTTTGTATTTTAACATTTATGTCACATTAAACTAGGACACTTAACATACGATTATCTGGGTATGCAATTGCTCTTACTATGCCTTTTTGGGTGAACTCATTGCAATCCAGAATGGTTCTGAAGCTTGTGTCTGTGGAGCTTTATAGAGGCTTTAGTGAGACCATAAACTCTTTAAGATTGTACTAACACTTTGTGTATTTTTATGGCCAGGATACATAGCTTCATTAAGTTTATATAGGGGTCCATGATCCAAAGCTGGATAGGAACCTTACTTAGAACTAAGAATTAATTTGGCCTATAAAGACCAACAGGTAAAGAAAAAATAATTGCAGCTTTGTTTCTGTTTTTGCTTTGATTCTCTGGGGAAAATTAGTTAAGGTGAGTTGTTCACTTCATTCTTTTCTTTTGATTAAATTTATGGGCTTCAAGGCTATCTCATCCTCTCTTGAAACAAGAGAGTGAGCTAGACTAACTTTATTATTTCCAGAATTGATTGCACAGCTAAGGTTCTCTTCTGATATTTGGAAGTTTTATAGTTGTAATCTAGTGATTACATTTTTAATAATATATTAGATAATAGAACTACTAGCATTTTTTAGCTAATCTATTAGATAACATGACTTCAAATCAAATTATTCTATAATTAAAACTTGACACAAAAAGCATTTAAACATACATATGTATATGCTAAAGTTTGCTTTAATATTCTTCTAATATTTTAAATGTAGGCTCTGCTACAGGAAATCAGTAAATAATTCAAAACTAATTAGGAATTATTATGTGGTTTTTCTCTCTTCACAAATTGAAAATTAATTGTTCATCTTATCATTTTAAATGTAATACAAATAAAGACCATCAGGAATGGGAGAAATGCCGAAAATAATTGTGGGAAATTCGAATAAATTCTGATTTTAAAGTTTTGTTGTGAAAGGAGTAATCGTTTGAAATAGTTGGAAGTAATAGAAGGAATGGTAAAATTTTAATATGTAAACAATTTAGGTGGAGTCTTAGTATAGTCGTAGTTTTAAAGCAGAAAAAAAGGATTTGACAATAGCTCCTTAGTCTGTATGATGTGATTAAATAACACAGGATTTTAATTTAAGTGGGAATACAAAGTTGAATTTAAGCATCAGTGAACACCTGATTTATTATAAATATTTGAACTTCAGTGATGTTTTAACAGGGAAAAATTATAATAAGTTTATGATATTTTAACATAAAGTATAATAATATTTTTTATAATAATAAAAAAATTTAACACTTGGAAGCTTAATGGTTAAGGAGTATATTATAAAACAGTGAAAACATCATTTTCAGAAATTATTGTTTTAAAATAGGAGTTTGTGAAGCAAAGCAATGTTAATACAACTAGGTAAATTTTTAATTTTTTTTTTGGTTAAATGCTAAAACACAATGAGTTAGCTATATCATTACCTAATCACTTCACCCAATGCTTTTGCCACTCTCTCCTTACGTTGCATTCACCTAAAAAAAAGAAAAATCCACAACACTCCATGTTTTTTATGCCATGTACCAATGTAGAAAATCACACAGCTTGGCAGACTGGGGAAATAATAATAATAACAATAATAGCTATAATAATAGTAATGATAAGCAACAGTTATACTCATTGATTGTATAAGGTACAGTGCTAAAATTTACCTCAAGTATTCCTCAAAATAATTTAGTGATGTAGATATAATTATTCCCATTTAAGGTGAAAAATTGAGTTTTTAGTCAGCTGTCCAAGGTTACACTGCTGTAAATGCAAAGTCATTTAAATTTAAATTTAAATTTAATGACAGAATTTAAATTCTGTCATTCTGACATCAGAGCTTAGTTCTTCTTCTTCTAACCATTTAAAGTACATAACACCAGACTCAAATGAACATTTAACATCTTTTCTTTTTTTTTTTTTTTGAACTTATAACATTTTCTGACACATGACTTTTTGGCTGATGAACTATTTCTATTTCATTGAGATTATAGAAAATATGAGAAAACTTTCTCATCTTTCCCAAATCAATTCTATTGATCTACATCAGTGTACACACCAAGTGGTTAATCATCTGGCTTTGCCCCTTACCAGTTGTAATGTTAGGCACAACTGCCTCATTTGGTTAATAGGAATGTAAAGTGTACCTACTTCAAAAATTTGTTGTGAAGATGAAACATGTTAATGCACGTAAAGCACTTGAAACAGGACATGACACATTACAAGTAGTCAATAAATGTTAGCTAATATCATTATTTTGTCTCTCCTTGCAACACCCAATCCTTCCCCTCCTTCTCTATTCTGTCAAAGCTTCTGCTCTTTTGATTATCCCTTCTCTCTAAACTGAGTTATAAATCTTTCCCTCTCTACAGGATAATCTGACAACTATAATGAAAATAAACAAACAAAAAATTCTTGCTTGATCCCTCCAGCTACTGTCCCAATCTCTAGTCCTCTTAAATCCTGTCCAATCTAATTTGCTGGCTCCATTTATTTTATTTGATTCCTAAAAGTTGGAGTACTTTGGGCCTTTGGACTAGGCCCTATTTCCCTTTTATAAATACTCCCTCAAAAAATGATACCCCGCAAAAAAGATCTCATCCATTTCCACAGCTTCAAATAACATCCATATTCTGACGATCTCAAATTTGTATCTTCAGTCTAGGTTTCTCCTTGGAGGTCCAACTGAGTATACAGTACTCAATATCCTTCCCAATTTTTGAAAGACTGTTCACTTTTGGGGTATACTAAATGTAAAAATGTAAATGGACCTCATGTGTTTAACTGGAACTTATTCTGTATTCTAACTCAAGTTTTGTTCTATCACTGATGTTGTCAATTTTCCATGTGGGTTCTGATATTTTTAAAAAATCTTGAGAGTAAACCAAAAAGAGTAACCAATATTTGTATACATTGATATGTATTTCATCATCTACTATTTATACCTAAACACACTAATTTCTAAAACAAAAAGTCACAAGTCCTTTGTACTATGAAAAGAACCAAGAAGAATTAAAACCAGTCATAAACAGAAATTACATTAGCATTTCTATGCAGAGAAAACTAAAGTTCTCTGAGTGACTTTAAAAGAAAAGATAAATAATATATCTTTATTTTGCAGAGCAGAAGCAAATAAATACATGTGAAGTACATTGTCAAAGATTCAATAGGCTAAAAGATGAATCTAATTGGATGTGAATGGTCAAGATCACGACTGTAATTAATTTTTTATTGTTTTCTTTTTGAACTTTTCAGATCAGTTCTATTTCTGGCATCTCTTCTGCTGACTACTAGAGAGCTAATGTTTCATTTAGACCTGTCTTCCTTACTCCTTTGCAATACCAAGTTGCAATCTCTGGCTGTCTTCACTCCTTACTTCATTTACTATAGATACTGGGATACTGTTGCTTCATCTTTTCCCTATTCTCTTTTTAAATTACTTTTTAGTGACATAAACTTTCATATCTGGTGGTCTTTGGATGTAGGAGAACAGAACCTGAAGTATTGATTTAGCATATATGTTGCCTATCTTTTCTATGAATACTGTTAAACCATGGTGAAATCTTCTAATGTCTTTTCTGACAGTTTTTCACTCAAGCTGGTTCCTCTGTTTACATTATGGCCTAATTACATGCAGTCTTTAAATCAATTTTAAAAATGACAGTTCCTTGCAAAACTCCATTAATGTCTTATTTACATATGCCTGACTCCTCCTACACCCTGACCCACTTTTCTCTTTCTCCACTCAATTTTGTCAAAATGTAGCAGTATATAAAAGGAAAGGATGGAGGACAGACAAAAACAGTACAAACGTTCTATACTATTCTCAGGCCATTTGTCAGAGAAATTTGGTCAAAAATTTCTATTTATACATAACTAGTAGCACCTGATTTGAAGTCCGATGGGATAAAAAGTGTTGAATTTACCTTTAAGAATAAGTGTAGTGCTCCCTTTGATAGGAGACACCCCAATCAAAGGGCTTCATCCTAAGAATCCAAAAACATGTCTTTATCGGTTTTTCTCTTTTCTTGCCTTAAGTAGAAAAGCAACAGAAGAGGGGTGCAGCTAAGTGGTTTAAAATAGCAAACTTAAAAATTCTTCATAATTAGCCAAAAGCATCACAGAAATATTCTCATTTAAGTTTCTGGAGAAAGCAAAGCTAAATAAAGTTATCTAAAAGAGCTGGTATATGACAGTGGATAATATGGCAAAGTCAAGCTGTTAATTGAAGAAAGTTTAATGAAGAGACTATACGTGAAAGTTTAGGCAGAGTTAAGGGACTGGAGAAGAAACCGTAGAAACATGTTCAATGAATACATGACAACTTTATGCCTTCCAACTTGTCTTCAGTGACATCACAGTAATTAAGAGCATTGTAATTAAGAGCATTGAACATTGTAGTCAGACTGATAAAGGATCCAATACCAGGTTTACTATTTTCTATGGGTGTGACATTTGGCAATTTAAAAAATTGATCAACATTTCAATTTTACTTGTAAAATGAAAATCATAACATCTCAAAGGATTGTTGAGACTCATAGAGGAGAAAAATTGAATTTTAATTCTTACTAGAGATATTACATGTTGGCCCCCAAAACTATGATTATTCACAATCAGGCTTTACTGTATAAAAAAT
Source organism: Macroglossus sobrinus (assembly GCA_004027375.1). Classification (NCBI taxonomy): domain Eukaryota; kingdom Metazoa; phylum Chordata; class Mammalia; order Chiroptera; family Pteropodidae; genus Macroglossus; species Macroglossus sobrinus. Next base: position 128,179 of record PVKZ01000143.1, read on the forward strand.
AAATAAATAAAAGAAGCTTAAGTAAAAGTTGCTCTTTTGTACAAAATCCAGATCTAGACAGGCCAGCTTTGGTATGGCAGTTCTGCATTAAGAAGCCTACATATTAACCTTCCATTAATATGTTCTGCCATCCTTAGTGATTAGCCATGTCTCCACAGTCCCAGATAGTGGTCACTGCATCCTGTTTCATGTGGCAGAGTGGACTAAGTTGAGAGGAATTGGCAAAAGGTTACATCCTCTGGTCATACAGTCACAGTAGGCTGCAAGGGAGGCTGGAAAATGTAGTCTTTATTCTCTTTATGGGAAGAAAGAGTTGATGGATATCAAAGGATAATCCATTCTGTAATCCTTGTCACAGTCAGGAAGTGTTTCAAATTATCTTTATTATCCTTAAGTTCCCAAAGTCACCTTTAGTCTGACTTTATTTCCCACTGTTCCTTTCATGTATGTAATAAACATTCCTATTGTTTTACTACTATTTCGCAACTATTAAAGTTTACCTTCTACCTAGAATGTTATTTTCTACAAGTTTGTAAGTCCAAGACTTACTTCTCATTCAAAGCCCAAATGTAAATTATTCCAAAACGGCTCTTAGAAAGTTCAGGCTGAAACTCCTCTCTCTGTCTTCTCTTATAGCCCTGAATCTCAGGCTTACTTTATACTAGATTTACTTATGCATGTTTCTATTTTCACTGGGATGTGAGTTCAACGAGATCAAAGTCTATATCTTAAACAGCTTTATAGCTTTCTCTAGAAAAACAATACTTGGCACACTGTAAGTATTTGATTTTTAAAAATAGTTTAATGTATTTTAATAGCAAACTTACGGAAACAGGACAGAAAACAAACAACATTAAAAACATGTACTTGCATGTAGGTAAAATCAGAACAGTATAGTGACTAGATAAAATCTACTATATGATAAAAATGTTACATACACCATTTACTTGCCATCAATAAGAAATTACAAATTAAAAAAATCCAAATTCTGGCATTGTCCAGAAAAATTTAACAAGCTTATTTATTATCATTGTTATCAAGTTGAACTGCTGAAACTTGTTTCACTGAAACATTTTGACTTGCATTAATGCTTTATGTCTCCTCATTCATATTAAACATTCACATACAAATAAAAATGGAAACACTGCTAATACCTGATTTCTGTCCCCTATTTTTCCACTTGCAATCAATCATATACTTAGGTACTTTTTGAAGCCCTGGGAAAAATATATCTAATGTTCAGAACTACCAATAACAGGAAGAAGAGAAATTTTTTTTTTAAAGGATGAAATGTTTCCAATCATAGTGGATTCTTAAGCTTAAGCATGTTTTCCATGTATGCCGTGTGCTAAGTAAATGCCTTTTGGCATAATAGTTACATGCTTGGCATGGATAACACACAAGTTTGTGTCTTCAAAAAGGCCAACCTGATAGGCTTCACTTGACTCCTGCAAAGCACCAATAGCTGCATTCTGGAAGCGCAGATCTGTTTTGATGTCTTGAGCAATTTTTCGCACCAGGTGCTGAAAGGAAAGTTTGCGAATCAGTTCAGTGGATTTCTGATAATGTCTAACTTCACGGAGTGCTATGGTACTAGGCCTGTAACAATAAGGTTTCTTTACCCCTCCAGTCGAGGACGCATTCTTGCTAGGGGCTTTTGTAGCCTGTTGCTTCCTCAGAGCTTTACCACGGGTGGAATTGCCAGCAGTTGGCTTTGTCTGAGCGATGGTATAGTATAGAGAGACCTCCGTACTTAGCCACCTTCTCCAGCTGGAGCTTAGTGAGCTAGAGGTGGCGCAGCTGTGAACACCAGTTATTATTTGTTTAATGTATTATATAGAATTGAAAACATTCTTTAAATCCCTCCAGGATTGTTTTTATAATGATTGTTTTATAATACTTATATAAAAAGCTGTATGCCATAGGTTTGTTTCTGAAATCTTATGAGTAGAATTTTATAACTGAGTTGTTGTAAACTGTACTTGGGGAACACAAAATTTAATTCTATTAGAAATTCCTCTATACGGCAAACAAACTCAGTCCTCTTCCAATTTAAATATTTTCCGGTTTAGATTTTCAAATGCTTACTTTCCTTACAGTGGGTAATTGTCTCAATAAAAAAATTATTCAAACATAGATATAAAAACTTTACTGTATTTAAATTATAACTCAATAAATCTGACTTAAAAAGTTATATATCTGTTCACATTTATTTAGGTATACTAGTTGATTTTACAAGTTAATCTTCTCATATTACTATAAACATGAAGCTATTATCTATTTTTTACATCTCTCTGAAGGCTTATAATAATTTTAATAACCTTTGAATATATTCTGGAGGTAAATTTTTTAATGGAAGTGAAGCTATTTGAAAATCTTTAGTACCAAAAAAACTGTGAAGGCTGTGCTTTTTATGATAGGGGAAATAAGACCTACAATCACACTTTTAAAAAATTTAGATTCCTAATCATTTTAAAAATTTATTTTAAAATTTAAAAACTAGCCAGAAAAAAAATCCACAACAGGAACAATTTTCATACAAACTTTATAGGATGATTCACATGGTATATCATATATTCAAAGACTAAAAAACTGAAATATAAAATGACATATTAACTTATAATTGCCATAAAATCATACATATATGGCCAAATATATGATTATTACATATTATAAGGTACTCACAGTATATTTTATACTACACAGATAGGTAAACTTTGAAAGGATTGTTATCTTAAGAACAAAATGCTTTTTGATGCAAATATAGAGAAATGCAAAAATTGTGACTACATCTAGACCTTATCTCTTTTACTCAAATAAACATATTCCATTAGGTCTAGGACCAATGTCTAAAAATTCATTATAAAAAAATTGAATAATGAGACGTATCTGTAGAGTTCTTCCTCTCTTGGATACTCTCTGAGTGAAAACGAGCAGCTAGAAGTGTCCAAGTTCATATGGAAATATGATGGTGGCTTTTCTTGAGAAGGAATAGCTGTGTTAAAATTATAACATGGTGCTATTTCCTTGTTCTTGCTATACAGCACTTGCAGTCCCCTAAAAGAACGCATCTTTCCCCTAACATTCAACTTGTCAGTTTTTTCCTCTGGCTGCTCCAAACCCCTTAAGCAGCCTGTCTTTCCCCAGGTCTCCTCTCAACTACCTCAAGCTCCAGCTGCTTGCTTCCTCTGAATTAAAATTTTACTATCAGGTTGGCAAGTAGCTAGATAAATTAAATCCCCCAATGTGTTCTTGACTAATAGCTTAAAAGGTGATCTGAGGTGCTTATATTAGAAAGAAAAAGGAATAAATAAATAAATAAATAAATAAATAAATAAAGACAGACAGACAGACAGAAAGAAAAAGAAAGAAAGAAAAAGAAAGAAAAAGCAAGGAAAAACGGATTCTAGGAACAAAGCCTTCATTCATTGAAGGTAATAAAGTTCTATGTATAAAATTTCAAGCACAAGCACTAGGTCAGGTAAGATTGACTTCCTTGTGGATGAACTACTTTTAATGCCTCTTAAGTCAAATCCATTCAGTCCACTTCATTTTTCTTGTTGGGGTATTAAAATGATTTCCATAGGAATAGTACATATACTAGCTTTAAAAAACGATTTAAAAGCTATGCATCTCAATTTCCTTTTCATAAAGTATTTGGATCAATCCGGTGATAGCTTATTTACTCTTAGAATGTATTATTGAACGTGGCAGAACATTTTGTAAAATTAATAAATATAATAGAGAGGGTTAATCCATAGAAGGAAATTAAACCCCAAAATATCAAAAAGGCTTGAATCTTCTTGGCTGGAATTCCTAAGCCCAGTCTATTACACGATTACATAAGTCCTTGATTTGATCATTTTTGGAACCATTTCCAATATGTTTAACCAGAGGAATAGCCTTGGAGTGTGGCTGGGAAGAAAATGATGCGGGGAAAAAACCATGAGATGGTAAAGTGGTAGGATGTTTCCTAGAAGAGGCAGGATTTAGGGTGGAGGCCAGCAAAAAAAAATGGGAGCGTTTCTTCATTCATTGAACAAACATTTTTTGCTTCCCACATACTAGGGCCTCTTTGAGTCTTCTCCGGATGGGTGCTCCTGGTCCATAAATTCCGGATTCTGATTATCTCAGGAACTTGAGTTGCCCTCACTTCCGACCTCCCCTATCACAAACCGCCTTGAGGCGGGGGAGTACGGGTGGGTTGTGGAGGATGGTAGAAGCGATGCCGCCGCTTACGTAGAGCACAACATCTGCTGTGTTCAGCGGGTAGCGTCTGTCAAGCAGTGGGAGGAAAAATAGCTTGGAGCCACCAGCCCACTCTAAGGCGAAACTCTCCTGAAGCCCGCACCCTCCCCCACCCCGCCCCCGGGCATCTGCTGAGTTTTTTAGGGAGGTGGCGCTGAAAAGCAACTTTTGGAGACGTGAAGGAGAGGGGCGTAGGGCGAAGTGAGGTTGAGCGTTGAAACGAGACCCCACTCGATCCCGGTTTATGACTCGCTAGCCGGGAACAGGCGCAGTGGGCGGGCTGGGCCAGGTCGCGGCCGGCGCTGGGTTCTGAGTGGCGGTCGCAGCAGCCAGGCAGGAGGGCGAGGGCCCCTCAGGCGCAGTTCCCCGTCCAGCCTCGCGGGGGCGCCGGCGCGGCGGATCAGGTGACCGAGCGCCGGTCCCGGGCTGCGGGAGGCGGCTTCGTTCTCAGCCGCCGGAGACGCCGCCGCCGCCGCCACCGCCGCCACACCTAGTGGAGGAGTACGGGAAGGCGGCTCGGTGGGAGCTGGGGCACAGAGCGCCGGGGGTGGAGACGGAAGGGCGGCGGGCGGAAGGCAGGAGGCTGCTGGGGCGCAGGCTGCTGCGGGGCAAGGGACCCCCGAGGCGTTCGCCGCGGCTCGCTCTGTCACCCGCGCGGAATTGGGACGGAAGGGCCATGGGCGCGCTGCCCTGAGGCGGAGGTCGCGGGCGGGAGGGGAGGAGGCCTGAGAGCGGTTGCGGCGGCCGCGGGCCGGTGACTGGGCGCGAGGAGGCCGGCGGCGGCCGCACCACCACCACCATGTCGCGCTCCGTGCTGCAGCCCAGTCAGCAGAAGCTGGCGGAGAAGCTCACCATCCTCAACGACCGGGGCGTCGGCATGCTCACCCGTCTCTACAACATCAAGAAGGTGCGCACGGGCCGGCGAGGCCGCGGTGGGGGCGGCGGGCGGGCCGGGGAGGAGGGGCAGCAAGGGAGGCCCGGGGCGGGGGATGGGGGCGACGGGCGGCGCCCAGGGCCCAAATCACGGCGTCGCGGCTTCAGGCCCGGCCCGCCCGGATGCGCCGCGGCCTAATGCGGAGGAGTCCCGGGCGCTTCGCCGGTGGCTCGCAGGCCGGCCGGTGGCAACGAGAAGCCATTTGCCGGCTCCCAGCGGCGGGATCCGACCGGGCCCGGCACGGGGTGGGGGGCGCCGCCCGCTCCCCGACACCCTAGTCCCCGGAATGGGGTCAACAGGAAAAGGAGGGTGGGCGAGATTGGGACGGGAGTGGTGGTGGGGAAACCCGAACGTTCCATTACTGAGTTGAATGGTAGGAATCTGGCGGAGATGGTAGCATTTTTTTCTCAATTTTTTGGTGTTTAAGTGTGGGAATGTGGAAAGGGAATGGCTAATCAGGGTGAACTCTGCATCCCCCTTACTTTGCCCCCTAATTTTAGATTGTTAAATAAAAGCCATGGGAGAGCGTGTTGACGATTTGCAATTTCATTTTGGAGGTGGAGAGGAGGGGGAAGTGAGGGTGGAACCAATTTTCTTCTGAAATACTTTTGGGCTGTGAGTCACTGGAACAGGAATAACAACCCCTCCCGTCCCTCTTTACTCCTCCTCATCTTAGTTTTTCCAACCCTCTCTGATAGTACCCAAATTCCATTTCTTAAAGTTCGGTGTCTGTACAAAATAAAAACTATAACTATGTTGCCTTTAACTGCTGGTTCATAGCATACTCTGATAATTTGAGTAGTTATAGCTAATAGGCCCATTAAAAGTCTTTACATGGCTTCAGTAGATTGAATGGAAGGAAGGCTGAGTTGGAGTTGAGAAAAATAGATGTAAAGATAGAAGAATATATGTTAATTTACCTTAGAAGAAAACAATCACAGTCTTTTTCCTTATAAGACAATGGCAGTCAGTTTTAAAGAATTTGATAAAAAGAAAATTGAAGGTTTTTTTTTTTGGTACAATCTAGACCCTTAGAGTTTCATATGTGTATATGATGTCATAGCTTCATAAATATTTTTGTTGGCTTTTTATTCTATCATGAATATTTCCTTTTAGTTTAATTATAGCAATAGAATTACAGTGCTTGTAAATTAGGGCTGCTGAAGTAAGAATATTTTTTAGAAATCCATTTCTTGGGGTTCAAGAATAAAACTGGTTGTTTCAACAATTTGATGCAGACACTGTAATTCTAAAAGAGAATATTGTCCTGGCTTAATCATGATAAATTTTGTATGAGGATAGATATGTTCTGGTTGCTCATCTGGATACAAGCACTGATTGACTCTAAATCCAGTGCAGTCTGCAGTTAACTGTAAGGTGCCTGTTCAGTGTGTTACATTTTATGTGGTGAGAGCTCTGTCATTACAAAGAAGCCCTCTGCCTTTACCTAAGAGCCTTGGTTATAAATTTATGTAGGTTGAAGTAATTTAATTTAGATAGCATTACTTGTAAATTGTATTGACCTGAACTTTTTTGTGAGATTATACCTTGTAACAGACTTGGAAATTGGTTCCTACATGAACTTTATCCCCCCCCAAAAAAGCAAGTCAAACATTACTAAAAGTTACTAGACAGACCTGTGGTATTGTGGTTAAAGGAAATGGTTATGATGGTTTCCAGAAGAGGAAGTGAGAGTAACATCAAAAGTGATTCGGGTATATGAGCAAAATACCTTTTTTAAGCATTCATAAACATTTTTATGGCATAAATACAATCAAACTTTATAAAGTACACCTTCATAAATTAGATTAAACTAAATTCTAAGCATCTGAATTCTTATAATTCCAGTTCACTACTTTTTCTCAAAAGCATATTTTTTCACTTCCTGTTTTGAGAAAATTCAGGCTCTTATTGAACTAGTAAAATTTAAAATGGATTGAATATAATCATTATATCCAAGTATGATATTTTGAGTTATTGAAATGTTATATTTCAGCATTTAACACGTATTTACAATTTGTTAAATATTTTGTCTACTTTTCTGATTATGAGCTCCCTCTGGGCAGGGACAGTATTACTCATTTTTGAATTACTAGTGCTTTGGGCCTTACCTGGTCCATGAGGCCTGCAGTTAGGCCTTATTGAAATGAATGAGTACAATTTATACATTGTAAAGTATATATATTTAGCATATATATTAATGTGTGTATAGAGATATATGTAAATAAAATCTTGCTCTAGTTTTAATAATAATAGCTTTGGATTTGCTCTCCTTGTGTAATCTTGCATACAAATACCAGATAGGTTTTTAATTCTTTATCTTATGTAGAGGTGTCTATAAGACTGGCATATCTTCAGGCTGGCTAGGGATTGAAACATTTGTTGAAAAATCTTGCCAAAAAAATGAGTAAGATCTGTTAACCATGTGTTTATAAGGTTCATGCTGTCTACATTTTTATGACAATATTAACCACATAATCTTTTCAATCTTAGATTATTATAGCCCTCAAAAAGAAAAAAACTTCCACTGTATATAATACATGTCTGCCAGTCAGTTGTCACATTTTTTTAATGCATGTGTGCATTAGATTATTTACCAGATCTGATTGCTCTATTTCAATATAGAGTCTGCAGTGAAAATATTTTAGTGAGCATATACTATGAAAAATACTTAAGTGACATAAGTAAAATAACTTAATAAAATACTATAATAAAGAATAATATGTTTTAATGCTTATTAGAGGGAATGTAACATGGTTAATGAAAAATGTTTTACTTTTTTAAAAAAAATTTTCATTAGTTGAAAAAATTTTGAGATCTTGCTATGTACAGTTTATGGAAATTTTAAGGAATTTGTCGAATCAGGGATGTAAGAACACATAAAGGAGCATTTTAGTGAAAAGTGGTAGCAAGTTTTATATTTAAATTTGTTTCTTAATTTCTTAAAGTTTTATATTTTATTTAATATGTGTCTTCTTTTTTCCAGACCTAATAACACCACTCACTTATACAGTGATTTTTAACATTTTTCAGGCTCCTTTTATATTTGTTACTGTGGCATGGCAGACAGTGTGTGGGGGTAGTGGTAAAGAGTTCTGGGCCAGAAGTGAGACCTGTATTCCAATTTTCAGTTTGCTACTGAACGTTCTGTAATATTGAGTAGGTGTCTTGACTTCCCTGGGCTTCATTTCTTCTCATTTGTAAAATGGAGAAAAAGTAACTAACTGTAAAAGGAACATTAAAGTCGATTCCAGCTCTCATTATGTTATCTTTACAAGTTCATCGTGAAGTAATAGGGTAGAGGTTAAGGTCCCCTTTAAACAGTAACTAGCTCAGTTTGGTTTTCTGTAACATGAGAAGAGGGGTGCTCTGCCTGCTTCACAGGATTGTTTCTGAAGATAAAATAACAAGGGGAAAATAGTTTAAAACTTCTGTGAATGTAAGATGGTATTTAGGAGTTTCAGCAACCTTTTGGGGTAACGTGTTTTTCTGAAATTTTACTGATGTTTAGCAAACACATTCCTAAATCTCAAAAGGAAACATTTTTCTGAGTTTAAAATTATTTTTTGGTTGTTTACTCTTGTTTTTTTCCTGCCTCCTTTCTTATGCCATCACCAATATGGACTTGGTAAATAACTCTGTACCAAAGAGGTCTCAGTTAATACTTGAATATTTTTCCTTTTGTCATATTATTGCTTCAACTCTAAAGGACAGAAAAGACCCACTTAAACTTTTTTTAAATGGAATGTTTTTGCAGATTTCAATACACTTTTTTTGATTAGAGAAATACACTTTTCAATACACTTTTTTTGATTAGAGAAATATTTTCCTCCACAGCTCCTTTCCCCATGATTTTAGATAAATTTACTTTATGAGGAAAAAATTAATAACTGTAAAATTGAAAGTCCTTAGCTGGTATCTGCTTATCTAATGGGGGAAAAAAAAAGATGTTATATGAAGGGCGCAGAGCAAGGGAAAGGGAGGGGAACCAGCTTTAGTCCTCCCTTTCTCTGTTGTTTCTCTTCATTTAGGGTGTTATTTTTTCTGTTGCTTAATCAGGAGCAAAGCATGTTCTAAAGATTGGATTGTGGTATTTTCTAGGCTAATAAGTTGTTAGCATAAGATTTTTTTCTCTCCCAGGGGGATTTCATTATTGAGAGACTTAAATATGTTAAGAATAAAACATTCTCTCCATGAATCTGAATTTAAAATATAATATTTATTTAAACAATCAATTCTGTTATGTCTGTAACTTTATTTTTCAAGGAAGCTACTTATGAAAATGAGGATTTGATAATTCTCATTTTGCTGGATGGTAGGCTAAGGTGATAAAGATTACTGAAAAATACTTAGGAAAAAATTATTTTTTGAAGTGGCGATGATTATTCATCTTGTGTTTCCTTTGTTGAATTGTTAAATAACTTAAATATTAATTTTTAAAAAGTAATTACAAAAGGAATACATATTTATTGTTAAACATAACAAATGTGTGACTTTAAAATTTCTCTGCTCGCCCTTCTCCCACTTAAAAAAAATAAGCCATATATACTAACACTCTTTTTTGTACAAATGCTAACATATGTGCGTGCATATTTTATTATGATTAAATTAAGTTCTCTACAAAAATAGATTAAAGAAGCAGCATGGTACAGTTTACATGTAAATGAAATTGGGGTACTAATCTATTGCTTATATACTTACATTTTAAGAAAATTAATGTACAAATTTAGCTAGCTGCATCTAATATGTTAAAAATGAGGCCCAGATGAAAAAGTTTGTTAGTGTAAGTTCTTATCCTTACTGGTTAACATGATTGAAAATCTAATTCATATTCTTGTTTGATGATTTACTAGCAGTGTTAATATTAAGTAAAATTCCAACAATAATTTTGGGCCAGGTTTGGTAGGTACGTATTTTATATTTTACTAGAATTAAATAGTTTCATCTCTTCTTTGCCCAGTAAAAATGTGTATTAAAAGTAATGCCAGCTGTCATTTATTGAGACCTTAATATATACTAAGTATCTTTTATTTGTGCTTATATCTGTGATGTAGGTACCTATGTTATAGGTAAAGCAATTGAATTTTGTAGAGGTTAGGTAATTTGCCTAATTCTTACTCTAGAAAAATAGTTTGGTTTGCCACCTTTCTTTGTTAATACCTGAATCTGGGCTCGTAATTTAATTATTTTTGCCATTAGAGTTATAATCATTGAAATTTTTGTGGTAGATGTAGTTTGATTTTGGACACACAATAACCTTAAAGAAGTATGCAGTTATATTAAAGAAATAACTTTACTCTTTATGGTAGACTGCTTTTGTATGAACTTTGTATGGATTTATATGAAAAGACCATGAAGACCATACTATCAGGATACCAGAATGATTATTAATGGAGACTTCCGTTTAGCCTTGTGATGTATTAAAAGAAGAAATAGTTAAAAATTAGGAATTTTAAAATTCAATTTATTCAGAAAATTTCGGGGAAATATATTTTGTATTTATTTGCTTTTCATGTTTGTAAACTTTTCTTTTGTTATTCCTAGAATTTAGTCCCTGACATAGTAAAGTATAAAAACGGAAAGGACTAACCATGCAAGTGATACTGAAGAAAATAAACAGGAAATTTTGCCTAAATTGTGGGATGAATACTTATAAAGCAGAAAAGAAGAGGTATAATAAAAGAAAGAATGAAATAGCATTTATCTTCCTTAATTTTAAGGACACATGCAATTATTTCCTCACTAGAGATATTTTGTTTTTAATTTTGAAATTTCAGATATGCTTTTTTCATTTTACATTTTGATTTCTAAAGTGAAAGAGTAACATTTTCACGTAACCCCTGTAACATCATGAAATATATATGAGGTTGAGAAACACATCCAGTAATTTTGTTTCTTTCTGTCTTGGACTTTGCAAAACTAGTAGTTCTCCCTTCTAGTCCCAGGATGTGTTTCTTTGGTTGTTGACTGACTGTTTTTAATACTGCTGTTATTAGTAAATGTAGTAAAACCTTCTTAATTTTGATCTTATTAGGAATTTGCAATACTTAGTTAGACTTTGGTAAGTTGTTTACTTAATTTGACAGTGATGAGAACATCTCCTAAACATTTTTTCAAATAATATCATACCAAAATCTCTTACTTAAATAAGTTAACAAATTTCATAAGCTCTTTAATTGTTAGTTTTAAGTAGGGTATTCATGTGCTATTTTCTTATTTTAAGTAAAAGCCTGTAATGGAAAATAATTTATTATTGCATAGTTGATTATTGTATGCTTTTAACAATAATAACACTGTATCTTTAAAACTTTTATAAGTCATATGAGCTATTCTTCAGCTAGTTCCAAAAAGTGAAGGTTTCCTTTTCATTCATTCATTCTTCATTTATTATCTGTCTTCCTGGATATTGGGGAAATAAATTAAGATATAGTGTCCAATGCCAAGAAGTCTGTATCTTAGTAGATGATAGTGATACATAGATGTTTATACAGCCTGTAAGCTGGTTATGGGAGTCTTGAGAGGGGAGTTAAAGATTTCATTGTTGGGGTAAATGGGAGGAAAAGATAGTTACATAGAAGCTTCAGCCAGATAATGACAAAGATTCATTGTTTAAGATTCTGAACCTTTGTTCAGTAGCATATATAAAGATACAAAATATATAAAGTTATAAAATACCCTAGTAATATCTAATGTCCTCCTTGCTGGCATAAAGCCTCTAAACATCTATATCATTTTCCATACTTGTAGTATATTCTGTGGATTGAGAACGGTAGATTCTAGATGAAGCTCTGTACTTTTTTTTCTTCTTGTTCTTACTTTGGACAAGTTATTTAACTTTCTGGGTTGCAGTTTATTTATAAATTGAAGAGACCAGTGGTTCTTAGCTAGGGATACACAATATAATAAATTTGGAAGATTTTTTAAAATACACACATCTGGATCTTAACCAAAACCTACTGAATAAGAAAAAGTCCCTGAAGTGGTTCTGATGTCATGAACTAATGAAATATGTAAAATGTAAATTCTTAATACCTCTGATTTCTTTCTCTGAAAATTGTTTACTAGAGCGATTTAATTTTATCTTCTGGGGTATATGGAGTGCTAAGCTGCACAGTTGGCTCTCTACTAGCAAAACCATCTGCAGGGTGTTTATTTGTTCTCTTCTGTTACGCTTCAAGTTTTATATATAATATATATATAAATATATGTAAATATATAAATATATATATATATATATATATATATATATATATATATATATATTTTAAAGCCATATTAGTTTTATTGATTCTAATCCTTGTAATCTTAGCCCACAATTGTGGAATACTCTTTGACCTTATAACCTTATAAGAATTGAGTTAATTCACATAAAGTGCTAGTATAGTGCCTGGCACAAGAGTAGAAAGTGAATAAATGCTGGCTAATGTTACTAGTTCTGTTTCTGGGATTTGAAACAGGACACTTTAAAAAAAGTTCATTTTTTTTTTCTATTAAATGTAGCTCAAGACCACCTTTAGGAAACATTTCTTTACTATTCCTTTTTACTACCTGATGTTACAGTTTGATAAATACTTACTGCTAATACAAAATAACTATTTGTATTTCAGAAGTGTGTTTCTTCAGTAGTCCTTTAAAGAGCAACTTCTTAAAACTAAAAATATGACCACACATAACACTGTTAAAATACTGTAACAGAAAACCTTTATTTTATAAGCTAAGATGTTTCTTTATATTGGAAGCTGAAAAATGTTTAAGGGCAACAGTGACAAGAGACATTTTCTTGTGAATTAGATAGTAATTAGTAACAATGAATTTTGAAATATAGTGGGTTAGAATTTTCAGTTCATGATTTTCCCCATAACTTGTACTTGAAAAACAATAACCCTTATTTATATATCTTTAAATCTGCTATTGGCTCTAATTAAGAGGTGTTTATTTATTTATTTATATATTTTTTACACCTACAGCACCTGGTCTTCCCTAGGTGGTCTCCCATCCAAGTACTAACCAGGCCCGACCTTGTAAGAGGTGTTTATTGATAAAATTACATTAATTCTAAAGCATTACCAATAATTTCAGTATGCTTTTCTATCAGGCTTCTAAATTCAAACTGTAACAGTGGATTACTACTGTTTTTGACTTTTTTTCACTTCTCCAAGCTCAAGGGGAAGCTCAAAGCAGATTGGTTGGCCAAAACATAGGTGATACACATGAGAAAAAACATTTGGAAAATTAACCACTAATACTACACTTTGAGGCTACTTTTGCTCTTTATAGATTTCCAAATATATTGAAAATTTTCACAATGTATTATTTTCATTATTTTTAAAATTAGGAAATAAAAGAATGTTAGATAGGTAAGTTGCTTTTACAGTCTATCATCTTAGATGATCATTCTTCCTCTAGGCATTAATTTGTTGAAGACTCAGAATTATAGTCCTTTTGTGCCTTCAGTTTTGCAAAGCCTGTTTCTTATTAATTGAATAAAAATGAAATTCTTTTTTCTGGCATAAGTTGGTCACATTTTGTGTGTTTCTCCTCTTCCCTGACATAATTCAGATGGGGTTGGTGTCATGTACTCTCACAAATAGTATTCTTATTCTAATCCCTGGGATTTCGTTTTATTTTTTAATTTTTTAATTAAGATACTGTTTTAAAAATATTTTTTTCTACATAAAAATGTTTTCTACAAAATACCTGTTTTGGCAAAGGAATATTTTTTTTGGCTGAATGAACTTTTCAGATTTTATCCTTGATAGTAATTACTCCACAAGGTTTTGAACAGCCGAAGTATTAAAAGAATAGAGCATGTTTTTGTACCCTTTTTTTTGGAGCATATATTTTTAGTGCTTTGGAAGCTTTGGGTACTCATAGTTAGTAGTTATAAAACTTTGAGCAAGTCAGTTTCTCTGAAGCTCTTTTCCTCTGGTGAGTGATAGGTGTTTTGTACATAGCAGGTACCCAGTAAATATTTCTTTTACCCCCAACTCTTGTGTCTATTATTTTTTTCTTAATTGTTGCTTAATTTCTTTGAATTGATAGAGGATTATTTCTATCCATATTTGCTTTTTTTTTTTTAATGGGTAAGTAAGTTCTTGAAAAAAATATGTAACATTTACCATGTAAAGTTAAGCTGTGGCTTCTAATCTATGTTGTGACAACCTGGAGAAAGGACTTAGGAAGGGGTTTTGGTAGTAGATTGGCAGAAAGATTTGTTTTAAAGTCATACTTTAAAATTTTATAAGATCTGGTCTTGAGGCTTTTAGTCAAAGACATTTATTTTGTGGCCTGAATAAAATATTATGTGGTTTTCTGTAACATCTTTGTTCTTTATTTTTGGTAATAGTGTTCTATTTGTGTTTCATGAAAAATAGAAGTGGGAGATATTGCATTGACAGTACTGACCTAGATTGGTTAAATGCAAATCTTATTTTGATAATTGGGAACTCACTATAGATATCATGTATTATGAAAGTTTTATTTTAAAAATAGAAGGTAATTGCTTAGAACTTATTTATTTTTATATGCTAGGCACTGGAATAAACACTTTATGTGCATTTTCTCTTAAAAATCTGAACAATCTTCCTGTTTAAGTAGGTGGTAGTAGTAGTATCTTCAGTGTATGGATTAGAGAACTGAGGCTCAGAAGTTAGGCAACCTACTTAAGGACATAGGGATTGCGATCTACTTGAATCAGAGGCAGAGTTCTTAATTATTATATTTAAGTATTTCCTTTAATACTAGAATAATTTTATCTGTCATATTAAACAGTCCTAACTTTATTGAATTTAAAAATAATTAGAATATTACAAATAAAGTTTCAGTTCTGAGAACTGGAAATTTAAATGTATAAATATTGAAATTTGTCTTAGATTTTCTAGAATTTTAAATTAGGGTATTTTATGCATTATGAAATTCTGAGTCAAGATAAAGTAAATATAAGGTTTGAGGTGGTGATTTTTTTTTAATTTTGTAGTTTAGGTGTAGTTATTCTTTTTTTTTTTTTCAGGTGAAATAGCCCTATAGCCAGTTATATGGAAAAATATATTTTTTGGATAGGGCTATAAGATTCAGAGATTTAGATGCAATTTTGCCCAGTATTCACCTTTTCTTTTTTGATGAGGCAAGGTGGGGAGGATAGGAGTATTCCAGTTTTATTTTTGAATTTGTAATTTGGTAAACTTTTTGATTCAGTCTTTGTGGTAAGCCTTTCTGAAACATACTGTATTAGTCTAGAGTATTGATAACTAAATATAGTAATATATATCTTTTTTTAAACGTAGTACTTCAAAGGGTGATACTTTTAAGAGTAAAAGGATTAATTTTGTGTGATATAGTTGTAGTAGGATGAGATAGGCTTTCAAGTGTACTAATTGCAGACTGTGTTCTTAAATATAGGTTGTTATCATGATTTTATTGTCCTCAGTGTCCTCAAAATAAAATTTCTTGATTTAAAGTGAAGTAGAATAATCTTTATAAACTGAGACGTTTAGTTGAATTTTGCTATATTGGTTTAATATAGCAGGAAATCCTTCACTGAGTTATTTTGTATGGCTCTTTGCTAGGATGTGTTTATCTAGATGTTAACTTTTGGTCAAGTCATACTTTATTTTTTTCTTGCACTTTTTCTTTCTTGCCTATTTTCCACACAAGTGTCTCTGTTGGCATTAAGTAAATAAATCAAGTAGGTTGATTTCCGAAAAAACATAAAATGGAACCTAATACTTCAATATAGTGTCTATGAGCCATACGTATATTTTTATTAGTATTTTTTGAGTGCTCATGGTATGCCAGTTACTCTTGTAAATTCTTCACACGTGCGTACACTTGCACATATACACTAATGTAATGGGCCTAAAACTTTTTAGAGTAGATTATAATTATTTTTAGCTATTTAACAGATGAAGAAACTGAGGCCCGGAAATGTACAATCAACTTGCTATGTTTACACAGATAGGAAGTGATTAAGCCAGGATTTGAAAATGGACAGCCTGTCTCAGAATTCATGTTCTTTACTAGGCTGAATTTTCTCTATAGTTAAAACAAATTGGGTGTGTTTAGACTTAGGGTAAATGAATGAAATATATGATTGGGAGAGGGAATGGTAGTCATTACTTCTGGTTCTCTATACTATGATAAAAACTATTCTGTAGTTACTCATATGAAGCTTTTACTTGGGTTATTATAATTATATCTATTAACAACAGCTAATATTTTTAGAGTACTTATGTATGTACCTGATCTTTTGTTAAATACTGTACATTGTTTATCTATTTCCCTTCTAATCCTCATAATGACCCTATGAGGTAAGTACAGGTTTCCCCATTTACACATGTGGAAGCTGAGACTAGGACATGTTATGTAATGTATTAAAGGTCTCATGGCTAGTAGATGGTGAAGATTGAAACTGTTTTACTCCAGAGTCTGTGTTCTTAACTTTTATGGCGTACTGCTTTCCAATGTAGTATGTTTAGATATGGCTCACTGAGCAGTACGGAAAAAGGTAAATCCGTTTCAAGGAAAGGAGGTTATATAACTTTTTCCATTGAAATGAAATTTCATTCTTTTTTCAGTGTAAGAAGAAAGAGCTGCTTATACTTTTTTTTTAGTTACTTGAGTAAATTCTTAGTAAAATTTGTGATAATGGGAAATGGATATGATAATTATATTTTTATTATTTGAGAATCACTAATATTGTTAGAATGGATAGCTGAATTTTTAAATAATTAGAGTGTAAAAGGTGTGTTAAAAAACTGAACATAATTTGGAATCAGTTTAGGCTTCTGCACTACCTCAGGCGTGTTTATGAAACTGGATTTTCATTACATCATTCATGTAAGGAAATACAAGTCTATAGGTATTGGGACAAATTCTTAGGTGGTTCTTAGTTATTCTTATAGTATAATACTTTTAGGGAAGTGGACTAACTGGAAGGTTAATTTGTAAGAAATAATGTATTAGACTGACAGTCTATTCTGAGGAAAAGTCAAATATACTTTAATATTTACGATATTGAAGTGGAATTTATATAGTAACCATATTTCAGTCTGGTTAAAGATTATGAAGTTTTAAATTTCTTAAAGTTAATTTTTTTGTATCTAATTACATGTGAGAATTAACAGAATTCTTACTGCATTCCTATTTCCATTTGGAAAATATAGAAATGTTTACATTGATATTTTATACTTTGGCTTGGAAGGAAGTTAGCTAATATTTGAAAAACAGTCTGAATCCAAGCTGATGTACAAGTCATCCAGTAACTATTCTTATTCTTGGCTACCGTTTCTTTTTAAGGTATGTAAAATTTCACTGATGGTTTTGCTCCTATTTTTATAGTTGCATGTAGTCTTTATTTTTCCTTCTAGTATTATTTTAAGTTGATTTAGAAAGAGCACCAAGAAACTGACATAGTTTTACACTTTACACAGTAGTATTTAAATATATATGAATAGTATAAACTATAAATTTCTTGTATACTACAATTTGCTACTTAGAATACCTTTTAAATTATAGCACCATATAGTTCTTGTTTTGTTATTCATAGTCTGCAGTGCATAAGTTCTCTACTGAAACGTTATGTCATAGTTGGACAATCATTGTTTACACGTAATTTTCTCTCTTTTTATTACAATGCTTCCCCAGCAAGGACAAGTTTGGAAGGTTTGCAAAAAGCTTTTCACCTTCCCTCTGCCCGCTTGCCCGCTTTCAGATCAGTTTCATGTTTCATAACTTCTCTTTCTGTAATCCACAACATAGCCATAGTAAACAATGAAAAAACATTAAATTACAAATCTGTATTTCCTCACACATAGTAGAGAGATATAAATTTTCAAAGGACACATCCTTTTTAAATAAAATAAAAAGAAGTTAAATAGGACAGTTATAGTTTTAGTAATTCCCTGAGAAATAACATCTCAATAGCAAATAGTTAATTAAATGTCACACAATGAAACAGAAGTAGTGAAGATTATATTTTGTATTGCTAATAATTCAGATAAAAAGTTCTTTCTAATAGTACCTTAAATTTATTTCATGGTTTACACTTTACTACAGAGAATGCTGTACTGCTGATGTGGTCAAAATGTAAACATTTTCATTTATTCTGTGCTTCTAAGATAAAGAACAGATGTAGAGTCATTGTTTGAAGAGCTGCTGATATGATGGAAAACACTGTTGTAACTCAGATGTTCAGAGGAACAGGCAACACACTTTAGTACTATAAAGACAATTTTAGTAGCTTCCGGTTCTTTTGAACTAGGGCTCTTGTATTAAAATGCTTAAAGTGAATAAGGAAATCATTTTGGAAAAGACATTTAAACATAAACTTTTATTTTATAACACTTAGAAACATTTCTCGCACTGAATATTTAATTTTGTAATATTTTTATTAGCTTCAAATGAATACAATCCTACCTCAAACCAAGACTTTTTTTCTTTTCTTTTTTTTTTTAGGTTTGAGCTTTTTTCTTCACTGCTGTTCTGCGCTAACTGCTTTGAAACTTTCCATGCATTTTTTTTTCAGTAGAAGAACATCTCTGTACTGTCTCTCATTGCATATTTCAGCTGTGACAATCCCTGCACTTTGCCTATTCATTTTATCACCTGCTCACCAAAAACAATAAATATTTCTCTAAATTCTGATTACAGATTTGCTCTTCTTGGTTTCAGAAGAAGAATGCATTTCACTTTTTCTTTATTACTGTTGTTTTATAGGCGTGTGGAGACCCTAAGGCAAAACCATCCTACCTTATTGACAAAAATCTGGAATCTGCTGTGAAATTCATAGTCAGAAAGTTTCCTGCTGTAGAAACCCGCAACAACAATGTAAGTCATCTAAATTTTTGTATTACTTAATGTAAGTCATCTGAAGGGAAAAGTAATGGTCAGTAAAATGTGTGAAAGTAGCTCTTATTTATCTAATTTTTTATATTTTGATATACAAATTATATACATTGATTAAAGGCTTTCAGAGACAGTGTTCTTATCTCTGAAACTGGAAAAAGTGTGCTATATTACCATTTTATTACACATACTGTAAGATATTTCTTATACACCTCTTTCAAGTTGCAACAGAGAGTAAGGTGATAGATACGTATATATTCCAAATGTTTGCATGACTAGTTGGGGGGTTTTATCATATAGTCATAAACTTAACTATTTTGAAGTTAGTATCTTCATAGAACTTTTATTGTTTTTAGTGATTAGGTTAAGTTTAAAAATATATTTGTTTAGTATTTTTATAATGGAGAAAAAACATTTCTGAAAATTAAGTAATATAACTAGATGATAGTTTTAAGATCTTTATTATCCCATAGTTTCTCAAATGGGAAGTTTTTTTTTTTTTTTTTTTAGTATATTGAAATAATAGCCATTCAGAGTCTTCCTGATATGTTTACTTATTTTTTGGTAGTTCTTTATAATAGTTACTATGAATAACTAATTTTAGAAAATAAAGTTATTTTTTATCTTACCTTGGCTTTTTCATATAAATTTTATTGACTTGGAAACTTTTCTGTATGTCTTCCCCTTTTATTTTTTTCTTTGATAGTCTCATAATCCTTGCTATCTTTTTTCTTTATGTACTAACTTAGTCTAGAAATTTCCTAAGTACTGGTTAATAAAGGTCTCTCTTTGTTTCTTAGAAGATTATGTTTTATAATTAGTATATTAAGGTATCTCAGTTCCTAATTACAAATGTATGATTCAGAGTATACACTTTTTGAGAACGCTATAATTTATATAAAGAACTCTTTTAGTTATAGGCATAATTTTAGTTACAGACATAATTAAATAATTTACCTGAGAGATTATATACTCAGTCTGAAAGAGAGATGTTATAATGAAAATCTCTTTTACATTTAATTTCATGTAGCATACCTTTCATGGCTCAGTAAAATCTGATATAAGCTCTTTTGAGAACTTTTTAACATTAATTTGTGTATTGTGTGTGTAAATTTCTGTGAGAATAAGCATAGTTTCTGAATAGGTCTTTTCTTAGAAAATTAGCCATCAATTAAGTATATAATCACTTTCATAACAGCAAAACTTTTATTAAAGAGTAAATTAGGAGTTTTTGCTGTTCTTGATTTGCTTAGCAAATTATTCATAATAATACTGTTTTTCCCCAGTAGTATTACTTCCCTTCTCAACTTTGCTGTACAAAATTGATTTTTTAAATAATAATAGCTTGAGTGAGATGTTCACATATCATACAGTTCACCCATTTGAAGTATACAATTTGGTAGTTTTAGTATATCCACAGAGTTATGCATCTAATACCACAGTTTTAGGACATTTTCATCACCCCGGAAAGAAACCTTGGACCTATTAGCAGTCACTCCTGCCAATCCCCCAGCCTATTCTGGAGCTTTTGTGTAAATAGAATGATATAACATGGTCTTTGTGACTGGCTTGTTTTCTCTTAGCGTAAGGTTTTCAAGTTTTATCTAAGTTGTAGCATGTATCAGAACTTCATTTTTTTGTTTGTGTGTGTTTTTTTTTTTGCCAAAAAATATTTCATTGTATGAAAGTACATTTTATTTACCATTCATCAGTTGATCGATGTTTGAGTTTGTACTTTTTTGACTATTATGAATAATGCTTTTGTGTAAAAGTTGTGTAAACATGTTTTTAGTTGTTGTTGGATAATATACCTGTGGGTTGAATTGTTAGGTCATGTGATGATTCTGTGTTTAACCTATAAAATCAGTTGTACAATGTTACTGAATATTGTGACTACTTGTACATCTATTCTGTGTAATGAATACTATTCTATTTTTTTTAGTGCTGAAGTGCTATGTGCTGGGTGTTTGGTGATTTCAGTTTTGGTATATGGTTAACCAGTGTCACCATAATACATTTTTTTTTTTTGAAATGTGCCTGACATTATTCCTGTAAAAAGTTCCTAGCCAGCTTGAGTTGGGAAATGAGAAATGAGGAGTTCAGTTTTATTATTAAATTCAACAGAAGTAGTTAATGAGGTTCAAGGACTGGGACTGACAGGAATACGTGGGATTGATAGGAGCTTGGAGATTTGGCTATTGTTGCGCTGAAGAAATGGAATTGATATCATAGACGGTTTTTCCCCCTCTCTATTCCTGGTCTTCGGGTCACTGTATAAATATATGCCACAGAGTATACTTATTTTATCTCATGGATCAAGGAGAATTCCTGGTTAGCACTATTTCTGTTTTGATTCATGTCATACAAAGAACCACTTGTCTCCAGTTTCAGAAAAGGTATTGATAAAGAGATTGTTTCAGTGAAAACTTCAGTAAAATTTTTTTTAAGTTTCTAAAAAGATTGTTTCTCTGGTAACTGTTCCCACTTTCATACTTTTAAATCCAACTAGAAGCTGTGAGTACGTAGGTATCTGATATACAACAAAGAAGGGCACTCTACTGACAGATAGCTGAATTGGTCCCTATCATGGTTTCAACAGTGATGATGATCAAATTAATGGGAAAATGATATAAATAACTGTTGAATATGTATCGAATCAGATCTTAACTCTCTAAGAATGAAGACATTGTTAGTGAGTAGAGTGCCACAGGAATGATATAAGGATTCTGGACTGATATATAGGCCGTTATTGAATTAAGTTTTCAAACTTATAGGAATATTTTGTTATAGATATTATCTCCTGCTTCATTTAACACAGCATTATAAAATACTATGTAATAAATTATGTTTTTTATTTAAGTAGCTTACAAGGTCACTCAAGGAAAGACAAAGTAAAGCAATTTTAATTGGAAATAGAGTTGTTTAACAGACAGTGTTAGAGTCTGTTTTTAAACACCATTTTATCACTAGTGCTTGGCATGTGATGAGTGACTGAACCTACTTGATATGCTTTAACTTAGCTAGCTTTCATTTATGCAAACATTGTCTTAGATCTTTGTCACGATCCAAACTTTATCACCTTTTTAAACTTTATTATGTTTTTAGGTAAAAAATAACTGTACTTCGTAGTACAGCTATCAAATACATCTCTGCTTTACTAAAAGTAACCTGAAAAAACAAGTAGGAGTTTCAGCTTTTTAAAAACAAATGTGTTTTGGGGGTGGGCTGTTGGTATTGCTGATGGTTGTAGGGAGGCCTTTGACATATGCCCTGTAGTTTAGTTAGGAATTACAAAGAAAGGGTAAGTAGCTAACCTGTTCTGAGATAGTCTCTAAGAGGGCATTCTTTGTCTTGTCATTGCTTCCATTAGGATGATAGTATTCTAGTTAAAAGAGTGGATTTTGGAGTCGATAAACCAGAATTTGAGTTCTGGTCCTTCCATTTATTTGCTGATGATTTGGGGCAAAATCCTCATCTTCTGTAGCAAAGAATTAATAGACATTGTCTAAAGTTGGTAAACAAATATGTAAAAGAATAAGCATATTCCTTGTAGTTCTGGAGGTAAAACTCTACAAGTTTTCTCTCTTACATCTCTGACTTTTCTTCTTCTTCTTGTCCTTTAAATATGCATATATCTAAATGACCTTCTCCCCCCCCACCCCCACCCCCAATAATATATATGTATGAAAACATTTACTTCCATGGCTTCAACTAAGTAATATACTATCTTCTATCTTCTGTGTTCTAGATCTGAATTTCAGTTACTCTTTGGACAGTTCCACAAGCTAGATAGCAAACTTTGTATCCATTATGGAACATATGATTATCCTCCATTTTGTTTCTCTCCATCCACTTGGATACCTAAATTAGAACCTTCAGAAACGAAACCCCTTTGACTTTTATAAAACATCAGAGTGGTTATTTAGGGCTTGTCAGTTTTAATATCATAATGTCTCTTGAATTTATCCCCTTCAGGTTTATGTCTCCTGATGTGACAAATGCTATGCTAATCTAAACTGCTTTTCAGAGCTCCCAATCTCTCCTCCTGTTGCCTTCCCCTTCTCATTTACCCCAGCCTTCACTAGGGGAAGCAGAACAAAACAAAATTTAATATCTTTCTCTGTGGTACCTCACATCTCTGTTTCCCTCGACCATATACTCATCTCTGATTCTCTGTTGGTTAAGATGTAGTAGGCAGCAAATAATACTTTGATTTTAAAAGTATTATTATCTTATAGTAAAATAGTACAAGTTTTGATGATGTACTTTTGCTCTGAGTGTGTGTGTGTGTGTGTGTGTGTGTGTGTGTGTGTATACATATATATGGGGAGGGTAGAGACTGACCCCTTAATGGAAACTTAAAGAAGTGTTTGAATACAGTGAGAACTATTTTATGTGTCAATATCCTTTAAAAAAGGTATAATCAACATTCAGGTAATATTTCTTCCACATGTAATAGTCTTTAATTCAAGCTTGAATAAACAATAAATAAATGGACAATCCCCTCATTAGAAGATACCAAGTGAGCCTTGCTTTGATATATTTTTAAAGTACTTGAAATAGGTCAAGTGCTTGCAGAGATTGCATCAGCATTAATGACCTACCTAAGCTGGTTGAAATTTTATTTTTAATTTTTACCAGAATAACATGAATACATGGTAGTGAATCAAATAGTCCAGAAGAATTTAAGATGAAAAGCAGGTATCTCCTATTCATTGTTTCTTACCCCAGTCATATTTTCAGAAGGTATTTCGGTTTTTAATATTTCTGGAGTTTACCTCCAGAACTATAAAGACTGTGCTTATTCTTTTATTTATTTAATAGACAATGTCTATTAATTCCTTGCTACAGAAGATGAGGATTTAGCTCATTAAATTTCCTGCCGTGATTTACTCTTTTCCCTCTTCCCAATGTTTGATAGTTTTTTTGGTAAAATTTTTGGATTATTAGATTTTCTTATAAGTTCAAATAATATAATATACTTAAATATATTTATAAATGTTTAGTTATATGTTTATACATAATATATTCCACATTAAAGTTAAATGGATTCTTCTAGAATTATTTCACAGGAAAATTTGTTTCATAGGTATAGCATGGCTTTCTGGAATTATAGCAGGTCCTCATAACATAATTCCTTCAACACCATTTTGTCATAATGTTGGTGAGATGCTGTATGAACTTTTATTTATATCAATTAGCCTGTGGTAAAATTGGTTTCATTGTGTGTCATTTCACTTAAAGTCATGGAACCTATCGATGATATTCAGTTAGGACTTCCTGTACAGTTATGTGCCTTTATAGAATTCTTAAATTTATCCAGTCTAATAATCAAATCACCATTTTATATAAGCTTTTCTTTTCCCTTAGAGCATCAGTTCCCAGGCTTTTTGGCACCAGGAACTGGTGCTCCCATCAAAATCTAATGCCTGATGATCTGAGATGGACCCGAGGTAGTGATGCTTGAGCTGGGGAGCGGCTGCAAATACAGATGAAGCTTCGTTAGCTCACCCGCCACTCACATCCTGCTGTGTGGCCCAGTTCCTAACTAACAGACCATGGATTGATACCTGTCTGTGGCCTAGTTGTTGGCATCCCAGCTTTAGAACTTGCTCTTTTATAACGCTCTGTCTTTTAACTCCCCTCTAGACAGTTTGCATAAGTCTGATGCTTTGCTTAGCTTTTATTTTGGGACATATTTCTCTTTATAGTCCAGAGTGTAATAGTTTTCACTTAAGCTTTCTCATTATTTTCATGGAGTTTGGGAATTTATGTGTGAATGTATTTTTCAGCTTTCCTCGTATTCTCAAGGATGCTTAAAATCCAAAAACATACCTGTTTTAAAATTACATTATTTTGTGAATCTTGTGCATTATGTATTTTAATTATACTAAACTACAATCATAACCTCTTCAGCTTAAGAATGCTTTCTGTTTTCCTGCAAATGAGACTGCAAATTAGCATTATACTGTGATTCCATAGCATAGCCCCCCAAGGAGATACATTTCTGTCATTTGCAGTCATCTTTCTATTTTCTTCAAATTTGCTCAAGTTATATCTTACCTTAAGTGTTAGTTTTTCAACTGTCTTTCAAACAGTTTATTAACCAATCCCTTTGCCTGCAGTGGTGTTTGTGATGTCTTTTACAAACGCAAAGGATGTAATTGATACCAAATCACATGTTGATATTTAATTTTTGTTTTCTTGGTCATTTCTTTGAAGGGGCATTTAGCCAGTTTTAACTTGGTACCCTTTGAGTACTTTTAGCATGGTAGCTTATCATTTTTCATGGGATGTCCAGTCTTAATCTTTTGTCAGATCAAAAGTTATTTGCCAAGATCCAAAAACAAAAGAAAAACTACAATAGAGTAAATAACAGATGTTACAAAACACTTACATTTCTTTATTCTTCTTCTTAGCATTCATTTTGAGTAAAAATGTTGTACATATGTACACCAATGCCCCAATGGTCTTTGGACAGGGACATATAGGATAGTATACTGTGTTTACTTATTTATTTATTTATTTTTTTTATGGTGGCATTGGTTAACAAAATCTAATGTTTTAGCTGTACACTTTAACAGTAAGACATGTTTGTATATATATTTACACTGTGTGTTCATCTCCCATAGTTTGATTTCTCTGTCACCACATATTTGACTCCCTTTATGTTTATTTATTTAGAACATTTATTGAGTGCCTTCTATGAGCCAAGTCCTATTCTCAGAGAGGCGATCCAGCAGTGAATAAACAAATCAAGTCACTACTCTTGTAGAGCTGGTCAGAGATAAAAAGAAATAGTATAGGAACAT
The DNA here is from genome assembly GCA_004027375.1 of Macroglossus sobrinus. NCBI lineage: Eukaryota > Metazoa > Chordata > Mammalia > Chiroptera > Pteropodidae > Macroglossus > Macroglossus sobrinus. Next base: position 154,015 of record PVKZ01000143.1, read on the forward strand.
AATACCAGGTAGAGATGAGTTAAAGGAATTAAGTGGAAATTATTCTTCTATTGATGTCATTTCACCTTGTCTCCAAATCTTCCAAGAAAAACAGATGTTCAGAAAGGCCAGAAAAAAGCCAAAGCAGCTTAAGCATAAACTTTATTCCTGTTTACAGGCCTGCCAATGGAGAAACTTAACGTGAGCCACCTATAGTGTCAACACTTAATCACTTAATAGAAATAATTTTAAATGCCCTCTCAGTTCCAAGGCCTCTTTTAACTTCTCATCTTGCTCACTATCTTCACCAATGCTTAGAAGATCTATCCTTTGTTATTGTAGTCTTTCTCATACTATTGTGTTTTTGTTTTGTTTTGTTTTTAACCTCTTTGGTGTTATTATCAGTTGATGAGGGTCTTTGTCTTGACAGGCACGTGGGAATTAGTCATTGTAGGTTTTCACCATCTTTGAACGTTGCACCTAGAAGTTAGTTGTGGTGTAACCAGTTTCTAAAACTAATATTTACCTTAAAAAAGTGAGTTACCTGTATATTTATATACACATTTGTCACTAGACTATATGCATATTTAGGAGCAGGGACAGAATTTTATTAATGGTTTTATCCACAGCTATTCCCAAATGATTTAACAATATAATAGGTTGGGACATTTGTTGACTAAATGAAAAATATTACTGCACTTACCTCGAGGTTACTTTTCATATCACTTGCATCTCTGAATCACACCTGAGAACTAGGAATCTTCCCAAGAAAATGAGAGTACATGTCTACATAATGGAATGTTTATAGCAACATTCATTATGTATGATAGCCTAAAATTGGAAACAACTTAAATGTCCACCAACTGATGAATAAACAAAATGTGGTATTTAACAGAATACTATTCAGTAATTAAAAGGTACAAAGTACTGATACATGTTACAGCATTAATGAACTTCAAAAACATTAGGCTGAGTGAAAGAAACCAGGTGCAAAAAGCTACATATTATAGGATTCCGTTTTATAGAAAATGTCTAGAAAAAGCAAACTTATTGAAACAGAAAAGCAGATCAGTAGTTGCTTAAGGCTGTGGGTAAGAGCGGGATTAACTGTAAATAAGCACACGGAAACTTTTGGGTATAATGGAAATGTTCTAGAACTGGATAGATGGATGGTTGCACAGCTCTGTATAAATTTACAAAAACTATTTAATTGTTCATTTATGATGGATGAATTTTATGGTACATAAAATATACCTTTATAGAGCTATAAAAAAATGATTTTGAGCAGCCCGAAAGGTATTTTAGAAAAAAACAAAGTATATTCAGAAATAAGGTTTTTGGTACTCACTATACCCAAAAAGGGCAAACCTGAAGCTATAAGACCTCTTTAAGTTGAATGTCACTTCTGCTGCTTTCTACTGGCCTAACCAAGTCACAAAGTGAGCTGAGATTTTAAGGGTGGGAACATACTCTTAATGAGAGAAGCAATAAAGTCCTATTACAAAGAGTCATGGATATAACCTTTAATTTTTTTGCCTTTCTGTTTAAAGTATAAATTTTATTCTTTCCTTTTCAGACTTAAACAGGTAACTAGCAATGTAAACTTGGAAAAGAGCCCTTTAATATATTAGAGAAGTTCTTAAAAGGTTCAGTCTGAGAGATTGATAAAGCTACAGTTATATATAAGTATTTTCTGTAAACAAAAGAGCTTTATATTTGCCTGTCCCTATACTACTTTTGTGTCATTGTATGGCAACTTGAATGATGAAGTGTTTTGAAGAAGTATTTTGAGCATTGAAATCTGATTGAACTAGATTGGCATCTTACCATACTCTTCTAATGTGTTTCTGAATCTGGAAAATGAGTGTAAAAATATACCTCGATTGGGATGACGAAAAAAGTTCTAGAGATGGGGGTGATGGCTGCACAACAGTTTGAATGTATTTTTAAGTATGAACTACACACTTAAAAACAGTTAAAATGGTAGATTTTATGTAATGCATATTTTACCACAATAAAAAAATGTACCTTGGAAAGTAGTTATAAGGATTCAATTTCATAAGAAATCTCAGACATTCAGTAATGCTTATTTACTAGGCAAGTATTAGGATAACTTCTCCTGAAATGTATTCTTTGCTCAGAAAAATGCATTTCTGAAATATTGACTGCCAGTTGAGTCATTTGTATATGATAAAGGGAAAAGTCCTATAGAATCCTGAACCTTTTTTAAAATGACTAATCTTTGTATATAAATTTGGATTTTCAGGTAATCCTTAGATATTAGTTTATATTTGATATGAATGTGTCATTCTCTTTAGATGTTTTTCATTTCCTTTTTTCATGCTTTTCTGTCTTGGAAGGACATAATGACATGTTTTGCCCAACTTTGGGGATTCATTCAAGGTATTAAATCACTATTTTTTTAGGATGCATAAATGAATTTATGAATTCATTTGCTACCTGATGAATTGATACCTGATGTTACATTCATTTATAATTAGCAATGCAATTAAAAAATTGACTCCATGAATTTTATGTTGAGAAGCTTGAAGGTCATTTATTTATAATACATCACTATATGCCAGTATTCCAAATGCTGGAGATACATCAGGAAATAATACAAACCTCTTTACCCCCATAGAATTTAAATTCAGGTTGGAATGTTAGACAACAAACAGCCAAAATGAATCAATACATACTTTCATTTGGAGATAAGTGGTAGGAAGAAATAAAAAACAGGGTGAGATATTAGAGAGTAACAAGGGTAAGGAGACTATTTTAGGTAAGAGTGTTCAACAGTGATTTCTCTGAAGAGAAGCGAAGTGAGAGAGAGCTATGTGAAGAAGTAAAGAGCACCCCAGATATGAGAAAAGAGCAAGTGCAAAAGCTCAAAGGTGAGAACAAGCTTGGTGAATTTGATGAACAAACCAGGAAGACTAGTATGACCAGCACTGTGAGGCCAAGGGAGCATGGAAAGAGATGAGGTCTTAGAAATAGACGGAGGTCCTATTTAAATTTTATTCTGAGGCAATGGTAAGGACTTTGTGTTTTATTCTAAACGTGGTGGGAAACCGTTGGATTTGAAAACAAACAAACAAACAAACAAACAAACAAAAACCTTTTATTTTGAAATAATAGACTTCAAGAAAGTTTGCAGATACAATAGAGAGTTGCCATATTCTCTTCACTCAGTGTTAACATCTTACATATCCATCATTGGATTCATTTTTCAGGGTAATGTTGCCTTTAAATGTCCACTCTGCTGCTGCTATGTGGAGAAGACTGAAGAAGCAAGAACAAATGTACAAAGACCAGTTAGGCTTCTTTAGTAGTCCAGATGAGAGCTGATGAGTAGGGTGGTAGCTGGACAGTCCCTTAAAAGAGGTTTATCCAAATAGCCTCTCTGAACTTTTATTTTATAAAGCCTGGTTTAGAATATCCTACTAAGAAAGTGTATAAAATTTTCTCTGAAACCAAACTTTTGTCCTTCTTTTTTTTTTTAAGAGGAACAAAATACTAGCATAATTTACGTCAAGAAAAATAATTTATTATGCATAAGCAAGTTTGATAATGAAAGAAAGTACTAATTAAATGGATGAATAAAGAACTAAAGCCACATTCTTTTGTGTTGAAAAGCAATGAGTTGGCTCTCTTAGGCATTGGTTCCTCATTGTAATTTGCCAATACTTTTCCTTTGAGAGAATGAAAACTAGTAAATACTGAATTTCAATTTTTTAGATACTTATTTTTTTTGTGGAAAATATTTTTTAATTGTACCAAGATCAATTACCAACATTTTTCAGAATGAAGATATGATCTTTTTCTGTGATCTTCATGGCTAATGTTTATCCTCTTTTCAGTTTTTATGCATTTTACTTGAATGTTAATAATGACCCCTAGTTAGAAATTTTAATGAAAGCATTGTCCATATATTTTGCTAATATAGTTAACCTATATATTCATGATATATTTTTTAAGTGTTAGTGAATAGAATCAATTTCTCTCAAACTTGTTCTTTTCTAATGTTCTGTAAAATCAATTTATTACCAGTCAGTGTTCTTAAACCATTTCCTGCTTTTTATTTATTATAAAACAATGAGATGTTGAATTAAGAAAACTTTGTTCTGGATGTTGAACCTAAAGTTAAATATTTTTTTTGTAGTTTTGCTCTCCTTCACTTTAAGAACTAACATGTATATAGAAAAATATATGTGTATAGAAAAATAGTGAGTAGTTTGGGCTACTGTGGATAGTGTGTGAATGGGTATAGGGGAAATTTTGATTGGAAAGGTAAATTATAACCAAGTTGTGTAGGGCTTTGAAAACTTGACTAATTATTTTGAATTCAGACATTGGTTAGTTCAATAAATTTTTAAGCCATGTGGTTTTAGGGGGAATAAAGTTGAATGTATTTAGATCATAACGAAATTTTGTTACTAAAAGGGGAGATGGTGGACATGTAGAATGGTAGAGCATTTTATCAGATTTCCAATCCTGACCTTGTTATTAAGTAGTTATATAACTTTGGGAAGGTTCTTTTAAGTTCTGTGGGCATTAAGTTCTTAATATGTAAAATGAGAGTTTGTATAAAAAATCATTAAAGATCATAATAAAATGGTGACTGTGTCATTGTATTGTCCAAACTAGGTCACTGCAATTGAAAGGAGGCACTATTAATAATTAAGCCCAGTAGCAACCAAATTATACTCTTGCTTCTTTCTTATCCTGTTATTATGAGTCTACTTTCACCATTTACTTTTTCAAATGCAAACTTAATGTACTGAAAAGGAAAAAAAAGGACTAAGACATTAATCATAAATGTTTAATGTTGAACAAGGTAAAGGTAATAAAATTTGATGAAATAGAAACATTTTTAAATAAGTATCTTTTTTGATGGTATGAGTGGTAATGATTCAAAGTGTACATATAAACATTTGTTTTGAAACAGATACTGCTCAAAATAAATTCAGCTACTTTTGTAGATAAAGCTAAAAACATTTACACATCACTGTAAGTATATATCTAAATTTGTTTGGCAGAAATGAAATACTTCATTTACACATAGTTTTCAGACACGAATACTTATTTAAATATCTTCAAGGACTGTAGTATTTAAGGTACTTCACCTGGTAATAGTTGGGTCTACCAGATTCTTCTCTTGATGTTATGCTCACTGCTGTAAATTTTCTGGCTTATATCATGGTTTAATGCAATTATATATAGAGGTACCTCTCTTCCCAACCCCCCGCATAAGTGTAATTAAGAACTGTAAGAGGGCCTCAAAATCAATGGGCGTTGAGAGCAAGTTTAATATTTGAACCACTTTCCCATGTTTGCTCATCTTATTTTCTAGATAAGTGATTCTCAGACATTTAATGTATATTCAGATCACCTGAGTATCTTGTTAAAAAGGCAGATTCTGATTCAGTAGGTCTGAGGTGGACCTGAGATTCTTTTCTAACAAGCTCCCAAATAATGTTGAAGTCGTTATGCTGTAGACATTCAGTATCAAGGTTCTAAATATTTTATTGGAATTCTAGCAGTCTTATGATATAGGGCATTAGATGTGGCTGGATTCTTTCAGAATTTATATTAATAGTTGTTTTTAAAAAGAAAATTTAGAACTTATAAATATAATAATATAATTGATTAAAATAATATTTGTCTTTTGTAGTCACATTTCCCTTTTCATGTTTACCAGTGTCTTAACTCTAGTTTTGCTTCTTCCTCATTTCTTTTTTGTTGTGGTTTTGATTTTGTTTAATGTATTATTGTGTTTTGTGGATTTGGTCAGGGAACCGTTACTGTATTTTATGTTTGTATCTACATTTTATTTTGCATGCGTAACGTGGCTTTGCCTGGATGTTCTTTTTGGTAAGTTACAAATTTATAAAGCATATTGTTTTTTGTAGTGTAAGTTATAATGTTTTTCATCTTTTCTCTCACTTCAAGTAATGTGGTCATGCTCATCAGTTGTTTTTAATTTTTTTAAGAGTTCATTTGAAAATTATTTTTTCCTAACCTGTTCCAATTTTCCTTAATAGTAGTACAGTTTGGTACTAATCTGCTTTGATTCGTTTTATAGCCTCACTATCAGTTGCTGATCACTATTAGCAGTTGCTGTCTCAAGTAGTTTGGTTTTTTAAAAAAAGCCTTAATCATCTAGAAATATTGTTCTAAAAGCTTGTGCTTTCATATAGCAATCATAGAAGAAGATAGTTTGTAGTAAAATTAAATATTTTTATTCTCAGTGAACAGTACGTTCTAATTTTGTTTTAACAGCAACAGCTTGCACAACTCCAGAAAGAAAAATCAGAGATTCTGAAAAATCTGGCATTGTATTACTTCACTTTTGTAGATGTTATGGAATTTAAGGTATGTTTTTTAATATATAAAATTTAACATTTCAGAGATAGATTTGTTATTTGTTCAATGTACAGATTGTTTTCTCACTCATAGATAATAAAATTAGAATTCTTTTAGAACTGTATTTTAAAATACATTTGCATGTATTTTCTGAATTTAAAATTATTTATATTGGTCAAAGATTAAAATAAGCTTTTATTTTCAGGACCATGTTTGTGAATTGCTGAATACTATTGATGTTTGCCAAGTCTTCTTTGATATTGTAAGTATTATTTTCAGAAGATTTTTTCAATTTCCTCTCTGTTTCTAGTAAACTAAGAGGACTGAGTGATTTTCTTTAGAGAAAATTTATTAAGCATCGTTAATTTGGCTTGCTTTGTAGTTGTTTTTTAAGTTAAGGAGTTAAAATGTATTCTTTTACTTTGTTTATCTGTCTCTGAATATAAGTCTAGTACATATTGGAAATAGTCATTAATTTCAGTATTTTATAATAGGCCCAGATAAGAAAAATTAAATGGATAATATTTTTTCCTGTAAAAGGCATATTGGATAGAATATTTCTCAGTAAGATGATTTTTAAATATAGGAGGTCAAAGTGAAAAATGTATCATTGACTTAATGATGAATCTTTTAATTTTCTTATTTAATATTCCTTTTTCTTAGTGAGATTGGTGCCAGTGATTCTTATTAGTCTGCGTTTGGTTATCCTTATAAACTGTTACCAGTTTGAATAGGATGATCACAAACTCCTTTTCATCCATAAAATTGTTTCAGAAACATGAAACTTTATTTGTAACTCCCAAATTTTAGACATGCTTTTAGTGAAAGGAATTAGAATTTTGGAAATGGTGATAAAATAAATAACTAGAAAATTACTAGCTTTCAGTAACTACCATGAAGATGTGTGTATGTGTGCATACATATTTAAATGTTTGTGAAATAACAAGTTAAACTTGATGTGTGTTTTTCTAGACTGTAAATTTTGATTTAACAAAGAACTACTTAGATTTGATCATAACCTATACAACACTAATGATACTGCTGTCTCGAATTGAAGAAAGGAAGGCAATCATTGGATTGTACAACTACGCTCATGAAATGACCCATGGAGCAAGGTAGACCTGTGTTATAAAAATCTCTGAAATTTTCAATTTGATGGCTTACAACTCATTGAAATTTGGCATGTCTTTTTTAAGTGACCGAGAATACCCACGCCTTGGTCAGATGATTGTGGATTATGAAAACCCTTTAAAGAAGATGATGGAAGAATTTGTGCCCCATAGCAAAGTAAGAGCTGATTTTTAGATGTGCTTTAATAGACACGTGAGATAGCTTACATTTAAATAGTTAGGAAAAAAATTATAATGGAACATGAACAGTAGGTATTCATGATTTTATTTAATTGAACAAGAGAACTAATTAGTTATTTCCAAATACTGTATTGAGACAGAGGAATAGATTGATCCATTATAATTTTTAGATTCAATGTAGTATGTAGATGTAATAAAGTTTGGTATCTGAGAATGTCTCCTATCATACCAGACTGCCTGGGTGCTAATCCCAACTTTGCTAACTGTATAATTACTTTGTAATATTGGGTAAGTTAGTTAACAAACTTCACTCTACATTAGTTTAATCTGTAAAAATGGAGTAATAATAATAGTACCTACTTCCTATGATTATTACAAGGATTAAATGAGTTACCTCATTAAAAGTATTTAGATACATAGTATTAGATAGTTTTAACTATATTATTATAGCCTTTTAATAAGAAAAAAATACAGTTTTATGAAAAGAATTTGGAGTATTTTATGATATATTAAAAAAAAGGTTCTTAATGAGATAATTTTGGTTCTAAGGAACCTTGCCATAATGGCTTCTCTGCAGTAGGTCTCATTTGAAGAACCATAGTTCCTAAGCACGTCAAGAAAATTAATAGGTATTTCATACATCTTTATTATTTATAGATAAGGAAATTGAGGGCTAGAGAAGTGAAATGACAAGCCATTTGACAGCAAAAGTTGCAGAACCAGAACTGAAGCCCAGGATAATAGTATTTTGGTCCAATGTTCTCTTCAAATATTGATAAAATTTTTAATAATATAGTATTTTGTACGAATCTATGCTTTTTTTGATACATAGTTAACATCAAGAATTTTTCTTCAGTTATCTTACTCTCATGAAAAATCTGAAGATGTGTTTCTAGTTCATTTTCTTTGCATAGCTGTGTTGCACCCACAAATTTGTATAGGTTTAATATCTTGAAATTAGTTGAATCATTAGTTTGAAATAGGCTAGTGGATGACATCAGTTTTGAAATAAATACCAGTATTGCATATGTAAGTGTAAGGATTTCTCAGAGTATATCATAGTCATCTCACTCTCTGTCTGATTTTGGTAGTGCTTTTTCCTTACCTAAAACTGTCTTCTGTTAACTCCTCTCCTATTTTCTTTGGCTCTATTTCTGACTTTTCACCAGTCATGTATAGCCTTGTTTTTATTTAGCCACTATAGCTTTGGTTCTTTTTTTCACTTAGGTGATAGAAATTTCTTTAAAGGCTGTTGGATCTCTTTTTTTAAGCTCTCCATAGTCATTAGTATATATTAGACTATTAATAATTACTTGAGTAGAATTGACCATTTGGATTAGACCAGTTATTTCCTAATTGTGATTTTTCTGATGCTCTGTGGTATCTCAGCATATCATGTATTTGCTAGGATTTGTTAAAAATAAATTAATTTTAATTTTATTAATTAAAAAAAAAGTCGAATCACATGAGTGTAATAAAAATACAGAGTCCTGGGTTCTATTCCCAGGGGTTTTGGTTCAGTTAATTTTAGGTGGAGCCCTATTCTGTATTCAGAACAAGCTCCCCTGGCAATTTATGAGCAGCCAGATTAAAGAATCACTCTGTACAGAATTTTTAGGAAGTGGGGATGAATAATAGCAAAGGACAGTTAAAAGCAAGCAAGAAGATGAGATAAACATTAAATACCTCCGTGATAAAGCTGTGTTAATAGGCCAAATGGCAAATAGAAGTTGTTTATTATTGATACTGTGGATTGTTTTTATAAGGCATTCTTGGAGAAATATGAAACATGTTGAGCTTATTAAGAGCCATAAAACTCTAGTGTCTTCTTTTCAGTGAGTACTATCAGAGTAAATGATTCACAAAAGTATGACTCTAGGCTCTCTATTCCTTTTGAAATAAAGATCCTAAGATTACCAAACATTTTAACCTTTAAGAAAATAATATGACTTTCTGAGCTAAGCCCTTGCCCAGGAATGCCGAAGCTATATAGCTTACATGAAATTAAAAAATAAAATAGATGAGGGTTTTTGGGACTCACCTCAGATATTATATGGAGCATAACTGTAATTAGGCTCTGTTGTTTTAAGATGGTACAGTTAAAAACACAAAGCAGTTGTAACTGGAATTTGAATGGAAGAAGAAACAAACCATTTTTATTCCTCAACTTTCTTTTTTTCTATTTTAATTAGTCTCTTTCAGATGCACTAATTTCTCTTCAGATGGTATATCCTCGAAGGAATCTTTCAGCTGACCAGTGGAGGAATGCTCAATTATTGAGTCTCATCAGTGCTCCCAGTACAATGCTTAATCCTGCACAGTCTGACACCGTATGGTTCTGTTTTTCTCCTTTTGAATGAAAGTAGCAAAATTGATTTTTTTTTAAAGTATCAGTTAAGCAGTTCTGATGCAATATTTCTTCTAGTGAAGTTTATTGTAAAATGCTCAGTAGGCAAACAAAAATCATCTCAAATCTTACCAACTAGAGAAAATCATTATAAACTGGTGTTATATTTTTAATCTTTTCTCTTTGTATATGAACATCAATTTTATGCATAGGGAGAACACACATGCATAATTACAAATTTGGGTGAGATAATGAGCATCCCTGTACATAAAACTTTTTTAACTTGACTAAAATTTTATCCTTTGGAATACTGCAAACTCTGAAATAGACTTAGGAATTTTGGAAATTGTCAGTTATCAAATTGACTATGATTTAGCAACAGTAGTTTTTAAAGAAAGAGTTTAAAGTGTGTAAATGTGAAAGAAGCACAGCTTTCATTGTCTTTTATGGACAACAAGTTTAAATATAGATTATAAAACTTTTATCCAACTTTTCAAATTTGCTGTGGTGGTATTATTTGAGCCAAGAGTTAAGTAGTAAGAATTCTTAGAAGTCAGAAGGAGAGTTTTTTTACAGGTTTTTTTAAAAAGAGTTTCTTTTAAACACAAATGTATATTTTCTGTTTTTAAGATGCCTTGCGAATATCTATCTCTGGATGCAATGGAAAAATGGATTATCTGTAAGTAAAATTGGTTAGTTTTGTCATTACCCCTCAGGCTTTAAGTTTTAGAGAAAAATAACAGGTTACATGTATTCTATGCTAAGCCTGCGCTAGCCTTCTATGTGCATTACCTCATTCTGTCTTCATACTGACTTTGTCAGGGTAAATGGTCTGTTTACAGCTGAGAAGTGACAAAGTAAGGGCTCAGGCTAGAACTCCAAGGCTCATAGTCTATGTTATCTCTCAAAATAGCTGTCAAACTACATTTTGTTTTGTTTTTAATGATTTTTTTTTTTTAGTATTGCATTAATTCGGTTACAGATTTAGATATTAATTAACTTCGGTACATATAATAAATGACTCATATGTTTGGCAATTTGTTAGATCCAGGGGGGATAAAATTACTACTAGTTTCTGCCCCTGAGAAGTTTATAAACCATGGGGGAAATAGACACAGAGACACACAGATATAATACAAAATGAGAAGTGCTATAATGTAATTCCTTCTACCATCCCCGTGTCCATTGGCAAAAGGGAATAATTTTGAGTAGTTTATGTTTTTTAATTCTTACAATTCTTATTTATTAATTTTTAGATATTTTATGCTGACTTTTTATTAGTGTTTTTCAAATTAAAGTAAAAGACCAGTTTTTCTTTATTGTTTTTTGGGGTTGATACTTTGATAAAATACAATGGAAATGAATACTAGAATTTTAAGAAATAAAGTAATAAGCAAAGACAAAGTAAAAGGCCACATATTAAATTATTAGATTTAATTAAACAATTAAGTTACTATTAGGTTTCTATTCATAAATCCCTCAAATTTTTATAAAGTTTCTAAATATTCTCAGTTTCTCTACTTAATCTCATTAATCATTGGAACTTTGAATGGCACTGTTATTTTTATGAAAGGTAAAATTTTGCACATACTTTCTTCCTTTAGCCATTTTTCATAATTTTAGTATAGATCAGGTTTATTTATATTTTCTATAATGATAGTTAAGATTTTCATGTTTTGTCTCTTAGTCAATTAAAAAACACAGCATTTGAAGTATTGAGTTTGCTCAAATGTATAGTGGTTCTTGGTTGTTTTATGTTTATGGATGTATGTCTGAAGAACTGAGTGATTAGTAAAGTTAGGTGGCCTCTAGAGTTACATAGCACTATTTCTCCCCCACTTCTTTACCTTAAATGGGAATGTTCATTCTAGAGCTTCTTATAATGAGCAAGGAGGTGGGTAGGAAGGCAGGCTACCCTAATGGAGGATATGTGATCATGGAGAAGGCAGACAGATTTGGGATAACCACAGTTGCCAAAGCAAGGAAGCCTTCGTCTGAGTTGTGCTGCTTTCATGTATTTGAATCTTGAGTAGAGTTAATATAAAGGTAAAGAGCTACCTCAAACTCTGCACTTTTTCACTCTGATTTCTCCAGTAGGACGTTTTTCCAAAAGATGGTCCATTCTCTTAGAGCTTTTCTGTAGATTAGTTCAAAGTGTGGTCCCTGGACTAGCAGTATCACATAGAAACTTCTTAGATATGCAGAATCTTGATCTTTACCCTAAACCTACTAAACCAGAAACTCTGTGGATGAATCCCAGCAACCTGTGATTCAATAAGCCTTCCTGCTGATTTTGACACAAGCTAAAGTTTGGGAATTACTGGTCTAGATTATAGCTTGGCGTCAAGAGTTAGTAAGGGTCTGGAATATTGAGGACTCAGGTATTTGGAATGCAATTATAAAACAACTTATTTTTATGTTTTTTTTTTTTTTTAAGGCTTTATTCTTGCTCTCTTGGTTGAACTCAGAGGACTCACTGAGAAAAATCTCTTTTTATCTCTGGAGTTTTAGATTACAAAGATTTTCTCTAACTTTCTTGTCTGGTACTGGTCTTCTATTTTGTTCTCCAACATTTTTATGGCCTAAAATTAAAAAGAAAAAAAAATTCTGTCTTTTCACTGGGACCTTGGTAGGGAAAAGAGGTTAATGTTTGGTTTCATAAACCATCCTCCTCATCTTCAGCAGTTTATTTGAAATTATCTTTTGTGATTCTTTTACAAATGAATGCACTTTAATTCCTAATGGATTTTTCAGAATAGAGAAACATACAGTATTCGTCATCTTTTATATATATATGAAATTACTTGTCACTTAAAAGCCTCAAATTAGTGATTCTGTTTGTTTCTATAATTTTGAAAAGCTACCCTGTAACTGAAAGAACTCAACTTTTGAATAACTTTTATATTTGTGCTTGCTTTTCTTTTTATTTAAAGTTGGTTTTATTTTGTGCCATGGGATCCTAAATACTGATGCAACAGCGCTGAACCTTTGGAAGCTAGCTCTTCAGAGTAGCTCTTGCCTCTCTCTCTTTCGGGACGAAGTTTTCCACATTCACAAAGCTGCAGAAGACTTATTTGTAAACATACGAGGGTATGTTTTTTATTTTTAGTTTATTTTGTCTTTAGAGAAGGGTAATGGGCAGATTATTGACGTTTTTGGACTATAGGAGGAACATATACAAGAAGATACAGCCTGTACCATTTTCCCAGTAGCAGCAAGTCACTTTTAACAATCATCCTGATATGGTAGTGTATCATATATTTTACAAGTAACTTCACAGATTCACAGATTAAAATACCTAGTATTCCTGCCCTTCTAAAACTTGTATTCTAGGAGAAAGAAGATATGTCTAACTTGTAAATCATAATATAATTTCAGATATAAATATTACTAAAAGTACCATATACATTTTAGAATTTTGAACTTTTTAGAAGTGTTATTTTAGAATACAGTGTATTTGTAAAAATTTATAAATGTCAAAACTATTTTATTAAATTAGTTGTAATAATGAACAGAAGTCAGACCTCTGCATATAGGATATCATGTTTCCTTTTAATAGAAAGGTATTCCAAGTGACTCAACTACATTCACTTCCAATAAAGCAAATAAGTACCAGAAATTTATTACTTGAAATTTTGAATGCCTTCATTTCTTTCTACATGAAGTTCTGTAGACAGCATATAAAAGTCAAATTGATCTCAGACTTGGTAGCACTTAAGAAATCTTTTGAAGTTAGGAGAATCTAAAATATCCTGGGATCCCCTGTACCTTAAAGTGTTAAATAATTATCTTGGGCTTATTAGCTTCAGATAGGAATTAAATTTACCTGCATTTATTTCATATCCAATTTAGTAATGTCCTTATGAAACCGAGATAAAATAACGTGTCTATTGTTTATTAACAAATAAAAATAAACTGTTTAACACTAGCAGTGTAAGCCAGTATGTCTCAGATTTTAGTGCACATAACCCTGGGTGTGACCTAAAATTTAGCTTCCTGGGTATCATCCCAAACCTCCTTTATCTGTTCTGTCTATGTCTGGGAGAGGTTAAAAGAGTCTGTCCCACTCCAAGTTACTTATTGAGGTAAAATTTACTCACAGCAAAGTGCATAAATTTTAGATGTAAAGCTCAATGACTTTACATATGAATATGCTAGGTGACTTCCTAGATCAAGACAGAGCAATTTCATTATACCCAGAAAATGGATATTTTGTGCCTCTTCTTTCAGGTCAGTACTGCCACCCCCTGGTCCTCTCCCCTCAGCCTCTTTCAAGTGAACAGCTATTCTGATTTCTGTTTCCATAGGTGATTCTTATATTCTCAGGCAGGTAGTTTCGTATTCATAATATGGGAAACAGTACCCTATCTACTTTTCAGCTGTTAATTTGGCTTTTATTTTAGATGGTGGAGTACCTGGAAACATCCTATATTATAGGGGCTTTGTCATATTCCAGTTGATTGAGATTGAAAATCATGAAACTTGTATGATATCTTAGCATATTGACATCCTCTTTATGGAATCATATTTAAATATATATAAACATTTAGAACCAGTTTGTCTGTATATGTTGAGCCAGCTTATACAAGTAAGTTTAATGGTATCGTGAAACTAATTGTCTTTTTGTTAGACTTTTTTATATGATAAATTTACCATTTTAAGTATTTCTATATTTGAAGTCAAGAAGTTTTTAATTTTTTATTAATTAGTGAGTGATCGATCTAATTTAAATGTGAATTATAGTAATTACAAGTCAGGCCATAGGTAGGAAAGCTTATTAATTATAGAGGAGGATGATTACAGAGTTAGTATATTTTGGACATCTGCTCAAAGAACATATAAATCCTAGAGTACTTAATTTAGAAGGTGGAGTTCTTGGTAATAAGTAGGTTTTCCTTAACATTTTAAGAATTTTTAGTTTTTGTATCTAGTATTTATGAAATTAACTTTTATTAGCATTTATTTTTCAGATGACACCTTTAAACTGGTTGTTGGTGTTCTGATTCTTTTAAAGTAGACAAATGCTTTCCTGCTCCAGTTTTCTCCACTATAAAGCTCCTATCCCCAAACAGTTGCGAGTATTGATCACTAGTATATGCCATTTCAGAATTTTTCTAATGCTTATGTGATAGCAATATAAGTTGGAAATTAAAAAGTCAAAATGGCTTTATTGACACTTTAAATTTTTGGAAATCACTACTAATTATATCAGAAGTATAATTTTAATGTTTCTGTTGGGGCTTAAGGAAGTATATTTAACAAATTAAGAATTTACATTGTGAAGTTTAATTTTATTGTTGGAGTAATATGAGATTTTTCTAGGAGGACTTGACTGGATATGTAAGGTTCTAGGAAAGGATGTGGGTAGACCTTTTCAGTTTGAGGGCCAGGTTTTCTTGTTAATAATATGTCATTTTTAATTGACTTAGTATTCAACTAACTTATTTTTATTTTGACTTATTGATAAAATTAAGATTAATCTGGTTCCTTTTTTTTGCACATAGCTATAATAAACGTATTAATGACATAAGAGAATGCAAAGAGGCAGCTGTGTCGCATGCGTAAGTAGTTCTCTTATCTGTGGTACTGTTAAATCGAGAATTTTTTAAAGCATTTTTTTGTTGAAATGAGTGCAGATTAATAGTGTGCAATGGGTGGTGGTAGACTTGGGGGACTTTTAATCAATAAGAAATAAGTATATAACCTCAGTATCTAGTAACCTTGGAGTTAGTGCAGAAAATTTTAAATATTCTTAAAGTGTTGATAAAAATGCTCTAAGGAAGTATAAAACAAATAACTTTTATTTTAGGTTATCATTCAGGTCTCTTACTGCCAGTCTTCTCCCTTGCCAATACTTTGCAAGTTGTGATGATTTTTGTACTTCTTCATGAAAATTGACATACTCTCATACTTTTCCTAATAGAGTTTATTTTTCAAAGTATTTTTTTCAGTTTTTAACATTTATATTAGATGTATAGATAACTTAAAATTAGAAATTAGTGTATTTTAAAAATTGAATAATTTTTCAATTTTCTCATGAAATAACTATAAATAATTTGATACTTCATCTTAATTGTTATGTATATGATGTACTTATGAATATTTTCTTCACTGAGTCTAGGTAATGTGGAGATATCTGCTCCATCAATATTTCTGTAAGGCACAAAGAAGATAAGCATTATTGCCATAGATGGAAAGTATAAAACCACAGGAAGCTTTAAAATTTAGTTTTAAGCTGTAGAATGGATATTGGGGATTTAAACCATCTTTATTCATTGCTATGTGTGCTATATGATTTCCTCAAGAATTTTTTTTTCCACTTAAATGAAGTGCTTATATTAAAAAAAATTATTCTCTGATATAAACAACATACTTTGGAGTGTGTTAGAATTCCTTTCCTGACTATAGGAATATATATGATTATCACTTTTCATGGGATGGACCTTATTGTAGACAGATATATGGGGTTACAGCTATCTTTTATAAAGATCTTTTAAAAGTAAGGTGTTTTTATTTTCTTATTATATAAAGTAATCATAAAAATTAAGTGATAGTAATTCCTGTTACTCATTACCATGTGCCCCGCAGTATAGTAAAACACCACAGAAACCTTGCAGTAACACTGTGTAGTAAAATAGTCAAAATAACATTTGCCCATTTTCTTCTTCGAAATTACTCCAGAAGACTTTATTATTGTCAGCTAAAAAGAACTTGTCATTGGAATTAAAATAACACTGTAGAAGTGTACTATACATGAGGCTTATGAATCGTATTATCTGAGGCAGGTGTCGTCATCCCCGTTTTGTAGATGAGAGGCTGAAACTTAAGAGAAGTAGAACCTAAGGTCACAGGCAAAGGTTGGATTTTACTCTGTCTTCTAAACTAATCTGTATCAAAGCTAAATATCTGATATTGTATATTTCTTATACTTGGGTTTTTTTTTTTTTTTGGCATATACATTGTGTGTGTGCGCATTTATTTTTTGCACCCATCTAAATTTTAAAACAATTGGTACAATGTGTATTTTACATAGTATGAGTTAGAACATTTAGAGCACTATGTGATTTCCCCCATCCATGTTAGCATGTCAGAATTAATTTTTCTATTTTGCATTTTATTTTTAAAATACCTATATATGAATATTTATGATTATCTTTTTCTTTCCTCATCTTTGTTTTTGAACAAGAGTACCAAATAGTTGTCATCCTGATCTCTTTATTGAACATAGCTCTTGTTTAGTCAGTTTTATATATTTAATAGGGAGATACTTAAATGAGGGTATGAATAATCAGAAAATTATTGTTGTATTTATTGATTTCTATGTGGAAGTGACAGAAATGTATACGACAGAATAGTGATTGTTTTCAAGTTTTGCACAGTCCAATTTATAAAATGCTAGGCTATATGGTACTAAAATTGCAGAAATTATTCAGAAATGGACATCTAGATATTGGGACATGCTTTTTGTAGGATTAGTCTTGAAGTTTGGGTAGGATTTTGATAGGTATAGAGTAACAGAATAAAAGTGATTACAAAAGCAGCTCAAGAAAGGCAAGGATAAATATAAGATTGGGAAGTAATTTAATGATAAACACATAGAAGATGATATTCATGGGGCTTCTGCTTTGTGAAAAAGCTTTGGATGTTGACCCTAAAATGATGTTATTTAATTTCCAATAAATTTAGCAGAAACACATAGACTCTAATAGTGTCTTTTCCTTTAGTGGTTCAATGCACAGAGAAAGACGCAAGTTTTTAAGGTCTGCACTGAAAGAATTGGCTACTGTCCTCTCTGATCAGCCTGGCTTGCTAGGTCCCAAGGTAATTGATTTTAATTCTTATTTCATCTACAAGTGTGCCATATTGAAATTTTAAAAATAAGTTTTCTCTCTCTGAAATTTTACTAAAATTTAAGTCAAGGATCACATAAAAGGATTTTCTGTTTAGCTGAGAACAAATAAATATTTGCTTAACTTGACACTCATACATCACACCTTCCTCTCCGTTTTCCTCACCTCTTGCTTATATGTATGCTCTCCCTGATACATAATTCCAAGTTCTCTTTGGTCTTCTCATTTCTGTCTTTTGAACTTGATTTTGTCAGTTCTCACCAATGACTTTTCACTTACAGAAAGATTATGAATAAGTTTTGTTTTTAATCTTTGCGTGAGAGTAAGCAAATTTTGTTTTTTCATTAGGCACTTTTTGTTTTTATGGCATTATCCTTTGCTCGTGATGAAATTATCTGGCTTCTTCGTCATGCAGATAACATGCCAAAGAAGAGTGCGGATGACTTTATAGATAAGTAAGTTAGCAACATTTAAAAAAATTATTTCTTGTATATTTTGATTTATGGGCTGTGGAATTTGAGGACTTGAAGTAAAATTTTTTAGAAGACTTTTTTTAGGGCTTTTCATATTTATAATATAGGAATATTTGTAATATAGCATTAGATGATATTAATTAGAATGCAAAGTTAACTTGAGTTTTTAAATTAGGGCTTTCCTTTCTAGTACTGTAGGTGGTCATAAAGTTCTTGTTTGTTTTCTTGCTCTACCCAGTAACATTTCCTGTGGAATTCACTTTTCAAAATGATTTACACAAAAAACTTAAGAATCCTTACAGAGTTAACATCCAAGTGTGTCATTTGAAATATCTTTCCCTCATTTTTGTTCAGTTCCTCAAAAGAAGTAAAATAAATGAAACAAAGAAATAAGAGCACACAGAAACATTTTATTTCCCCGTCCTCTTTTGTGATTTTAAAAATGATTCTTTATGAGATGTCCTAATTTTATTTTTATTTTAGATTTTCCTCTTTCACTTCTTAGCCTTAGCTTTTTTTTTCTCTTCGCTTACTGTGATTTCTTTATTAATGCATAGTAATTTTAAGAAATAATTAACATCAGGTGTTTAACAGTGCTTTTTCTAAGAAAAATACTGTAGTAATAACTAAGGTATTTCACATTGTCCTTGGTAACTATTTTCTGAAATATTTTTTAAATTTTTTTAAAAAGGCACATTGCTGAATTAATATTTTACATGGAAGAGCTTAGAGCACATGTCAGGAAATATGGACCTGTAATGCAGAGGTATTATGTACAGTACCTTTCTGGCTTTGATGCTGTTGTTCTCAATGAGCTTGTGCAGGTAAAAACTAACTCATTCTCCCTTTTGTTCCTTCCCTTTTTTCTAGTAATTGATTTGTTTGCTCAACAGGCATTTATAAAATAAAATCTTATACCATGTGGTGTAGATACAAGTTTAAATAAGTCATGGTCATATTTTGTCAAGGGGGTCATATCTTGTCGAAGAGGTCCAGCGGTGAGAAAACATTTCGTTGTAGTCCAGTGTGATAGGCATGCTTTTGTGTGTACAAAGCTCAAAGTGAGCACAATGCAGGGAATGATTCTTCACTCTGCATGTGGAGGTGTACAGTAACTAAATTATAGAAAGTCTTGCAAAAGAGGTTGGTCATAAATCAGATTTACTACCTGGATCAGTGTGGTTGCTGAGTTGTTGGATTCCAAGGGAGGAGGTAGAGAGATCAGGAGACAAATTAGGCAGGTGAGAGCTGATGAGAACCAGAACTTGGATAGTGGCTATGGAGATAAGGAAAAGATGATAGAAACATATAATTGATGACTAAGTATTAGAGGAAAAGTAGGAGATAAATCTTTTTACACAGTGTGTTAGAGAATGCCAGTTAAAAAAAAATTATCTAGATGCCCTAATTTAATTAAATGTCTTAATTTTATTTTCAATTTAGATTTTCCTTTACTGATTTTTAGTCTTAGGGTTTTGTTTTGTTTTTGCTTTCCACAATTTATTTGGTCTTTTTCGTTTTTTATTTTTTCCCTAGTAACCGAACTGTAAGGAAAATAGTATTTTATTTTGCTTCATTTTATAAAATCACAGGCATCTAAAAACTACTATAAGCTAACATAATATAAAACAATAACATCATGAATGTTCTTTATATTAGACTAATGTTTTTAAGGCTATATTACGACAACTGGTTTTTCAGAGAAGTAACCAAACTTTGAAGTAACCAAAAAAATCCTAATTTTTGGAAGTAACCAAATTTTGAAGAAACCAAAAAATCCTATTTTTGAAAAAATCTACCTAAAAATGCAAATAAGAAATGAAAAATGTCATGTAATTACTTTGAATTAACATACAAGTTCTAAGTTACTATCCTAAACTAAATCCTAAATTTCTCATTTTATCCACTAGATGGAGCTTAGATGCTTCCTTTCTAGAATGTCCATTAAAAAAGGAATACAAAAGCTGATTTTTATTCATAGAATGTTATTACCTTGCTGTAATACTATTTAAATACTTATTACTTATCAGATAAACCAGAGGCTGTCATGCTATCACCATCTAAAAAGTAAATCAGATTCCTGGTTTCATGTCATTTTGAAACTTGCTGTGGCTTGTGGATACTTATTTATAAATTTTATGTATTTATGTTATTGTGTTAACGATTTTAAGTTATTCCATATCTTTTGGTGTCTTTTATGTAAACTGTATGTTAACAATACTAAAAAAATTAATTTTTTCTAGAATTGTAATAGTAACAGTAATACTAATATTAATAATTTTCAAATTACTGATAATATACTTTATTACATCTGTACAATAACTGTGAGTTTAGGATTAGCTGTTATTTGTTGAAGGTAAAAGACACTATGTAACTTGCTCAGTATTACGTAGTTCATAAGTAGCAAACAGAGCCACTATTTGAAGTCAGCATGCCTGAGCTTTTTACCACCTTTTTTTTTTTTGTAAAGTACATGCATGGTGTTTTTAACCATTTGCTAGCGTTTAAATATAGAATTAAGATTTACTTGTTTCTATAGCTCATTATAATAGGTTAAATTATTTTTTATTATGGTAATGTATGTATAACAGATTTTACTTTTTTAACCATTTTTAAGTGTACAGTATAGTGACATTATGTACACTCACATTATTGTGTAGGTCTTAATGTTTTGAAAATTATGCTGTTCGTGAGCTAAATATTCACTTTAAAAAATAACCTCCATTTCAGATGCAGTTTATCAAATTTTAATATATTTTAGCCAGTTTGAGAGAAATTTTTTGGTTCTAATTTTGTCTAGGTATAATTTACATTTAATAAAAATTACCACTTTTTAGTGTATAGTTTGAATTTTTGCAACCACTTTTAGTGTATAGTTTGAATTCATGTGACTACCACAACAGTTAAGATGTAGAACCTTCTAAGACTTAGTTTTCATGTGTATCTTTGTAGTTGATTCTCTCTTAGACACCCTTCATAGCCAGTCATCTGCTTTTTGTCACTTTTTGCCTTTAAAAAAAATCATACCAATGGAATCATATACCATATACTCTTTAGTTTTGATTTATTTTAATTAGCATAATGTTTTTTGAGATTTCATCCAAGTTATTATGTGTATCAACATGTTGTTCCTGTTTATTGCTGAAAAATATTTCATAGTATGGCTAGACCAGTTTATTTATATATCCACCAGTTGATGGACCTATGAATTATTTCTTTTCAGAATCTTTCTGTTTGCCCTGAAGATGAATCGATCATCATGTCTTCTTTTGTTAACACTATGACTTCCCTAAGTGTAAAGCAAGGTAATAAATCTTTTATTTAAGTGAAAGCATATTTTCTTCTAATTAGGTTTTTAAATTTTATTATTAAGGAAAGGATTTGACAGTTAATTTTTAAAGATTCACTTATTTTTCAGACATACAGTAGTCCCTCCTTATATCACTTAGCATTGTACTCTCTAGGTTCATTCATGTAAGTATAGCTTTTGACTTCACAAAACTTTGCTACTAAGAGTCTACTGTTGACAGGAAGCCTTACCAATAACATAAACACTAAATTAGCACATATTTTGTTATGTATATTATATACTGCATTCTTAAAGTAAGCTAGAGAAAAGAAAATGTTATTTAAAAATCATAAGGAAAAATACACTTACAGTACTGTATATATTTACTGAAAAAAACTTGTATGAGTGATCAGCACAATTCATACTCATGTTCAGTGATCAACTATGTTTTTTCCTATACATACATACCTGCAATAAAGTTTAATTTATAATTCAGGAACAGTAAGAGGTTAACAGCAATAATAATTATAGAACAATTATAACAGCATACTGTAATAAAAGTTATGTGAATATCATCTCTCTCAAAATATCTTTTTTTTCTGTACTCACATTTTCACTTAAAGAAAGTACTCTATGGCTTCTTTAAAACACATCTAAATTGCCAGTGTCACTACTCTTGTGCTGTAGGGCCATTATTAAGTAAAATAAGAGTTATTTGAACACAAGCACTGTAATACCACAACAGTTGATCTGATAGCTGAGATAGGTGATAAGTGACTATTGTATACAGTGTGGCTATGCTGGATGGTTCACATCTGGGATGGGACCCAGTGGGACAGTATTAGTTGCATCATGCTACTCAGAACATCATGCATTTAAAACTCATGAATGTTTCTTGCATTTTTCATTTAATTTCTTTGTACTGTGGTTGACTGTGGGTAACTGAAACTACAGAAAGTGAAACCATAGATAAGGGGGGACCACTGTATTTAATCTCTTCTCTTTTGTCTTTGTTCTCTCTGAAGCAAGTTTCCAAAATGGGTGTGTGATGATGTTTATAAAAATCAAAAGAATTACAGGTTGAAATTTCTTAGCGGGGGAAAAAGGCATTTTATAAAAAAAAAAAGTAAGAGTTCCCCATATAGTAGAAAGTATATATTTGGTCCAGAAAAACCTCCCAAAGAGTCCCTGGAATTAAAATAGTGTATATTTCATACTAGCATTACCTATGACAATAATAAGTACCATGGTAAAATGTTTAATCTGTGGTAGGCATTTTATATATATGTTATTCCATTAATCTGCATCAGTTTTAAAAACTGATACTACTTTTTTTGTGGCACATTTGAAAACTCATGGTTTGAGAATTAAGCTCTCAGTTATTTAACATGATTTGACCAACCTCTAACAGGTAGTAAATACTGGAATGGGAATTTTAAGTTAGGTCTGTCAGTCTTAAAAGTTGAGATGATATGTACTAGACGGCCTCTCCGTTTTTTGCATACTTTATTCCAGTATATTGATACGATGTTTTAGTTTTGTAATCTTCAAGTGAAAGGTATCAGTAACCTTTGTAATTTCTGAGTAATAAATACATTTATTTTATCACACTTATGTAATGGAACTATTGTAAACTTGCCTGGTGATATTTGGTTTATATAGAGAGTTATTTTGTGGGACTTCACTGTGCTAGCTAAAGTTTCTAGTGGCTTCTACAAGCTCTGTTCTAGCTCCTTCAAATTGACATGTAAGCACCACTGAGAATCACAGTTAAGGAGTCTATACGTTTCTTTTGGCATAACTGCCTCCTTTAACATAATCTTTATAGGATTTGAGAATTATTTCACTGTCTTAGCTATTGAAATTATTTTTATTTCTTAATTGTGGTAAAATGTACATTACATGAAATTTACTATTTTACTATATTTTTAAGTGTACAATTTAGTAGTGTTAAGTATTTTCACGTGGTTGTGCAACCAGTTCCCAAGATGAACTTTTTCATCTTGCAAAACTGAAACTCTGTAGTTGTTAAATAGCAACTCCCCATTTCCCTTCCCCCAGCCCCTGGCATTGTACTTTCCTCTTCTATGAGTTCAACTAAACACCTCATGTAAGTGGAATCGAATTGTATACTATTTGTCTTTTTGTTTCTAACTTATCTCAGTAGCATAATGTTTTCAAGGTTCAGCCATGTTGTAGGATGTGTTAGTCAGAATTTCCTTTTTTAAGGCTCAACAATAAACCACATTTTGTTTATCTGTTGAGGAACATTGGATTATTTCTATCTTTTGGCTATTGAGAATAATACTGCTGTGAACGTGGGTGTACAAAAATATCTCTTCATACCCTGCTCTTAATTCTTTTGTGTATATGCCCAGAAGTGGAATTGTCTTAGCTCTTAAAATTCAAAATGTGATTATAGATTTGTGAAAACATTGATTTGTTTTGTAATTTTTTTTTTCTGTTACAGTTGAAGATGGAGAAGTGTTTGATTTCAGAGGAATGAGATTAGATTGGTTCAGGTTACAGGTAAGAATAATTTCATCATTTTCATTAGCATTCTTTTGGTATTAGTTTCATGTTTATAACATGATTCAATATATGTATATATTGCAAAATGATCACCACTATAGGTCTAGTTAACATTTATCACCATACATAGTTACAAATTTATTTTTCTTGTAATGAGAACTTTTGAGATCTACTGTCTTACCAGCTTTTGAATATACAATACAGTGAATCCCCCCTTTCCTTGGAAGATATGTTCCAAGACACAATGGATGCTTGATAACATGGATAATACCAAACTCTGTATATACTATGTTTTTTCCCATACATACATACCTATGATAAAGTTTAATTTATAAATTAGGCACAGAGATTGACAACAACAATAATAGAACAGTTATAACAGTATATTGTAGTAAAAGTTTTGAATGTGGTCTCTCAAAATATCGTATTGTACTGGACAGACCCTTCTTGTGATAATGAGGGATGATAAAATGCCTATGTGATGAGACAAAGTGAGATGAATGATGTAGCAGGCATTGTGAGGTAGTGTTAGGTTATTATAAGGCTTACTTGAACATGAGCACTGTGGTACCACAACAGTTAGTTTAATAATCAAGACAGCTACTAAGTTTCTAAGGGGAGGGTAATATTTTATGCAGCATGGATACACTGGACAAAATGATGATTCACATCCGAAGTAGGATGGTTTGAGATTTTGTCATGCTACATAGAATGGTGTATAATTTAAAGCTTATGAATTATTTAATTCTGGAATTTTCTATTTAATATTTTCAGACCATGGTTGACCCTGGGTAACTGAAAACCCAGAAAGTGAAACTGTGGATAAGAGAGAACTGCTATACAGTATAATTAACTGGTCACCATGTTGTGCATGGCACGCTGAGGACTTACCTTACTGGAAATTTATACCTTTTGACCACCTTTACTCATTTAATCCAGTCCCAGCTCCCTACTCTGGCAACCACCAATTCATTGTCTTTATCTTTGAGTGTCTGTTTTTTGTTTTGTTATTTTTTAAGATTCCAATGTTAAGTGAGGTCATGCAGTCTGTCTTTCTCTGACTTGTTTCACAATTAGTTAGCATAATGTCTTTAAGGCCTATCCGTATTATTGCAAATGGATTATTCAGCTTTAAAAAAGAGAAATTCTGTCATTTACAACAATATGGATAGACCTTGAAGGCATTGTGTGTGTCTGTCAACTTCTTTATCCATTTATCCATCAGTGGACACTTAGGTTGTTTCCACGTGATGACTGTTATAAGTAATGATGCATTGAAAGTAAGAGTGCTGATATCTTTATGAGCTAGTGTTTTTATTTCCTTTGGATAAATACCTAGAAGTAGAATTGCTGGATCATATGGTGAATTCTGTTTTTAATTTTTCAAGGAACCTCCATACTGTTTTCCATAGCTACTGTACTAATTTACATTCCCACCTGTAATGCTCAAGGATTCCCTTTTCTCCACATGGTCAACACTTGTTATCACTTTTGTTTTTGATATTACCCATTCTAATGGGTGTGAGGTGATTTTGATATGCATTTCTTTGATGATTAGTAATGTTGAACACCTTTTTATGTCCCTATTGCTATTAATGTATATCTTCTTTGGAAAAATATCTGTTTAGATCATCTGTCCAACTTTAAAATGAGATTGTTTCCTTAGTCTTGAGTTGTGTATAGAAGAAACATATTAGTTGTTAAACTTAGATAAATATATTCTAACTTACGCCAATATAAAAGGTTTTTTGAATAAAATAGATTATAATTTTAAAATGTCCAGATGTTTAAATCCCAGTATCTGTCTTGATTATTTTGATTTCAAGTATTTCATTCTAAAGTGAAAGCATAAACTCATTTTTGATAAGGTATTTGTAATCTAGAACCAATTGATAAAAACTTTAGGTTTGTGGGCCAAATAGTCTTTGTCATTAGTACCTACTGCTTCCACTGTAGTGTGTGAGCAGCTATAGACAATAACAAATGGGTATGGCAACATTACAATAAAACTTTATAAAAACAAGCAGCTGGCTCACATGCCATAGTTTATCATATCATGATCTAGTGCCAAAACCTTCATTTTTCTGAAATGCAGAAATAAATACTAATAAAATATTGGACTTAAATTTTTTCTTTTAATATATGACTCACATAAATAATTTTCAAGGGCTTTTAAAATTCAAGCCTAAAATCTTCATATATATGTAAAGTTAAGGATAGAATTTAATTGCTCCTTAAATATTTCTAGTATTATGGAGAAACTGTGGCCCACTGTTTCTAATAACTTCATATTTAAAAACTACATATATTTAAAAATAATAATAGTATGTACTTATTACAAAAAGTACAAGTATCCACAGGTAAAGTAGAAAATGAAAGTTTATACTTTTCTTAGTCTCATTTTCCAGAAATACTTTTAATAACTAGTTTATATTCTTTTAGGTGTTTAAACATGTAAATGAGATCATACTATATACTGCTCTGCAATTAAAAAAAAATTTTATTTCTTAAAACATGAAAATATAAGCTGAACATGTTTGTGGAAGAGATTTTGAGTATAGTGTCAGGAAGGACTCCTAGGAAGAGCATACTTTTCTGGCAATCTGCTTATTTCCCTAAGGTGCTTTTGCTTTTCTTAGGTTCTTTCCTTCTAATCTCAAAATACATCGGTACTTTTCTCTCTCTTGTTCTGTGTTCTGTAGCGTCATATTTTAGAGATAATTTTATAAACAAGGCTACAAGAATTAAGTAGCTTGCCTGAGGTTACAGAGCCTGGTTAGTGGGAGATTAGGGAAAAAAACTTGAAGCACCATATATTAATGTGAATATATTATAGATTATTTTCTTCCTATTGAAAACAAAGTTTAGAAATTAACATTTTTTTTGTTTTTAAATAAGCTATGAAACACCACAGAAGTAGAGCTTATAAAGTGAAAAATAGAAGTAGAATTGCTTCGCTAAAGAATATACACATTTAAAATTTTGAAAATTATTGTCACAAGCTTAAACTGTTTCGGTGTCCTGTTTTCAGATTGTGGGAGTGCTCATAGCAACATTTGGATTTAGAAAATTTTAGAGATTTAGGTACATTTCAAATTAATAAAGTACTTCCAGGATTATTAAACTTATTTAAAGGATTCACTTGAATTTTAGCTTTATTTGGTCATATGGCAGAATATAAAGCATTTGAGTGAGCAGAACTGATATATCCCTGTGTAAAATTTTTAAAATTTTGAGATATTTATCAGAACATCACTCACTGTCTAATTATTTCATATATTCTGTGTCTCTGTGTATTAGTTTCCTAGAGTTGCCGTAACAAAGTACTACAAACTAAGTGGCTTAAACAACAGAAATGATTGTCTTACAGTTCTGGAGGCCAGAAGTCTGAGATCAAGGTGTCAGCAGGGTTGATTCCTTCTGAGGGCTGGAGGGAGATCTGTTCCTTGCCTTTCTCCTAGTTCTTGATGGTTTGCTGGTAATCGTTGTTGTTCCTTGACTAGAAATACGTCTCTGTAATGACATTTTCCCTGTTTCACTTCACATAGTGTTCTTAAATTACGTCTCTCTGTGTCCAAATTTCTTCCTTTTATAAGGACAGCAGTCACATTGAATTAAGGACTTCTCTGATGACTTCATTTTAAGTTAATTACATCTGTAAGGACCCTATTTCCAAATAAGGTCACATTCTGAGATACAGAGGACTATGGTTTCAAGATATCTTTTTTGAGGACACAGATTAAACCATAACATTGCTCATAACCATGATTGGATCATACAGTCACTCAGTCCCTTTCTACTGCATAATAGACTCTTGTTTTTTAGTGACTATAGACCACAGTATACTAAGGAGAGAATGAGACATACAGCTAAGCCAGAGAAGTCTTTCTAGGGAAAGAGGGCAAAAGTAAAAGGTGAGAGGCAGTGTCCAGAATCCAGGAGGTTTATACAGATGATGAAAAGGTTAGCAGCGAAGGTTCCAAGCCTACCGATTAGATCACAAGATACAGGAGCTAAAATATCGAGCAGTATTATGTAATCTGTAGAAGATTATGTAATCTGTAAAGATTATAGTATTATGTAATCTGTAAAGATCCTCTTTTGAGGACTTAATAAATTTTGCTATAGAGACAAGTCATAAAATATAATTAAAAAAAACAGTTGAAAATCTAAAAGATTAAGTTAAAAGATGCTCCTGGCAGTATCATTATCAATTAATTACAGTTTTTTCAGAAGGGCGAAAGCTTTTTTTAAATTAGAATTGCTAGTAATGGCTTTATAGAGAAAGCAGCATTTCACCTGGACATTGAAAGATGGGTAGAATTTGAATAGGAAACTAGCTTACAATGAGGAAAGGGCAAACAATGAAGAAAGGGCAAAATAAGAGACTTTAGTGTAAAGTATTACAGCAAGAAGGAACACATCTTCACAAGAGATGAATGATCTGAGTTTGATCAGTGATTAGGTAGAAAGACAAGAGTACTTAGGTATAAGCCCGTGGTCAGAGAAGAAGTATAGAATTACATTGATATCAGTAGTTTTTTAGTGCAGCAGGACCAAAAGAATAAACCTTTGGGAGACTTATAGTATGCTTTGTGCCTTCACTGAAGTGCTATCCAATTTTTATCCTAAGGTCTTTGGTCATTTATGGGTCACTTTGATCTTTCTCTGTCTCTTTTCTAGTTTTAAGACTTCTTCCTCTCTACATGTATTCTTTGTCATTTTTTTTCTACTTTCTGAGGCATCTCATTCCCATGTGTATTCCATTAGTTCCTTAAGCATCTTCAGTCACTCTTTCATTTATCTTCCTTTCTGTCTTCTAATTTACTTGGGTTGTTCGTGTCTTTCACTTCTATTTAAACTTATTTTTCTTTCTTAGTAAAATGTTTCTACTTCTGTTGTTGTCAAGCATTTCAAGTGAGTGTTTTAAATTATCTTGTTTTGTCACCATTTCATCTTACTTTCACAGTGATATATTAATTTAGAATCTTTAAAGGTCAGTTAGTGGAAATCTTATTGAACTCATGGACACAGCTGGCTCCTCATCCTATTCTAAAGCTGATTAAAGGTTTATCACACATCATTTGGACTTAGTGTATGATAAATATTCAGAGTATATCTTGCTATCAGAAGACTGTCATCATTATTACGAATTCTTTTCCCTTTCCCGGCAGACAAAAACAACAAAATATAAAACTACTTTCTCTCTGATATCTCTTAGTGAATGGTTAACTTCATTCATATAGTAGCTCCTTGCCATTGTGTAGGCTTAGATTTGATTTTTTTAAAATTTATTTATTTTAATTAGTTTCAAGTATGCAGTACATTCGTTAGACATCTATACAGTTCATAAGATGATCCCCCCCAGTTCCTCCCTTCTTCCCCTAGCCCTCCACCTAGCCTATATATTAATGCTAACTGCATTCCCTGTGCTGTGCTCCCCATCCTCATGACCATCTATCAATTACTAATTTGTACTTCTTTAACCCTTCACCCCATTCTCCCAGCCCTGCAACGCTCCTCCCCTCTGTCCGTCATTTCTGTTTTTGTTCCTTAGATTCTGCATATAAGTGGTATTTATCTTTCTCTATTCTATTTACAAAGTAATAATTATTTAGTGTCTTGTTTTTTCATGGATACTGGCAGAAGACATAGATGTCCTGGGTCAGAGACAAAGAACTTAGTTATACACTACACAGGAAGCAGCATGAGCATCAGCATATATGCATTATTTTTCCCTTGCTTCCATGTCCCACGAGGGTAGTACAGAGGGACCCAGATGAATGCTATGTATGCAGTGGGTTTGTGTTGCAGATAAGGAACACTGAGTTTGAAGAACCCTCCATTTTATCATCAACAGGAAGCTTACTCGCTCTTTGTTCCTCAGGGAGACATTACCTCATTTCTCAAGTTTGGTAGCTGTAAATACAACTCTGAGAAATGACCTAAGTAACCATACTGAGTAGTCTAGGTCTTGCATTCTTGGCATATAAGATCCTACAAGAAGTGTAGGTGCACATGAGAGCCACGAAGGAATGTCTCCCAAAATCTGGAACCCTGACCATCATCCATTATTTTTCTGTGACCCACCATATCTAGTTATTTCCAAGACTTAACTCTTGTAAACAACCAGCCCACTAGACCAGACCATCATAATCGTGCCTCCTAACATCTCTTTCTTGCCCTTTCCGCCCTCCATTTCCCATTTCCCCCTTTCTAAAACAACAATTGGCCATCACACGGAACCTTCAGTGGTTCACCACTGAAAGTTTAAATTCTTTACCACAGTAACCATGGATCTACATGATCTGGTTGAATCTCTTCTTTTACTATTTCCCTTCTTTTCTTTGTACTCAAACTAGCCATAGTGAACAGTATAAATTCTGTAGGCACCTCTTTCATTCTTGTTCTTTGCTCTTCTGGAATGCCCCCTATCCATGGACAGGATTCTGTTCTCTGTGAGTTGGTATCTCTGTAGTGGAATTTCTTTTTCTACAGCCTATGCTGATGGTTTGGATTAAATCCTATCTTTTTGGCCAACGTACATATTTTTACCATCTTCAGTGCTTTTCTGGACTCCATCAATTAGTACAGTGTATTTTACTATCCAGTTTTTAATGATTCAGTATAATCTAAAACCTCACTGAATTAATATGTAGTACTTACTTTCATCTGATTGTTTCCTATGTATGTTTTCTCTCAAACTAGATTGAAAATTTATTTTGCTGGGATTAACATGACAGTTAATTGTTATATACTTTCAATATTGTAACTTAAGTTCCTTTGGGGTTCAAGATCAATTACCCAAATATTAGATTCTGTTTTATGGGCAGTAGTATTTTAGTTTATTTATTTAAAGAAATTTTTGATAGGAATTTCAAGTTTGGGTTATATAGAGAACTTTTAATAGGTATTGTTACTGATACAGTGTCACAATAAATTGTTTTATAATAGTGAGTGTTTTTTTTTCCCTGTAGAATGGCAAGGCTAAATTCATTGGTCTATAATTAAACTACTTTTTTTTTTTTTGCTGTACTTTTACAGGCATATACTAGTGTCTCTAAGGCTTCACTTAGCCTTGCCGATCACAGAGAACTTGGAAAGATGATGAATACAATAATTTTTCATACAAAAATGGTGGATTCCTTGGTGGAAATGTTGGTGGAAACATCAGATCTCTCCATATTTTGGTACACTGTAATTTTTAAATACTTTTAGTATCCAAAGATACCTTTCTTGACTTTTGTTTTTCTTTTTAATATTACTATGGTCCTTAAGACAGTTCAGTAATAGTAAACGCAAGAATAAAGGGAAGAGTAGACAACTTGCTAACAAAAACTTACCAAGTTGGGATTTTATGTCTATTTTTAATTATTAAGAGCAACTCTTTCTGGTGTGAATTTATTTTACACATTTTTTGAGGAAATGAAAAAGTCACTTCAAATTGTCTTAAGCCCTCTTGCATCATTAGATGAAGGGGAAATAAAATGTGGATCAGGGTTAAATAGAGCAAATGTTGGAAATAAAATTCAAATAATTTCACTCCACAGTATTAGACATTAATATTGTGATAATGTTACTGCTCCCTCCATTATGCTTCACTCTCCTTTCTATCATAGATTCTTTACTTATACTTAGTAGTTGACAAGTGTTTGCCCCTTTCTCCCCACATAATCTCCTTGAATAAAGTCATGTTTTAATTTCCTTAGTGTTTAACATAATAGCTACTTAATAAATGTTTGAATGAATACATGAACCTGATTATGATTAAACTGTAAACAATGGAGCCAGAATTCACATTCAAGTATTCTGGCTCCAAACTTATACAATATCAATGCTATGTCTGCTTCTTAGCCTTTTTTCCTTTAGAGAAACAGATTGAAATAACCTAGTATGTCTCTTTATTTCTAAAATGCCAAGAGAAGAACCTCAGTGGACGTTGATTTTCATTTCTGTGTACTGAATGGCTGTCACTACGAAAAGCCTTTCATTGCTTTGATTTTGGAAAATAACCCAGACCACACTGATTTTGGCAGTTTGTTAGGTTGCTTTAATTGCAGTACTGCAGAAGAACTCCAAATTACCAGGCAGTGAAGACATCAGGATCTTTTAAAGGAACTCATAAAACACAATTTATATGTCAAATTTACAAGAATTTTAAAGATTATTTGGAACCCTATACTATTGTCTGACCCAAAGACTTCCTTGGAAAGAAAATGGAACATTTTATGTTAACATATTTTTGAACTGTAGAAGAGTTCCTCTTGTTAAAGGAGACAGCAGTTAGAAAGTCCTCTTCCCTTAGAAATGAAAGCAATTTCAGTAATATTTAAAATTTGTAATTTTCTGTTATTTAACTAATTTTTTTCTATTTTCTCATAATCGCATTCTTTATTATACCCAAAATAAAAACATGTTTATCTTATTATTCTGATATATGTTATATTTTATTGACTCATATTCTTTAACGTCTCTTAAATCTGGAAGTAACTTAAAACTGGTGGCGTGTCATTGTTTAATTTGACAATGTTTCTCTTGTACATAAAATAGTGGGGTTTTTTTTAGTGGTTCTTAAAATCGATAGTGACTTAGCTTTGCTGAAATTTGATGATGTAAGATTTGAATGTCATATTCTTTTGCCATAGATATGGTTTATTTTCTGCTTAAGTTTTTATTTTAAAATTTGTTACTGTTATACAAATAATATTTTTATTACTCTGGAGTGAATATTGGTGTGTAAGAAATACCCTGGCAATAAAACTTTTCTCAAGGTAATAAATCCTACCAAATGGTAACTTTCATTCACTTTAATCAAATTAACTGTAAAGCACTATATCATGGATATTTTAACTATAAATATTGTGATTCTAATTTTGTAATTTGTTTTTTTAATATAGTTTTTATAGTCGTGCTTTCGAGAAGATGTTTCAGCAGTGTTTGGAGTTACCTTCTCAGTCAAGATACTCAATTGCATTTCCACTACTTTGCACTCATTTTATGAGTTGCACACATGAACTATGTCCAGAAGAGGTAATTTCAGAGTAATACTGTGATTTATATGGTAGGCAGAATAAGCTAAAACAGACTTATAACCAACCAAGTGTTAACAAAGTCTAATTACCTAATTTAGCTTCCTACCTAATATATCTCTATACAGAATTGGAAGAATGCTTGAATAGATAGATGTTTGGATGGTTGGATAAATTCACATACATGTTTATAAGAACATATAAAGTAACTTTATTAAAGTAAATAGTGGGTCAGGTATAATACTAATGGTAAAGTTATACAATAATTGATTTTGTATGCTTGCTTTTCCTATTAAACTATCATTGAAAAGACTTGAAAATTGAATGTAGCGATTAGTGACTAAACATAAACATGTCAAAGAGGAATTTCTCTGACTCGTCATAGAATAGCTATAGTAAGTAAAATCTAGATTTGCTGGTATTTATAAAACATACACAGGCATGCAGGCACTCAGAGTTATTGTGTGATTGAGATACTTAGTAATTTTGTTGATACCAAGTATCTATCAAAAATGTACTCAGTATTTCTTCTAATCTTTAGAGAAGAAATATCACTTTGTAAATGGATAATATATATATTAAAATTAAATTGTTTAACTTAGTGTTGAAATCCTTTACTTAGAACTATAGAACTTGTAGTAAAGAAACTTAACAGGTAGCAGTAGCATTAGTAATATCTTTAAGCATTGGATAACATCTTGCAGAATTGTATTCCAGTATTACATTGGAAGCAGACTCTGAGAAAGAGATTAGCTTGAAGGAAGTTTATTAAGGGAATACTTTTAGAATTAATATGCAATTAATAGATTTATAGAATTTCTAGATTCAATAGATTTCCCCCACCAAGGTTTATACCTAAGATATACTATTAATATTTTTCTTTACCATTATCCTTCCCATTAAATCACCCATAAAATCCTCTTAATTTTATTAACATGGTATCATTTCTTGAATCCATTCTCTTTCCATCGCTTTTGTCAGTATTGTAGCTCAGATATTCAATATTCCCCCTTCACTCCCTTCCACTCCTGACCCATGGATGTTGCCGTTTCCCCTTAAGAACTATATCTCTGAAAATGGGACGTCTCCTCCTACACACTCACTGTGTACACCTGGAGCCTGGCGCCCAGATATTCAGTATTCTTTATATGTACTACTGAATAATTTTCCTGTCTTCAGTCTTTCTGCTTTTAAGAGTCTCTCATACAGTGCCACCAGAGTACCTATTTTCCTTCTTAAAGAATCATCAGTGTTTCTCTGTTGCATATGGAGAAAGCTAGGCATTTAAAAGCCTCAACAATCCGATCTCTACTCCATTCTTTTTTATTGTCTTTTTTTTTTTACATTGTGATTAAAAAAATACATGTATGTATAACATTAAAATGTGCCATTTTAATTATTTTTAAATGTACAGTTCAGTGGCATTAATTACCTTCACAGTATTGTACAACCATCTCCACTATTCATTTCCAAAACTTTCATCACCCCAAGCAGAAACTCCATAAGCATTAGGCGGTCACTCCTCATCCTTCCTGCCATTGGTAGCTTCTGCTTTCTGTCTCTATCAATTTGCCTATTTTGGATAGTTCATATAAGTGGAGTCATTCAATATTTGTCCTTTTGTGTCTGGCTTGTTTCACTTAGCATAATATTTCAAGTCTCATTTATGTTATAGCATGTATCAAACTTCCTTTTTATGGTTAGACAATGATCTGTTATATGTATATACCACATTTTGTTTATCTACTCATCTATTAATGGACTCTACCCTCATTCTTGTCTTCAACTTTCCACTCCCTACTCATTAACTAGCCTACTGCATGCAAACCTTACTATTTTGTCTACTTTTTGGCCCCCTAAAGGCTTTTCCTCAAACATAAAGTTCATTTCACTGCACCTCTACCTGTTGTACTCTTCCCTTTTCTTCAATAGTCAGCTTAAATCCCACCTTCTCCAAAAAGATTTTTAGTATTCCTCTGGTTAGGATTTGTCCTTCTTTTTTTTTTTTTTTACCATATTTTTATAGTACTTTTTATCATTATTATAATGTCTCCCATCTACCTTATATCACTTATTTTAATGTTTATGCCTCATTTAGTTGGTTCTTGAATAGGGCAAGACTCAATTCTTATTAAATAATTAAAACAGGTAATTAATAGTATGTTTATATTTATATAGTATGTTTATATTTTTAACAGTGTTTTTATAGTTAATAGAACCATAAAATTTATGTAGCGTTCTCTTATCTTGCATCTGATTGCTACGACAAAGTGACAACATAGTACTGCTGATAATTATTCTTAGTTTAATGATGAAGAAATTCTTTGGTGGACTGATTTTTTTTTTCTCCGTATAATCATGTAGCTAGTAAAGTAGCACTGTTCTGTTTTTCATTTAGCTAATTTGGTAAAGACTGTTATTTTCTAGCTGCCTTGTTAAATTATATCCTGTGATAAAAAGACACAGTCTCTACCCTTAACAAATCCATTATCTGATGATCTGTGCAGTGGTAGGAATATACATGGGACACTTCAGTACCATTGAGGGAACTAACTTAAGTGAGGATAGAGTAAGTTAATATGCATAGTTCTGGCTTTATAATTTTAGTTTTAGCCATTCAACTTATTTAGATCAGAGATATTATATAAAAAAGCCTCCAGAACAACAACTTAATGCTGAGGCCACATTTTTGAGCTGGAATGCTTAAAATAAATTTGCAGAAAGAGTACCTTTTGAACTAAATTTGAAATTTATACTCTGCTAGGTCAGCAGGACCCCAGAATAATGGCAGTACTAATGTGTTTATCTATCTGTAACATGAG
Source organism: Macroglossus sobrinus (assembly GCA_004027375.1). Taxonomy (NCBI): domain Eukaryota; kingdom Metazoa; phylum Chordata; class Mammalia; order Chiroptera; family Pteropodidae; genus Macroglossus; species Macroglossus sobrinus. Next base: position 190,012 of record PVKZ01000143.1, read on the forward strand.
TATAGTAGTTTACTCATCTTTTCCAATCTCATTTGTATAAAAATCTTCCGTATGCTGTCTCCTAGATTTTTAACTTCAGCGCAGACCTTTCCCTTCAGTTATAGATTTTCTTTATAGCCATCTGAAATGTAACATGTCCACGATAGAACTATTTAATCTTCTTGTTATCCCAACCCCTACCTTGGAGCATTTTTTGGCTTGGGCTCTACCTTTATATGTACCCAAACTCCTGCCTCTTCTCCCCCTGACCAAGCCACATCATCTTTTGCCTGGATTATTATAGTCTCCTAAGCAATCCCTATGCTTCTGCCGTTGTCCTCCTAAAGTCTGTTCTCAGTACTGCAGATAGAAGCAGAGGGCAGATTACAGAGAGACTTGTGACATGTTAGGAACCTTTGTTTGTTTGTTTTTTTCTAGTCTCAGCATTTCTGAGCTGTTGGAGGAGTAAATCAGATCTGTATTTTAAATAAATTAGTCTAGTAAATGTGAAGCGGTGCTAGTTCAGTGTTCTTTTTTAGGAAGAAGAGACAGTGAGAGATGTTTTATCTTGCAGGAGTCAGAATTTGGTTAAACAGAACCTCAAATGTTTATAACTTGAAATCTTTCCTTAAATGAACCTGTATTTAATTGTATTTGGCCTGTAGATATATCCCTTTTAAAGTTTTAAAGGGCATTTTAAGTAAAACACATTGTAAGGTATCATGATAAATCTAGAAACATTTATTTTGCATGTTTAAATATTTCCATATTTTATTATGTTACCTTAATTTCAGCAGTGTAAAAATATGCTGTCTATGTGTATGTTTTTTATACAATTAGGGGTAGTGAGGGAAGGAACGCTCTTTAAAATATCTCTGTTAAGTTTTACAGCTGTGTAGTACACAGTTTTACAATATTATATACTCAACATTCCAGTTGCCATTGACAAGGAAAACCTGTTAAACTACTGTAAAACCCACCATAACAAAAAAGATACAGAATACTATAGATAGAGGTAGATGGATTTGAGTGTGCTTATGGGTCTACATATGCAGATATAATCTAAAAATTAAATGTAATGTTCTTTTTCTTTATTGTGATCAGAAAATCCATGCTCAGCTTATTTTCTCTCCCAGGATGGGGGCGGGGGCTGTTTGATTTTAGGGAGTTGAGTGTCTTGTGAATTTCTTTGTTTTACCAACTGATTTCTAACAATTTTATTTAAATATTCAAGCTTTTCTTTTTTGTTTATGCACTAAAAAGTTGTTTGTTGTGTCAAGATTTTTATGTATATATATGTATGTAAATATATGTGTATAAATCAAGTAAGATTACTGTAAATAAATGTATTCTTTCACATCTTACGTTTGATAAGGACTTTGTGGAATTTGAAAATTAAATTGTTTCTCATGTAAAGGAAAATACTGTTTTAATATTTCTTCCAGTCCTACTTTACTTGTATAATCAGCAAGTACTTATTTTATGTCAATTCTGCACCAATACAGTATAGTAGATTGTTACGAGATAAAAGAAATTTATAACACTTCCCACCCCCATTCCTGATGGTAGAATAAATTTTATTTTCTATGTTTTTAAAAAAATTTTAATTCAAACTACTTTCTTATAACTTTTATTTATTTTTTTATTGTTTATTATCGTGCCTTAACAGCGACATCATATTGGAGATCGCAGTCTTTCCTTATGTAATATGTTCCTGGATGAAATGGCCAAACAAGCTCGAAATCTCATCACTGATATTTGCACAGAACAGTGTACTCTTAGTGACCAGGTAATAATTTATTTGTTTCATTATAGGTAGTAAATTTTTGTAAAAAGGCAAGAAAATGATCTGTTAGCCAGTTATTTTTTAATTTTTTGTTTTTTTTATTATCAAAATCTCAGTAAAGCTCATTACCTCTGCTTGTAAGCTCCATTATCAGGTTTTTTAAAATTGTCACTGTCTTTAGGATTGCTTACAGTTTAATATCCAACCCCTAGCTTGGCATTGAAGTTCCTTCCTGATAGTTCAAACCTCTCTATCCTACCTGCACTTTATGCTTCATCACCTAGAAGTGTCCTAAGATAGTTTTGTTCTTCATAGGCCATTTTCCTTCCAGTAACATGATCTTTTTTATTTTTTGCTTCCCTCTTCTGTTTTTACTTATCTTTTAAACTACAGTCTTCATAGAACTTCCTCTATGAAATGTGTCTTCACATATGGTTGATTTATTTCTTTTTTCCAGCAAGCTATGTGAGCTCCCTAAGTTAGCTAGCAAGGTAAACTCTACTTTTTACTCACATCTCCATTCTTAGTGCTAGCATTATATTTCCTACATAGTCTGCATTCAGCTAAGGTTTATTTCAATAGTTAATATGTTTTCAAAGTAATTGATATCTTCTAAGATTTCTTTCTTTTAAAATTTAGTTGCTGCCCAAGCATTGTGCCAAAACCATTAGTCAAGCAGTGAATAAGAAGTCAAAAAAACAAACTGGTAAGAAAGGAGAACCTGAAAGGGAAAAACCAGGAGTTGAGAGCATGAGGAAAAATAGGCTGATAGTGACCAAGTAAGCCCTTTACTTTTACTACATCTTTTTTTTTAAATATGGCATTACTACTGAGAACATGCTAGTAATTGTGATAAATTCATTTCTCAGTCATCAGTTTTGTTCTGTTTTACTTTGTTAGCTTTTGTGAACTTGATTAGCAAGTTAGTGCTTATTTCATCCCAAAATACAGATTTTTGATTTCTGAAGAAAGTGGATGTAATAGACAATATATTGTCTTTATATATAGAATATTGAAGGCCAAGAATCTGTCTAAAAATTTAGGGGGTACACTATAAGCAGTCTTTTATTTTCAACTTACTTAAAATTAGATATCTGAGACCTTATTTTTGGAATGTTTCATGTATTAGAACATACCTGATATTATTTTTAAATGGATATATAAGGATAAGTAGCATTCAGGCCTCTTTGGAGGGAGGCATAAATGGGAAATAATGGTTAAACAATTTTTTGTTTAGAATAAAAATTTCCTACTTTCTCACTTTCTGCATTGAGGAAGCTATTTGCCATTTAGCAGATAACTTTCTTCCTCCACAACAGAAAGTTAAGCAGGAATTGGAAATGATTGTCTTTATGGTGTGAAATAAGCTCGCCTCTTGTATATTAAGTCAATATAGTCATCTAAATATAGAAACATATGAATGATGCTATCTTTAGGAAATTGCTCTCACATGTTAGTGATATTCTTAAAGATTTTGAACTTAATCAGTTTAGGAGAGGAATTGAATTCTGTAATTATCCCCAAATAAGGTTTGGTATATTTATAAAATTAATTTTGTATTTCTCTAAAGAAATGTTGAACATTTTATTTACTGTTTATTAATGTTTTTTTCAGCCTTGATAAATTGCACACTGCACTTTCTGAGTTGTGTTTCTCTATAAATTATGTACCAAACATGGTGGTTTGGGAACATACCTTTACTCCACGAGAATATTTGACTTCTCATCTGGAAATCCGCTTTACTAAGTAAGAAAAAATATACACTGTTTTTGTTTGATGGTTCAATTAATGAGTGTTGTATTTATTTCTCATATCTATATAATGTCAACTTTTATGAGGAAAGCATTAGTAAAACTGGTGCAGTATACAAAATAATAAACTGGGAAGTATAAAGAATAGGGAATGGAGAATTACTTAAATTACCCATATTTGTGTTCCATGCTTGTTGTTAACTATTCGTGACACTGGACAAGACAATTAATCTCTGTGAACTTCAGCTTCCTCATATCCAAAATGAGAAGATTGGAGCAAATAAGTATATTTCATTTGGCAGATGGCAATCTAAGAGGGTCATGAAATCAATTTAAAAGGTTATAGTAAACATTTAAAAAAAAAGAGGGAGGAAGGAAAGAAAGAAGTAGAAAAAAATCTGTACACTGAACATAGTAAGTATAAATAATCCTTCATGAAACTTTTCAATTATGTGTATGTATATGCATACTGAGTTGTGATGCTGGCTACATATCTTAATGGATATCACATTCAGATGTTTGAAAACCTCAGGACTAGATGAACTCTTAAGTCTTTTCTGGATTCAAATGTATGTTGTTATGCCAATAGAATTCTAGACTCTTGAGGCAGTCAATTCTAATTAGAGTTTTATAAGTTTTATGTACACACACACACACGTATGTATATAAACGTTTCTTGAAATAATATTACATGCAATAAGTCAGAAACCTTTCTACTTTGTTTCTTAATCCTTTTTCTAAACTTAAACATTTATTTAAGAAAATATTGATTGATTTGACAAGTTTTTCTTGAAAGCCTTAAAGCAATATATGAAATAAAATTTTGCCGAAGATTTTCCAGAGTTTTGTAGTTATTAACAAGTAAGTAGTGTTTGTGTTATACGCATAAAGTTGTGTTAAGTACTATGAGTAGTAAATGAAACAATATAAAGCTTAGAGCTATAGTTAGTGAGACGACTACAACGATTAGAAAATAGAATAAGTGGGCACCAAATTAAATATTAAGTTATCAGTTGATTAGGGAAGAGCCTGGTATTGAACAAAGACTGTCTTTTGCTCTCCTTTAGTGAGGCAGGCTTTCTGACAGGGAAACCCAGAATACTATAGTATTCAGCCCAAAGGGGAATTATGCAGTCTAGTATTTATTATTCTCAACTAGGTTGGGGTAGTAGAGTGGCAGGTGGAAGGTAGGATTTCGTTTACAGCTTCCTTGTTTTTCTTCTGTAAACATGCAGTCTGGTTCATTAATCCGTGGAGAAGCAGGCATTCTTTTTACCAAACATCTACTTAGTGATCAGGATCAAGGCAAAGCTGTAAACTACTTTACCTGAGAAAGATTTTTATGCCAAGACAAATAACTTGTGAGTATTAGTTGGTTGATTTTAGTTGATCACTTGAGCACATTATTAGGACTTAGGGGCTATATGTAAGGATAGCATTTTTGTCTTGAGTTGGTCTTGTGGGATCATTTCTAGTGATGAGGTTTGTTGTCTTTAAAGATTTGTCCATCTAAATACAGTTTAAGAGCTTTAGAAATCTCATGCTCAGGGAGTTTCAAAGAAGGTAAAATAGGGGTGGCCAGTGTAGGAACTACTTTAAATATTTGTGTTTCTTTTTAGGCTCATATAGTTTCTTGTGATATAAACCAAATATAACTGTTTTATGTGCTGTGAGTGATTAAAGAACAATAAAGTTTTGTTTGTTGCCATGTTTTGACTGTAATATATTTTGCTGAGAAGTAGCACTGAGTCAAACAGATGTGGGATCAAACTGTAGACCCACCAATTTCAAAGTGACCTTGATCAGTTTACCTGAATTCTTAGCCTTAGTTTTTTTCATCTGTGAAATGTGGTAATAACAACTACATAGTAGGGTTATTAAATATGAGAATTACGGGTAATATATATAAAGTTGAAAAAAATTACTAGCACATAACAGTGTCAGATGAATTCAAGCTATGGCCTAGTAGTCATAGTATTTGGTACAGACAGTATTTCATGTTAAAAGAATTTATCCTTAAATCAGATTAGAATTTTTCTAATCACTTGCATTCCCATTTCATCATACTTTTTAGATATTCATCTTTTTTAGGCTGTTTCTTAAGAAGATAATGATAGTAATTTCATGGCTTTGTATCAAATTGTATTTGAAATTAATTTTATTGCTTATTTAATATTAGAGATCAGTAGATTGAATGGCCTATTTACATAAATGTAGAAGTTAGAGCGCTTTTTTAAAATCTTTTTTTCCCCTAGGTCAATTGTTGGAATGACTATGTATAATCAAGCCACACAGGAAATTGCAAAACCATCAGAGCTTCTAACAAGTGTCAGAGCATACATGACTGTACTCCAATCGATAGAAAACTATGTGCAGATTGATATTACAAGAGTATTTAATAATGTTCTTCTTCAACAAACACAACATTTAGACAGTCATGGAGAGCCAACCATTACAAGTCTATACACAAATTGGTAAGGAACACATTTAGAAATTTGTAGTGATGTAAAGTTTCTTTGTAATGAACTACTTGGGAAAGTTATTTTTTTACGGATAAGTGCTCATTCATGTTATCAGTCAACTTAAAATTATATACAGGAATGTATATAAATTCCTGTAAAAAATAAATTTTGAATTAAACAGTTTCTCCTTGTTATAAATTTACTTTTCTCCTTAGGTATTTGGAAACTTTGTTACGACAAGTCAGCAATGGTCATATAGCTTATTTCCCTGCAATGAAAGCATTTGTGAACTTACCTACAGAAAATGAATTAACATTCAATGCAGAGGAGTATTCTGACATATCAGGTAAATAATACTATGACACGCTTTGGAGAATGAAGAAAGACTGATTCTTTTGACTTTGATTTTGTTACGACTAATTTCATTCAATTATATGCATACTCACACATTATATCACAGACTTACCTATGCATATGTGTTACTATTTTTTACTCCAGAGACTTTTCTCAGGATTTTTGCATTAATATTTTGTCTCTATAATGGAACGTTTCAATGTTAATGTTCATTTTCTTGAAGTATTTGCTCTGTCAAAGTGTAAAATGAATTACATTTTTTTTTCAGAAATGAGGTCATTATCAGAACTGCTAGGACCATATGGTATGAAGTTCCTAAGTGAAAGCCTTATGTGGCATATTTCATCGCAGGTTGCTGAACTTAAGGTAATACAGTCTTTATCACTTTTAGTTTATACACATTAATTCCTGAAAAACAGCTAGCCTAGAATGTTAATTACTTTTACCTGATATGAAAGTTCTCATGTGAATGAAATTGTAGAGCTAGCATGTCTTTCAGTAGCACCTTCATTTTGTTCTGCTTTACAAATGAAAAAACTAAAAGCCTAGGGAGGTGAGTTGACTTGCTAAAATGGGTACTAAAACCCAGATTTTTTTGTCTTTTGATCTACCTTTTTTCTCTTGTACTATAATGCTTTTCTTTGAATGACCGTGTTCAAAATCTAGCCAGAGTCATTTGTTTAAATTTTTAGTTTGAATATATTTATTTTTACAGTTATATAATATAAACATTATTAGGCTTAATGTTTTTTCTTATTATTAAGCAATCTTTTAAATTACCTTAACGTCCTTTTAAGCTGGATGAAAAATGTGTTTAGAATACTTAGCATTTTAATAAAGATGTAAAAGAGCTAAAGTAGCGGCATTTTAAATAACTTTTTTAAAGCCTTTTAAAAATAAATATTCCAGTGTTAAGGTGATTTGTATTAAATGAGTCTGTGTGTATAATAGTTGTCTAGTTTTCATAAGACTTCACCTAAACTTTTGAGCTTATGAACAGTATAGAAAAAACATGTTTTAAAATATATTTTTTTCTTTGTGAAAGTTTTTTGGTGTTTATTTATGCCTTGCATTTTTAATTACTTAAGAAAACAGGATGTTGCATTGATAAGTAGCTTGCATTTCAAATGTAGAACTTAGAGACCTAAATGTGGTCATCTGATTTACTGAAAATAAAGCAGATGTATAGGATAAGTCAATTCCTGCAAGGTTAGTAATATTTTGCTGAATGAATGAAATACATGGCAATAGTCAGCATGACTAAAAGGAGAGGCAATATTACCCAGTGGTTAAGAACTCAAGCTTTCAAATCAGGCTCTCCTGAAATGCAGTCCTGTTACTTACAAGCTTTGACTTGGGCAAAGTTTAAATTCACTAGGCTTTAACTTTGAGAGAATATGTGAGTTAATTAATACATGTCAAACACTTAGGTACTCAGCATAGTGCCTGACACACAGTAAGTACTGAGTAAATATTATTTTGATATTCATTATGTTATTGTCCTCTTATTCTTTTTTAGAAGAATGTTCTGCAATTCTTTTATAGAAGTCAACTTTTAGATACTTCATAGTGCAGATTTTTAATACACAAACTTTATACTTAATATGGTTTTAAATATACAAACATTGCAATGCTAGTTTTGATTTTTTACAAACTATTATTGGACTAATTTCACTGTGAATACATTATCTTTTCTGTACAACGTTCTCAGATAACAAATTTCTCATCTCCAGTTTATTTTGTATTTCTTTCGGTATGAGATAATATAAGAATTGTGGCTCACTAATTTTAGTTTTGCCAATTTGTTTTTATTACAACTGAATAAGTAGATACTTCTAGAATTGTCAGCATTTTTAGTGCCTCTTTGCTCTTTTATGTAGTGGATTGAATATATGTAATGTGGTTATAGAAATTAGCTTGTTTGGATCTCTCTGTATTCATATCTATGAGAGTTCAAAGGTATCCGATGTCCTTACAGTACTGGAAGGCTCCTTGTAGGATCTGGCTTTTCACTTTTCCTCACATCCTTTACTCTTCCAGCATGATGTGCTTACTTGTTGTATCACTTCAAAATAGTCTTTACTGAGATATTGTCTTAGCTCGCTTTCTTATAACATGTATTTTTCAAATGTCATTCTATCAAAATATCCTTCCTTAACCACACTTTTAAATATTTATTTATTTAATTTATTTTTATTATTATTTTTTATAATGATGACATTGGTTGACCAAAAAATCAGAAAGTTTCAGGTGTACAATTTGGCATTCATACCTTTTTTAAAAATAGCAAGCATCACTTCTTATTCTCATCATCCAGCTTTATGTGTATCTTACTTGTAACCTCCCATATTGTATATTTTGTTTATGCCACTCTCACTAGAATAAAAATTTAATTATAAAATTTTTTAAAACCTTGACACTGAATTAGTTTCCAACATAAGTAAATGCTTGGTAAATATTTGTTGGGTGCAAAAATAAAAATAGCTACTAGCTTTCTTGACTCTTTACTTTTGTCTAGGACTTTCTAAACTTTTCACATGTATTTTATTAAGTCCTCCATTAAGTCCTCCAAATTCTTAAAATTAGAGTTATCCCTATTTTACAAATTAGGAAAGTAAGACCGATTAAGATTAATTTGTCTAGGCTCACATGCTTAATAAGTGTAGAAACTGAAGTTTGAACCTATTTAGTCTTATCTAGCTCCAGTGCTTATATTAGTACCATGTCTTTAGGAATGGAAGGAATATTAGCAGTCATCTAACCCACCCTTATCTAATGCAGGAGCATATATATATTTCCAGGTAGATAATCTGGTCTTCTTGAAAATGAGGTAGTCTCATCAATTACTGCATATCTCTAGTTATGTTTGAGTCAATATCTAAACAGTAATTTTTGATTAGTTCTCATTCTTAGAAGAGGCAGAGACTATCTTTGACAAGATCACCCTTTACATGTTTAAAAACTTGTATATTACATTCCTCTTCCCCATGTGAAGTATATTCATATTCAGTCTTACTCTTTTCTGTAACATTCTCTCTTTTTGGTGTCACTGTTAGAGAATAGGGCCAATTCAGAATGAGACTAAATTTCAGCTGGAGATCTGAGTAGTGAGGGCGTACTTACCTATTCTGGATACTGTATTACTAATACAATTTAAGAGAGCATTAATACTTCTGGTAGCTCTATCAAACTATTTTCATATTAACTTGGAATCAGATAAGTTTTCTTGTTTTTTTACATAACTGACCTTAAACCATGGCTCTCCACATCTTAATTTTGTACAATTTATTTGTTGTTCTTTTAAAAATTTATTTGTTGGATATCGTTCATTATTTCTAGGTCTTTTTTGAGTTTAAATTTTATTAGTCTTCTAACCACTTTTATATATTTAACTGTCTTATTTGTGTCCTCAACTATTAATGTTATCAAATATATTCTTACTCTTGAAAAAGAAATGGAAGAAACTTGTGTTTTAACATTTCATTTCTTTGAGGGACTATATTTTCTTTCTCAGATAATTTTAAAATTTAATTTAAAGTCGATGTGATGATAGTATAAATAATGTTGACTTTTTTATGCCGTTGAATTTTATGATTTTAAGAGTATTTGTTGGCTGGATTCTTTTTCAAATATCTAATAATAAACCTGAGTCAAAAAGCCAGACCAAACAAACATTTTATGTAAGAGTTTGGAATCATCATCTTTGAGATATATGGGTATGTTAGCTTGAGTTTCTCTTTAAATGTAATATGCTCCCCAAACCAAGATTGCTTGGAACACTAAAACTTTCTCAAAAATTTGATTTTAATAACAGTTTTCTGTGATTATCCTTACTTTAGCTGACTTTTTATTTTACCTTCATAAAAATTTTTATATTTTATTAATGATTTAATGTTAGTTATAGGAAGACTTTTTTTTTAAAAGATTTTACAATATATTTTGGTGGTTAGGGGCTTTCATTTTTACTTTTCTGCTTCTCAGGTACTTTTGATGAAATATTTTTCAAAAGGCTTCTTCATATGGTTAACCATAAATATGAAAGCTTTTCATTTCTAACATTGTGACTTTATCATTTAGGATTCTTCAAAACATAGTCCTAAAATTCAGTTTTCTGGAATTGCACAGTGCTTTACAATAATTTTTTTAGAGGAAATTATTTTTAATACAGATTTCTCTGGATTCAAGTATTATTCAAGTATATTATTGATGTATTATTAAGAAGTGGAGAAGGTGTTATTTTTGACTTTGTAGTCTCAGCCTGTGTGTGAGGCATACACTTCCATGGGCATTCTTTTTTTTTATTACATAAGAAATCTGATAATATGATGTTTCAGATAGACAAGTTCAGTGGGTTGTATACCGTGCTGTCTCACTGTGGTAAATCTCCAGAAATACTCAGTCTGTGAATGATGATTCTAATTATTTCACATTTTTTAGTGTCCTATAAAATTACTTTTTAGAGAATAACCTAATATGTGAAATTACAGAAACAGACATATTACTTCCACTATTGATTGGCTAGGTTATTTAGACCAGGAGTCCCTAACCTCTGGGCCATGGTCTGTGGCCTGTTAGGAACCAGGGCACACAGTGGGAGGTGAATGGCTGGCAAGGGAACAAAAGCTTCATCTGTATTTGCAGCTGCTCCCCAGCACCAATATCACTGCCTCAGCTCCACCTCACATGATCAAGCTTTAGATTTTCATAAGAGTAATGGTCCCTGGTGCCAAAAAGGTTAGGGACCACAGATTTAGACCTTTTCTCCTAAGACTAATTGAAAAAGTCTGAGAGATATATAAAGAAAAAGAATTTTAAAGAAGAGCTAAAAGGTTATTTCTAGGCTAAAATCAAGGAGAATGTAGAAAGTCATACATAAGCCTAGCACTGGAAGCCACTTTTGAGGACATTTGCAAATCCAGAGATAACATTTGTAAAATTAAGCTATAGTTTTGGTGGCCTTGTAGGATAAAATGATTTGTAAACAAAACACAAACCTGCCAAAGTGGGGAGTGGGATATCTGCTTAAATTCCTCTCCACCCTCTTTACATAAACACACAGGCAAACAGTGAACTAGAAATGAAAATGATTCACCCCTATTCAACAGGAGCCCTGTTTCAGTTGCTCACTTTGGTCTAGTGAATCTTGAGTCTTGAACTTGGATTAAGGTGGTCCTAGATGAGTAGCACTCCAAGGTGCTTGGCAGGAACTAACAAATTCTCTCTGGAGATAGGTATTTTCATCCTAGGCTTTAAATGGTTCCTGCAAGTAATTTTTCAAACACAGTGATTTCCATCTGGAAGGTGGAAGTCTAATGGAGATCAGTAGAAGGTAGAAGTTGGAGGTATATTTAGTACATCTGGCTGGCTGCCATGATTCTTAAGTCATTCTCTCTCTCTCTCTCTCCTGCCACCTTCTATTCCTGAGTGTCACTGAATTTAGAGTCTCTTGTTGACATCACTTAATATGATGATGAGAAGTTGAGTGTATAACAGTCTCTCATATAGACATGTAATAACCTCCCTGTTTTTAACCTCAAGCCTTTCTTTCTGTGCCACCATCTACAATTTCTGAGCCCTGCTTGGGTCCTGAGACTTGCATTAGCTTGCCTTTTACATTGTGTCTCCCTTACAGGAACTTGCTGATCAAATTTCTCATCTCTGCTTATTTTTTGCTCCAGTTTCCATCTTCTAGAAATTAGTTGACATCTTTCATTTTGCCTTTTCTCTTCTGGAGAAATCAGAGTTTTAGATATATGTATAGATTCTCTACATTTAACCAACACTTCCACATAGTTTACGTACCTTTGAGCATTTCTATAGGTAAAATTTCTGAAAGTGGATCAAAGGATATAAACATTAACAACTTTTTTAATATTATCAAATATCCCTCTGAAGATAATTATACTCCTCTCTGCATTAGAGCATGATGATACCTCTGATATCATTTTAGTCTTTTAGAAATTAGTACATGAGATGTTTTTGAGAGAGAGACATTGTTTTTAAGATCATCCTCTGACTTCTTAACTTTCTTTTTCTAAATTAACATAAGCAAAATATTATGTGCCTGCATTTTTTTCATCTTAAACATGACCTTAATTGCTTTAGTTTCTGTTTTAGCTGAGGATCTTTTTATTTCAAAGAGTAAATTTGTGTGCTAATAAAAAAACAAAGGAGAGCTTCTTTGTATTTAATGATTGTGAATAAATCATGTGTCAGACATAGTCAACACTATGCATGTGTACTTATGGTAAAACATGTTTATTACTTTTTGGAGAAGAAAACAACCAGTCTTCTTTCCTACTAAAATTCTTGGAGTGTTTCATTTGGAGTTATGCCCATTGAGTCAGTTTATTCTTCCAGTCCTGCCAAAAGAATTGTTTTTGGCATTTATAGATCAGTTCTCTTAGTTCTTCACAGAGCCCTAGAAGATTTTCTTTTCAAATGAAGTAGGAAATTGCAATATGGATTGTGTTAAGAATTTAACACTTTCTTGTTAACAGGAAACCAATTTTTTTTAGTACTGTTGATTTGTTTCACTCTTTTTCTCAGTTTGTTCCAAACTGTTTCTTTGGTAATTCCTAGTATTACTTCTGGCTTTAAGTCCATTCATCAGTGATATTACTCAGTGGCTTTAAATATATATAGAGCTTTGTTTCAGGATGCAATTGAGGAAGAAAAGAAAAAAATTAAATATATAAACTACATCTTCAAAAGGAGATGACATTAACTTTTTTTTTTTCTGAGAGTGATATGTAAGTGTAAACAAATGCTTTAGGGCAGTGGTCCCCAACTCCTAGGCCTGGGCTGAGGACTTGTACTGGTTTGTGGCCGGTTAGGAACTGGGCAGCACAGCAGGAGATAAGAAGTGGGCTGCGAGAAAAACTTCATTGTATGTATTTGCAGCCGCTCCCCAGTGCTAATAGCATCAGCGCCCAGCTCCACCTCAGATCATCAGGCGTTAGATGCTCATAGGAGCGCTGGTCCTTGGTGCCAAAAATATTGGGGACTGCTGCTTTAGGGTAACAGTCCTTAAATTATGATCCCCAGATCAGTAACAACATAAGCATTACCTTGAAACTTGTTTAAAATGCACAATTTTTGGTTCTACCTCAGACCTGCTGAATCAGAATATATGGGTCTGGGACTCGGCAACTAATAAGTTATCCAGATCATTCTAATGCACACTGAGCATTGAGAATTATTTCTTTTGAGATAAAAGGCATGGGTTTTTAAATCAGACATATTTACATTCAAATTCCAGATTTTACTATTTAATATCTTCGTAATTTTGGGCAAGTTAATTTCTCTGAGCCTTAGTTTAAACTTGGAATATCACCTCTCTCATTTCTATCAGAGTAAATGGAATTGTTTATAAATTTTCTAGTCTGGGAGCTTAAAAATGATCACAATATTCTTACTATTAAATATATACTATAATTTAATTAATTATATGCAATAGACTATAACTTATTGATTCTAAAACAATTATTCTATATTAACATTTATGAATTGTTTTATAGTCAGATGATTATAGAAAACGTTAGTTTAATTGGTAAAGTTTTTTTTTTTTTCCTTAATGGCACCTAAGGTAATGGTGCATTTAAAATTCAGTGTGGCTTTGATTCACAGATATATGATACTGTATTCAAGGTACATGAGCACTCTCAGGGTTGGGCATATAGTTTGAGTGTATATTGATTGAATCCATTTCAAGATGGGACAAGTATTGAATTGACCCTAAGGAGAGCAAGCAGCCTAATCAGAGACTGTAGAAGTTGAATTTAGCAAATAAATGATACTGAAGCTGAACATTTGATTGGGAGCATAATGAGAAATAATCTGAAGTAATATCAAGTAACATAAATCAAATACATACTAGTATAGAAAAAATGATTTTTGTAGATTTGCTGTATAGTTTTTCATGCTCCCCTTAATTCAGTTGTCATTAGCTCTGGCTCATAACAAAACCACTGTGGCACTTTAACAGTATTCTTGCTATATCTTTGCACTCCGACCTGCTGAATTGAAATATGCAGGGGTGAAGCCTGGACATAATGTATTTAGAATTACATATATCCAAATCTAGGCTTCATTCCTGAATATTTCAAATACGTATCTAGGCTTTCCAATACATATACCTAATATCTCTTCCAGAATCAAATTAATTATATTTATTTTAGTTATAATTTTAAATCAGTTTTCCATTGGTCTTTTTAAGAAAAAGTCTTAAATGAATTTTGCTTTTCTTGAACAGTAATCCTTAACTCCTTTCCCTTATTTATATCCCTTCCTTCTTTCTAGTCTCTTCCCTTTTCTCAGTGGTGCCTGAAAGAGAAGGTAGATAGTGGACACTTTTACTTGATAATTCGTATTGGTAAACATTTCCTCTTTTATCATCCCTATGAAGTGGTACCATACCCAATAAGTTAGTCTCCTTCTGATAGTATATGTCCAGCAATGAACTCTAGGCTATCTTTGGTGGCCAGCTTTAGCTTCAACAGTTCTTTTTGTTTTGGTTGGAATTTACTGCTCTCTATCTACCTCAGTGTCTCCTTTTTATTATTAATGCTGTTCTGTGTCTAAACATAAGGTAATCCTTTATTCTTCTACTTATCTTTATTGCTTTTTCCTGAACCTCTCTCTTGAATTTGCAAACTGAAAAAAATTAAGCCTATGTAAATAATTTTAAGATGCTTTTATTAAAACAATAAAAATATGTAGCATAGAGCATCTGGATTTTATGGATTTTATTTCCTACTTGCCAGATTGTATTTTCCAAAAGCTTGCTCTTATCTCTAACACAAGGAGGTCTATGACTGACCTAGGATCTTTCTATTTTTTAGAAACTTGTGGTGGAGAATGTTGATGTGCTAACACAAATGAGGACCAGCTTTGACAAACCAGACCAGATGGCTGCACTCTTTAAAAGATTATCATGTGGGTAACTCATCATACTTTCTATAAGCATTAAGAAGACCTTGACTCTCAATATTTAGCTTTTGCTCAAAATTTGTAAATAAATATAAGTAGTAAATTATGATTAATACTCTTTAGCTTATGAAGAGAATTAGAAAAATTTTGCAGTCAAAGGATCTTTTAAGTACCTGTTTCACAATTTTTTTACCATGTTCTTAGTACCATATGTCAAATATTTAATGAATATTGTCATCAGTTCATGAACGCATTAAATTTAATATAGTAAAATCTATATTAATTTAGATTAATGGAGAATTGACTTTTGAGTCTTTAACTTTCTAAAAATAACTTGATTGAGGTATAATTTACATATAATAAAATGCACACATTTAAGTAAACTATGATAGATTTTGACAAATAAATGTATACATTCATGTAGCCATTATCACAATCAAAATATAGAGCAGTTTTATCACCTCAGAAGGTTTCTTCATGTCTCTTTGTAGTCAGCTCCCCTCTCACAGCCACAAAAACCCATGACTTACCTGAATTCTGTCATTGTAAGTTAAATTTGCTGTTCTAGAACGTCATGTAAATGGAATCACAAAGTTTATACTCTTGTGTTTGATTTCTTTTACATAGCTTTTTTTTTTGAGATTCACCGATCTGTGTTAAGTGAATCGATTATTTGTTCCTTTTATTGCTAACTAGTATTCATTGCATGAAAACTTGAGCCTGCAGCTTTAAAAAAAATTTTTTATTGATACTGATTCTTTGTGAAGTAACAGTGAATCTTAAATATTTAGTAAAGTGTATTTAGCCAGGAAACTATTTTAGATGCACTTGAGTTGATCGTATTTTCATTTATTTTTTGTACCTGAACTCTGTTATAATTAAAAATTATTTTAAATTATAAAATTATCAGTTTATGTAAAAGCCTTCTCAACATTAAGAAATTTCAAATAAAACATTGTTTGTATTTGAGAAAACCAGAGATAGAGTTACTTTTCCTAAATAAAAAAATAATCTTTAAAATGAAAGTCCATTCATATATTTTATATATTTCCCCTTTGACATTTTTCTTTTAAATGTTTTGTAATGATATCAAATTTTATAAAGCTATAAAATGAACTAGAGAATCACTTTATTAAGCTCTCTATCCTGCTTTAAAAATATATAAACTTATTTAGTACAAATTAGTATAAAATTACACTACAAGTTGCCTTTAGAGTAGATCAGTGGTTGCCAGAAATATAAAGGGAAAGCAACGAGAATTTTTTGGGGTGATGAAACTGTTCACCACAGTGGTGATGGTGGTAACACAAGTCTACGTAGACATGCTAAAATATTTTCCTAGAACTATACATCAAAAGAGAGGAAAAAGTCAAGTATAGCATTTTAAAAAATAAAATTAAAAATGAAAAAGATTGTTTTGGTAGCATTATAGGAAGGAGGCGTGTGAATAAATAGTAGGAAATTATTAAATAGCTACCTGATTTCTTTGGTTCATTGTTTTACTGTATACTTATATTTTCTAGTCTTTTTTTTATCATTTTTGTTTTTTTTCATGTTTCTCTTTTTTTTTTTTAAAATAGTCATTTAACCACCCAGCTAGCCTTAACTCTGGTTAACTTTTTACTAATAAACAACACTTGATTATATCGTCTGGTCAGAAGCAGCTAATCCACTGTAGTGTTCACTGCTTGTTTACTGTTAGTTTAACTCTATTTGTGGAATTGAAACAAAATAGAGTTTGTTAAAATTCCAAGCAGAATTTGCAGGTTTTCAAAATAAAATCCATAATCTTTAATCTAGTAGATTCTTGAATTTTGTGTATAATAGTAGTGATTAATGACTTGTGAAATTGGCCAAAATCAAAATCTAAATTGTTGAATTTTAATGACCTATCTATATAGTAAATTTTTCTTTAAATAGAATTTATTAAATCTTTTATGGTGATATAGAAGTAAAATATTCTCAATAGTGGGTTATATAGAGAAGTAGAGAAAGCTACCTTTTCAGTTGAACTGTTTTCCACAATATTCCCTTTTATCTCTAATCTCTACCTTTGTGCTTCCTTTACCCTATATCCAGAAGTCGATTTTCACAGTCAACAAACACATTTGTTTAAATTCCCTTAAAAAAGAAAAAGCAATGTAATTTATTAAAAGTAGCTTTGAATTGGAAGGTAATCTGAAATTAATCTTTAATTTTAGGCTTTCTAACTCTGTGACTTAAACAAATTGAATAATGTCCCTATTCCTTTCTTACTATGATTCTGTTTTTCTTGGGGCTAGGTTCATCACTTTACTGGCTTTCTTTATCCAGACCTTTGTTTTCTTCCTTTTTAAAACTTGTTCACTTTTGTCCTGGCCTTGCCACCATTTACCTACAAACCTGAAGGTTGCCTCCAAGGACTTTTACTTTAATAATACTTTGGATGTTGTTTTCCCCTGAAACTGTTGCATCGGTAAAACCTTGAATTTGAAACTTTACTTTCAGACCAGAATCATGTCTTCCACTCTCCCACTCCTTCACTGCTATTAAACTTTTTTTTAGCTCATTGAAACTTTGATGACTCTCTAGTTTTCTAATCAGCCTATTCCTGGCTTTACTTAACTTATCCATGCTGGAGTATGAAATGTGGTTAATCGCTTTTTCCTCTGTACTGTCTGTCATACTCTTGACTTTCTGCTACATTCATCATCCCAAGCAATTGCATTGATCCCAAAAGTCAGCTCCTTGGAAGCTAGCGACTGCTTGTGAAATGACAGTTTTGAAATCTGTTGTTAAACCTGCCTTTTAATTCATCCTACCACTCTTCATATTGCTAAACTTTTTGACTAGCTTGTATTCTATCAGAAACTTTGCAAGTATGAAGAAAATAGAACAATATCTTTAAAGAGCTTTTAAAAAAAAGCAGTTTAAAATTCTACAGCAGGCTGTGATACCTTTCAAAAACAGAAGTAAAATTAAGATTTTTATCTGGTAACTTAAGAATTACAAGAAAAGTTAAAAGAAGTTCTTTAGGCTGAAAGAAAAGAATATCATCTAGAAACTTAGACACACAACAACAACAACAAAAAAACAAGGAGTGCCTAAAATTAGAAATATATTTTATCTTTTCAATTCTCTACTCTAAATATACTGTAATATTGCTGCTTTCCCATTTGCAAAATCAGGTCTTCTTCCCTCACTCTTATCCTACTTAATTTCTCTGTAGTGTTTATCTCTTTTATTCTCCTTTTTATTTTTTTCTCTTCATATGCCAATACTTTTACCTCTACCTTTTCTTACTCGTTGTTCTACAATCCTATTGGGAGAATGCATCCAGTCTTATTTATCAATGTGTCTTAAATATTTATCCCCAGCCTTGACTTTCTTTTAAGCTCCAAATATTTAACACCAACTGCAAGTTGACCGGGGTTCTATAGTTTGTGGACCAGAAACAACAAAATAGCATCACCTAGGATCCTGTTAAGAATATAAATTATTGGGTCACACCCCAGACCTACTGAGTCATGTTGCTGGGGCCCAGCAAGTGATTCTTATTTGTATTAAAGTTTCAGAAGCATTGTTAGACATCTTCAGACATATCCCACAGGCACTTCACAACATTCTGTAATGGGAAGTATCCTCTCCTCATGGGAGGTGTAAGTGAATGGGGAGAAAAAGCCTGATATTCTTTATTGACCATTTTTTACCTCCCTTGCCATTTTTCAAGTGACTCACACAGGAAAACCTGGGTATCTTCCCTGATTCTTCTTATCATTGCATTCTGCATCTAGTAGCTGTATCTGGCAGATCAGTGCGGTAATTGGTAGGTCACAGTTGGCCCAAAGATGTACTTTGTTTGGCCCTATGCTACATTAAATTTAAAAAAAATATTTTTAATCAGTGTTTTTAAAATGAGATATTTTGCATTAAAACAAGCAAACAAACAAACAAACATCTGGCTTTCCCCACAAAAAAACCTGGGTATTTCCCACATGGCAGTGATTAGTTGGAGCTAAGTTGCAGCTGTTCCCTTTAGAAATTTTTTCTTCAGTCTTCCCTATTCACTACCCTGTCTTTTTGTCTACTTTACTGTTTTATGTTACCTGCTGTAGGTGTTTGAACTTGTAACTCCTACTTCAGATCCCATCTGTTAAATCCCAAATCTATTTCTGTGGCTATCGTTTCAAGGCTTTATCATTATTTAGTCTATAGTTATGGCTTCCTAACAGTCAGTCTTTCCTTTCTAACCTGTCTCCCACATTCAGAGTCATATTTTCAAACATACTTTTTCTATCACTCTTTGAATTTGAAAATCTTGAACGATCCCTTTATTGCTTGAAGGATAGTTTAAACTCCTTAGCATGGTATTCAGAAGACATTATTTGGATTAACTTCACATCCTGCCATTCTTTTCCAGCCTTTCCCCCACTATCTTCTGCTTGCCTGACCCAAGACCCCCACATAGCCACTGCTCTAGTATTAGTTCCTTGGAATGTGTCTTGGTCCATTTGGACTGTTAACACAAAATGCAATTATTGATGTATATATTTAGGAGGAGATTATAGGATATAGTTTTTGTAAATTTATTATTTAAGTTTTGGGCAACAACAAATTTTTGGAAAATATATGCTATCACACTACTTTTTAAAAAATTATTCACCTGTTTTCTGCCATTCCTTTTTCTGAGTTTGCCATTCTTTCATTTTATGGCCTGGAATATCCTTCTCTTCTTACTCCTTTATGGCCAGCTTAGATGACATTTTCTCGGAGAAATCTTTCCTTTCATCCTCATTTCTTCTTTCCTTTTCTTGATAGTAACAGTTTCTAGCCTCATTTCATGGATAACCATTTCATTGAACATCTTTTCATATTCTGGGTTTCAGGCATTCTGCTCAGTGTTAGAGATAGATAAAAAGATTAATAAGACTGGTTCCTGCTCTTGTGGAATTTATGACATACTTGTACATTACATTATTTTGTTAACACTGCTGTTTTAATTCTCATCACATTTTGGCTTACATAATAAAGGGTGTTTATTGTAAAGGTTTAAACAAACGACACATGAGGTAGAAAGTAAAAATAAAATAATTCTCTCCAGTCCTGTTCTTCAAAGGTGACTATATAGATAACAGTTTTCTATACATCTTTCTAAAAATTTGTTCAGTATATACAAATATATATGTATATCTTTTTGTTTCACGTAAATGGGATAATATTTTTTTAGTTGTCTTGGCAGTTCATTTGGACTGTTACTTAAGGTCTAGATTATTCTGTTTATTGTATTTGTCTTACATATGGGAAGTAAATCAATAAATGTTTGTTATTTTTTAATATGAAAGTATTGATCCTTTTAATCCTAACCACCCTTGATTTTTTTAAACCAAGTTTTAATGTTGAATATAAAGTAATAATTTTCAGAATAATGCTTTGTAACTAAAATGTAAATGATCAAATCTATTCATACCTTTTAGCAGTCTAGTCTTGCTGAAACTGCTTGGGCTCTCAGTAGTCACTTTTTGTTTCTGGACTTTTTAGACCTCAGCAACTTATGAATTTAGCCTCTCCATGTTCCAGGGTCATTTGACCTGTTAATTTATGTCTACTCTGGTCAGCTTCTTTCTCCTCCTAGTCTCTCTTTCCTCCTACCTCTGCCATTTCTGAGATAGGATTGTACTATCTCATATATACTATCTCATATCTCATATGATTGTTTCAAGATTCTGGTGAACCATCTAAACCATTTTAAAGAATAGAGTGTACCGCATTTGAAATGAACTATAATTTTCTTAATTTTAATATCAGCTTTCAATACATTTCCCTCTTTTATCATTTGCTATAATCAGATTGCTGTTAGTTGTGCCTTTTATCATGGAAATTTTATGACAAAGAATTTTCTCCAAGGTTAAGAAAGAATCCAATTTACACTCTTCTCTTCTCCCCTTCTTTCAAATTTAGCTGTTGACAGTGTCTTGAAGAGGATGACAATAATTGGTGTAATTTTATCCTTCCGCTCATTGGCACAAGAAGCACTTAGAGATGTAAGAAATCATTATAAGTACATATCTGTATCCAAATAATCCATTTTAATTTCCCAGAAATTAAAAGCTATTCTTTATAGTTGGCAGTGATATAATTACAGTTCCAGTTTTCATAGTTATCTAAAGTAAAGTACACAGAAATTAAAGCTATTTAAACTTTGTTTTGGTATTGAAATTCCGGGGGTATAACTTGCCTGGATATTGTATTACTTTTTGAACTTTACTCTTCATTAAAGCATTTTCCATTTTGACTATACTCGGTTTGGCATCAAATACATTTCATTTCTGTGCATCTTAGTACTTCAGAAAATCACATGAAAATAGATAAAGTAAAATAATTTTTATGAAAACTAGAAGTAATTAGTGGTAATATTTCATAAATTTAGAGATTACTATTTAAAAATAACTCTACTTTCTTATTTGTTGTCTTGCCTAGGTCTTGTCCTACCACATTCCTTTTCTTGTAAGTTCAATTGAAGATTTCAAGGATCACATTCCAAGGGAAACTGATATGAAGGTAATAAAATTTCCATTTGGATTTTTACAGTTTCTAAAATGAAATATTTAAGTTAAATATAAAATAAAATTTAATAAATTCTAAACTACTATTAAGTTTCTATTTTAGAGTGATCAGTTAGCATACTTGCCTTTGAAAATGCATCTTTGAGAGCTCAGCACCAAAATACTATGTAGGTAGTTTGAAAGTCAGTCTTCAAGTGTAAAATGGGTTGATACCTATCTTTTTTTTTCTTAAACTGATAACTGTTTATACATGGTCATAGCCGAATGAGAAAAATGACCCAGTGAAATAAAGAGTTGTTCTGTTTTAAATAAAGCTAAATTCAATCAGTTTTTAAAACTTGTTTGATATTCTGTTTTTAAATAATAAATATAAGATAGAAGATAGGTAGCCTTATGTGAATCCACAGTTTTGTTTTGAAAATTTATTGATCATAAAATCCAGCCACTGATCTCACACCAGCGATGATTTACCAGTGGTACACATTTAATAAGTGGCTTATCAGAGCTCATATTGATGTTTTCTAAGCTTTTATGTTTCTTGGAATGATTGTTTTCTGTTTCTCAAATTTCAAAAATCACTAACTGAAGAAAGTAAATTCTTTTATGTAACACTCAAGTCTCTTCTTAAAATTGATACCACTCAAACATTTTAAGCTTTATCTTTCATCTCTTGTTCCATCCTTCTCCTACTCTTCCCTTTCTTTCTTATTCTACACCTGTCTTTATGTGCATCCTGTAAGATAACCAAATCTCTGTGTGAATTCTCACATCTATCTGTTTTGTCCTCTAATTTATTGTGCCTGAAAATTCTCCCATTTTCTATTTCTGCCTTTTGAAATCCTGCTTATTTTATAAAGCCTGAACATCTAAAAAATATCCCTTGATTCCCCCCAAGTGATGATAAAGATTTTTTACTTAGTGTTATTAGAAAACTTTGTTTATTCATTGTAGAATTAAATACATTCTGCTTTGTGTTGTAGTTTGTGTTTTTGCACTTAAATTTATGCTAGATAGTAAACATTGTGAAGACCAAGACTTATTTTTTTTATTTTTGTTTCTCCCACAGTGCTTTGCACAGGATAAATATTTGAGATGAATGATTGTCCTATGATTTTGTGATTGAAAACTATATGAGTAGCACAAAATTATTTTTTAAGTGGAAACACTATAGGAAAAAACATTAAACATTAAAGATGAATCAGTCCTTGAGAAGATACTGGGGTGCAGATTATGAGAAATACAGTATTTAATATTCTGAGCAACCACTCAATTCTCTTAGCACCTGACATAATTGTATTTTATTTCTAGCAAACTTTAAACAGCACTTCCTACTTTTTAAAAACCAAACATATGTTTGTTAATAGTTTTATTGAGATATATTTCACCTATAATAAAATTTCATTTAAAGTATGCAATTCAGTGGATCTTAGTATAGTCACAGAGTTATGCAACTATCAACAATCAATTTCAGAACATTTTATCACCCTGAAAAGAAACCTTGTACTCATTAGCAGTCATTTCCCATTTCTTCCTATTTTCAAGCTGTGGACAGCCACTAATTAACTTTCTGTCTTATAGGTTTGCCTGTTCTCGTCATTTCATATAATTCATATAATACATAGTTGTTTGGCACTGACTTTTTTCACTTAGCATAATGTTTTCAAGGCTTATGTATGCCATATCATTGTATCATTATTTTTATATTGCCAAATATTCCATTGTGTGGCTATATATCACATTTTATTTTTCCATTCATTAATTGATTGGCATTAGGGTTGTTTTCACTTCATGGCTATTAGTAAATAATGCTACTGTGAATATTCATGTACAAGTTTTTTTTGTGTGGACATATGCTTTCATTTCTCTTGGGTATATCCCAGGAGTGAATGTGCTGGGTCATTTGGAAACTCTGTGTTTAACCTTTTGAGAAACACCAAAGTGGCTGTACCATTTTGCATTCCCAACAGCAGAGTATGAAGGTTTCAGTTTCTCTATATCCTTATCAATACTTGTTATCTGTATTCTTAATTGTAGTCATTCTAGTGTATGTGCTGTATGAAAAAACATCATTGTTTTGATTTGCATTTGCCTGAGGCAAATGATGATGAACATCTTTTCATGTGATCACTGGCTATCTTCTTTGGAAAAATATCTGTTTAGGTGCTTTTGCTTATTTTTCAAACCGTTTGTTTGCCTTTTTAATTTTGAGATATAAGAATTCTTTATATATTCTGGATTAATAGATACATGATTTATAAACCTTTCTTTTTCCATTCTAGATTGTTTTTTCTTTTTCTTTACTGAATCTTCTGAAGCACAAAAGTTTTTAATTTCGATTTTTTTCTATTGTTGCTGCTAAGAAACCATTGCCTAACCAAGAGCCATAAAGATTTATACCAATATTTTCTTCTAAGTATTTTATAGTTTTAGTACCTATGTTTAGAACTGTGATCCATTTTGAGTTAATTTGGGGGATAGAATGGGTATTGGATCACAAACAAATGATTACCTAGAACTTAATCTATGGCAATTATTAATTTAGTCATTAGAAATTTCTTTGTCAGATATTTAATCAGTACTCCCCATAAATCTATTATAAGTAATTTATCATGTTTATAGGTATGATATGATTAGGCCAGTATAATTTTTCATTAAACAGATATGAAGTATGGACATAAGCATAAATTCATAAATCACTTTTGTTCATTTATCTCTTTTGGCTTGATATTTTATCTCCCTGCTTCCAAGAAAAATAATATCTTTAGAATGATTCTGTTGGGATTTGTCATAGAAAGTATACAAGTTTTATTTGGCCTAATAATAGGAAGTTATAACCAGCAGCACATAACAAAGTACTAAATCATCTATTCAGTATAGGTTAGTACGTAGTTTCTGCGAAGGCAAGTTTCCCAAATTCTCTAGTGTTCTCATAAGCAAACTCTAAACAGTATACCTTTTCTTAATAGTGAGATTTCTCAGAAATTTGTTATAATATTTCTTACTCTGTAATTCTTATACATTTATCAGGTTGCAATGAATGTGTATGAATTATCATCAGCTGCTGGATTACCTTGTGAAATTGATCCTGCCTTGGTTGTAGCTCTCTCCTCACAAAAATCAGGTAAAATGCATTAGTGAATATGTAGTAGTCTTAGTTAAAATTACCAAGGCAACACAGATACAGATGTGATACTTATCTCTTTATTCAAATCCCTACTTTATGTCAGGCTTTTTTCCTTTCTTGATAGATAGAGCATATCAGTGCAGAAAAGACAAAGATTCCTGTCTTCTAGAACGTATGTTATAGCATAGTTATCATACAGATTAGATCATTTAAGCCATAAGACTGGATGAGATTACTAAATCCTTTTAGTGTTAATTCAGACATGAAGGGGATCATGGTCTGAGCTCTCAGAATCACGCAACTTTAAGAACTCAGGAAAAAGAGGAAGAACTACCAAAAAAGAAACTGAGAGAGAAGAACCAATGAAGGAGAACAACCAGGAAAGAGTCGATTCCAGGCAAAGGGAAGGGGAATGGTCAGCTACAAAGAATTAATGAGTGATGCTGACAAGAGCAGGGACAGTGGAGTTTCCAGGGCCAAAGGCTGACTAGGGAGGGCTTAATAGAGAATAGAAGAAAAGGAACTGGAGATAACACAAGTATAAAACAACTCTCTCAAAGGATTTTAAGGTTAAAGGGGAGCCAAGAAATGAAATTATAGTAGCCTGAGGCATGAGTAAAATCAAGGGAAAGGTTTTTTCCAGGTGGGAAAATAAAAATTTCTGCTATGGTTATTTGTATGCTGATGGATATGGTCAAGATGATATTTAGAAAGGGGTGTTATTTTTTAATTGAACTAGAGGTACTTACCATCAGGAGTGTGCTTTATTATATATTATTAAACATTTAAAAGCTTTTAGGCCAGCCTTTGAAATGTAGTACCAGAATGCTTTAGATATTTCTAGATTTATCTAAAAAGTAAATAAATTGTTTTGTCATTTATGCAGCATGTTGATTATAGTCACATGGATAATTACTACTATTGCTTAATTTGCTATAACTATATTTCATAATCAACCAAATTTTAAAAACGTATTCTGTTCAATTCTTAGTTATATGTGGTAGTGAATAATGGGATAAGTGGAGGTTCCCAGGCACTAGAAAACCAACAATTTTAGTACACATTAAAATAAATATTTTAGAAAGTGTTATATCTTAAAAGCTTTAGGACAATGCTAGTTATTTTCATTTATGACTGCTTTCTTGTCTTTTAAAATTGAGAGGTTGTAAATTCAGTCCAGTTTACACATTTATATCTTTTAAAAAGTAAATTTCAAATTATATTCAGATCTATTTTAGAAAAATTTAAGGATTTTTGGATGGTTTTGCAGAGTAATTGATGAGATAATGTTTTCTAAACTGTAATAAATAGAATTTTCTTGTAAAATCTTATTGTCAGTATTCAGTTAGGAAATTTTAGGATTCCAGTTATCCTAATTATATTTTTTTGCCCTATAATCTTAAAACTTTTGAAAGGGGAAAAAATGTTAGAGGTACATGAAATATATTTGAGTAATAGATAAATAAATCAATAGTAATATCTATTTACATATATATTTATTTTAACAAAATCATGATTAGTTCTGTAGAGGCTCAGTGAAATACCTTATAACAAAATTAAAACTTACCTTTTCTGGTTTAGATGATCAACTCTTAACTAATCTTGAAGAAATATCTTGGTTTTATTTTTAATTTTTCTCCCTTAGAAAACATAAGTCCAGAAGAAGAATATAAAATTGCCTGCCTCCTCATGGTCTTTGTGGCAGTTTCTCTGCCAACACTGGCCAGTAATGTGATGTCTCAGTATAGCCCTGCCATAGAAGGTAATAGTGGTTTAACATTGTTTTGGCATTGGAAAAGTTACGTTTTGATATGGTAGATCCTTTTCAAGTAATTCATGTTCTTTTATAATAAAATATGGGTTAAGTTCTGCCACTTACTAGCATTGTAACCTTGATTTTTTTTTTCTAAGCCCCAATTTCTGATATATGAAATGTGTATATGTAAGCTTATGGGTATCTGAATGTGTGTGGGGCAGGTGATGGTGAGGAAGTACTTAATTCTTAGGATTGTTTTAAGGATTGGATGAAAAAATGTTTGTAAAGCAGCTAAGCACTTCTTTTTTAAGTGTCTAAGAATGTAACACTGATGTAAGATTTCTTTTAGGGGTTTTTGGAAACTTGCTTGTTTAATACTGATGTAGTCATTTGTTGCTCTCTTACTACATTATTTTCAAAAGCACTAGTCCTCATGAAAGTGAAAGCAGAGCAAGGCAGGTTATGCCCCAATCCTGCTTTTAATCATGCCGTGATTTATGTAGATTGTGAAGTCATTAAAGATTGGCTTTTTGTGTCTTATTTGATATTTGGGGGGGGGGTCACAAAGAAACCACAAACCCCGTTTTTACTTTTTCAGGGCACTGCAATAACATACATTGTTTGGCCAAAGCCATCAACCAGATTGCTGCAGCTTTGTTCACAATTCACAAAGGAAGCATCGAAGACCGTCTTAAAGAATTTTTGGCGGTATGTATAATCAGTAAGCAAAATCATGACATTTTATGAAGAAAATTTTCAATAGCTATGAGATGTAACAGTAAATTTAAATTTAAAGGTTTTGTTGGAAGGAATAATGGATGAAGGCAGGGCCTTAAAATCAAGTTAGTGTAGCATTTTTCCCCTTTGACTTATAAGTCTCTCATTTCTAGAGCTCTGCAGTATGACTTTTTTTCCTAAGCTGCTGTTTGTACTGCCCTAGAAGTTTGCCTAGGATTTGAAAGAGGAAAACACAAAACAAAAGAAAATTGAGGCTATCAGTGTGTTCCCTCTAAAAGGATGTTACTTATTTCCATTTATTTAGAGAAAGACTGTTAATGATGACAGATTCAAAATTAAGAATACTCACTACCAAAAGTTGTGCTAACCCTAGTCACATGAAATATGGCTGTCAGTTTCTTTGTTAGTGTAGCTCTTTTCTTTATCAATATGCCTTTTCTATATTTTACTTAAAGGAAAGATTCATCATGGTGTAATGAACACTAGAATATTTGCTTCAAGTTGTAAATCCTGTTAGCTTTTTATAAATTTTTTTTCCTTTTAAAAGCAAATGTATAACTTGAGAAAATAACTTCTATTTTAAAGAAAACTATTAAGAGTTAAAATTTTTCTTTTAGTATTTTTTATTTTCCTGTGCTCAGGAATTAATATCCTCATCTGACAATGTTCCCATTAATTCAAACTCAGGGCGAAATTATTTGGGAACTAAGAAATATGGTTAATACAGATACTGATTTAAATCATTTTTTAAAAAGATGTCCTAAAAAAATGGTTTTAAAGATCATTAAGAATATTTGATCATACTTATTGTCATTGTATTTATACCGTAATAGCTCTCAAAATTATTGCTTGAATGTAAAGATCCTAAGCTTATCTTATTTGTTATTTAATTGCTCATCATCTAGCCACTGAATGATTGAAATGTGTTGCAAGTTGAAGCATACTGAAAATAAGTAACTGGTGAACCTTTTATTTTAAAAACTTATTCAAAATGTATGTGTACTTTTAAGCTCGCATCTTCCAGTTTACTGAAAATTGGCCAGGAGACAGATAAAACAACAACAAGAAATAGAGAATCTGTTTATTTACTGCTAGATATGGTAAGTCTCATTTCAGTTTTTATTAACAACAAAGAAATTCCAGTCATTCGTGATATTCTTTACTTGACATTTTAGTGATTAAATAACAGTAAGGGCTGAGGTACTCTTTTAATCTTTTGTGTTCACTCCACCCAAGCTATGCACTTTCTAAAAATTGCTCAAAAGACTGACATTTCTTGTATATTACTATATGGCAAGCATATCAGAAAACAAAATAAAATGTTAGCGTAACCTATAAGTTTATATTTATGAATAGTTTTTCAGTCTGTTGGGAAACACTTTGGCCTTATATTTTCCTAGAGTATCAGTTTCATCTCTACCAGTATTTTTGAGTTTTCCCTATTCTGACTTTATTTCTCCCATCTAATAAATTTTCTGTAATTCTATATATCTACTTGCTTCTTTTCACTGTCCATGAACCAGTCATGCTTATTTCTACCATGTGGCTTCTCACTCACTCAGAATGATTTCCTTTACCTGCAGAGATCTGCATCTAGCCTAATGATGCAGCACAGTCTATATTATAGTTCAAATCTTCTTCCACATAGACTTTCTTTATTACTCTGGCCTTCATTAATCTTTCCTCCCTTTTGAACTCCTCTAGAACTTACAGTTTTCCACTTAATTATTGTTGGTTTTATGTTCAATTTGATTTTCTAGCTTTCTTGGGTCCCCAGACTTGAAGATATCTCCTACATTTTAAATATGTTTACATTCTCTTCTCTCTGATAAATTGTTGAAAGAAATGAAAGTGTGCAATATATTTTTGTTGATTAATTGATTTAATTGAAATAGTGATTTTTAGGCATTTTGATAGCATGTACTGTGGCACATTTATATTTCAAATTTTAAAGTAAAAGAAAAATGATTTTTGTCTATCTCTAATATGGATGATATAAAGTTACAGTTTATTGTCAGTAAATGTCCTCATTACAAGTAATTTGAATTCTGACCATTTTGGGAATTTTTCAGATTGTGCAGGAATCCCCATTCCTGACAATGGATCTCTTGGAATCTTGTTTTCCTTATGTTTTGCTGAGAAATGCATATCATGCTGTCTACAAGCAAAGTGTTACATCTTCTGCATAAAATATCTACTTATTGAAGACAAGCACGCATTTTTGTTGCCTCAGTTTTACCTGTAAACTGTGGAGCTACTTTACCTTAAAGCCTGAAAAACAGTTTTGTGGATTATAAATTTCTTTGATACGGTTGTATTTTCTGATCATTGGTTTCTTAATATGGTTGTGCTACAATATACTTGGTTGATTTAGGTTGCACATTCACTGAATTCACAGAAATTATTCTATAATTTTAGAGTATCATTTGTTTGGAAAACATATATCTCTATGTTTTTGATATTTGATAATGAAAAAACCTTTGCTTGTTTATTTCTGAAAAAGAATTGTATTTAGTGATTATTTTAGATAGTGATATTATAGCATTCATCTGTGTGTAAATTATTTCATATAGGGAAGAGTTCTGATCTGTACCTATGGTTCTTATTGAAAACAAAACTGGATGTGCATTTCTGTGATGTTATGAATACATTTCTACTTTATTTTGAAACATTTGCCAAACTAAATACTTTAACACTGTATAACATTAAAAATATTAAAGGACTGCTTAGTATTAGAAGCAGACTATGTCCCACAATTCTAAAACAGCAGCATATGTTGTTGCTTGTATAAAGCCTAGTGATAATTTTTAGACTAACTTTCATGATGCCCTATTGGCATTAGCACCTACCATTGTACCCTTCTGTATGATAAACAATCTTAGACATTTATCAACTGTTGATACAAATGTTAGTCCCCTAACCACTTTTTATATGTTTTAAAATTTTGAAATTCAAGTGTACCTGCCATAACATAAAATAAAGACTAGACTCTATCACATTTTTGAATGCTTTCTTTGAGATCTCAGAATTTTTTTCAATAATATGAAAGTTTTAGTTTAAACCTAGCTTAAAATAAATTTAGTTTGGTTTAGGAATGTCTAACTATAGCATTTGCTACCAGGTCAGCTATTACAAGGTTTGTTTAAATGTTTTGAAAAACATTCCACTGGAAAAAAATACTAAAATTAGAAAATAAAATTACATAACACTTCTTAAAATTAAGAACTAAAAGGAAACTTGCGCGCCGTCAGCTTGCTAACTGTATCTGTGACCAGATGGACTGTTACTTGAAAGAATGGGGAAAAATGGAATGATCATGAAACTAGTGAAAATGTTGTTGAAAACTACATCAGTAATGAATGGGAATGACATAAAGGACCTGTTGCTTGGTGGCTGCCATGGAGGGCAGAGTAGCTCATTTAGTTTAAACTAACCAGACGTGTTAGTTTGATTGGCATTGTAAAGACTTTCTCAACAGTCTGGTATCCTGTATCTGGTTTCCTGTAGCGCTTCTGTGGTTCAAAAGCTTATGTATACACTGGTAACTTTTATGTTAAGATAAAAGAAAGCTGCTGTGAACTCAGTTATAATGTTTTTCTTTGTTCAGAAATGGAAAATGAAATGAAATTGAGGTGTCACAAGGTTATAATACTATTTTGTATGTGATTTCTCTAAGCCATATTTAAAGCAGGGAATAGTTGTCACTATCTGTTAAAATTTTTCAGTGGTTCTGAGGGGATTTTTTAAAAGGGGAGGGATTTTTAAATGGAATAGTTTTAGACTCTAGCCTGATCACACAGTGAACAATTGAAACTAAGATTAAATACGACTTGTTCTGAAATATTAGGATCCTAGAGTAATAATAATTTGTTGGTAATGATATCCTGAGAGTAAAGTAGGCATTTCAGTATGTGCACTTTGTTTGAGGTAATATGTGGAAGGGCATAAGGATGTTCATAAGACATTATTATAAGACATTATTTACTCCTATTCAGACAAAGTAAAGGTCACTCTTTCATAGTCATGTGAAGTTTGTCTTGTCCCAGTTGTTTTTTCTCAAATACCTAAACAAACTAATTGGTGGACTATTATTCTTCACAGTCTTTCGGCTAGCCCACCCTGCCCCGCCCCCTTCAAAAAAATAAAAGGTAAAGGGATAACTTGGAAAATTAAAGCTAAATATAAATCGACAGTTATCTTTAACATCTTGTCTTAACTTTTCTTATTTTCTTATAAACTTACACTAGAACATACTGTTTTTATTGTTTTCTTTACAATATGTGATCATACCATGTATGCTTGTCCATAAACTGCTTTTTTCACTCTATAGTAGAAAAAGATCTTTGATATTCTTTTTAATGCCTCCACATATACCATAACTAGTTTAACAATTTCATTTGGATGGCTTGTGTTTTTCATTATTATAAATATCTTGTATCTATATCTTGATGAACTTGGTCTGTTACCTCCTTAGAATAATTTCTCACAAGTTAGGATTGCTTGCTTAGGAAAGATGTATACACTTTAAACTTCAATATATGTTATTAGATTTCCCTCCAATAAGATTATATCAATTTTACTCCTGCCATTGAGTATGTATTTTCTCCACTATTGCCAGTGCATCTTTGCCTCTTAAAAAGGTGAAACTTAAATCTTGTTTCAGTTTGCATATTTTTGCATATTCTTGAGGTAGAATGTATAGGATCTTGCTTCTGCCTTTCTGGAGCTTAGAGTGAACTTTGTGCTGTTTAACTTATATTTTAGTCTGCTGATTATTGTATTATGTTAATGTTTCCAATTTCTTAACCCAGAAAGGATGGAGAAACTTCCGAAGTTCAGTGCCATAGGACTAGGGCTCTGGTATTTATTCAAGAAAAAAGACCACTGGGAACTTAACAGGTAAGAGAAGGTTGAGTTCAGAAAAAAGTCAGAGCCTGGCTTTATGGGTTACACTTGGCATAAGCCATAAAGGCCTGTGCTTATAGTTGTGAGAATCAGATTTACTTAAGCAACTATCAGCTGGATGAAATAAATTTAGTTTAAGCCAGCAATACCCCTCCTAGTGTTTGTATATCTCCAGCTAAGAAAACAGTGCCTGGGAGTTAAAATAAGAACTTACTTCCTTTTCCATTAGACTCATACTTATTTCTCACCACCCACTTTCTTTTCTCCAACTTATTTCTTAATTTTACCTGCCTTTTCCAGAGGTCTTCATGGAACTTGCCATATATGCTTCCCATGACTTCCCAATCTGGATCCTCCTGTTGGTCACTGGCACACTCCTAATCATTTTCTACTACTATTCTATTCAGTCATTCAGCAAATACTTCAAGATGCTAGATATAATAGTGAACAAAATAGAGAAGTTTCCCTTTTACAGTTGTATTTGAATTTGAATGATGGTAGACAGTAAAGAAGCAAACTTCTGCAATGGTAGGGAACTATAAGGGATAATGGGCTGAGATGAGGGGCTGGGAAGTCAGGGAGAGGCTCTTGAGGCACTACTTCAGAGAATGTCATGGGGAAGGCCTCTAAAAGACATTTGGGCTGATAGGTGAAGGATGAAAAGGAACCAGCAATGGGCAGAAAGAACAGTGAAGGTAAAGGCCCAGAAGGCAAGAACAAACATGGCATGGATGAGAAGTAGAAGGAAGCATACCAATTAGTATTTCAGTCCCAAGAAACACGGGAAGTCTGTTCAGCTAGCTAGCTCTTTTCTTTTTCTGGTCTGCCTGTCTTCTTCCTTTATTCTTTGCTTATAAATTCAAAGTTCAGGAATCTAATTCTAAAGCAGGTCAGTTACAAAGTAATAAACTGAGTTTACTGACATGCTCTACCATTAATCTGAGAATGGTCAAGTTTATTGCATATCATCAGGCTTTCTAAATCCAACACAAGCTCTATCAGGCAGCAGTCTAGTTAATTTACATATGATCATGCCCACCCTTCTAGTATAATGATTTGCCTTTGGGAGATTGAGCTGTGTCGTTCTTAGAGACCTCTGAATGAATAATCCTTAACATAGTGTAACTTCTTACATCTCTCTATCTCTTTGTAACCACTTGATTATGCTCCATCTTTCATTTGATTTGGGCCTTGGCTCAAATTTCCAACTAGACAATATGCCCTCAAAATTCTAAAGATTGCCATGACAACTGTCTTTAGGGAAAAGAATTTGTTTGAAATTTTAAATGTTTTAATATTTAGTAAAATTATTTTTGAGTTATTTGGGCCTATTTAATTGACAGGAAAATTAATATTTAATGACTTGACTTTGGTGTTATTTTCAGAGTAGAAAGTGGCTTCAAGAACATTAAAATTTCATTCTTATATGAACCAAACTTTCCATACATATTGCTGCCATTAACATTTCAGATCAAGCATGCCTAGCTCTGGAATATTTCATTTCCAAGAAAAGTTTTCAGCTTGTCATTCTGACCAAAAAATAACAAAATAGGAAAAACTAGCAATCTAAAGTCAGGATCCTAGCAACAGAGGGCCATTTCACATTTTTGATTAAGTACATCCACTTTGACCCTTATCTTACAACTTCTTTCCCAATTTCAGGAGTGAGATGAATGGAAAAGTTCTTGGTACATGAGCATTCTGTTCACCCTCTTACACGAGGTTCGTAAACCTGGGAAATGGGGCTGTATCTAATACACAGCCTTGGTGATTGCAGTGTCTTAACTGTGGCATATATTAGTCATGTTCATAGTGCACATATTGACCAAATGTTCAATGGTTGAGTCTTGTAATGAATATTTTGCCAAGGCCTATGTTGAATTGCCATCGTAAGATACAAGCTTCTCAAACATGTGAACAAATTTTGTTCAAAAATTGGAATTTATTACATTAGTTGTATTTAAAATTTTTAATGTAGTGCAGAGTCATTCTTTTCTACCAAGCAATAAACTTTAATTTCATTAATTTCTTAGCTTTATCAACTAATAAATTGTTCCTGCATTCATGTTAACTATTCATTTAATGCACTAAGTTACTTTCACATATATATCAGTAAGCAACTCATGATAAAGTTGCTATCAAATTACTAAAATTTGCTTTGTCTACATTAGCAACTAAGTTCAAGGCATTTTCTCTTTATTTTCTGGATTTGAAGTTTTGGGGGCCAGTGGTGATGATAAAATTTCATTAAAGTATTCTCACAAACTGAAACTTCATGCACTATTTATTGGATGATGTTTTCAGAAACCTGAAATACATTGCCTTTGTTTATTATTTTCCTAATTTTTCTTCCACCTGCATTTACTGCAGTTATGGGAGACAAAATTGTCTGTAAACCTTGGTTCTAGAAATGTGACAATGGGGCAATGACTCTCAAGATGAAAATATCGCTTCTGAATTTCATTTGCATGTTATCTTTAATTGTATGCACATCAATTTTAGCATCTTCCTTCAGTAGAAAAGAGAATCTATATAGCAAATATCATGTAAGAAATACTTACATTCTAAAGGCACATTCACACTTAAACTGGTGAATAGAATTCAACATAAAAAGTACATAGATTTTCACTTTGTTACAACTAAAATGTATGTCTTAATTTGAAAGTGAATATTTAATAATTATATCAGGATGCCGTACTAATTAGATATGACCATAACCTATGTGGTCACATGGTCATTGATTATACACAAGTTGTGGATTCCAGGAAGTATGTTGAAGTAGGCATTAAGCTGTTAGATCTTGCAAAGGCTGAAACTGAAGCTGAGGAGCAAATAATGACAACCTCCCAGGCTGCAGGTGATCTTTCAGTTCATTCCTAATTCCTCCCTTCAGCCAAAATGTGCAAGGGTCATTGGTGCTGCAAGGCTCAGCTGGCAGAACTTGAGAGAGAAGGGAAAATTTGACCTTGCCTGTTAATAGGGGTTTTGTCCAAGTCAAAAAGCTGACTAGAGTACTAACAAGAGCTCATGTTTATTGAGAGATCACTATGTACCAGACACTGCTAAGTTAATTCTCGAAGTATTGCTCAGTCCTCACGACAACCCTACATGATGATTATCATTTACTGATGTGGACACTGAAGCTTAGGGAAGGTAATAACAAAGTCACACTGAAGGAAGTAGCAGAGCCAAGATTTAAATTTGGCCCAGTTGTGTATTCTTATTACATTGTTTCTCAGATATGGCTGTGGCTTTTCTATTCAGTAGCATTTAAAGCTGCTTTGCACTAATTTAACTGCAGCTCGAGGAGCAGAAATAATAATACTGAGTGCTCACACTAAAGCACTCCATAGTAGGCATTTCATGCCCGTTACCTCATTTAATCTCCACAACCAAAGTGCTCAATAGGAATTATTTTCTCGGTTTTCCTAAATGAATGAGTATACTCAGAGTTTTAAATTTGTTGCTCCAGTGTCACAAAATGGACAGTGCTGACATTCAAATCTTTGTTGGATTTCGAACTCATATTTCTTAAACTGTATCATGCTTTTTCTCAAGACGCTCAAAAGTATTTCCTGGGTAGGTAAGAAAGAACTCTGTGGCCTTGGGGAAGGGGAGCAGGAGAGTACCATGCCTACTGTCTCTCCTCTCTGATCCTAGTTTATTTCATCCCTTTTTCTCTCTCATCCTCCACAGCTTAATCTCTGCTGAATCAAATTTCTTTCCTAGTCTTGTCTTCATACTCTCCCATCCCCCAATATGTAATAGCTAGTATGTCACATATTTACCAATTATGAAAATACAGGTATACCTTGGAGATACTGCAGATTTGGTTCTGAACCACCACAATAAAGCAAGTCATAATCTTGCTGGTAAAAAAAAGCTCAACTCTGAAGCACAATAAAATGAGAGAGGCATTTCTGAGTTCGTTTCCTTAAGTGTAGAATGGGGATAATATCTACCTCAAAGGGAGATTATGAGAATTAAAGTAAATGTGATTGTGTGTCTAAATTGATGAGATTGGGGCCTGCCACATAATAGGCATTCAGTAAATGATGATTGTTTTCTGATATTTATTAGGCTGTTTGGTTTTTTGCTTCTTATACAATTGCTTTCAAAGAGTTCGTGCTTTTCTAAATAGTATACCATCACAGCTTACATTCATCAGGATGGGACATTTTTATGTCAGTCTATGTTCCAGCTCTGGTCTTAAAGTCCAGAGTTTTTTTTTTTCTTATGTGATTTTAACATAAAGCAATGCTAAAGTTAATTTTAAGACTGCTGTATACTATATACTACAGATGCAAACGATGTAAAGCTTATATTTTTTTTATGATTGCAGTCACATGAAATATTTGAAATATTTTTATGGTGACATTGGTTAATGAAATCCGATAAGTTTTAGCTGTACATTTTAACAGTGAGGTATGTATATATATTTACACTGTGTGTTCCCCTTCTAAAGCTTATATTTTCAAATGTCCCTTCCTTCCTTTGGAATGGAATGCTTTCTTATATTCTGGCTGGAAAACTGTAAACAGTGAACTGAAACATTACTTCCCTTTTTCTTAGTACATTATGCTGTTTCTTCTGAACTTTATAGATGCCTTTATTATAATGCTTATTGAATTATACTGTAATTGTTACATATCTGTTGTGTCTTCTTTGATTCTGGGTATTCTTGAGGACATGTTTATTTCATCTTTCTGTTTAATCGAACCCCCAACCCTGCTCAGCTCTCAAAAAATATGCCATGAGGTGGAAAGGCTGATAGCTGGACAGATGCTGCAAACTCCATTAGCAAAGATGTTCCTTGCTTCATGTTGGAAGCAGGTGGTTATTTTCCTCTTTGTTCTTGTGGAGAGACAGGGCATTATGAAGTATAGTAGATGGGGATTTCTAGCACCTGGAATGCAGGTAGTAATATGTCTGGAGTATTTGGGGAAGAAGATGCAGAATCAGCTGCTTAAAAAAATAGGCATAAAGATGAGACCATTTGTGAGAGATCAAAAAGGTGTTCCATGTTACAGAAAAATTAGGGTTTTTTTCCTTGGACTATAAGTGAAATGCCAAGAGCAAAGGCAAAATTATAAAGCAACTGCTCAGGTCATTGTCCTGAAATAGAAAAGTGATCCTTTCATTCTGACGACTCACCTCTAACTAGAGTCAGTACTTCATGAAAAAAAAAAGGCAGGAGTTTTGAGACACTTAACAGTAATCTTATCCCTTCGCAAAAGTACTTCCATACTCAAGCTGGTCTGATGATCTTTTCATGTCACTGGACACAAGGATTAGTAGGCCTTAAAATGTTATCCTATCAGTATAACTTCTCATCTTTTCTCAAGATTGCGCTGGCAATTTCTCTTGACAGCTGATCACAGTGAGTACCGACAAGCTCTTAGACTTTCAAGACAGCAGAACACCCTTGAAGAATAAACGCCTCTGCTGCTGGAGGTCACGGCACCCAGAAAGTGATTAGAGGAAGCAGCTGATGACCTCTCTAGTTCTGCTATTTGCATCCAAGTCCAAGTCCAGGGTTTGCTGGCAAGTGAACTAAAACCATGACTCCATTCTGAAGGATAAATCACATAGCTCAACTATGCTCTCTTCAGCTATAAGCCATACAACCTTCTACAAAAGCAGTCTGAACATTTTCAATCTATACAAACTGTTACAGTTGAAAGATAGGTATGTTTCGAGAGTAGCTTCTGAATCCCCCAGGTCCCCTGTGTAAAACCTATTGTAGGAATTCTGCTTTGCTTCATATATTAACCTCATCATACCTTTTTGAAGTAGAGATTCCTGAAAGTGTGCACAGGAAGTGTGCCTTCAGAATGCGTTTAACTGTCTGTGTGAGAGGGAGGTCACCTTGACAGTATGTGCTACATGCCACCTGTATTCCTGGGAGGATCACCCAGATAGATGTGATTACAACATGCTCTGACAACTGGCATGGATGGATGGATTCCCAACTTAAATGATCATATCTGGTCTTGGTTTTATCATTTTTTTACAAAATTTGATTTATTTGAAGAGAAAGGTGGGGAAAGGCTAATAGATGCTCCTCTGGGCACTAGAAGCACCCCTTCCACAAGAACAAAGAGAAAAGTAATTACTTGCTCTCAGCGTGACGCACAGGGCATCTCTGCCAACAGGTTTCTATAACATCTATCTGTCTAGCCATCAGCTTTTTTTATCTCACAACATATTTTCTGAGGGCAAATTTATTACAGAAGGATTGGGTTGTGTTTTTTTTTTCAATCTTGAAATTAACAGTGGAACTGTTCCTGTCATTCTAAATAACTTAAGTTCTGAAGAAAAAAAAAGAAGAGAATACAGTATTGTGGCCCTTTTAAAATGTGCAGTGTCCTCAGGGGTAGTTATAGTGGACAAGAGTTTCCAAGAAATTACATACTATGTACTGTTTTCTGTTTCAGCTGTTTCAATTGATTTTTCAAAGACTGATTTGATAAGAGTTTTTATTTTAAAAGTAAAACCTGAGTAGGAAAGTTAAACAGTTGTCTACATTTAATTCTACTCATCCTGGGAGCATTTTATACAGCCATCCCTCAGATATGTTATGGGTTCGAGTGCAGACCACCGCAATGAAGTGAGTAGTAATTGTTGCTGGTGGAGGGTTTTGCCTTCAGTATAAAAGCTGTAACACCTGTGAAGCTCAATAAAGCAAAGAAGCATGAAAGGATGAGGATAAGAAAACATCCAGACTGTTTTCTTTTACTTGAATTAATTTGACTAGGTTTATATTTCTTATAACTTAATTTGTATTTCTTGTGCAGAGAATCAACGGTCAAATATTATTGAATGAAAGAATGCGTGGGGCATTGTGTCCTAATGCTTGGTGTGTGTGTGGAGCAGATATTCCAGATGTCATACTTACAGACTGATTTTACGTATTTCATCTTGACCTTAACAAGAGTGTAAACACTATCTGATGCAAAAGACAGATGGTAAAACAAATGACTATTCAATGTTGTAGTATCAGAACTAAACAGGGTCAAGTGAAAGTTTGTCTTATTGATCATGTCCAATGGATATGTGAATGCAATAGAAAACTAGTATCATTAGCAAATAAAATAAATTGCACTTAATGAGAATTCCCGTTTAGCTGGATTTCCTCTCTCTTTGCTTCCCTCACTTCTTTCATTCCTTTCCCCTCTCTGAAATCTGGCTACAGTATTATGCTAGTACACATTTTAATTTGGTGCAGGGCATGCATAATAAAAACTGTAAATGTTAGAACACATATATTCCAATGACTGGGAAGTAGCAAATCATTTTGTCACATTGACTGTAACATTCAAATTTTATCTCTTATGGCTAATCTGCCAAACATTTGCAATTCCGAAATGGGGAGAAGTGAATTAACTTACAACAATAAATCATTGAACTTTTTAAATGTACCTTTCCTAAATCATACTTTCTTTTGCTTAAAAAAAAAAAAATCCCTCTCATATTTTATTTTTACAGGTCATTGGAAAAGAGTACTTCACAACAGGATTATTATAAAGTGCTAAAAGATGGCACTTGTATCTCATTGGCATGTAGAGAGCTCATGTGAAACCTCTTTGATCTTTGCTGGCTTTTTAGCTGAAAGGATTTGGAAATCTTTTTGGCACTGGCAAAGACAGCACTCTAGTGGCTGTTTATAGTTGGTCAATTTTTAGCAATGGATAAGAAAGTCTTTGTTGAAGTCAGTTTATTAATACATAATAAGCAACATGTTGCCTTAAAGGCAAACAGTTACTTTTATATCAAAAAACTCCCCCAATTTTTGCTGGTACTCAAAGGTATTTAAAAGGGTACATTTTTTTTCCAGTCTGCCCTATGCTGAGAGATAGCTACTGCAACCCTCTGAGCTTTGGCAGTTTTTTAGGTAAGAGGAATTTTCATGGTGTAATTGATATTGTAACCACTCAGCTGGACACAGGCATTCAAGGGCCAAGTGCATTTGCTGATTCGTTTGCATTTCCTACTCCAACTAAAAGAATTCAAAGACATGAAGAGTCTATTGTGAAAAATGCATGAATAATGCAAAAGTCATCCTGAAGGGGACTATCAGGGTGTTCCAGTGCAGTTATTGCTTTCTAATAAAATCATGAAAAACTTAAATTGAAAAAAAATATATAACCGTCTCAAATTTGTTGAGGCAGTTATAAAAGAGCACATGAGGGAAG
This sequence comes from Macroglossus sobrinus, assembly GCA_004027375.1. Classification (NCBI taxonomy): domain Eukaryota; kingdom Metazoa; phylum Chordata; class Mammalia; order Chiroptera; family Pteropodidae; genus Macroglossus; species Macroglossus sobrinus. Next base: position 230,535 of record PVKZ01000143.1, read on the forward strand.
GTTTCCCCTGAAATATGCCCCGCCCCCCCTGCCACCTTCCCCACAAGAAAGTCTTCCCCTCCACTGGCCTTATTGAGATATAGTTGACATTTAACATTATGTAAGTTTAAGGTATACAGTGTTTTGGTTTGATGCACTTACATATTGCAAAAAGGATTACCACCCTATCATTAGTTAGCACCTCCATCATGTCACATTATTACTATTTTTTTTTTTTGTGGTGAGAACATTTAAGACCCAATTTCAAGTATGTAATACAGCATTATTTACTATAATTGCTATGTTGTGCATTAGATACACAGAACTTAGTCATCTTATAACTGGAAGTTTGAGCCAACATCTCCCATTTCTGCCACACTTCCCCTGGCCTCCCCTGGTAATTACCTCTACATTCTGTTTCTATGACTTTGGCTTTCTTACATTCCACATATAAATGATATCGTACAATCTTTGTCTTTCTTTGACATATTTCATTTTACATAATGCCCTCAAGGTTCATCCATATTGACACAAATTACAGAATTTTATTCTCTCTCGTGGCTGAATAATAATTTATATATATATAATTTATTTATCATTCATCTGTTGATAGACACTTAGGTTGTTTCTCTATCTTGGCTATTGTGAATAATGCTGCAAAGAACAAGGGAGTACACGTATGTCTTCCAGATCCCGTTTTCATTTCCTTTGGATATATAGCTAGAAGTAGAATTGCTAAGTCATATAGTAGTTCTATTTTTAACTTTTTGAAGAACCACCATACTGTTTTCTATAGTTGCTGTACTCATTTACATTGCCGCCAACAATGCACAAGCGTTCCTTTTTCTCTACATATTCACCAACACTTGTTATCACTAATCTTTTTGGCAATAGGCTTTCTAATAGGTATGAGATGATATGTCATTGTGGTTATGATTTTCAATTCCCTGATGATTAGTGATGTCGAGTACCATTTCATGTACCCATTGGCCATTTGTCTTCTTTGGAAAAGAAGTTGTTCTGCCCATTTTTAATTGGATTGTTTTGTTTTTTGCTTTCCTTTTTGCTATTGAGTTGTTTATGTTTTTATTTTGGTTATTAATCCCTTATCAGATATAAGATTTGAAGTATTTTCTCCCATTCCATAGGTTGCCTTTTCATTTTGTTTATTGTTTCTTTTGCTATGCAGAAGCTTTTTAGTTTGTTGTAGTCCTACTTATTAATTTTTGTTTTTTGTTGATTGTACTGTGGTATCATATCCAAAAAATCATTGTTAAGATCAATATCAAGGATCTTTTCCCTTGTTTTCTTCTAAAAGTTGTATGGTTTCAGGTCTCCTGTTTAAATCTTTAGTCTATTTTAAGTTAATTTCTGTGAATGGTGTAAGATAGGGGTTTATTTCCATTCTTAAGCGTGTGGATATCCAGTTTTCTCAACATCATTTATCGAAGAGACTGTCTTTTCCCCACTGAGAATTTTGGTTGCCTCATCAAATATTAGTTGACCATATATGTGAGGGTTTATTTCTGGGCTCTCAATTCTGTTTCAAGAATTGCCTGAATTCCTCATTACATAAGGCTTGGTGAGGTATAAAGCCTACTTTCTACTCTAGAGGTCCACTTTTCTAGCTTCCCTTGTACTTTTTGTGGGGTAAATGACTCAAGCCCATCTAATCAGATGTACCTGGATATGAACTTGGGTTAGTGATACAAGGTAAGGACACAAAAGAATCTTTGCTGGCAGCAGAGGAGATGGTAGCCTCACCCCATTTCCCTGGGCAGTAGAGGCAACAATGGTGGTGTCCAGAGTCCAACGTTGGCAGGCTGTGTTGCCTATTGTTCAAGGAATGACAGTGGAGTTCTCTTTGGACCATTTCTATGGCTTGCTTTTGACTCTTTTTGGCTGCCCAGGGTCTATGTCTGAGTTTTTAGCCTTCCCGGCTGTTAAGTGACACGCTGGTCAATATTCTTTCACTAAATTCCCTTGTTACTTAAATCGAAGTTGTCCTTTTTTGTTCTTGCAACCTCATAGATCATGACTGACAAACATATATGGGTAAAATGAGCTCACTTTGCACTTTTAAAATGCATGAGAGTCTATGTTTCACTACATTGAACCCATTTGAACAAGTTAGGCCGCCACAGTGTTGTAAGCAACAAGTGTATTGCTGCAGTGGAATCAAGGGGAAGAGGTTACGTGGCTGGGAAGCACAAAAGGGATCATTCGAAATCTAAATCCATACTGTCTCCTACACAACATAAACTATACATGAAATTGTTTTAAACATGGTTAAATACTATGCAAATATAACGAATGATGTGAGTATACTATCATGTGAAAATAGCTTTTATACACTGCTTAATTAACTCAGTTTGGTAAGAAATGAGATGGTGGGATTGCCGGGGATGTCCTTAGAGAAAAGTTATTTGATGATTACCTTGAACGGGCTAAGGATCCCTTCTTACAAAAGGTGGGCTTACTTCAGGGTTTCTGTTTGATACCCATTGTCTGATTTGATGTACACAGCTGCCTAGTAAAGTAGATGACACAGGAATTATTCTGATTTTCTTGGTGAGAATTCTGAGGGTCAGTACAAATTAGACACATGGCTAACATGTGATGCGATATGGACTCAAACTCATCCTTCTGACTCTCAGCCCAGTCTTCTGGGCACTATGAAGGAACCCGATAAACTATTCTTCTCACTAGGTTTCTTCACTTTTGAAAACTGAGTTATTTTTCTGAGATATTATCTATACTTTACCCCAAAACTACTCAAAAAACATTTTTTGTTCACTAAAATTTATGAAATTCTATGTTGTTTTGATATGATGGCAAAACCAAAGATGTTGGCATTTCTAGGTTACTGCAAGCACATCCTTCACAACACCTCCTACCTAGTGTCTGAATCCTGAATGATCTGATTCTCCTAGATCCAAGATTATCCTTTGTAGGTCAGCGGAGAAAAGTACCTTCTTTGCCAAGGATGCATAACCCAAATGTTCCCAAGGCTCCACATGTTGGGAGTGGCAAGTGTTGTCCTATAGCAGGGTTACCTGGAACCCAAAATGTAGAGTTTAGTAAGGCAACCCTTTGAGTTTGCATTTAGAGCCCTTTCCAGGGCAATTATAGGCCACCAGAGTAGTTGAATCTGAACTGGTTAAAAAACTAACTACCACACCTTTGCAGAAACTATTACTCCTTCCTAACTCTAAGGCTCAACAGTTGAACTTCTTAGAATAAACTTTCTCTTTGAGACTACAATTTTGATTTGTATTTTGATCTTCACCGAATCTCTTCTTCAGCTCCACCTCTGTTCCAACAGATGTAGCATGTGTCTGAACACCAAATGTGGCAGAATTTATGATTTTTGACTAGGAGGATCTTTGGCCCTTATATAAGTCAGTGGCTGGAAATGAGCTCCAGAGAAGTGTTTTTCTTAGGAGTACTCAAGAAGCTCATATGTACCTCAGATAGGATTGTCTCCCAGCTCCATTCTGAGCACCACCAGACTCAAAATAGAACATAGAAAACACTTTCTAATCAAATTATTTGTATTGAGATGCCCTATGCCCTATGTATATTCTCAGAGGAAACTTAGCTTTAAAAGTTATTTCTCAAATAAAACAAGAACACCAGGAAAAATGCCGAGTGTCCATCAAAAGATGAATGTGGTATATGCATACAATTAAATATTATTTGGCCTTAAAAATGAAGGACATTTTGATAAATGCTACCACATGGATGAAACTTGAAGACATTATGCTAAGTGAAATAAGCCCCAAACAAAATGACAAATGTATTATTTCTTATAAATGAGATTCCTAGAGTAGTCAAACTCAGAAACAGAAAGCAAAATGGTGGTTGCCAGGGATTGGAAATAGGGGAGAGGGAGAATGGAAATTAAGTATTCACTGGGGACAGAGTTTCAGTTGGGGAAGCTGAAAAAGTTCTGGAAATGGATAGTAGTGATCATTGCACAGCAGTATGAATGTACTTAAAGCCGCAGAAATGTATACTTAAAAATGGTCACATTGGTAAATTTTTATTACACATATTTTACCACAATAGAAAAGTCATTAAAAAAATATTCTCCAGAAGAAACCACTGTTATTTTTCCTGTGTATGCTCCAGGAAACATACACACACTATGCATATGTGTGTATGTATGTATATATGTGTGTATGTATAAGTGAATGTATGTATGTGTATAAATGTGTGTGCATGTGAGTGGGGTTTTTTTTGTAGTTTCTTTTAATTATTTAGTTTTTATTTTTAAACTAAAGTTGACACTCAATATTATTTTATATTAGTTTCAGTTGTACAGCATAGTAGTTAGACATTTATATAATTTATGAAGTGATCTCCTCCAATTAAATGCCCAACTGGGACTATACATAGTTATTACAATGTTATACACTATGATCCATATGCTGTATTTCATATCCCCATGACTATTTTGTAACTACCAATTTGTACTTCTTAATCCCTTCACCTTTTTCACCCAGTCCCCGCCCCCCATTTGGCAAACATCAGTTTATTCTCTGTATCCATGACTGTTTTCATTTTATTTGTTCATTTATTTTGTTCCTTAAATTCCACGTATAGGTGAACTCTCTCTCTCTCTCTCTCTCTCTCTCTCTCTCTCTCTCTCTATATATATATATATATATATATATATATATATATATATATATATATATATAACTTATTTCACTTAGCATAATACCCTCTAGGTTTATCCATGTTGTTGCAAATGATAAGATTTCATTTTTTATGGCCAACTAATCTTCCATTATATATATGTACCACAACTTCTTTAGTCAGTTGTCTGTTCATGGACACTTAGATTGCTTCCATATCTTGGCTATCGTAAATAATGCTGCAATGAACATAGGGGTGCATATATCTTTTCCAGTAGTGTTCTGCATTTCTTCCAAAGTACACAAAAGTAGAATTGCTAAGTACTAAGATAGTTCCATTTTTAACTTTTTGAGGAACCTCCATACTATTTTCCGTAGTAGCTTTTCATCCCACCAACAGTGCAGGAGGGGTCCCTTTTCTTCATATTCTCGCCAACACTGATGTTTGTTGATTTATTCATCATAGCCATTCTGACAGGTGTGAGGTGATAGCTCATTGTGATTTTAATTTGCATTTTTCTGATGATTAGTGATGTTGAGCATCTTTTCTTTCACATGCCTATTGGCCATTTGTATGTCCTCTTTGGAGAAATGTCTGTTCAGATCCTCTGCCCATTTTTTAAATTGGATTGGTTTTCCTTGGTGTTAGGTTCTATGGGTTCTTTATAAATTTTAGGTATTAACCCCTTATCAGACGTATCATTGGGCAATATCTTCTCCCATTCATAGGTCATCTTTTTCATTTAGTAGATGGTTTCCTTTGCTATGTAAAAAAATTTTAATTAGTGTAGTCCCATTTGTTTATTTGTTTGTTTGTTTGTTTCCTTGCCTGAAGAGATATATCAGAAAAAAATATTACTGAAAGCAGTGTCAGAGAGTTTACTGCCTGTTTTCTTCTAGTTTTTTGGTTCTGGGTCTTACATTTAAGTTTTTAATCCATTTTGAGTTTATTACTATATATAATGTAAGAACATGGTCTAGTTTTATTTTTTTGCATATACCTGTCTAGTTTTCCCAACACCATTTATTGACTAGACTGTCTTTTCCCTATAGTAGTTTTTGTCATAGATTTGTTGACTACATAAGCATGGTTTTATTTCTATGCTCACTATTCTGTTCCATTGATCGGTGGGTCTATTTTTATGCCAGTATAATACTGTTTTTATGGTTTCATTCTTTAGTTTTAAACCTTTGAGCTATTATTTTGGAGTAAGGATTGAGGAGAAGAAACTTGGCTCTTTTATAAAAATGATAGTTATTCATTAAATTCTTTGTGAAGTATTATGCTGATTACTTTTCATTTGCCATAATTTAATCTGTAAAGCAAACAGGTGAGGAAGCAGGTTTAGAGAGTTCCAGTTACTTGCCCAGTATCACAACTGGCAATTTGTAAAGAGACTTGGACCCTCAATTACTGGGCAGCAATGGTCCAAATAGCTAATTCGTTCACAGAATCCATGACTAGAGGAGAGCTTTCCTTTAATACTCTGTCTCTTCCTTTATTTTACACAAGAACTGAGCTCTAGAGATTATACATAAGCAGGAGATACAGCTATAAAAACCCATCAGGACTCCTGACTCCCAGTGCAGCATACGGTTTTTCCTCCCCCACAAATTTTATTCTCACACTTTCCTGGGTTGGCACAAAGGATGTAGAAGAAGACATTTCTCCATAATGCTTTCCATAATGCTTGGAAATTAATTGTACCTATAGGGCTGTGAGCCTTACTGGGCCTCTTTCACACTGTGAAAGGCGGCATGCACAGTGGTGAGCACAGAACCAACATGCACCCAGGAGCTGATACCAGAGCTCTCGACCTGGTGGGATACTGGGGTCCTGGGGACTCCATTTCACAAGGTTTGTGACATAAACTCTGAATTTATATACGTGTTTGCCTTTTCCTGGGAGAAATAGTTCATATTGTTCATCACATTTTCAAAGAGGGTGGGGAAAAGGTTAAGAATTATTACACTGTACAACATATGTAAAATGTCTGTTAAATGAACTGTATCTCTTGTTGAAAAATTTAACATGTACCATTTCTTCTTAAAAGATTTCCCCTTTAGAATTTCCTCAACTAACAGAGGTCTGTTAATTTACCATCAACAAATGCATAGATATTCAAAAAATTATTTTCTTCCCAGAGGTCCCAGCTCCCTTTTTTCTGGAATCTTTCAAGTTTGAGAAGCAAAGTTCTCCTGAACATCAGAAATGCTACATAGATGAATTGTGGCCCCAACACTTCGGGGGGCATTTGCTCCCCGCAACATAAAGTTGTGGTTGTGCTGCTGCAGCTGTCCATGTTGTCAGCACGGGGCCCAGGCTCCTGTGGGGACTCATTGAGCCTGACTCTGAGCCTCAAGCAGCAACACTGTTTCTTTGACAAAGCAAGGCACTGGGGAGAGGGAAAGAAGGATGAGATGGCAGCGCTTGAACACTTGCAAGGGTGAAAAACGAACTTTGAATTGATCTAGAATGAGGCCTTTTCTCCCCCTCCTAAACTGCAAGTATTTGTATGCTCTCTGGTGTCTTTGGGGGTAGGAAATTAACATAACTTCCTTCTCTCACAGTCAGGTCTTCCAGCCTCCCAGTGGGGTTTCTCTTTGAAATAAGAGTTGTGTTGTGTGGAAAGGATTTTGGAGCAAGGCTTGGAAGCCAAGAAGAAAAGCAACTGGCCTATTTCCCATCCAAAGAGTAACCAAATACAGCTGTCACTTTAGATTGAGGTGCTTGGGAAATGATTTTTATTATTATTTTTTAAGAAGCAAGTGAATATTGCTAAAGAAAAGACCTAAAAAATGCCTTAGGAAATCAAGCTTTGATGATATAGTACAATATATGATGAAAAATTTAGCAAATTAGTTGATTTTCTTTTAGAAAAAAAAAATCACAATAATTTTTTTAAAAGACAAAATGATTGAATATTACCTTAGAAATACAAACCAGTGATACCCAAACACTCAGAGGGTATGATGTATTTACAGCCTGTTCTTATTTCTTTCTATATTGGCTACATTCAAATATGAGCAATTATTAAGGGAAGTTAAAATTCTCCTGTGTTTTGTCTACTATAAGAGGGAGCTATAAGAAGATCTCAGCTGAAACAGGAAATATACAATCAATCCCCCTTTTATGCCTAAAAGGGAACATACTTTGTGGTGTTTGCAGTAGTCATGTAACTTTGTGGGGGAAGCAGATAAATTATGTATTACTAAAGAGTCACTGCTGAATAATAACCTGTCTTTTATATTTGCCACCACTTTGTAATAATAGCTTGTGTCTTCACTGTAGGTAGCACATAATCAACTGTGATATTGAAATGAAGAGAAAAGAGCCACTTGATACTGAGTTCCTAAAAGGTTATATGCAATGGAATTCCTGTGAGCAACTTAGACCAACCATGAGATATTGTATTTCATTAGGTTAATATTAAAATATTAGATGACTTAATAACTAGGAAACATTTTAGGAATATTTTTCTCAAAGAGTTTTTAATTTACGAGTCTGGGGATTAGAATATAAGTGATGTCCACACCCTGTCTTTCTTTTAGCTCATTCAAGATAAATTTAACATAAATATTCTTTCATTGGCAAACTTTTAAAAAGAAAGAAAATAAGAAATCTTATTTTTCTGAATAATTAATTTGAAAAGTATATATTGAAGTTACCGTATTATCTGTATTTTTACCAAATTATTTTTATTCAAGTCAGTCTATACACCTCAGGTCTAAATTTGGCGGTGTTTCTACATACCCATAGGGCCTCTCCCGCATCTGTCTTTGCATCTCCATTTTATCACCTAATCAAGAGTGAATGGTATTGAAATGAAACTTGTAAAGTGTATTCGTTTTCTGGACACTATGGAAGATTCCAGTTTAATACCTTTAAATCCTTGAGAAGTTTGAACTCCATATATCTCCAGTGTAAGGGTTTGATATGTGACAGTAGTAATCATTAGTCTCGCTGCAACCAAAGCTGTCTCTAGAAGGAAAAGATGTTTCTTCATACAGATGGAAGACTAATTCTGTTATAGGACCCATTCACTTGAAAAGGGATACAAGAACAAGTGGAAATTCAGAATTTTGCTGTCAAATACATGCAGAAGCAGCTCAAAATCAGCCTTTTAGTCCGCCTCTATTTTATTCATGGTCCTTGCTGTGGATATTGTGATTGTGGCTATAATCATAGAGAGGCATTTTGTGAATCAGAGAACAGCCTACAAATATCAGAAGCTGCAGGACTGTTAACTAAAGGATTCAGTGAGACACATTTCTCCTGAGTGCTGAAGGAAATGTTACCTCATGGCTATGAGCATTTTGAATAAATTAGGGAGAGCTTCAAAAAGGTGGGGAAAAATCCTACAGTCCAAACTGAAGAAAATAAAAGGGAGTCTTCTATGAGATCTTTATACTGAGCCATTCGGCATATATGCATTTCTATTGTATGTGCTGTTTTCTAGGGTATACTATAGCTTAAATAATAATGAAAAAGTACATTCAATAATTGTTCCTTCTTAATATTTTCATGCACAATATCTAGATCTTCTGTCATATATCAGGTTAAATACCAATCTTCTACAGCTGGAAAAAAATTTTTGTATTTCTTTAAAGCATTCTTCTTAAGAACCAGCATTTTACAGAGTGGATATTATACCAGAAATTTCTGACTCTAAGGTGATATTCCCTAGTGGAGGTGACCACATTTCCTCTTTTATTAAACCATTATTATCCTAAATGGATAAAACAGTAAGGAATTGGATGCCAAAACAAGTTTTCGTATTTCCAGTGCTACCCAGCTATCAGTACTTGGAGTGACAGATTGGCTCCCCTTTTGCTCTCCATATAAAGATACAATGTAGAATAAGGTTTACCTTCACTTCCTAAATCTGAAGATGCTCTGCAGGTGAATTTAGAGTACCCATTAAAGCAACCATTAAATACCTTTTTGTCATGCTTCAGATATTAGGTAGCTTAATGTCCTAGAATCTGTGTGAAGTCAGATATACCTCAAGAGTTCTTAGGAGGTCAAAAGCTGCCAGAGCAATGTTTCCTACCTGAGACCTGAGATGGTGGCTGTGACTCAGTTTCCATGTTATCAGGCCATAGGGCACACGATATACCTCTCCTTGCGACAAGGCCCAAAGGGCATGACATGAGACTACATGGGTAGAATTGGAGCTTGAAAAGTATAAACATATAAAAATTTGCATAATAATTTTTTTTAGAGCGAGTATGGTATAGTCTACTAATTGACTATGTTGTTTTCTCCTAATTAAATAATTTTTTATATTATAAAGTAATACTTTTTATTGACAGAAACTTATGTATTAATTTAAGAAAATCCATGTTTATTCAGGAAAAATACAAACAAGCAAAAAACCCCACAAATGTTAAATCTCAAATTCCATCTTTCTTAGCATTTTATCTAGATATAGATATATAGATATAGATATACATATACATGTTCAAGAGCTATATGTATTTCTATATCTACATTTATATCCACTAATGTATCTACATCTACTCCATACATTTATTTATCTATTAAGCAATTGATCTATTGATCTATCTCAGTATCTATATCTACATACTTGAGATTATGTACTACATACTATTTGATAACTTTTTAAAACTAAACATATCATGAATATTTTTCCATGTCATTTTTTTCTACTACTGTATAGCTTACTAAATCATTTTTAATGGTTTAAAGCATAGTATTCCATACAGCATACTTTTACCAATTCTCTACTGTTTATTAGGATAAACTCAGAGAGGTGAAATTATGAGTCAAAACTGTAAAGTTAGCTTTTCAATGACACTGTCCTCCAGATAGTCTGTTTCTATTTCTTCTTCCACCAGCAGGGTTGGAGAGGGCTGCTTCCCTGCCTCATTACCAAACATCACTTTAAGCTTTTTTTTTTTTTTTTTTTTTTGTAGGCAGGGCAACCCTCACAGATTGCAAGGACCTTGTCCGTTTACAATTTCTCATTTTTTTGAAATATCTTTTAAGCCTACAGCACCTGGTCCTCCTAGGTGGTCTCCCATCCAAGTACTAACCAGGCCTGACCCAGCTTAGCTTCCAAGATTGGACAGGATTGGATTTGTTCAGGGTAGAATGACCATAGACTGCTTTATGCTTTTGTAGACTGTTCATCATCTGAACAGCGCAAAGAGCCAAACAGGCATCCACTTAACAATGTCTTCTATATTAGGTAGGGGAGTGAAAAAGCTTATGTTAGGTTTAAAGAGGAATATTCAATATATGGCTGAAGTAGGAAACTAAGATTAGGAAAAGCAAAGACCAAGCATAGACTCTTGCTTAGCTGATTTTACGGTTATGTTTCTTTCTTTTAGCTATATTGCCAAAATTTCACTTAGCTACATATTCAAAGAGTAGCATGGTTCATTTTGTAACACTGTTCTTCAGAGTTTCAAAACAAATAAAGATCTAATAGAATTTAGTGCAGGGCAACTTTCTATCACCAAGACAAAACAAGTTTTAAAGAGAGAGACCTGTAAAAAGAAATAAAAACAAATGCCTAGATATTAAAATATTCTTTAAATAGAATAGGTGAGAAAGTATAAATTAATTATAAAATGATTAAATTTTTGATAATACTCATTGACTTAAGGGAATTATACTGATTGGAAAATGCATTTGCTAAAAACAAAGCACTTCAAGAATAACTTAAAGATTTTGCTAAGTCTACAATATGCCAGAATTTATTCAACCCATTTTCAAGTAATAACCTATGGTATTTACTAAGATCTTCAAAAATTATCTGCATCTAAAAGGAAGTAGCTTTGAGGGATTGCTATAACCTCAATGCCACACACTTAAGGGTAGATTTACTACAAAATGGAATAATCTGCATTGCATTGATGTAGAATATCAACAAAAACACATGAAAATGCAACATGGAAAGAATGGATTTAATAATAGAGGTTGGCATGGTCTGGGGTAGAGGTCAGCATCCCGAGAGTCTACTACACCTGAGTGGTGCCTGTCATTCTTGCATATGCGCTCACCTCTAGTCACTTTTTTGTCCTTCACATTCATCTCTACATTCCTTCTTCAATTTCCTCTTTTCTCTATATTTCAATCTTTTCTTGCTTTTTGACCCTTTTCCGGTAAGTTCTCAGAGGTGTCTAGAGCCTTGCCCAGTGGAGGAGAAAGAGAGAATCTGCTTCTAACTGTGATTCCTCATATTGACTCACTTTACCTCCGGTGGAACACTGCTGTTTCTTTAAATGGGTAAACATATAATGGAAGGGAACCTTAGTACAATTCACCATGAAATATCATCCTTCAACTGTAGGTGGTAAAAGGAGAATAGAGCTGCTGGAGTTGATGATATTGAATGAAGTGGGTCAGAAGTCTGACAGCTCTGGGTTCAAATCTAGCTCTACTAATTATCTCTGCTTTGGGGAAGACTTAAATCTCACAGTGTTTTAGTGAGGATTAAATAAGATAATATATCTCAAATGTTTAGCATAGAGTTTGGCATACAGAAAAAAAAATTTTAGCCTGGCACACAGAAAAAAAATTTTAGCAAGTGGAATAGACAATTGTTTGGGACTTCATTAAGTAGGCGGACTTCACTAGGTGTTACTGGAGGTAACTTTGCCCCCTTAAGAGTCAAACACCATTTCACTAACTGCAGAAAATCCAAAGCCTTTCTAACAATTTCCATGAATTCCTAGGGGCTTCTGGTCTAGGTTACCTATGGTTCCAGTTTCCTACATCTGCCAAATTATTTGTTAAGAGATTGTCTCGCCATCCTATGAATTTGTCCATATTTAGTGCTACTTTGACCCTGATAAGTCACCCAGAGATACACACACACACACACACACACACACACACACACACACACACACCTCAAAAGATATTTGTATGTAGAAAACTTGACAGAAATTTCTGGTAGAGGGATTTACATTGCAGATACATTAACTTACAAATTAAATGTTGAATATCCTGGATTTTCTGTAAATTTTTTTTCAATTACAGTTGACATATATTACATTAGTTTCAGGTATACAACATAGTGATTAGCCATAATGAAGTGATTACCCCATTAAGTCTAGTACCCATCTAAAACCATACATGGTTATTAATATATTACTGACCATATTTTCTGTGCTGTACTTTATATTCTCATGACTTTTTGTAACTAGAAATTTGTACTTTTTAATTCTCTTTTCACCCATCCCTTTAACCATTTTTATTTGTCTGGAGTTTGTGCTCACCATGAGTTAGAAAAGATAAACCATGAAAGACACTTAGAACAATTTCTGGCATTAAGTGGTTAGCCATTACTTTTATTTTTATCACAATTATTGTATCAGGCTGCCAAACAGCTGGCTTGGCCCCCCTCTCTCTTCTTTATCTCTTCTGTCTTCTGCCACCCACATTCCTATTTGTTGTCTTGGCAGCTGCTGACCCTTAGTTCTGTCATTCATCCAAGGTATTTATGAAAACATTTTCTAAACAGAGATATTTTCTTTCTAAGGATTCTGTTGCCAGATGTTGATGTGAAATTTTTTGTTTTTGTTGATCTACTACTCATATTTCAAGCTTAAAAAATGAATTTATTTAGGAAGACAGTTCCATATATACCTGGATTCAGATCAGATTTATCCCTGTGATAAACAGTCGTTACCTACTAACTACCCAGTTTACTTATTGACAAAATAATGTGTTTCTTATCATTGTTACAAGAGTGTATACTCCTTGATGGCAAGACTGTGTCTAATACATTTTAGTTTGACACAGAGCCTTGCATGTAGGTGGTTGTAATACACAGTAAATGATTGACTCTCTCTTGTTTCCCCACCATTGTGGTGTGCGTGGTTGACTATTTTCTTTGTCATGTCTTCTACAAGACTTTCAGGGTCAAGTGATTTCTGGCAAAGAAACAAAAGCAGAGTCATTTCGTTCTCCAATGACTTCAAAAGAAAACTCATAGTAAAATCATGTAGAACTCTAAGAAGAAACACTGGAGAACCAAGCCAGGTGTATAAGAAATAGCACATGCGATGGCTCATGTTGATGCTGTATCAAAGTCACTAGCATTTTACCCTATCAAGCTGGAAAACTGCCATTATCGGGACAGTACCAAGTATATTCAGTTCCAGAGGAAAGAAGTATTTTTAAAAAGAGCCAACAATCTTTTAAGCTAGTGTAGAAAATTGAATCCATTCACTCCTATTCAGAGAGCTGGAAGAGGTGATAACAGTTCCAGGGAGAGACCACACGCCTTTCCAGCTGAGCCCACTGGCAGAGGGGCATTCTAGGAATGCTTCAGCGTCGCTCAGCTCCCAGCAATCGGAGAGCGGAAGAGACCCGTGTGGGAGCAGGTGGTCTGGAGGTTTGTAGTGTGTGTGCACCTGCCTGCTCATGTGAGTGTGTGCATGTGTATCTATCTGTATGGGATGGGTGCTGAAGAGGCGGGGTGGGTGGTGGTCTTCTCATCTTTGTATCTAGCTAAGCCTTTTTCGACAACTTTGGATGCATTTGACATTTAAAATAGTCTTGTAGGCATCTTACCAGCCTCATGCATAATACAGGTTAGGACATTTTATATGAAATAAGGTGTTTATATAATCTCTTCGAACTCAAAAGTTAGTCTTCACCATCTGCAAAACCGTTGATTCCACAGCACATCTGCTCTTCTGGTATCATTTTCCTGATAACTGAGATATTCCTGTATTTGACTTTCCTTAAAAGGAAGGAGGAAAAATGAATGATAGTTATTTGTCTATAACCTAGTAGCATTTATTGAAGATCAGCCTCTCTAGGAAGCAGCCAGGACAGCCCCATCCCTGCCACCTGAATCCTACCTAGGCAGAGCTCAGTAGCTCAGTTATTTATACTAGAGCTAAGAAAGATTGTTCCATTTAGAGCTGGCTAGGAAAAAATATAGAATGAGGGGTAACTTATTAGTGTGGTGGTTAGTAAGATAGAAGTAGAATAATAAACAGAGCTGATGAGGAAGAAAGTCAAGGAGACATGATGGAAGAGAAGAAAGAGGGGAGAAGGAGAAAAGGAGGAAAACAGGGAAGAAGGAAGAGAAAGAGATGTATTGTGTGGGGGATTCTAGGGTCCACTAAGGGTTTATACAATATTCACTGTTGAGCAGTGACCCCCAACCTTTTTGGCACCAGGGACTGGTGCTACTATGAGAATCTAAGGCCTGATGATCTGACATGGAGCTGAGGCGGTGATGCTAGTGCTGGGGATCGGCTGTAAATACAGATAAAGCTTCCCTGGCTTACCCACCTCTCACCTCCTGCTGTGCAGCCTGGTTCCTAACAGGTCATGGACAGGTACCAGTCCACTGCCCAGGAGATGGGGACCCCTGCTGTAGAGGGAGTAGGACCTGGTAGTGGAGGAAGATCAGGTACCCATCACTCTCTAATTATGGCATCCAGTCACTGGATTCAGAGGGCAGGTGTCATGCCTTTCTGTACATCATTGTAAACTCAAGGCCTAGAAGAATGCCTAGAACAGAGTAGATACTTCATAAATATTTGTTGAATAAATAAATTATTTTCATAAACACAGATCATTCTCTTTCTGTTTTCCATAGTTTAAAATAGATTGAAAACTCTCTTCATCCTGGATGCTTATTGTAAGGTCCACAACAAGGGCTGAATTGACCCAGTTTTTTGGGACTCTCAAATTGGGGAAGGTAACTGGAACCAGCTTGAGCTCCACCTAAATGGGGACTGAATCACAGATATGCCTACAGTTTCTAGTGCAGGAGAAGCAAGCAACAAAAAGTCTTGGAGTGAGAATTTTCAGCGTAGCTGTGCCAATCCTTCCA
Source organism: Macroglossus sobrinus (assembly GCA_004027375.1). NCBI lineage: Eukaryota > Metazoa > Chordata > Mammalia > Chiroptera > Pteropodidae > Macroglossus > Macroglossus sobrinus. The sequence goes on from PVKZ01000143.1 coordinate 245,989, forward strand.
TACACACTCTTTGTAGAAACCACAAAGGTGGTCTCCTTAGTCACAAAGGGCACCATTATGCAAGCTGCCTCATCTAAATCCAGAAATTTCCTCATTGACAGGCACCAGAACTGTTACCATGTGGGGGAAAAATCTGAAATTAATCCCTATGTTTCTACTGGAGATAAGGAGCTCTTACCCAGAGGAGGATGAGCAATTATTAATTACCTATTTCCTTTAATGAGAAAATATAGGTAGTGAGTTCAGAATGGGGCAGGTGGAGGGGGCAATATCGAGGTTATGTCTGAGCAGAGTAAATACTATAAAACTTGGAGATGCTTGGATAGGCAATGCGCCCATGTGATAAAGTGCTGAAGGATTTGTAGGATGGTTAGAGAAGCTTTCAATGAAAAAATAAAAAAGATACCCCCCTCCACACACACACATACACACACCAAAACAACAACAATGACAACAGCATCTATTTGGCCTTCTTACATAGTGGCTCTCTTCGAAGTGTTTACAGGTATCCCATTGAATCTTTACAACTACATTGTGAGGTCAAGTGCTGTTATTATTCCACTTTATAAAGGAGGAACTGAGACTGAAAAGGATTAAGACACACACTCAAGGTTACACAGAGAGTTGGTGGCCTTCTCTAATGATGAGCAGAAGAAACAGCTGATTTGGTGAGCCCAAGTCCCAGAAGAATCAAAATGGAGGGCTAAAATCCTAGTAGGCTTATACTTCCATTCTAGCAGTAAGTGGGAAGCATAAACCTGGGAGCATGACTCAGTGGTTTGCCAACTTTGAAATCTTCACATATTGGTTCTCTTTGTCATTCCTCTCAATTTCCTCATCAAAATTCACTTTACAATTTTAAGTGAAAAGAACTTATCTCTAGGGGCAGTAAAGATAATTGAGGTTGGGACCAAGAGACACGTCAGAGATGGCTGTCCTCAGGATCTGTGGAAAAAAGAAACACAGGGCACAGGCATGTAAAGAGGCCTTGGAGATGAGCAGATAATTCCAGAAAATGCAAGTAATGTGAATCATGAAAGCAGACTCAAGGCATCACTGAGGGAGTTTATAGAATATTCTTTCTTGTAGGAGTTTAGATTTTGGAAACTTCTGGCTTTGTTTCCTAGATCTGTGTTTTTGTTAACACTCAAAGAAGGTGTGGTTTTTGCCTCGTGGCTGTAGCATCTGATGCTCTGCCCACCCTACATCTCCCCATCCGAACCCCTCCAAACTGAGGTGGTTTGCCCTAACACAGGCAGCTGCTTTCCCTGCTTACTTCTGAAGTGTTGCTAAGAGAGCTTGAAGAGCTCTGAAAACAAGTAGTTTTTTTAAATTAAAATTTTTATATGAAAAATGATAGAAATACAGTAACAAAAACTATTTATCCCACATTTTTATTATCATGGTATAAGGTAAGTGGATACATGCCTCCTCCCTCTGCTTACACACACGTTTAATCTTGCCCTCCAAAGGAAATTTTACACTCTGTGTTTTGCTTTCCTCTTCCAGATTGTTCCTGCAGAGACTTGGTGATATATGTATATTTCTCCCCACAAAATGAAGTAATGCTAAATATATTTGTTTACATTTTTTTCTACTTCGTATATCATGAATTTAGATTTAGGTCACAATGGGCAAATTTACCTCATTCTTTTCAATGTTGTACAGTGTCACTTTCAGGTAAATTACCTTCCTTTGTTGACTCAGGCCTCTCTCAACACTATTTATGTTGTTTCCAACTTTCTGTTTTAAACTATTTAGCAACAAGTGTCCTTATAAAAGTAGGGCTTAATTTAAGAGAATTCACCTTTTACTATGGTTTTTATGAATGAGTTTTAGCCATGCAAAGCTATTGTTCTTGAAAATGATAGAGAAAAGAATTATACTCTAATAAAATATAAACACTGTGACCATTTGCATAAATTTCAGTGTTCACTTCTTGTCTTTGCCACCAAAGAAAGCCAAAAGGGAATAAATGAAATCCAGAATTTTGGGCATAGTTCATCTAAAATGTTTTTTGTTTGTTTGCATTTTTAACAGCTAGGGCCGTAACTCCTGCATTGGCCAAATGCAGCGACACCAACTTTGGCAAAAATTCTTTCACAACTTTACAGTGTGGACAAAAAAGAGACCACATACTAAACCTGATAAGCTCAGGGGAGGCCAGCATGGCAGGCCCTCTAAACTCAGAGACTGAAACTAACCACAAAGGATGGTCTGAACATAAAAATCCTAACTGAAAGCAGGTAATCATGGGTAGTCAGGTCCTAGACCTGTAGCTTCCTTGACAAAGGCCAATCTTTACCTCAAGTGAGCCTGTTTATTGTCTTTTTGCATCTAAAATAACATACCTTTGAAAAGTCAGAGTAATCTTCTCTAGACCCCTCGGGGCATAACCTCCAACCAGAGTACAAGACCACAGAAACTGTTAGATATCTTGTGTCCCAAATACCATCTCTACAGACTGTTTATGTTAATTATTAACTATCCTGTACCCATCAACGTAAAAGAAATATGCCTCTCTGTTTTACTTCTTATCCAATCCCAGAGATTCTCCTGCTTGGTTATCTCCCACTCCCCTTACTTAGCCTCCTTTGATTCTAATGTATAAAATATACTGTAAAACTGCCATTCCCTGGAGCATTTTTTTAATCCATTGAGATTTTGCTGCCCAGCAATTGTCATCAGTTTGGCTCAAATAAACTCATAAAAATTCTCTAAAGTTTTGGATGTTTTTTACATTAACAATAGTAAGGAAACTTTAATTGGTAGCAATAAAGTTTTGTTTTTACTTAGCCATTTGATAGTTCATGTTTGTCTGAAAAAAATTACCTAACGTGCATCTGCCAAAGAGCATCACATGCACAAAACAAGTGAAATTTTAGTTTGATATGCCATCTTGAAACAAAATGGCAGTCTAGGAGAATTTTTAAATTAATGTAACATTTTGTAGGTTTCTGAGAAATATTTAATGTGAATAAGTTATTACAGAGGCTTCAATTTTAGGTTTATATATTAATCAAGCTGTAATGGAAAGTCTAACTCTTTAGAGTTTTTCTAATTAGTTTACTTTAAAACAAATGGATTTAAAATTTGTTGCTGGATATTCATAAACTATGAGGGCTCTATAAATTAAACATAAAAAATTCTATTTTTATTATTTTTTAATTTACATTTAGTTGGTATACAGTTATAATATATTATATTAGTTTCAGGTGTACAATATAATGATTTAACATTTATGTACCTTATAATATAATCACCACACTAAATCTAGTAATCATCTGTCAGCCTGCAAATTTATTACAATGTTATTGACTATATTTTCCTTCATTTTTTTCACCTAATCTCCCATTTTCCTCCTCTCTGGCGACCTTCGGTTTGATTTCTGTTTCTATGAGTGAGTCTGTTTTTGTTTTGTTTTGCAAAAATCCTATACTTTAGAATAGAATGGAATGCTTTTCTACAGAGTGGTATTTTGCTTTGTTTTAATCCAATTTCAAAGCCTTCTGTCTTGTCTTTATATCATGCTGTGCTGCCTATGTAAAGGCTGTAGGCAGATCTTACCTATAGTTGATGGCATCATTCACAAGTGTAGACTGTCTTGTCTTTCCTGGGGGCCATAATAATAAGACACTGAACTAATTCTAACCTATGGTGCTTCATTTGTCAATTCAGGGCCACCTGATCAGACATGGAAAGAGTGAAAAAGATGGTGTTGATAAATAGCCAGGGAAAATGGCTGAGAATATTCTTTCTCGCTGTCACTGCAAAATTATTCCCAACTGTATGGGGTTTCTCTGCCTGTCTCAATTACTGTTTTTTTTTTCCCTCCTTCCTCTTTCTCCTCTAAATTATTATTATCAATTAAACAATTAATATATAATTCTGATATAATAGAGTGATTTAAGCTACATAAATTTGAGAGTTGGCTTATCATTGAAAATGGGTTTTAAAAGCCCTTATACCAGCAGCAACCAGATAAGTCAGAATTCAATTATATTCAACCTGGCTTTTTGTTCTTAGTCAAATTTGTTTATGTTAATATAGGAATTCAATCATAAGGGTGGGTAGATGGTTTATGTTTTCTAAGTGCTTAAAATGTAAACATAGCGTTGATCTAAAAATAAGTAGAGGGCATAAGAATGGAGTATACAGATATAGGTATATATATGTGTGTACAGTGAGTAAAAAAGAAAGGGGAGGAGAGAGAAAGAAGGGGCAATGGGGTTTGAAGATCACAAGGAGGAGTTATTTGTCCTCTGGAGTATTTGCAAATGTAATTGATTTTCAGACCATGTTAATTCTCAAATACAGAGATACATTTTAAAGCCTTTAATTTCATTTTCTTCTCGCTCCTCTTGTATTTTTACCTTTATTAGTTTGAAAGTTACATGTTCTTTTGTAATTTTTGTAATAGTTACCTTAGACATTTCTTTGAAGGACACTTTTAACCTAACAATCTAATGTTATTAATTAGACAGTCAATAATCCTTTCAAACAATAAAGGATTTTAAAATGCCTTAGTGCTAATCACCACTCCTTTTGGAATTACATGCTATTGTTATCTAGTAAGTAGGTATCTATGTGTGGATAAATTTTTTAAAAAGAAAAATCAGGAAAGATCAGTTAAGGATTCACCAGATGTATATTTTTATAAACAATTTATAATTAATAATGGAAATGTAAATAAATTTTTACTTCTAAGGCATCAGTATTTTGTAACCATTCTATATCATGGGGGAACATATCTGTGTCCTGACTGAGTCTTGGTTCACAGGCCCAGGGGAACATGCTCAGAATTCATTATTTTTATCAGTGGGGAGTTACAAATCAAACAAGCAGGAGAGTCTTAGTGATAGTAAATGATAAACATGGTAGGATACATGTTGAATTACAAGTGGATTCACAGAGAAGCTCAGCAGTTTTCATGAATCGTGCCTCAGAATCTCATACTGCTTTATGGCTGTAGCCACGGTACAGATCAGATTGCTGAATAGTACTCGTATTATAAAAAGGTGTAACACACTTTTGGCCTTATGAAATATACAGAATGTCAAAAGCACCTTTGGTCCGGGTTTTCTGGGGGCAAAAAGGGTTATTCAGCACACCATCTGTTCCGTCTTATATTTATGTAGTACTTAATCCTCCAGGGTATTTTAGTTTATAAATAGGCAGAGAACAGGCAATATGAGAGGAAAATTGCTTGGAGAGTCATGGCACACATGAGAAAAATAAAAATGGTGAGAACTGAAGTCCTGGTAAACAGTATTTTGTATTTATCATGTCTGACTGATTTGTTCTTTGTGATTCTGTTTATAAAAATAAACAATAGTATTTATAAGAACAGTATTTTAGCATCAAAGCATCTTTTGGGAATTGTATCCTTGTTGGTGACGTATTACTGAGGCTCTGCACAGAGGTTTTGTTAGTATCCATATTGTAGGAGAGCTAGACTCCAGGGACGTACAGTTGTCTCTGATGCCAATGGGATGAAATTACACTCCTGGTAAATCTTGAAGAAGTTCAATAAACAAACCCCTCTAAACAATCCAAATTAGAAACCGATTGGGAAATAAGTTATAGCAGAAAAACTGATGGATATTATTACTAACAAAGTTGATTGGATAATGTGCCTTTAGATATATGTCTAACAGTGCCAGTTTTGACCCCAGGATTAATAAGAATTAAGTATTCAGTCACAGGAGTGCTAGCCCATTGCTGAGCCGCTCCTAGAAGTGCAAAAAAGAGGGCTTGAAGGGCTCCAAAGGAGAGAGAAAAACTGAGCCACTTTCTTTGTTAAAATTCACAGGTCAGAAAAGTTTCTCCTTCACTCCTCTTTATGGAAATACCATCTTGTTTGTCCACTAGCATTAAGTTAATCCTTATCATCCTTCCAACCTGCTTTTTGCTGTGCCTCTTCATTCCTTTTGTTCTTTTGTTCTTTCTTTTGTTCTCTCTCCCTGCCTAGGGTGTTAGGGAGTGGGCTTCATGCTGTATTGACCCTGGGCAGCCAGCAAACATTTTTCTCTGCATTTTCTCCTAATAATTTACTTTGATCATATATAGTAGCCTTAAGGATATAATAGAAATATTAGTTACGCCCATTTACAAATGCAAAAATGAAAATATATACTTCACATATTTTAAGATCTATATATAGAATGATGCAAATATTAGTTCTCTATATTCAGGAAAGAAAAAGTAAATTTGTACTTAGGTTGAAAACAAGAAATGTGTGAATACTTAAGGAACATAACATTTATTAAAAAGTAGAATATGTTTACTTAAAGACAGAACCTGGAAATTTGTGTTTCCCTAGAGGAAGCAATAGCTAGATAGAAGAAATTGACTAGTTGTCTATTTGGATAATTTTTTGTTTTCTAAATGCAATTGATCTCTTTTCTACATAAAGACCTAAAGCAGTTTGTTACTTTTTTTTTTTTTTTGGTCATAGTCTTACTATGAAATGAGTGTTACAATTTTACGGTTTTCTATTTGGTTCTTCTTAAATACTTTAGGCAAAATCTTAGCCTGTCGTTGGCTTGACCACATTTTCAGAAAAAAACAAACTCTAAAACAAAATGCATAGCAGAAGTAAAGCACTGCAAAGTTTCCCACCTAACCTTTCACCATAAGTGATATTTTTAACACTAGGAAGCACTCACTGAGTTGATGTGGTTCGTACTGATGACTGGGAGTTCCTTGAGGCCTGCACAAACCTGGCAATTATGGTCTTACAGATACTTCTAGTTAAAATTTTTTATACCTAGACTCAGAGGAAATGCAATTTTCTGCAAAAATCATGTCCACGGATGATGTGGGAAAATAAAAATAAAAGAAAAATATGAACCTATAATTTGGTGAAATGAAACAGTAACTATGTCACCTGTAGAACAAATATCATTTCAAATGTATACATTTAGGTTCTTATATGAAAAGTGACTAAATAAATATATACCCACATAAAAATATGTCAGTGAAACATAAGTAGGTTTTAAAAAACAGTTTATACGCACCATCAAAAATGCCACGTTAATTATTTTCCACCTGCCCGTTCTTTCAGAACCTCACCTCCCAGGACTTTCTCCTTCCACATTAAGTTTAGGGCCTGTCTGAAGAAGATAGTGATGTTTATGGCCTGGCTTGCAAAATGGTGTCATCTAAACCGTTCTCTTTATCTACAATAACAGTTTTAAGGGTCCAATTTTAAGAATTTACCATTCTTTGCCTAGAACATTCTTTGAATCTCCTGTAAACCTTCTTTGCTATAATGTAATGCTGTAATTTAGTCTTTCTTCAGTTACAGTATAGGACTGACCATTATACAAATCTTTTCATATTTGCAGGATAAACTTATTAGAATGTAAGTTTTACAATGGCCCAGACTTTACTTTGTTTACTGTACTATTTCCACAACCTAAAACTGTCTGGCACTTAGAAGGCCAGCAGTAAGTGTTCAATGAATGAATGGATGAATGATCTTTTCCAGGATAACAATATTCTTTTAAACTTTCTTCGGATATTATATTTCATCCCCACTTCTTCAATCCGAAAAGAAGTTTCTTCTGTATCCTATCAGTTTAGGCCTATTAAACACAGTATCCTAGACCTTGATAGTTATGTTGTCATTGTGTTCATCACCATCAAAACATCAAAACATTTATTGTTTGTAAATATAGTATAAATGTACTCCAATGAATACTCTACTCCAATGCCCTCTTGAATTTTGATAATCTGTTTATATTCAAAGTAGATTTTATTTTGTTTACAAATTAAAATTATTTTAGTTTCAAAATTGGAAAAAAGGGAAATCTAAGAAAAATGTTATTTATTACTCTTGCAAAATATTTAAATATTCAAATTATTTTTGTTTGGCAATTACTAGTGAAAAGTCAAAATCTGAACTTCTATGAAGAGAAGAGATGAAGATTTATAGAAATTCTGTACTTTGAAATTATCTGGATAAAAAATTTAATTATCTGGATGGATTGAACTAAACTTCATGTTTGTTGTTTTCATAACTGCCAGGTTCTTATCTTTATCAAACCAAGAAAAAAGATGGCTAATTTTCTGTCCCTGTCTCCCTTTCTACCACACATGGAATAATCGACTGGTGTCAGTCCATATAACATCTTTCTCTAATTGTCTAGGAATTTTTCTCATGTACTGTACTACCTTTCACATGACATATAACTAGGAGGGAAGCAGTGTTTTCCTAAAAGAACTATGTGCAAAGTCCTATGAAATTATAAATTTCATTAGATCAAGCAAGGAATTGCAGAGTCTCTCTTCTCCTTCATTTTCACAATGTACATGATCAGACTTAGAGCTAATGTTGAGGATCAAAACAAAGATGATTTATTATAAATTATAATTATAAATATTATTTTCTAAACAGCCTTGGAATGTATTTCTTATGAAGGAAATAAGTAAAAACCAATTTTTATTTACAGATAGAAGGTATAATTCTCCATTAGAATTATTCCAGAAACTGTGATGCATCATAATGTCATAATAATTAACAAATTTGACCAGGTGCTTTTCCTTTAGGTTTAAGAAATTATTTACTATTTTATTCAGTTAATAATATTGCATTGATGACATATCAGTCATACATTTAGGGTAGGATTTGGAAATTATGGTCTTCCTGTCTTGCCTTGCTTTTTCTGAGAGATTTTGAAGAAGGTAGGATTTACAAGACAAATTTCCTAATATAAAACCAATCTTGGTGTTAAGGTCTTTAGTAATCATCATCAGAATGAATCAAGATATCTCAGAATCAATGAAATAGAATTGAGAGTCCAGAATAAAACTTTACATTTATGTTTAGTTGTTGTTGGGTTTTTTGTTTGTTTGTTTTGTTTTTTTTTAGGCGAGGCAGCCCTTGGCTAACCTCACAGATTACAAGGACTTTGTCAGTTTACAATCCCTTATTTTTTTATTTTTTATGCCTACAATACCTGGTCTTCCTAGGCGATCTCCTATCCAGGTACTAACTAGGCCTAACCCTGCTTAGCTTCCGAGACCAGATGGGATCAGGCTTGTTTAGTTGGTTTTTGACAAGAGTGCTATGACAATTAAATGGGGAAAGAATAATTCTTTCAATAAATTTATGGATACTAGTAGATAGCCAGATGCAAAAGAACAAAATTGGACCTCTTCCTTATATCATGCATAAGAACCAACTCAAAATGGACCATAGACCTAAACATAAGCTAAAACTGTAAAATTCTCAGGAAAAAACACAGGAGTAAATTTTTGAGACTTTGGGTTATTTGATGCCTTAGATGTGACACTAAAAGCACAAGAGACAAAAGAAAAAAATAGATAAAATATTGATAAGGATGTGCGGAAATTGAAACTCTTATTTGTTACTGGTAGGAATGCAAAATGGTACACAACTTTGAAACAGTTTGGCAGTTTCTCAGAAGGTTAAATATAGAGTTATCTTATAGTCCAGCAAATACACTCATAGGTATATACTCAGGAGAAATGAAAACATACTTACACAAATACTTGTACACAAATGTTCATAGCAGCATTATTCACAATAGCCAAAAAGTGGAAACAACCGAAATGTTCATCAACTGATAAATTGATAAGCAAAATGTGATATATCCATACAATGAAATATTATTCAGCAATAAAAAGTGAAGTGCTAATACATGCTGTAACATAGATAAACCTAAAAACATGAAAGGTGAAAGAAACCTGTCACAAAGGCCACACGTACAATTTCATGTATGTATGTCTAGAAGAGACAAATCTATGGAGACAGAAAATAGATTAATGGTTGTCTAGTGCTAGAGAGATTGAGGGCAAATGGAGAGTGACTGATAATTCATGTGGGTTTCTTTTAGGGGGTGATGAGAATGTTCTAAAATTGATTGCAATAAGCGTCGCACAACCCTGAGTTATCTAAGAACCACTGGATTGTATGCTTTAAAAGAGTAAACTTTATGTAATTTATGCAAATTTTATCTCAATGCAAGGGTTATGAATAAAGGGATCTGTGGGATTGGCATGCAGTTGGATAAGCAGGGTATTCATATTAAAGCATACTAAACTGTTCCTAGTGGGCACTGTGCCAAGACTGGAGGAGTAAATTTTCTTGTAGTGACAGTGTAGTTCCAAGATGAGGAACACAGTCCTTGCATTGCAGCTCGTTATCTGGATTTGAATCCTGATGTGATCTCTAATTAAGTCATTGGATCTTACAATTTTTTTTTCATTCTGTGGCTCAACTTTCTCATTCACAAATGAGAATAATAATGTTACTATGCCATAGAGTTGTTATGATGATTAAATGAGTTAAATGCTTTCCTAGTGCCTGGCACATAGTAAATCATAGTATATATAGTCTACAAAATTCAAAACATAACTCTCTGCTAATGACTGAATTCCAGCTCTTTTTGCTTTTGACTTAGTAAGCAAATACATGAAAAAAAAATCCAAAGTTTGAGTAAAGGAAAATAGAATTCTAAATAACAGATTTCAGACACATTAACAAAACAAAATACAGAGGAAGAATTAACATCTGCATTTGTCTCCTCATATTGCTACATTCTAAGAAATAATATCTTTTGTCTGTGAAATGTGATTAAATATACCCCAAGAAAGAGGCAAGATATCTGCACTTACCTTTTGAGAGTAGTAATTAGGAAATTCTCTAATTACTAACTCAACTATTTAGTTACTAAGATGTTAGCCGTGTGTGGCTCTCATAATTTTGGGCTGAGTTGCACTATAATGATTCAGTTCTTTATGATAGAAGAATGGAAAGATTGAAAGAGTACTAGCCAAGGGTGGAGTCATTAACCAGTGATGGGAAGAGCGAGATAGCTGAGGGCCAACTTGAGGGGCAAGGGCCTCGATTAGAAAGAATCATGAATAAAAATTGTACAGGATGATCGATGTTCTGTTAGCAAGAAGGTCAGCAGGTCAGGACTCCCACATGTGGAAAGTTAGTTGATTGGTGTTATGGGGTAATAAGCCTAGTCTCAGAAAAGGTTCTGTGAGCAATAGGAGAATCATTTTAAGAATTAGGCTCTTTACGCTGGCTAAGTTATTTTGGAAGTGTCTCACTTTGACCCTAAAAATCTTTCAATAGCTATTATTAATACTCTGATGAGTATTTATTCTTCAAAATAGAGGAAAAAAATTTTGACTTAAAGAAAATTCATTGGCTTTAGTAATTGATATAGTTCCAAATTGGCATATTCATGTTCTCATTGTTTATATATTCACGGAAGACACTGGTTCATTTTCCAGGTTAAATATGAGATGTACACAACTCACATTTAACAAATCACAGACGGCAGGACACTAGCTGGGTTATTGCTTCTTAATGATTTTTTTCCATTTATAGGATTTCTAATCTTGTAGGGATCATTTTAAGGCCATTTTTTAACTTGGCCTTGATGGTCAAAATCAGTTGCTCAGTTATTTATATCATAACTCAGGCCTAAAGCCCACCTTGGAATGACCTGCATGCCACTTGGCTTCTCTGTCACCAAAGAGGGCGAACTGAACAGTAAATCAAGACTTTCTAAGATAAGTCTTGATAAGAGGAAAGATATATTAAAACATGTAGGTCTATTCTACATGTTTTAGGAGTAGGAAGATGATAGAAAAGAGTATTCTAGAAATCATTTGCAATTAAGTCCCATGAAGAGAGAAATTTCTGCACCTTTCTCTCAATTTTGTTGTAAACCTAAAACTGCTTTTTTAAAAAAGGGGGGTCTTAAACAAAACTAAAAAAAAAAATCTCATCAAAGGGAGATTAGAAAGAAATTCAGGATCATCGGGGTTTCAGTTGACAGTAGACATAGGGAGTCTACAGTGTGGGGTCCTTAGAGGTGTCCTAAGCCCCTCTTTCTGGATTCCCAGCTCCTTTCTGGCTATTTGAAAGGATGGATGATTTTATAAGATTATGTAAATGGAATACCATTATGTTTATTTATGATACATATTTTATATAGGCACTTGGTGTTTTATATAAGAAAACCATACACTTCCAAAAGAGAAGAAGGATGGTATAAAATAAATAGAAAGTACATTGAACTGGGCATTATTAACTTCTATTAACTAACTTCATGACTTTACATAAGTATTTTTATCTCTGAGTTTTCTTTTCAAATTAAGATATGAAGGGCTGAGAGGTTAGGGAGAAAGAACAGGTGGGTGGGCTAGCTAGCTAAGGTTTATTCCATTGCTAAGATACTGTGTGTCCTTCTAGAACTCCTTTGAAGCTGAATCTATTGTTTCTTTGTTTCAGTGGGGGTGGAGTGGTGCTATTTTCCTTTAGTAAAGTACATAAGGGTCTGAGAGCCAGCTGATTTTATTGTCAAGTCTCACTGGGGCTCTGAGGATGGCCTTTGAGTAACTAATGGAGGTATTTAGTACCACTCTCTCCGCCACCCCCAACCTGCCCTCCTTCAGAATGTCATTTAGCTATTAGGCTGCTTTATTGAAATTTTGTTTTCAAATTCCTTGTAAGGAAAGATAAACGGGAGATAAAATAATTAAATCTTTATAGCACGTAAAGAGTTTACTAAGGGTAATTCAGGGCTTAATATCTACTTCAAAAGGATGATTCTCAAAGTGTTGCCCTGGACAGCAGTATCAGCATCATGTGGGAACTTATTAAAAATGCAAATTCTCAGGCTCTACCCCAGACACCCTGGATGGGGTGTACCAGAAACTCTGTATGAAACTGTGTGAAAACACAGCCATCTGTGTTTTCAGAAGCCCAGCAGGGAATTCCACTGCATACTGCAGTTTGAGAGTTGCTACTCTAATGCTGAGGTAGCCAATAGGAGGGAAGGCAGTTTTCACTGGGTTGTCTGGAGACAGGAAAGGTAAGATCTTCCTAAAATAGAACTCAAGGAATAACTATGTCTGCAGAATAGCTGGGATAGAGACCATGAAACAGGAAGTTCTCCCCATTTGAAGTGCAAGGCTTTGCATTCTATTCCTGGGTAGGCAGAGCCAGTAGTTGACAATCAGTGTGATCAGGATTCAGCCTAAGACTCAGGTTCATCGAGAGCCCACATTCGTTCTGTTTTCAGCTCCTTCCCAAGAAGAAGCGCGATTGTTGGAAATGTGAAAAAAAGGATGGATTCGAGTTTCACTTCAGATAGGCCCTTGTCTAGTTGGGAGAACTTTGGAAAATTATTTCACTCTTCTAAGCCTCAGTTTCTTCATCTTTGGAACTAATACCTCTGACAAAGAATGGTGCAGTTTATGCAACTCACATATAAATACTAGTAGCTGCTCAATAAATACTAGTTCCCTTGCTCTTTGGTACATATGGCTGATCCATTAGTACAGAATGGTACTGGCCACATTCATTCTTACTGATCCATGTCCATGCTGGGCTAGTTAATTATTTCACATATCAGCCTTGTTTGTAGGAATGTAAGCATATTTTCTATGGGACAGATTTGGATAGTTTTACAAGCACAAAACTTAGGTAAGTTTAAAGTGTAATTAAACAGCTAAAAAATAATATTAATTTTTAAGTTATTGACAAAACAAGATATTGCAAAGTTTTTATCTTGCAATTGGTCAAATTTAAATTTGGGAAGTGTCTATTTCATAATGATCACCTGTAGCAAGGTCTTTTTTTGATATTGCCACAGGAATCCTAGTGGGGAAGTTAAATGAACTACCACTGACCATGGTGCCATGATGCATTCTAAGAAGTCTGATTAGCCGTGACTGGGTCTGGGGGCACTTTCTAAGCAACTGTTGAGTCCTAAATGAACCCATTGTCCCAACTAGGTATTAAGGGGTTACTGTGCCACATCTCTCTGAGACCTAGGTACCACTTAGTAACTCTGAATGAGTCCTGGAAGAAGCCTACTGGATGTGCCTTGAGGAGCCCTTCAAGGTCTTGGAATCTAGTCTCCATAAAATTTTTTTTCCAGTAGGATATTAGTATATTAATACTTTGCATTTGCTACCTTGATAACTTTCTCTAATAAAAATCCACTGCATAAAACTTTGATTTTCATCCGTACTTCTAAAAAGTGAGTTCTAAAAGATCACTCTTGCTCTACCCATCAAAATCACTTAAAAATTCTAATTCTCCATGCCCTTGTGTGTTGCCTGCAGATTATCTACTCTGAAATTTTTTCACTAGATATAGGGAAATATCTAAAGCAGTCTGCTGTCTTTTATGAAGCCCAGGTGCAGTTTTACACAAAGATCAGTGTTCTGTCAGTTAAACAAAACTGTAAAATAGAACATCAGAGAAAAAAATTACCTATGACTCATTTCCTCTGGGGTACCAGGTTTCATCCTTCTCTTAATTTTCTCTTAAATGTGGGCTTGTTTGTTTGAAGGAACTCATTTTGAGGGGTACAGCTCATCTAGTGGAAACTGTAAAATGTATCTAATTTGTGTTTCCTTCATGATCATATTGCTTATTTATTTAAAACCTAGCTATCACTAGTTACTCAATTTGAATCTCTTTAAGACATGTATATTTAATATTTAAAATATTGCATTCTAAATTTCATCAGCAAACATTTCTCAAATGCCTATTTCAAAAGAAATGGAAAATGAATTCTCTTCTTTAAAAAATCATACACGCAGAGCACACCCAGATGAAATCATAAAAAAAAATTTTTGAAGCAATAAATTGACAGGTGCTAAAGAATAATTTGCAAAAATGAACAGCGTTCAAGGGGAACTAACTAGGAAAATGAATAGAACCAGGCAGAGTACTCAAAAAGGCCCTGGGAAGCAGATAAACTTATTTTAGGCTTTGATAAAGACGGTTTTGGATTAGAGGAAAGTTCTGGGGGAAAATAGGTAAAAAGGACAATTGACTTTTGTGCAGGGGAAGAAAAACAGACTATTATTACAGATAATTGGAGAACTGTTAAAACAATTGGCTCATTTCTTCTTATGCTGTTAAGATTTAAGCAGGAAAACATATTTAGCAAACAATCTATTATATCTATCTATCTCTCACTTCTTCCTTCTAATTTACGGAAAAGCTCACCTACATTTCTTTTATACAGAATAGTTCTAAATACTCTAATACTGACTTTTAAAATTTGTTTTTCCCCTAAATTTTACATGTTAAATTGTTTTCAATCTAAGTCATTTATATATCTTTTGGCTTTCTTTTTAAAAACGACACCAAATGTAGACCAGGCAAAGTTTGTATACTAACTAAATGACTTCCTAGCTACCATCTGTTGGTTTTCTCTTAAGTGGAACAAACTTCCTTCTGAAAACCTTTACTGAAGTTACAAACTGCTGTTTATGGTCATTTTAGAAATAAAATTCCATCATCTCTAGTTAACACTGACATATTATAAGTGCTGTCAAAGTGCTGGGGAATGGAAACTGACATCTCACTCCCCGTGTGCTCTAAAGTGGGGGCATCCTTTTCCTGCTTATTATTGACTGAGAAATAGATTAAAGCAGTGAAATATTTCAACGGTGCAGACAGAGCAAAGTGGACTTCCTGTTTTGTTTTAGGGGTTGTTTCCTTCCCCTCTCAATGAAGGCTGATTTCTGACATTCTGCAATCCTTTTGCTCAGTGAATTCCCATTGAAAGGGCAGGGTGTGAGGGCCTCTGCAGTCATTCCATTTACAATATGCGCTGGAAGGGGGTGAATGGAGGGGGGTGCAAGGCAGCTCATTAGTGGCAGGAGCGGAGCAGGAGGGGATCTGTTTTCTATTTTCTTCTCTAGATTGAACTCATTTGGATGGAAAGGGTTTTATTGCTATCATCATCATTACTATTAAGTGTGGTGTAATTTTCCTGCACATTTCTCTCAAGTGTTAGGTGAAATTGTTGGTGAGAAGAGTTCAATAATAAATGCCATTTAATTTTAGTGAGTAAAATCAGAAAAAAAAGTTCAAGTACTTTAAAGCATTTAGTTTTCACTCTTATGCTTAAAAAGAAAAACTCAAAAGCTCTCAGTCTGCAGGGAAAAGAAAAAAATTAAAAGAAGAAATTTTTTCTTTCTTTTGGTGGCCTATTTGTAATTATGTACAGCATTTCTTCTTTTATAATGAAAGGCAATTTCTCTCCATCTAGTTATTCAAAATGCACATCTCTGTGGTCCTGAGCTTTGGTTTAACGCTCCACCATTGCCACAAGGGACTGTTTTCTGAGACATGAACTTTTAAAGTGACATTGCTTAAGTCTTTCCCCCTCATGTCTGGCTTTCTGCAGAGCCGGAGATCACAGAGGTAAAGCTGTAGTTTGCTTACAGGAGATATCTCCAGGGAGAAAGGGACTCGGGTGGGTTCCCAAGTGGGGAAATGGTGTGACTGCTCAGTGGGAAATTGGGGTGGGCTCCTCACTGAGGGCTGGGGGCTCTGCTTTGGAGCCAGGGTGGCTCTCCCCTGTGGGCGTGGGTAAATGGTGCAGGTCTCAAGTCAGAGCTGTCTTGGGTTATCAAGTCCTCACAGCTTTTCAAGGCTTCCCTCTCCTCCGCCCCGAACCCTCAGACTTTGTCTCCCCAGATCCCATTTCCTGGGAAGATGAGCAGACGTTGGAGGGCCTGGTCTGCACCCGGGGGCGGAGCCGCCTCTCTTGCGGGGAGGTAGGAAAGTGAAGAGCAGCGGGTCGGAGGCACAGACCTCCCGTCGAAATTCCTCCAGCTGTCTCTCGTGCCAGCGGCGGTGGCTGCGGCAGCGGCAGCTCACCGCAAAAATTGGGTTTTCTGGCTCAGCCTATAAGGCTTAAAAACTCTTATCGCACCTTCCTCCTGCAGAAGGAGACTTCTCTCTGGTTTCCCTTTCTTCCTCTCCCCCCACCGCCACGCCCTCTGCCCCTGTCCTCCTCACTTGGGAGAATTTCGTGCTTCTTTTAGCACCTTTTTGCAATCCAGGGGACGTGACACCCCAGAGCTCCAAGTACTTCAGCTGAATTCTACTTTTGTTTTTATTTCTCCCTCGCTTCCTCTTATTTTCCTCTCATAGGATTCATGATGCTTCTGCCAGAGGGGGCGAGGAATAAATAGATGCCGCTGCCCCTGAAGGCTTAGACGTCGGGAAAGAGCGGCCAGAGAGGCAGCAGCGGCAGGGGCGGCGGCGGCTGGAGCTCGGCGGAGCTCGTGGGACCCCATTGGGGGAATTTGATCCAAGGAAGCTGTGAGATTGCCGGGGGAGGAGAAGTTCCCAGATCATTGTGTCCACTTCCAGGGGGAGGAGGAGACGGCGGAGCGGGCCTCTGGGCGTCCTCGGCACTGCTGCACCCTACCCCATCCTGCCGGGATCATGGTCTGCGGCAGCCCGGGAGGGATGCTGCTGCTGCGGGCCGGGCTGCTCGCCTTGGCTGCGCTCTGCCTGCTCCGCGTGCCCGGAGCCGGGGCTGCAGCCTGTGAGCCCGTCCGCATCCCCCTGTGCAAGTCCCTGCCCTGGAACATGACCAAGATGCCCAACCACCTGCACCACAGCACCCAGGCTAACGCCATCCTGGCCATCGAGCAGTTCGAAGGGCTGCTGGGCACCCACTGCAGCCCCGACCTGCTCTTCTTCCTCTGTGCCATGTACGCGCCCATCTGCACCATTGACTTCCAGCACGAGCCCATCAAGCCCTGCAAGTCTGTGTGCGAGCGGGCCCGGCAGGGCTGTGAGCCCATCCTCATCAAGTACCGCCACTCGTGGCCGGAGAGCCTGGCCTGCGAGGAGCTGCCGGTTTATGACCGCGGCGTGTGCATCTCTCCCGAGGCCATCGTCACGGCGGACGGAGCGGGTGAGTCGGGCTGCTGCTAGCCTCTTCCCCTGCCCTCCGGCCCGCTCACTTGTTGAGGTCCTTGTTACTCGCCTTTACTTTTTAATCCTGTCTTTTCTCTTCAGGTCACTTCTCTTAATCACTCCTCGAATGAGCACCATTCCTTTTTTCTTTCACCTCATCACACTTCCGAACTGATGCACTCTATCCCAATAGGTGATCTGTTTTTCTAAAACACACTGCTCATTCCACTCTCATCACACTTCTGCTCAACACGCGGCATGTCCAAGGAACCACCATAGTGATGCTCTTTTATTACTTTCTTAATTTGTTTACAATCACTGGGCTTTCTTGCCTGATTACCTTGCTTTCCCAGTCATCACTTTTTTCTAGCTGTGATATTTTAGCTGCTTGTCAAGATTGTATGGCGAAAACAGAAAACTGAAGCACCATTTTTCTCTAATTATTAAAAATGCCAAGATAATTTCAGTAACCTCACTCAGACCCACAGATGGTAGTGGTATGTGTTTGCTTAAAATCCATTTTGAGCAATTACCTTCACCTTAAACTTCCCCTTCCTTTCAATGAGATAAATTGTTCTTCCATCCTAGACTGAAACAGCTGTGAACATTGCTATGCACTGCTAATTAGCTTCTGTGACTTGCTCCAGCCACATAGCTGGCAGAGTGAAATTGCTGGGCTCTTTTCACATTCCCACATGCCTTCAGGTCATTTTGTAAATGACATATGGATGAAAGGAGTTATATTTAAGACGTGTTATCATCACACACTCATGCAATGTTATTTTTAATCTCATCTCTTATCCCACTCTTATGCTTTGCCAATAATTTGTCTTTCCTACCTTATTTTCTGCTCTTTCTCTGAGTGTATATCAACCACACATTCGTTTCAATCTTACCCTACTGTAAAACTTTATTGCAGTTCTACATTTAATGGAACCAACCCCAAGTTGTTTTCTCACTAGTGTTTGGTCTAATTATGACAGTCATAACTCTTAAGACCCCAGCTAACCCTAGTTCATTATGGTTCATTTAATTCTAACTCAGTATCACTCCTACCAATTAACCCAAACTTGAATTTCACCCTTCATATACTTTAAAAATAAAGCCAATCTTTTATGATTGGTCCTCTTTCATACCCTTCCCAGATCAGCTCTGTTCTTAGATGTGACCACTTGATTGCCTCTTTCTCTGTTCATTTCTTGAGCATCAACATTTTTCTTCTGTCTCTCAACTTGCTCAACCTAAGCTCATGTCTGTAGTCCATTTCTAGGTAATAGTTCTTAGTTGTCAGGAAACTGATTTGAAAAAAAAACAACCCTGCTTTTTTTGCATATTGACTTGCTTAACATAAAGTGAGTGGGAAGGGGAAAAGTACTTGTTCAAATACTTGTAAAACAAAAACTGAACGGAAATATTTCAAGAGTTTTGATGTCATCACCTCACTTAGTTTATTACTCTTTGAATATACCTATTGTCTTGGTTTTAATCAAGAGCTAAGAAATAGTTGTATAAAATAATCAGAAAGAAATGTATTTGTTGTTAATCTTTGGGCTAAAAGAGTACTCTTGAGCCTTTGCATTCACTACTGTCACAGGCTGTGCAGACTCTGGAAGAGCTTGGTCAGTTACTGCTCTGGTCTGCCAGATACTTAGAACCAGTTAAATGCTGGTGCTTCTCTCAGGCCAAGGACGAGGAATGAGGTGACCGTGGTTCACTCTGAAATACACTCCTCCCCTTAAAGGAGAAGACTTGCTCTGTAAACTCTCAAAGTTGGACCTCAGATGAGAGAGGTTTGGCAAGGTTAATCGCTCTCAAAAGCCTTTTTTCAGAATGGATGGGAAACTTAAGTTTCCTTAAGTGTCCCTGAGTTACCTATCATCATGGACCAAATGCAGAACAATTGCCTCATTGAAGCACTCAAATAGGACAGGCATGGAAACAATTTGTCAGTCCATGGGACCTGATTTCTGGGCTGCTTTAACATGTCATATCTGCTTTGCTGACAGCATTCTTGCTAGAAAAATAAGTAGGGGTAGGCGGCAGTTGGAACCTTATTTTGGTAATAGTCTCCCTTCCCCCCTCCCTTTACCATAACCTTCAGTTGTTGCAGGAGGGAGCTGAAGGGAATGTGGGGATGGGGAATGGAGGGGTAGATTCCAGCCTGAAGGGTCCCCTTGGCTTCCAAGGCCAACTTACTGAAAATTACATTCCCTATCCTGGGTCAAACTGTCAGGCACCTGGAATTACTTAGGAACTACCACATGTGACCAGTTTAATTTACGATGCAAATATACTCCTTGTGGTTCAGTGGCATATGACAGTTCATGAAGCAGATTTTTTTTTTCTGTTCCTCCAGGTATAAACAGAGTCCCTATGTCTTATGACTAGAATCCAGCCAGCTATAAAAATGAGGTCTTCCTGAATAACATGGAACCACCTTTTTCATTCCTTCAATGCCAAGAGGATTTTTCAAATCCTACCATTTACATAGATCTGTTCCCTCACAGTACATTTTGACTCTACAAATCAGTTTAGGACATTTTACAAAGCAAAGTCTTATTGAAATGGGGATTGCTTCATACTACTTTTAGCTTTTGAAATACTGAGGGCAAATGTATATTTATAGAGAAAAGATCATATCCTGACATTACTAATAAATTTATGTTAAATTTATTCTTTTCCCACATTTTATATTTACCACAAACTTGTGGCTACCTGCAAAACTGCTTTAGCTGAGAATTCAGTTCAATTTAGTTATTTGGCCAGTTAATTAAATCTTTTGTGTTGTGTGGTGAGTAAAGAGTATGGGCTAGGAGTCCGGTAGACCAATTGTTAAATCTTGACTTTGACCCATATCAACTGTTATCATGGGGAAACTATATAACTTCTTTGATTTAAAATTTTCTTACCTGTAACTTGGGGACAGTACTGTCCACATCCCACAGGCATGGTGAAGATGAAATTAAACACTGTGTATACTACTTGGTACATTGCCCTTAACAAATTGTTGCTGCTGTTGTAGCTATTTTCCTGTGGTTATCATTGTTATAGCAAACTGACATTTTCTTTTTCGTTTGTTTTTTTTTTTG
This sequence comes from Macroglossus sobrinus, assembly GCA_004027375.1. Taxonomy (NCBI): domain Eukaryota; kingdom Metazoa; phylum Chordata; class Mammalia; order Chiroptera; family Pteropodidae; genus Macroglossus; species Macroglossus sobrinus. The sequence goes on from PVKZ01000143.1 coordinate 266,812, forward strand.
AAATGGCATACTGGTCACTGCAGTTACAGCCTAGAACTTTTATCAGTTCAGCTCTAGAAAACAAGCTTCACAGTGGAACTTACCTGAAAAAGCGGATCTTCTTCTGAATATATAACCTTAATATTTCATTTTACACAAATCAACCTAGAGCTCAGGTTCAGGAATGAATCCCTTGGGGAGCAACAGGAAAAAAGAATGAGTCTGATGGATGTCTGTTAGTTACAAATAGTTTATCTCACAAACATAAAATCATGTCTTTAAGAAAATTTATGGTATGCTATTTAACAGGTATTTATACAACACTCATAGATCCCCAAGCCAAGGGCTTTATAATCACTCCTCAGTCATTGCTGGTCTCTGTGGCAGTGTTAACTTGTCACCCCAGCTCTTGCCCCACACACTTCTCCAGGCCCTCTCTTGCCTGGCAGAGCTGGGCCAACTTTCACATGCAATGAACTGCTGTTTAATCATTTCTCCACTCTCTGAGGAACAGGCGGCCTTTTCTTTAGCCCTGTTCTACAAATATTTGAGGGGCTAAATACCAAGAAGGAAGACTTATTTAGTGTGATAGGGGGAAATGAAATGGAAAGAAGAAATGAAAATTTTATATTAAAACTAGAGAGAAAACATGATTCTAAGGATTCTTCAGCATGTAAAATATTGAAAAGCATTTTGGATGGGGTAGGGAAATAATGTTTCAAGAGTGTTATGGCATTTAATTTATAGCTAACCCAATTGTCAGTGGTAATAGAATTTTATATAGTCCCCAAATCTTATTTAATAATTCATTTTTTATTTTGTTCTCAATAAATTTCTAAATAGCTGTTGCTCTAAATAGCAAAATTGACTAAGTCATATTTGGCTTCTCTCTATCTACTTGATGTATAAAAAAGGGAAGTCAGGAACCTCCAAATAGACATTTGGCTTGATTATTGAGTGTTGACTATTTTCTTCAATTTAAAGAAAATCACAATTCTAAAGTTAAAGGCCCTTAACTGGAATTCCAGATTTGCCATTAATGTTGTACCTTGAGCAAATTATTTGACAATGACATTGGGGATTGTGAAGAACAAAAGAAATATTCATGTGAAGTGATTGATAAATGGTAGAGCACAATATAAGTGCTTAAAAACAACATGATTGGGGAGAGGGTGTATCCTCAGGAGATGGATCACCAGCAGCAACAGAAAAAGAACTAATAACACATGTTTAAGGTGCTGTTTTAAGTGTGTATGCATATTAATTCAATTATACTAATAACTATATGGTATACACCATTATTTTCATTTTGTAGAAAAGAAAGCTGAGGCATATAGAGAAATTAAGTGCCTTGTCCAAGTTCATAAAGCTATTCAGAGAAAGAAGATTCAAACCAGAACCCATTCTACATTATACTTCTCTTATGTAGAAAGAATTCTCTTTAGAGAGAATCTGTGTCTTTTGACCATCTGATTGCAGCAAAAGGATTTTTTTTTTTAATTTTAATTGGAAAGCCCATTTATATAGAGATGCTTCTTGACTTGTCATGGGGTTACATCCTGATAAACCCATAGTAAACTGAAAATATTATAAGTTGAAAATGCATTTGAAACATGTAACCTACTGAACATAAGAGCTTAAGCTAGCCTATCTCAGAAAACAATATCAAAAAAACCACTGGCAATATAGTACACTGAAGCATATTGGTGGTTTACCCCCATGATCGTGTGGCTGACTGGGAGCTGCTGCTTCTTGTTGCTACCCAGCATCACAAGAGAGAATTGTACTGCATTTTGCTAGCTCAGTAAAAGATAAAAATTTAAAATTCAAAGTACAGTTTCTGACGAATGCATATCCCCTTAGCATCATCATTAAGTTGAACCTTGTAAGTCAGGGACTATCTGTATAGTTTAAAAGAATGATAGAGAACCCCAGACAAAAGATTCCAAGAGAAAAGATATAACTACTTCTTTTGAGATACCAGAGAACAGATTTTCACATCTAACCCTGAGTCCTCAGTCTCAACATGCCCCAGAGTAAACTCATTTCCTTATCCTCATAGGCCTATTCTTTACTAGAATTTCTATGTCGTTATGAGGTACCAGCATACCTAAACTTCAGGCCCGGGAATCAGCCTTGCTTCCATCCCATTCCTTATCCCCCACATTCAACAGGGATCAAGTGCTAATGAATCTACTCTGAATCCAATTCCTTTCCCTCCTTCTCTAATGTTACTTTCTTAGGTGGGGTCTCATCATTTCTCATGTGGATTATAGCCATAATTGACTTGCTTACCTCTGGTATTGCCCCTCTGTATACCAACAGAGTGATCTTCCTGAAGTACAAATCTGTTGCTTAAAATTCTTTGTTATCTGCCTCTAGCTCTCATGATCTCATTCTTTCTTACTCCTCCAGTTTTATTTCTCTCTGCATACATCACTCTCTATTTTAGCCACATTGAAAAAATTTGCAGGTCCCTTGATGAGTACTGTGGTTTCTCATCCTCACACGTTTGTACATACTATTCTCAATCCAGAAGAAAAGTACCACCTTCCCCAGTTCCTTTAGTACTCTTCTTCTGGGAACATCTCTGACCCCTACTAGAAATCTCTGGGTCATAAAACCTACTAATAATACTATTTTAATTTAGGATGATTTTGTCCTAAGTTTAACTTTCTAAAAACATTTTTTTATGGATTATTTATGATCAGAAAACTTGTTTTATCTTTTATAATTCTAACAATTGACTTTTAAGGGTTTTTAAAAATGTAGAAATATTTTCCTGTGAATAGAATGAAAGAAAAAAACCATTCTCCTAGATTCAGCTGTACCAAAGGGGTTTTCTTTATAAGAGAAGAGTTTCATTTTTCATTTTTATTTTAACCTTTTAACATTAAATTATTTTAAGTAGGAATCAATATAATTTTATTTATAGAGAGATCATTTTTGTATAAATCATATGCATATTTTCACAATTACTGAACTTATCCAGGAATAGAAAAACACTTGAATACATTTATTATGAATAAAGTCTTTGAATAGAAAAATTGTCATTAAATTAATAGTGGATGACTGAGTTAAACCAAATGTTTTAGAATCAAGTAGTGTTGCCTGCTTATTTATTTATTTATTTATTTATTTGGTGTTTGCTATCTTTCCTTGGATATAGATTTTTAAATACCAGCTGATGATTACTAATTCATTAATTGTAATTTTGGGTGGTCTTAACCTCTCCTTGTTTAATTTATTCATGCTATGACCTATGAAGAAAAAAAACATAGAAAGAACATTATTTTCTATTGGGATAAACAGGGGCATTAAACTAATTAAACACAAATGTTAATACAAATAGAAAACTCTTGTAAAAAATACTGAGTTGAAGTGTCAATAAAGATATATACCTAGGAATCTACAGCATCAGCATGGTGCTTTGCTGAAGTATTCAGTGTTATTCATCAGAGCCTGCTTTTTTAACTAGAACACAGAAATTTATATCATTACTATTTATCATTTATTATTACCATTTTCTGGGATTATGGGATCATAAAAAGAGTCAATGGCAGTTTCCAGTTATTACAACGTCTATTAATTGTACTGGCTTGAGTAGTTCTTGGATGGTAGGCTTCCTTTCTGTTGAAGAACAGTTTAGTATTCAGTTAAAAATTACGAGAATGCTTTCTGAATTTAAATATATGCCATTAAAGGGTGATGCATCTATTCGTTGAAGAGGTGTGTTTGGTTCTTCTAGTTATCAAGAGGTAAGTGTTGGGCAAGTGCCTAATATACATATAGGCTTTATCGTGGTAGGATGCTCATAATTCACAAATTTAGTGAAACTGAAAAACTTTATTAAATCCTGAAATTTTAGACCCAGTTGATGAGGATTCATAAGAGTATATTACCTTTCAATCACACAAAATAATAGCTCTTTTCCTTAGTTGATTTATAAATGATAAGAGTGCTAACCTCATGACACTAATAAGAAGCACCTGGGTTCTTATCTAAATCAAATTTGTGACTGAATTAGATGTTTTATATGGAAATTCTTGAAATAATAACAAATATGTTATGATTCTTACTTTATTCTATCATCTTTCAGATTTTCCTATGGATTCTAGTAATGGAAACTGTAGAGGGGCAAGCAGTGGTGAGTATATCACTATCTTCCTGGTTTTTGTTTGTGGTTGAAATAATCTTTGATGTAACCTAGATACTAAAGTCTTATTTGAGAACATTTGGGCCCTACCTATTAAAAGAAACCTATAAATGTTATTTTTAATTTATATTAATTTTGCTTTTAAAATTAGCATGTAATAAAATCAACCTTTTCTTTTGGTTATTAAAAATTCTATGGATTTTATGAATTCTATGAATTTTAAAGCATGTATAGACTTGTGTAACCACCATTACCATTAAGATCCAGAACAGTTCCATCACCTCAAAAAAAACTTCCTCTTATAATTACAGGTGTCTCTCACCTAACCACTGACAATCACTGATCTATTCCCCTTGGGGGCTCTCCTTTTTGGTCCTTTGGCCAGAAGCTGGGGCTTTCTTTATCCCGCTTTCTGATGAACTTCCTGTGACTGCTCCTACATCTGAGGCCAAGTGGTGAGAGGACCCAGCAATGGAAAGTTTGCCCCAATCTCTTGATACCACATGTCGATCAGAAAGGAAAGTTCTCTTACATCAGCATTTTAGGATTCCAAAGGAGGGCCTGCTTTGCTGCAGCTGTTGTTGCCACCAGTCTCAGGATTGCTTGAGGAATAGAGTACAGGAGGATGGACTGTTAGGATACTTTTTTCTCACTTCTTGAGTCAGAACTAGAGGGTTTCTCCTGAAGCACTCTGTCTGAATGATGCCCACTTCTAGGTTCTAGGCTGTGTTGAAACCAGTCTGGGAAATACCAAAGGGGAAAAATGATGAATCCATTACCAGTTTGATTGTACTGGTTTTCTTCCTCAACCTTCTTGCTACCATTAACTTTTCAGAGCCCTCAAATATCTGTTTCATGCATTTTGTTCAGATTTTATGACTGTATTTAGTAGGAAAGACATGATAGAGTCTACTTATACATCTTATTATAAAAAAACTTTCCAATGAACTATGACATATGAGCAAAAAAGATTACAAATCATAACCATGCAGTTCAGTGTCTTTTAACAAAGTAAATGCTCTAATGTAACCACCACATAGATCAAGATATATAACATTACCAGCACCGTAGCAGCCTCCCTGTGCTTCTTCTAAATCACCAGCTCCAGCCTTCCTCCCAAAGATAACTGCTAGGAGAAATTCTAACAGATATATTAATTTTGTATGATTTTGAACATTTATGAATGGAATTCTACAGTATGTATGTATTTGTGTGTGTGTGTGTGTGTGTGTGTGTGTGTGTGTGTGTGTGTGTGGCTTCCTTTGCTCTTTATCGTGCTATGTATAGCAGTACTTTAAAATTTTCATTGTATTCTATGAATATATGACACAATTTATTCTAATGTTCCTGGATATTTGGGTTCTTTCTAGTTTTTGTTATTATGACTAATGCTGCATTTGTTACAAGATCATATTAAGCACAATTATTACTATATAATTTATTCACTTTCCTCTATTTGCATTGATTTGGGTCTGTATGTTCTGCATCTTAAGATGTCCTTTATGTGGAAGCAGAAATAAGATTTATAAAATTTATAAATATTAGAAATTAAAATTAATTTTATAGAGTTGTATATAAGTTTGAAACATTCATTTTTATTAGATTAGAATAATATTCACTGTTGATTTCTACTGCCTCTTACTGAGTGACAAGTGTTTGGCTTGAGGCAATGTCCACCAAAGGCATTCCAATAAACATTTATCTTTTAAAAACTCACTGGTGTCCAGCAATGGCTCTATTTTCATTATTATTATTATTATTATTATTATTATTATTATTATTATTATTTCTTATGCCTACTGCACCTGGTCTTCCTAGGTGGTCTCTTATCCAAGTATTAACCAGGCCCGATCCTGCTTAGCTTCTGAGATCAGATGAGATCAGGCGTGTTCAGGGTGGCATAGCCGTAGACAATAATGGCTCTATTTTAAGGGTCACTCCAGCTATTATATTTGGTCAAAATAAAGTAAAAAGCTCATTTGTGCAATAATACACAATAGGTAAATCAAAATTTCTGGCCAGGTACATGCAGGTGCCATCAAGTTGATCTGAAGTTATCGTTAGAATAATGTAGCACTTCAACATGTGAAACAGAGAAGACATCGACAACACTATAAATAATACACAAAAATAGTTCAGTGTATAAAACTACCTAGAATGAATGGGTTCACTGGGTGTTTACTATTCTTCTTTTATAAATGTTTTCCTGTTCTCTGGTATAAAGGGAGTGCTGAAAAACAAACTGACAAAATCAAGATCACTTTGCTTGTGAAAACATATTCACATGTTCTGAAAAGAAAATATAATTTGTTCGCACTCAAAATTCTATATGTTGGAGTAGTGTAACAGCTGAAGTTAATTATGATAAAACAGGAAATGAGGAAGACTTGAAAACATCATAACCCACATAACCCCTCTTTCAAAAGTGTCAAGTTGTTTCTGTCTGGAATTTGCAAAATAAATTCTTTCACTCAAGTTAATTTATCCTTTGCCTCAAAGTTTAACAATTTTCCTTTGCTTTTTTTGGAGATAATAACTCTGAGCAACTTCCAATTTGTGAGTGTGTTTCACTGTTGTAAACCCACTATTATAACAAGGAGTACATCCTCTCTAGTTTCCATAACATAGAATACGAAGAAAAACAATTTTAGTTCTATTCCACTGAGTCACTTGGTGTGTTAAATCAACACAGAACATTAAGGTTAGTGTTCAAATGGTGCAATGAAAGGACATATTTTTATTAAAATAATTCTGAAAAAGAAAACCCTAAACTTTCTACTTTGCGATGGTGACCAGTTTATGAGTTTTTATATTTGAAAAACACACAAATTTTTCCTGAGAGGCCCGGCTCTCACTGTGTCACATGACACAATATACCTGGTAAATTCTGACATTAATTAATTATATGAGCATGACCAAATTACACAATTTCTCTGGGTCTGTTTTCTAATATAAATTCAGATCATATTGACCTCTGGGTTCCCTTGTGATATATTTTCAAATTAGGGAAACATTAGCAGTATCCATCCCATAGTGTAAGTTCGGTACTCTCTCTCTTTTCACAGCCTCTTCCGAGCTCTGTTTCAAAGGTAATTCAGGGACACTTTTCTGGGCAGCTGAGTGGCAACTGCTGGTTAACTGAAGATTCCCGGTTGCCTTTACCTGGCAGGCCTGCCCCAGACCCCATCTTTTAGTACAATGGACTGTGCCTGGCTTGGGTAGTATAGACCCATTTTCTCTTTCCTTCTCCAAACTTCTCTCTGCTCTTTTGGTTTCCTAATTTTGGGAAGGAATCCAGTCCCCCACCCCCCGCCCACCGCCCCAACCTTTGGTGCAAATGTTTATTGACTATAGAGGCTGAACTGACTTGGGAAAACTTCTATCCTTTATTGGGGGAAAAAATTAGGATACATAAAAAATAGTGTTTTTATATTTTTATGGTGGTTTACACACACACACTCTCTCTCTCCTCTCTCTCCCTCTCTCCTCCTTCCCTCCCCCATTTTGCAGTATTTGAAATTTTTGACCAATTCTTATTCCTAACCATTTTCCTCCCTGAGCTATTAACCCTATTGTCCTAGTTCTCCTGTTCCCCGAGGTCCTGAGCTTGGCCATTGCACTTCTCTCCCCAGAATGATTTCTTCCTCTTAGAGTTCAGCTAGCTACATAGGTTTAATTATTGGTCTTGTGACTCTAGTTCTGATTGCACTTCTAGGTAGAGTACCACATTTCTCCTCCAATTAACACTTCTACCTTGGGAGCCTGTTTGTACTCCAAATACAACATATTTAATAAATAACATTATCTTTTCATTAAATATTTCTTTCTTGTCACTTTCTTTTTTAGTATATGGCACCATTGTTTTCCCAGATCCTCAGTACTGAAACTTCATAATTAGTTTGTTAGTTCACTCACCCTACCATTCATCAGAAATGTAATGATCATCTCGTACCAGGCATACTCAATGCCAAGGACATGGATGAAGGAGTGAGCAGTTGACTGCATTTCCCTTTTCTTCTACCTCATTTCTCTGTGCTTGAGTTTGAGTAGACACATCATGTTTTAAAAGACTTGGAAGCCCACTAAATTGTTTTGTTAATTAGAGTGCATCACAAGACATTATACTTCAGATCTCACAAGAGAAAATGGGCAAATTGCATTGACTCTTTGTATTTTTTATTTCCTGAATAACTCTTGGATCCAGACACCTTGTGAAAGGCAATTTATTTAAAATTTTCCAAAGACATAAATCCTAAAGGAATAAACTAAATTTCCTTTTCTTATTAATATAGTGTTAGTCCTCTCAATCTTAAGCAATTTCCTTTTACAAAGTACAAATAACTATGAATTGAGACCTTTATTACAATATTTGAGGTTTGTTTTTTCAGCTAAATTGAGCAAATGTTATTTTTGCTTTTTAAAGCCTTATTATATTACCTAGGTTCACCAGTCAACTTCATTGCATTTCCACATATTGCTCTAATCCAAAGTAAAATCTAATATATTCTTTGTCCTGTGTCTATGTTTAGGAAATAAATATTATTTTAAACACATAATGAACAGCTGCTAAGTCATGACACACTTCAATTTATGGAAAAATGAAAGGAATACCTTATATGAATTTTTATGTTAGTGGTACTTTATTAACATATAATTTACTTAGAGTAAAATACACTTATGTGTATGACACATTGAATTTTGACAAATGAATACACCCATGTAGTTATCAAGATAAAGAACATTTCTATCACCCCTGAGAATTCTCTTGTGCCCAATCACCACCCACCCTCCAAAACAGAGTTTTGATTTTTATTATCATAGATTAGTGCTGTCTGTTCTTCAGATACATGTAAATGGAACCATACTGTACATATTCTTTTGTGACTGGTTGCTTTTATTTTTGCTTAATGTTTTTTTTTTTTTTGAGATTTATCAGCTTAGTTCTGTGTATTTTTTCATTCTTTTTTTACTATGTAATAGTACACCCTTGTGTGAACATAATACCAATAAGATTGCTAAATTCTATTCTTTTTTATATAGTTCCCCTAAAATGAGATGTAATAGATAGAAATTAAAAGTTTCTATCTATAGAAAAAAAATTAGCAAATTTTTATTTTCAAACTTAGAGATGATTTTTTGTTAGAAAATTGTCACTTCTGTTTTAAAAACTGCTCTTGAATATGCTTAAAGTATCTTCAGCTTTTTGGTCTGTTTATATATTACTACTATTAATAGCTAACTATCAAATCAATGAATGAATACTGAATACTAGGCTCTGTGCCAAATTCTTTATGTGAAATATTCCTAATTCTTAACAATAACCCTATGAGACAGACAGCATTAGCTTGGAAATGCTTTGTAACTTGCCCAAGGCCACACAACTAGGAAGGGATGAAGCTGTAATTCAAACCCATTTGCCCTTAATTATTTTGCCAAATTCTCCAGCACTATAATATTCATTAGAATGGCCACATATATGGTCATTTTGGCTTGCTAAGCTTGATCTTTCAAATTTTTGGATATGTATATGATCGTTCAAACGCACTTCCTACATTCCTAGACTACTAGCGTGGTCTACCTGACTTGAAAAAGCAGAATCAGACACTATGTAAAAAATCTGGTTGCCTTGCATGCATTTCGTAGGTACTACAGCTCTTTGGATAGCAAGGAGCTTTGGAAAGATATTACTTCTTTTACTCATTAGGTGGTCTTTATAAATGATGGATTGGGACTCCCAGGGAATCTTGAGGATCATTAGATCTGACATTTATAGAACATGGTATGCCAGTTACTGTGATAACTATTTTATGTATATTATCACATTTAATTCTCCCAGTAACTCCATAAGATACCATTTTTTAGATATCGAAAATCACAAATATTAAGGAATGGATCCTGGACTCAAGCGCAGCTATGTCTGACAATAAAATTCCATCCTTTTAACCACAGTGTTTCTGCACTCTTCTACAGTAGTCATGATCTACCAAGTTTCAATGACTTTAAGGGCCATCTGAACAAGTTCCACAATGGCACTTGTATCCATGTTGCCATTTTGGTGCCGTTGATTGTAAAGAAGGTCATCCATTTTGTACATTGGCATCTTCACTTTACTAACCAGTTTGTCTCTTCTGCCTCAGCCTTCCACTTTCATAGACACATTCTGGACCTTGCCAACTAGCAGTGGTGCCAGCACTCTAATATTAATTTCAAGCACCCCACTCTTTGCCTACCATTTCTTTTCATTTGAGCAGATTTTGTCTAGTACTATCACTGCTAAAAATTTTACTCCATTAAGACTGCCTGTTTATCTGTTCAGCCCTAACCTTATCTATCTGAAATTCATGGCCTACTGTCATAATCTTTCTCTTAAAAATATCCTCAATTCCCTTGCCTGTTTTTTCTTTTGCCATATGCACCTGGTAAAGTCCCAGTTATAGTTGCTGGAGAAAATAATTCAATTAGGGTGACTGGTTTCACTTTAACTACAAGATAAAATTCAAATACACAATCAATACACTGCCTAGCATCCTACCCCTTTTCTCTAGAAAGTTTGACTTGCAACTCAATAAAATAACTGTTTTATACCTTTTCTTCTCTCCTTACACTTTCATACTCTGCCTCTCTTGGCACCTCATTCCCCATAGGTGATGACTTCACTTCATCCCTTAATGAGAAAGTAAAGCCATCAAAAGGAACTCTCATCATTCCATCAACATCTGTCAACATCTGGATCCCTCTGGTTTTCAAAGTCCTCTTCTCTCCTTTCCTCAGAGTCTTTTCCTCTCCTTGCCAATTGATGTCAATGGACACTTAACTCATTTAAGTTTGACCTTATGAGGGCTGCTCTCCTTTTCTCTTAGAATACCCTCTTCTTTCAGCTTTTGGACTCCATGCTCTCCTGTACTTCTTCTGCATCATTGGATGCTCCTTCTCACTCTCCTTTATGAACTTCACTATCTTACGTATAAAGTTGTAGCTCCTGCCTAGATAATGAGATAATGGCAACCCATCTTTCAGGTTGTAAGCTTAAATGTCATTTCCTCAGAAGATTTGGCAGACTGGACTAGTTTAGATCATCAAGCTACATGTTCTCATTTACATTGTACTTTTCTTTCATAGTATTCACCACCTATGAAAATTAATGATTTGGGGTGAAATTATTTGTTCAGTGTCTGTATCTTATTCTGCATTGTCTATATTACCCATCAGAAGTCCTAAATGCCAAACGCAGAGCTTGGTATATAGCAGATGCTTGATAAATATTTGTAGAATGAATTAACATGTAAGTACCTGAAAGGGCTCAACAAATGTTATTTCTCTTTTCCTTCCCCATCTTATATTTAGAGAAGTATGAATATCCCTGGGTTGTAGCAACAGAAAAGACTTTCCGTAGAAGAATTGCAAATTCATGGTGTGATGGACATCGACATATGTTTAAAATTACTTGAGGGCATACTTATGGACACCTCCTTTACATAGTTAAAATGTAGATCTGGATCACAGTAAATAACTAATAATTGAGGATATTGACTTTCAAATAATAAAAAATTTATTTTTACATTTGTTTTAAAATTTGTCATTTGCTCCAATGTGTCTTAAAGTGGAGGGAAAGAAGACAAAGGAATCTGAGGGTCAAATGCCAGGATATAAAGCATATAACATATACATTTGGTACAAATTAAAATTATTTAAACTGTGATCTGACTTGGAAGAGTCAGTCTTGAAAGAATTACAGTGGAAATTGTAACACAAATAGAATTGTATCCCCTCGTTCCCCAACATACACACTTTTTGGCAATAAATCCTTAGCACAGATCTAAAGTCTTTTTCTGGAAAAGGCAGAAAAATATTCATAGATAGTAGTATTCTGAAGTCCGGTACATGAAAGTTATAGGAGTTTGGAAGTCTTGCAAAGTTAATTACAGTTTTACAGCTCTGAATGACACCCAGACAAAGTCAATTTCAAACAAATATCAGAGTTAGTTTGAAAGTCATATCAGACTTCAGCTTGATTGCATTAATTTTGAAAGTCCAGTGAGAATCAAATTTCATAATTGTATCAGGTACTTCTTTAGATGTTGTAAAACCATATGACCGTTTAAATACTATTATCTTCATGTGTTTTCAGTAAATGAGCTGATTTTTATGAGCAAAAAACTGAATACAGAAAGATGTGACCACTTTCCTCTCTGAACTGTGTTTATATGGCTTAGGCACCGCAGTGCTTCGTGCATCATCTCCCCAGAAGGACAGACCAAGTTCTAGAGATCTCTGGGCATGTTAATTTTGCAAACTGATATTTGTATTAGAGTGATAAACAGTTTTCAGTTTTATTAGCAGAGAAGCAGGAGGTCATTGATCTTAAGAGAGTGTCTGAGAGGATATGAGGGAGAGCTGCAGAAGATGATTTCCTGGTTGTGGCCCAGGGATGCTTGTGGGATGTAGGACAGCATGCTGTTTCATAATTCAGTGTTCTTTTTAATCCTAGACTTTGAGGTGAATGAGTTGCTAATATTAAAACCTTCCCCATATTTGAGGAACACTTTGTCATTTACTTTGTTGCTGCCAGATCCTTTAACTTTTTCATATATTTTTTTTTCCCTTAGATAAGAACACCAAGGCAATTCTTTTACAAGCTTTTCTTTTCAGGAGTGGAATGCAAGCAAATCATTTTTAATGGTTTTTGTGCAAAGCTCAGTAAATAGATTTTATTTTTCCATTGTAAAGTTTATAAACTGTGTGCCATTTGGGAAGCTGGAGAGGAAAACTGTTAATAAAATTATTAGCGAGTTAAAGTAGAAATGATACTACTAGTGGCCCAATAAAAAGTCTGAGAAATCAACTATTGGTAGTAAAGAAAAAGAAGCTGCTACAGTCTGATTTAGGGTGGCAGGTGCAAAGAAATGTAACAGATAATGCATGCAATGTATTCCTCTATGATTCTTTAATTTTCCCAGTTCTTGGAATTTGGGGGAATATATATGTAGATGAGTAAACATTAGAAAGATAATCCTCCAGATCTATTGATCTATGATATACTTTTCATGAATATCCTCTGATATGAATATGGTTGGATTGAGTCAGCATAAATAAGTGAAAGGAAGTTCTTCCATATTTGAAACTTGTAGACATTTGTCTGTTATTTCATTGAGCTACTAGTTACTTCAACTAGACAGATAATTGCTTATAGCAAGAGCTAGCATCCAGAGATTGGAAAGGGTCACACATATGTTATGGCATTGCCACTTTTGAGGCCAGCAGAAATAAGTGCATTGAGAATGAACAAAATTTTGTCCCAAGAATATAATTGCTTAGTTTATTAGATATTAGAAAATGGTCTAGTTATGTATTTATAGTTATGTAAATACTTATTTGAAATCTACTTAAATCACTTTATGATTGAAAAATTCTCATTTGGAAAGTTTTATGGAATTTATTTGTTTATACTTCAAGCTAAGTTATGTGGTAATGACATCATATTAGACTTAATCCAGTGATGGTATATTTTTGACAATAATTTTTTATTAGAGCATATGAAAATTTCTGAAGAATTGCAAGGTAATTTACATGCATTATTTTGATAAATAGATATTTATTTTTAAATGGCAAAAAAAACACAAGCAAGCCCTTAACTATGTATGAGTGAGTCTAATTTGTAAATTGATTAGTATTTATTTCTTCAGCAATAGTCTCAATTTAAGGATACTTCTCCTTAAAAAATGTATAATATTTCTGTACAAAATAAAATTACATAGTAGAACTAGATAGCTTTCTATTTTCTTTTAAATGGGAAAACATTTATATTTCCATTTAAAAAATGTTAATTTTTTAAAATTTCTATTTAAAATGTTAAGAAAATTATTAGTAGAAGAGTATTTTTAAAAATACCAACCAGCATGGATATTACCTATTATTTATTGGCTTGAGATCTTTATTCTGCAGAAATTGTACATAGAAAATTATCTGCAGGACAAGGGAATTGCTTGTGTAGCAATGAGAAATTCTCACCTGTCTCATGGGCCAGGACGACAGTTGTTACTGCCATAGATGTTATCTATTAGTCCAACTGAAAATAAAATTTATTTTGATTTAAAAACACAAGGTCAAGTGTTCAACAAAAGCTTCCGCTTTTTATTGGTCTCCATGCTAACATAAAATACTTTTTAAACAAAATGTTTTTGTTGGCTTTTTTTCTGTGAGTCATCTGTTCTTTTTTCCTTTTTCTGGGTCAAAATAGAAGAAACACATGCTATTTTAGTTTTAATGGAGCTTTCTCAAGGGCACTATTTAAAAAAAAATATTTACACAAACTAAAATGTTTTCTAAGATAATTGTATATTTTTTTATATTGACTTTAATAACTAACAGCATACCATGGTTATAAGAATGACATATATTTCTTAGCAAAGTAATCTATACACAGTGTAGTAATCCATTTTCCAAAATATTAAATGATTTGTCATATATACAAAGTATAGTGAGATACTTAAAACTTTTATGATATATACCTACTTGTATTACATATAAAATGTGTTCTGCTCACCACTCGCCAGATATTTAAAAAACATGAAACTCCTCGCTTCAAAATATACATGTAGTAATTTCCTCTACTAAGCATAAAAATACCATTGAGTAAAATCGCAGTTATTCTGCCCATAGGAGGGGCAGAATAATTTCTTTAAAACCTCACAGAGTTCACTGGATTGCAATAATACCTGCTTATTTCATTGAGTTGCTTTTAGATCTAGGAACTAATATTTGGAGGAGTGCTCTGTAATCTGTAAAATGTATGTGAATGCAGGTGGTATTCCACAGGGATAAGCCAGTTACCTGAGCATAAGTAGAAAATTGCCTCTCAGTAGGCATTGAGTTTACAGCCATAAGCACTACACATTCTCTTTCAGGATTTAGGGGTCGTGTTGTCCTCATGCGTGATGGTGAACAGGTTTCATCAGGATTTGGGTGATTTGGGTAGTTTGTTGGAGAGTAAGAACTTATGAGCCTACTGATATTGAAAAAAAGGCTATGTAGATAGAATACACATAAATGTAATTCCAGAGAAGGAGATCAGATAAATAGAATCACTAAGAGCCTTCTTGCCACCAAACTGGACCCAATCTTTCCCCCCGCCCCCAAAAATGAATAAGTAAAAGCTAATGCTGATATTTTGCTTATAGATAAAATGTTGTGTTTTTCAGAACGCTGTAAATGTAAGCCTATTAGAGCTACACAGAAGACCTATTTCCGAAACAATTACAACTATGGTAAGGATAACTTCATGGCTGACCTGTAAACTGCTGTGTTAAGAGAGGGGTGTGTGTGTGTGTGTGTGTGTGTGTGTGTGTGTGTGTGTGTATTGAGCAGTTTAAGAATAAGGCTTAAAAACAAGTAAAGAAGAACAACTTTTAAGAGCATTCCTGTCCCAACTAATTAAAGTGTCTCATGTGGGCAAAATTCTCAACAAATACTTTATTTTGAAGCATATCAGGCAGCATTACTGGCATCTTAGAACCATGTGATTAAGTACACAGAGATACTTTTCAAACTAGATGGAAGGGACTCTTCCCTCCCAGAGAGCCTGAGGAGGATGTGAGCACAAGTGTTTGGAGCTGCATGGGTCATCAGTTGTGCTTTAAATTCAGCTTCACTGAAGTGAACAGAGGAACACTTTGATGCATAAGGGATGGTTAATAGAGTTAAATTTGGCTTCTTCAATTACTTTATCTCATGGAAAACAGTGACAGAGTTGGAAAGTAACACTTACAAAAGTTGTTAGTATTCAATTAAGGAAATGTTATCCAGCTTGATGTAGAATGTAGACATTCTGATAAAATATTAATTGAAGAGCTATCGATTCAAATGTGGCTGAAAAACTTAACTGAAGGAGGAGGAAAAGCCTGTCTCTGTGTCAAGTGTGTTCCATGCACTGCCTTATGTAATTTTCTCAACTGCCCCATGAGATGTATTATTATCCTTATTATATTAGTAATTATTGAACCAAAACTATCTTTTCTTTGATTATTCAGAATGTACCTTTGGGTACCACCATGATGCTTCAGAGTCACAAATTTCAATTACCGTTTATTTAGAAGGATCAGTTAAGAGAGTTTTCCAGACGATAAAAAAAGGGACAAATTAATATTTGCTGTATTCCATCAGCATGTGTTTTTTTCTAGCATCTATGAGATTAATGAAGGTCATGTTACATCTCTGTAGAAGATTGTTAATGCTGAGTTAATGAATAAACATGGCAATTAAGTAGATTTTTGACAGGAACTTTATTATTAAAATGAGACTTCTATTATTGAATTTGTGTGTGCTATTTTAGAGGCCATAAGACATATACAACAGATTTATCTCTACTTTTTTACTTTTGGGAATTGGCAGAAGAGAAATGGGCACAGTAACCTTTGCTATATTTGAAAATACTGCGTATTCAAGATATAAAGTAGAAAATTATTTAAAATAAATGTATGGAATTTCCGAGTGTTTCTTCAATGAATTCAATTTCTATTTTTTGCTTATTACTCATCTTAAGAGGAATCTACTTTTTCTTAGCCAATGGTGGATGCATTTTCCAAGGTTGAAAGGCTATGTTTATCTAAGAAGTCGAACTCCTGGCTTCTCATCTGAGGACCCATTCCTCCAAAAATCATAGGGAAAATCACAAGGAAAGGGAGGTCTTAATTTTTAGGAGATTAGCTTTTTAAGATTGAATAATGCTATGTGAACTTTTAAGTACAGTTACACTAAAATCAAAAGTATAATAAAAATATTATATCAAGGAAATGTAGTTGAGTTTGTATATATTTTACTTTACTTACTAATTTTTACTTTATCCAACTTTCTTAGTGCTGCAGTGGTTGGTGCTGTTTTTTTTTTTTTTTTTTTTTTTGTTGTTAAAAGTCAAAATACTGGTAGTTATAAGTAATAGAAAGAGAATATCTTTGACAAAATAGTTAAGTGAATATTATAACATAAAATGAGATTCAGATTACAATGAGTGGAAAGAAGATACAGCCAAGCAATAATCAGGTTGCCTGTAGTTTAAGAATTTTCACTTGTCTTAGGCTTACTTAGAACTTCTTTGGGGGAAGGCAGACTAAATTTAGGGCAAAACTCTGAAAAGAAAATACGTTTTAAGTTTCAAAATATGTTGATTTTTATCTTACTTAATTATCTCCTTTGCCTACTAAGAAAACAAAGTGGAGGTGGGAACCATTGATAATTCAGACAAAACCTCTTCTTCATTCAAATTAATTCAGGTAAAATTCTCGAGCTTTAACAAAATTACTTGAATAATAAAGTAAGTCTTGTAGAGGGATATTTATTTTGGAGTGGGTACATGTACTAAAAGTTTCTAATAAAAATAGTAGACATACCGGGTAAATAAATCATTAGTTTAAGAACATTTGCACAGTTCACTAATCTCTAATGGTTGATGGATACTATGAAGCACATTCACATAAACCAGGACACAAAAATTGTCTACTACCTGGGGTTGTGAATTTATTGGCATTGTGATCCCCCAAATGACATTTCAAAAGGGAAATCTTATCTTTTGTTAAAATACAGGATAGAGAGAACACTGATAGAAAGGGATTCCTTTGCTCATGAATCACACCACGCAGGGACAGAGAGAGTGTAGTTATATTTTGTTTGCTATAAATTCTCATACTTGAGATAACTAGGTTTCTGAAGATTGATATACCTGTAAAACAAAAATGAGGTTTTGTCTAAAAGTTTTTAGAACTGGTAACATAATTCCTTTGTAGTTTAAAATGCCTAAAATATGTGGGAAGGGACTAGGATAAAAGTGGTTTGCTGATATGTGCCTAAGAGGCTTTCAAAAAAAAGATTCATTTGGATACGCTGTGTTTTCCTCTGTATAACATCTATGGATATTCAGCCAGAGCAATGAGGGTGTCTGGGAAAAAGCCATCGGCTTCTTAATAATTGACATTCTACTTCATCTTAGACTTTTTCAAACTCACCCTTTAAAACAAATTTATTTACTAGAAGTAGGAATCTAAAAAATTTGGCTTTTGAAAGGACATAAATATAGAAAAGATGCAGAACTGTACTTGCTAGGTTATCAATCAAGTACTTTAACTTTGCAACTGAATTGATTATTTTGAAGGCAGTTTGTCTTTATATTAAGAAGTGAAGCCAACACTTGAAAGATAAATTGGGTGCTGGTATATTCATTGAGAGAGGTAGACTAATGCAATTAACATGTTAGACCATATTCCATAGCACTTGAGGGAAAGGAATATTGCCGAGTGTCTGATTTCAAAGAAGATGAAGGAAATGAGATCTAGTGGTGCCAGTTTTAATGCAAAAAGAAACTGTAGTAAACTTACAGGAGAGTATGAAAGACAATGTGCACTGAAACAGAGGAAGAAACGAGTGATGTTTGAACAATGAGCTAAGAAGAATAAGGTGAAAAGACTGCAAACCACAGTAGAACGAGACAAACTTATGTCACTAAAAAGACCCACATTCTTTAGAAAATCTATTAATAGACTTAATAAAAGAATGCTGACAAGAAATTAAAGTCTATTTAAATACTAGGTCTTTAATATGATGACATTAAACAAATTTAAATTTCTGCTGGCAGCAATTGAAACTGCACACACACATACATACATCCAAAATAAAAATTTGGAGGAAAATTACATCAGATTACTCCAATCTTTGATTGTCTAAATGAATTTCTCTCAATGAAATATATACACACATATGCATATATACACTCAAGTAGATATGTACTCAAATTGGAAGGAGATCAGGGCTTTAAAGAAACAGGTGTGTTGTGTAGTGTGTCACTCATTACCACTATGACAAAAAATCTGGTTGACCTTTCCTCTCCATTTATTGAGCATCAAGTGGATAAAAATTGACTAGAAAGAAGCCTACTTGTTTGTTTTGAATGTGGCATCTATTGTGTATCACATCACCATATCAGCTTTGTTGTCTTTTACCTAGTTATTCGGGCTAAAGTTAAAGAGGTAAAGACCAAGTGCCATGATGTGACTGCAGTAGTCGAGGTGAAGGAGATTCTAAAGGCTTCTCTGGTAAACATTCCAAAGGATACCATTAACCTTTACACCAGCTCTGGCTGCCTGTGTCCTCCACTTAATGTTAATGAGGAGTATATCATCATGGGCTATGAAGACGAGGAGCGCTCCAGGTAATACACTCCCTAAGGATTCAGACTAATTCCCATGCCTATCTTATCCTTATTGCATTTCTCTAAAGATTTTCTCTGGGGTTCTTACCTTGAGATCTGTCTACCTTCTAGGGGATTGCAGATAGGTTTTAGTTGGGTCCCTCAATTTCATGTATTAGATAGAAAAGTGTATATGTGCAATTTGTGGGCGTGTATTTTTCTGGAGAGAGGGATATATGCCTGATGTTCTTAAGGGAGTCCATGCCTTCCAAATAGTTAAGAATTACTGTTCTAAAACTTGTCTGGCCTGTTCTAGAATAAAGAGGTAAGTCTTTTTTAGCAAAGATTCCTTGTATTTTTCAGTAGCATATTTTAATTTTTTTAAAAAAATAATTGCTTCTTTAAAAAATACAGATTACTGTTGGTGGAAGGTTCTATTGCTGAGAAATGGAAGGATCGACTTGGTAAAAAAGTTAAGGTAAGCCTATATTTCATGTTCAAAGTGATACATAAAAAATAAAAGTAGAATGGCAGCCATTTGTCATTTAAACAAAATAGCTGCCCTTAACTACATCAGGAATAATAAAACCTGAGAATATATATATATATATATATGTGTGTGTTTTTAATCTGTTTCACTTAAGAAATTCTCTATATGTGTATCAGAGATCTAACTATAGTTGCCTAAATTCTCACAGTGATAAGTCTAGCGATGGCTAGGCCAGTCCTGTAGTATGAATTCACATTATCATTAGAGCTCCAGGCTCCTTCCAGCTTATTGCTCTGCCATTTTTAAAGGTATTGTTTCCATACTCATGATTACCTTGAGGTCATAAGATGATGGCTGCCCCACCTCCAGCATCACACCTACCTTTCAGGGAGAAAGAAAAAGGAGCTAAAAAAGGGTCTTTAAGTGCCTTCTATAGCAATTTTTACTTAGGAACTGGGTCTCATGTCCATCCCCTAGCTGCAAGAGAGGCTGGGAAGTGTGCATCCCTTCCCCACCCCCGCTGGGCATATTGCTTCCCTGGACAAATTGCAGTTCTGTGAGTCAAAGTGGGGAGTAAAAGATGAGTAGGAAAATACCAACGTTGTCCAGTGCACAGACATCAATTCCTATGTTCAAAGTACAGCCCCATTTATCTGTATATAAGAGATCTGGCCAAATTAGGTCCAGTAAAGTAGTTTTATTTTTAAGCCCATTACTCTTAGGTACTGGAAGTGATACATTGGAAAATATCACAGTAAATTACTTTATTCTAGAAGGTTCCATTTCTTTTTACTCCATGAAGCAAATCTGTTTTAAAGAAAGGAATGTGGGAGAGTATGTATAGAGTGGCAAAGAATCGAAAGGGGTGTGTATGTGCATGGTGGATGGGAAGGGGAGCGGTAAGTGGGAATTGCACCAAACAAAATAAGCCTCTTTTTTTCTGTGAGTTTGAAGGCTTGGGAAACATTTACTGGGTAAGTTAAATACCCGTGGGCAGTTTATCTTATACATCTGGCACTTGACACAGCAGACACATGGGAGTTTAAGTGACCTACAAAAATGTAAAGGGCATTACTTTGCAGGGAGAAACTTCCCTCCAGCAAGCTGTTTTTCCTCTAGGATATCTGTCAAAAGTGAGATATATTTCGATTTCAGACCTGTGAGAATTCTCTATTTGTATCTCTTCGATTAGTTTGGTGTTTATTAAAAAGTGGCTCTTCTTCAGTATGTTGGAATCTCTTACTGTCCTTTTAATTTGGTTTTCTGCTTGCTAATGCAGAACAGGAATGTGTCCTAAATTCCTGTACCAGTTGAAAGAGCTTTCAACATCCCTGCTGCAAAGCATGTAACAAGGCTTCCCTTTTGGTACCAAAACAATTATCATCATATAAAGACTCAGGATGCATGACTTATATCTCCTGTTTCTTAGTAAGGCAAAGATATTGTCTATTGCTTTCTACAGAAAACTCACAGAGTTATTGTAAAATCATTTATATTCTCAGTCTAGATTTAAGCATGCTAAAGGAAGAATTAAACCAATAATTTGAACAATTTTAATTCATATGCAGATACTCAGGGCTAAAGACCTTAGGTGGAAAATCTCTTTTGGCTATAATTATTGAGATCCTTACTTTAGTTTTACAGTCAATTTTAAGATGTAAAAAAAGAGCTTTGTGTATGATACTTTAAAAAGTTGCCATTTCAACTGAATTTTTGCTCTCAGTGGCTAGTTCAAGAATTAAATGAAGACCTTTTTATGGTTTTGTCATGCAAATGGTTGTTTACCTAAGTCTCTGTATAAGTTTGTGCAAATCAAGATATATGGCCTGTCTTGGGGAGCTGAGAATCAAGAGTGTTTTTTAATATGAAAAACAATAAAATTATGGAGTAAATGGTATTAAAATGAAGAATTACTTTAGGTAATTGAAAAATAATTTATTATGTACTCAGCACTTTATACATATTGTATCTATTAAGATTCAGAACAGTCTGTGTTAATAACGTGTTAATAATGAAAATAAGGTTTAGTAAGTTCAAGAAACTTTGCATGGTAACTGATGGGGTTAAAATTTGAACTTGGGCAATCTGACATTAGCTCCTTGCTACTAAAAGTGGGCCCCTGGACCAGCAACATTGGCATCACCTGGGAGCTTGTTAGATATGAAAATCTTGGGCCCTATCCCAGACGCACTGAATGAGAATTTGAAATTTTACAAGATCACCAGGTTATTTCTATATTCATTGAAATTTGAGAATACTGCTGTAGTCCTTTTTCACTACCTATAATATCCATAACATAACTCCCTTTTAATTTATTATATTACATGTAAATGTTTTTGGCATTGTTAATATAAAATATTAGTAAACTTAATTGTGGTTATTAAAAACATTGGTAATGTCTGCTTTGTAAAACTTAGAACTAGGGCAGAAACTTGTTTGTTCTACTCATTGCCCTTGGTAGATATTACTTAGAAAGATACATTTGAGAGACTCCATTCCCACTCCAAATTTTTATTTTTTCTGTGGCTCAAATTACAGATTTAAAAAAGGTTGTTTTTAATGTATTATAAGAGAGGAAGATAAAAAATAGCCCTTCCTTCAAATTTTTCATGTAAATCTTCCATTTGTTGATTACCTGTGAAGTGCCAGTCTTGGGTATGTTATTTCAGGAAATATCCAGGGATTTCAGGAAATATCCAGGGATATTGATAGATATTTGTGTCACCATTTACTGATGTAGAAATTTTAAGTTTTAGGTTTGATATGAATGCATTATTGATATAAGCAGCCAATATTGTGCTTTTTAAAATTTGAGAATTATGTTCATATAGTATCAATTTCATTGTTATTCTGGGATATAGATTTTGCACTTTTGGAAAGGAATAAAATGCTTTTAAGATCTGACTTTGCAGTCTTGCTCAGTTGTTAGAATAATAGAAATGATGACCCTGGTAATATGTGTTTGTGACCACTTCCTGTTTTAAATTTTATAGCGCTGGGATATGAAACTTCGTCACCTTGGACTGAATAAGAGTGATTCTAGCCATAGTGATTCCACTCAGAGTCAGAAATCTGGCAGGAATTCCAACCCCCGGCAAGCACGCAACTAAATCCTGAAATGCAGAAAGAACATTAGCGGACTTCCTATTAAGATTTGCATTGCTGGACTAGCAAAGGAAAATTGCACTATTGCACGTCATAGTCTATTTTTTACCACAAAAATCATGTGGTAACTGATATTACTTCTATTTTCTCTTTTGTTTTCTGCTTTTCTCTTTCCTCCGCCCACCCCTCTTTTTTTGTGGTCTAAGTACAGATCCTTAAATATATGTATTCTATTTCATTAATCATGGGAAAACTATTCTTTGCAATAATAATAAATTAAACATGTGGATACCAGGGCCTTTTGCTGGAGTAAATGTTAATTTACTGTTTTGCACCCAGATTGGGAATGCAATATTGGACGAAAAGAGAGAAAGCTAAATATGCTGTACAACATACTCGGCTGATCTAATTACAGCCTCATTTCTCATGCCTTTTGGGCATTCTCCTCACGCTTAGAAAGTTCTACTGTTTATAAAGGTAAAAGAGCAGTTTGAAATCAAATGCCACACAGGCAAAGCAATCAGCAAGCACCAGGAAACATTTATGAGGAAAAGACACACAAAATGAATTATTTGCAAGATTGGCAGGAAGCAAAATAAATAATGTTAGGAGCTGGGGAAAGAATATTTTGCCAGATTGAGAAGCACAACTGAAACTAGTAGCTGTTACGGTGTTAACAGTAGCATTTATTTTTTGGTAATACATTTGATTTATGAATGTATTAACCAGCATTAGGGAAATGAATTATAACTAGACATCTGCTATTATTAGCATAGCTCTGTTTAATTTGCTTCTTTTAAAATAAACCTATTGGTGTGAGTCTCTTTTTTTTTTTCATTTAAAATAAATGTGACTTGCTGCATTGACCAGAAAAAGAAAGTATGTATGTGTGTGAACTAAGTTTCTAATTTTGAAAGATATGTAGCTCTATAAAATGCTGTAGTTTGTAGGATGGTAAAATGTGCAAGTTTTTTTTTTTTTTTGATGTGTGTGTCTGTATTTGTGTATGTGTATGTCTGTGCACTCCACTCAAGCTGGACTGAATTACAGGCCTGTGCACCAGCCTGCACTTTATCATTTGGATGTGTGCTGTTTAATACTTGGTAAAATACGTCTAATAAAAAAAATTATGGTTGTCAGGAGAGAGGCTACTCTGACTTTTGAACCAAATGCACATTCTCATTCCCTGAGGACCATGGGAAACAAATGATGCTTTTACTTCCTTCCTTCAGTGGGATTCTTTAGAACCTATGCCAATCATTTGAAAGTCTCATTCCCTTCAACTTTCAGATTTAATACTAGTAGAACCAAATTTCTAAGCTATGTTACGCTAAAAATAAAACACTACAAAACAAAATGTTGCTGTTTTTCCTTCTACAAGGATAGTCATGCAAGAATAAAAATTTTCCCTGAATAAAAGCTTCCTAAAATGATAAATAATAATTTATTTAAATTCTGTGTTGGAAGAGAACATCCTTGCCTTCTGACTCACTCCAAAACTTTAACAATTTTCTTAATCTTAGAAGAAAGAACTTTTATCTTTGCCTACCTGAGGACTGCAGTCTTTTGTGCTGCCAGATGGTTGCTTTCAGATAATTTCAATGTCTGCCCTTTGGGCTTTATTCTCTGATGGCTGGAGTAGGGGCAGCTCTTTCTAGATGCTGCTGTTGGTAGCCTCGAAAAGGTGAGTTTGGATGTCACAGGGTAGTAGTGAAGTGCCACAACAGGTGAACTGTACCTCACAATCTCTCATCCTAATATTTATGCCTCAACTTGAACTTCAAGGACTGAGGACTACAAAGTAGCTCCTTTGCATCATTCTGTTTTTCTCATGACTTTTTCATTGTAACCATGGAAAGGAAGGCACAACTTGACTGCAAGAGATTGTAAAAAAAGTTGATTTCTCAAATCCACAAAGTGTCATCCAAAGCAGTAGTAAGAGGAATTTTAAGTGATGAAATATTCTGATAGTCTATGAAAGCCACAGTACCTTCATCCCCTGCAGTTTTCTTTTTTGGGGAAGTGGGGAGAGAAAAATAATTTTTGTGTAGAGATTTGACACAATTTATGCATGTAGAATTGTGATATTTATAAGCAAAAGAGGATCAGATTATTAAATCACTAGTGTTTTTTTGTTTCTTTTGTTTTGTCTTTCCACTTTCCATTCTAATGATCTATACTGGCAATGCTTAATTTTGCTCATCTACATAAGGCGCTGTCTGTTATTTTAAAGCCTCTAATGGTATAAGGTCCATGGATAAAGTATATTTATTTTTTTTCAGTTTGATAGTTGCAATATTTTCATTAATAAATTACGTGCAGGTGTCTTTGGGAGAGTGACATGATGTTTATCATGATGGTCACATTTCTAATCAGACTGCAAAACCATTTCTACTCTGTTGTAATACAAATAGATCTCATTAGTGCATCTCTACAGGTTTTACTGACAGATATTAATTTTTAAAGTCACTAAAATTTTAAAATATATGCATACCGGTCAGTAACCTTGAGATCGAAAAAATTAATTAAAAAAAGTTTTGGAAAATTTTGTTCACCTTCAGGATTTTAATTTTCCTAGCCAGGCGGTAACAAAATGTTAGAGGTATGCTGAATAAACTAGTAAAAATTAAAATAACAGCAAACTTGGGTTCTCTTCATGGACATGTAAGTATTTTACTATGTCACATACACAGTGTAAGCTGATTCAGGGCCATATTTGCACTGAGCATTTGGAGGTGGGGTAGGGTGGGACAAATCCATGTCTTTCCACATCTGTTATATGTTAAGAAGGCAAATACAAAATCACAATCACTGTGAGTAAATAGCATTACTTATTGCCTTCTGCAAGAAATTATTTGCCTTTATTTTTCAACAAGGAGAATGACTAAAAAGTATTTCAAGATGGATATTTATATTGAATTTTAATATTTAAATAATACAGGTATTCAAGAACATGGTCAAAATAAGGTAAAGCAGATATTTTTAATACTATTACTGAAATCTAACCTATAGAATTTTTAAATATGGTTCCTAGCTATATTAATATTAAGAAAAAACAGTCTACTCATGCCTTTGGTAATTATTTCTTTGGGAGAGCAATATTTAATAGTGGCTAGAACTTTATAGAAAACACTTGAATGTGTATTACCTCATGTAATCCTTGAAAGTCTGTGAAGTAGGTATTGTTATTTCCGTTTTATAGATGAAGAAATCAAGGATTTAGAGCTTCAGAGAATAAAATACCCTTTTATTCTTATTTCCCAAATTATGTTTCCCACCATTGCAACTGTTGATAAAAAGATAAATGAATCCTGACACTGTAAAAAAGCATAATGTCTGGCATATAGTGACTACTCATAGTTTTTTTCCCCCTTAAACTGAGGTCTACTGACTGTATGTCAGAAAGCATTAAGTCCCAACTCTGACCCCAAATACTGTCACTTCCATTCTTCAGTTGACCTTGCTTATAAAATCAAAGTTTCAATGAAATTTTATACAGGATGAGGTGAATGAACAATTAAAGTGATGTTTTTGGTATTAATAGTTTAAAGATACATAGTGTTTTTCCTCTAAGTTTGTGTTTTTCCTTGAATTTAGAAAAGTATGGAGTTAATAGTATTCAACAAAGGTGAAGTTGAAAATTGATGAGTACCACAAATAAAACTGGAAGGGCTACTTTCCACTGGGAACTTTCATTTCTCATTCTTAGATCATTCCTTATCCCACTCATCACCAGAGTCCTCCACAGTCTAGAAAAAAAGCTATTTTATGACACAATGCCCCTACTTTTCTTCTGTTAAATATTTTCATTATGACAAGGATTTAATATGTTAAAAGACAACTAAAGCTTTTTTTTTTATAGTAAAATTTAGAAATCCTTCATTGTTTCTACTTTGAATAGTGAGTGTCGAGAACTCAAGGAGCTATGAAGAAGGGAAGGATATGCTCAGGGAAGCTTGTCCAGTCCAAAAGGAAAGGATTTACGGACCATTGAGGAGGCTGACTCAGAAATGAGAGGAAATGTAGAAAAGAACTTCCCACAAACCAGAAGGATGTGGAGGGAGAAGACACCATTTATTATATAGTAGTGCTGGGGCCGCCCTTCCAAACAGCCACCACACTGTCCACACACGCTTAACATCATGAAATGGGATTGAGGTTACGACTGCAGGGTTGCATCTTAGAAAACTTTGGAGCATCAGCAAGGGTGAGTTGGGGTGATGTATTATACTTAGGATAGCTCTGAGACAGTAAATAATTTGTGAAACAGGGAGCAAAGTATTGCTTCTTTGTACTAGGTGGTAAGTAAAGCTAATGAATAGAACTGATCAGGTTCACTCTAATACCTTTATTTCTATTGTCTTGGTGACTGGGGGAATCAGGCCTTCCCAGAGATGGGATCCCTGTACTAGCATTGAAGTACAGAATTTGAAGTGAGCAGTTAGAACTTGACTGGGCAAAAGAATCGAATATGAACAAAATCCCTACTGAAAGATTCTTTTTTTTTTTTTTTTTTTTGCTCTGACCTATAACTCAAGAGATATATCAGAGCTTTAAAAAGAACTATGAGGCTCAGAAATATCATACCTATGAAGACTGCATTGCCCTGCCTGCACACATTCATTTCCTTCCCTCTTGGCCATTCTTACCTATTCCGCTCCTTATATTGCTTGGCTAATTAAATCAAACACAAGTCTGCAAGTATATTCAGAATTGCTAGAAAATCAAGCATTAAGAAACTAGAAAAATTGCCTGATATTCTTTAGATCTATTGATCAATATCTATTGATCATATCTAGAAGCATATTTAGATTTCTTTCAGATCACTAGTTTAGGCAGTTTCGTCCTGAGTTTCCTTTGCACACATAATGCCATCAACCTGTAACTGTAGCTGCCCATGTCTCCCTTAGAGACAGCGTTTTGAGATATTCGATCATTCCAAATGGCCCCTTTATCACACCTTAAAATGAGCTTTGAAGTTAGGGCATATAGATTCATATTCTTGCTTTGCAACTTATTGGCTATTTAGCTTATTCTATGCGTTTTAAGACCAGGTGTATGGAACTGGGAAGACACTGTGAAGCAGTGCCCGGAACATGGAAGATGCTTAATAAGTACCAGAATTACTCCACATTTTACTCTTGAATACTCTCAGTGTAGTAGACAGTTTTCAGGGAGCTTATTAGTGTTCACCAACCCAAGAAGAGAAAGCAGCTTCCAAGAGATCCTACTCCTTGCACTGTTCTCGCTCCTCCATCTTTTAGATGCCAGACTCAAAAAATTCCCTCAAATCACCCTCTGGGTGAAGATTGAATTTTTTTCCCTTTTCCTCCTCCAGCAAGGCAGACATCCTTAGAAAGGTGCATGATCAGGAGATCAGAATGCTCATTTGATTTCTAAAAAGGTAAGATTCTGGGAAAACTACAGAGTACTTAATTCTACAAAATATATATCACCAATACAAACTTATTTTTTATTTCAAATATTATAATTTATTTTGGAAATCAAAAAACCAAAATATTTCTCCAACTACTTTTAAATACTGAGGATGGTAAACCTATAGAAAGTTTAACATTTTTATGTTGCTTATTTCTATGGAGATAGATTCATCTAATCTATCTTTGGACTTATAAACTTAATCTTTGAACTTTTCAGTGGAATTGGGTTTTTATATGTTGTTATTATCCACTGTAAGAAATAGGTTATTTCACACAAAGAAGCAATGCAAGTAAAGCAACTTTATCTTAATGTTATTGGTAAAAGTTTGGCTTCCCCCAAAAGTTATTGTTCTTGGTTTAGGTGGATAAGAAGAGACCGCTTGCAAATACATGTGTTCTCATTATGAGCTAAATTTTGTCAGAGGAGTTTCTTGGTGTTTTTCATTTTTTAGGGAGTTGCAGAAGTACTAAAATTATATCGAGACAAAGTGTTTATGTTTTAAAAGTGCAGTCTCTGCATTCCAGGCTACACACTGAGAGTTCTCAAAACAGAGGCAGCTTTTACTGAAAGTTAGGAAATAAGAATAATTCATAAGTGCTTGGACTAGTACATAATGGAAAAAAAGAAGATAATCAAAAAACCAGCTGAAAAAGGGAACAACCTAATCCAGGGTTTGGCAAACATTTTGGAGAAGGGTGGCATAGTAAATATTAAAGACTTTGTGGACCATACAGTCTGTTGCAAGTTCCACCATTAAAGCTCAAAAGCATACACTGACAATACATACATGAATGAGCATGGTGATGTTCCAATAAAGCTTTATTTGTAAAGAAGAGGTGGACTGGATTGGTTCTCGGACTGTAGTTTGTCTGCCTTGTGAACCAATCGAATGCTCAATACCTAGTTTGAATTATTTTTATCATTTGTTGGACTTAATGAAATAGGTGGTTTTGGTGGCTTAGAGACTTTACTAAGAAAGGTTAGACTTGTGCTTAAATAGTACTTTGCCTAAAATTTTACATTAGAGATTTGATTTTTGGGCTTGGACATTGTTGTTATCTTTAGGAATCTGTTTAAAATGCAAGGTTTTAGGAAATATATCGAGTCTTCATTTCCTTAGTATCAGTTAAGTAAATAGTGCTTAGAGGTGAGAAAAGGGGGTTACACAGAGAGATGCAAAAAGGAGGTATTAGTCTCCCCATATGGCCAATTATTCATAGAATCCATTTGACTACCAGTAATATTTTTTTTTTGTCATTCCTACAAGGGCATATTCTTTACGAATAAGATCCTGGGTGATTGAGTGCTCAAATATCCAGACAGAGAGTACCATTTTGTCCATTGCACACCCATTCAACAAACAGCTACTTAGTTGCAAGGCTCAGTACTAAGAATTGAGAGTAAGAAGTGAAACAGTGGGGGGGATCATTTTATGAACTATATAGATGTCTAACCAATGTATTGTATACTTGAAACTAATTTAAATAAATAAATTTTTTTAAAAAAGAAGTGAAACAGGATAATCCAGCAAGGAAAATCCACATATAATACACGATGGTAGAATCTACAAAAAAAGCAGGAACAGAAGGTAATTCTTTTAAAAAGTCTCTTAAACTGCTGGTCTCAGTTTTCTCTTGCTCTCCTGCCAATTCATTCTAGTTTGGTATATTGAAATGTGTTTCTAGTGCTAATTACTTCATATTTTTAAAGAT
The DNA here is from genome assembly GCA_004027375.1 of Macroglossus sobrinus. Lineage (NCBI taxonomy): Eukaryota > Metazoa > Chordata > Mammalia > Chiroptera > Pteropodidae > Macroglossus > Macroglossus sobrinus. The sequence goes on from PVKZ01000143.1 coordinate 296,865, forward strand.
GACTTATCAGTGATAATGAAAAACTATAAATGTGGTTGGTAATTGTCTTTTTAAAAACATATTTACTCTTTGCGCTTTGTTAACATTTCCTTTTGAGTTGCTAAATCTAAAAAAGGATACTAGGAAGTGTTCCACATGCACTAAAACCCTTTTGTGTCTTTAACCCATTCTCCATGAGCTTGATGTACAACTGCTTTTCCTGCTTGATGAATCCCACATGCCCCATAATTTAAACATCTTAATGCACCTCTCACTGGAGTGCCTTTTTATTTGAATGTAAATTGATTCTGAAACTGCTCCGTCAGAACTTTGTGTTTGATATACTGTAGCTTAGAGTTGACTATGGTCACACTAACATTCAATCTGTAAAGTATAGGATTGAGGTTCAACTGCTGCCATAATTAACCTACCCCAGGTTAATTTAACCATAAAACACTCCAGCTGACTGTTTAACTTGTCACAAATAAATGAATGGTGTAGACTGCAAGCCACTCAACTACAGAATGCAATTTGGTCACATACATGCAAAAGAACTTTGAATTCATTTCTGGATTGGTGCAGCTTATTCTTTTTTGAGGACTTTGAGAGATTTTCAGTGGAACGCAGACAAAATTTTTGTCTCATATTCTAGACATGAAAACAACCCCGTTAATTCTTACCTAGTACAAATAAAACCAAATATAAACCATGTAAGACAGTGGCTTGTCTGTCATCTATCCTATTGAGAAAGAGTATGCTGAATGACATTTAAGGATCTCCATTTGTAGATAATTCTAGAGTTTAATCATTATTCCTGCGATTGGCAAATTACATTGTGGGTTTTAGCACATACAAAAAAAGTCAAATTATGTGAAATATTTAGCTGCAATTATAAAAGTTAAGCTTCTGGTTTTTTCAAGTAATTGCTCAACACTTTGCACTTAGCCAAATTTGAAAGTATTTCAGACTAGGTTGAATATAATCTTAGGAAGTCAGTAAAATTTCAAGTCCTACTTTTCTCCTTCATACTCAGGAAGGAGTGTGTTGGCTTTAAATAAGTCTGGGTTTAGGTGTCAGCTCTCTTTGGAGACAAACTCCAGGTCCTTTCTCCAGTTCCCTTCTAAGGGCCACAGCCCAGAAAGCAGTAAATGCCTTGTAGTGATGAGGCCCAGCTGACTAACAGGAACATGAATAAACGAGGCAACAAGTACACAAATGTATCCAGAGAAGATAGGCCTGACCTCAGAAAAAGTCGAGGGCTCCACTGAGGTTGCTGGCACACTGGTTCCTGTCTAGTGTCACCATAGCCAGAAGCCACGTGGAAGCTCTTCTTCCAAAACACAGAGAATGGTGATTTTGACCTAAGTAACCAGGCCTAACCCTCTTGGACAACTGCTTTTTTGTCTCTGAAATTAGGCTGTGGCCTTAAAAATTCCTGAGGCTTGGAGTAGATAGAGAGGGCATTACAATTCTTTCCACTGCCCCAGGAATCGTGCCATGCTGTAAACTTCTTACCATGGGAAAAGAGGGGGAAAAAAAGCTTTCTTTAATGACGTGCAAATTTAAATAGTAAAATGGTTCTTTATAGTTATCTAGCACTGTTAATCTCAGAGGACTCTTTGTCACTTATGGGCAAGTTTTTACTGAGTGCTGTGCCAGACGCTATATTTGGCAGTGGACATTCTTGCATGGTACCTGTCCTGCTGGAATGTACAACCTGATGTAATAATGGGGACCTGCAGGGGTGGACGTGGAGGCGGAGAGGACCTGCAGAACAAGGGTAGTTACCGAGGTAGAATCACTGTGAAGTTAATGAGGCAAACTTCAAGGTCCTTCACTTAACCCAGCTTCTTCCTCGGTCCTGAGGAATCCCACGATCATAAGTTTCCATAAAATTTGAAAATTTAAAATTAAAAAAATATTTCTCCATAAAAAAAGTCTTCTGAGTTGTATAAGCTTTAGGGATCTCAAAACCTGGATTTATATTTGGTAGTTAGGAAAGATCACTTTGAGGAAGAGATATTTTGGGTGATTCCAATAGGATAAGAAGGAGTCGGCTACACTTGATGTGAAAAGTAGACCAGGTGAAGAATCATTTGAAAACCCTGAAGCTAGAAATTGCCTAGGTACTTGGAGGACCTGTGAGACTAGAATGGAGAATGGAGAGAGAGGTAGGACATAAAGTTGGAGAAGTTAGGAGCGGCAAACATGTAGGGCCTGGTGGCCATATTACAGTGTTTGATTTGTGTCAAAGTGATATGTAAAACAATTGCCATATTCTAAGCAGGAGAATAGCATAATCAGATTTATGTTTTTAAAAGATTACTCAGGCTCTATAAGAAAAATTGATATGGGATTGGGGACACGCTTAGAGAAAGGAAGCTGTTGCAATATTCTAGGTGAGAGATGACTGATGGTGCTTTGGATTAGAGTGATGGCAGTGGTTATAGAAGGAAGTGGACAGATTTAAGGTTCATATTAGATTTTGAAATCATAGGACTAGCTGATGGGTTGGCTGTAAGGAGCTGGGAAGAGTAGAGTCAAAGATGACCCAAGTAATTTTTTGACTTGAGCCACTGGGTTAGTGGTAGTACTACTTACTAGGGTGAGGAAGGCCTAAGAAAAGAGACAAAATGAATGGATACGTTGTGAGAGAAAAAGAGTTCTGATTTGGTAATATTAAGTTTGAGAGATTTATCTGTTACTCAACAGGAAGATGTTGAAAAGGCAGTTAGATAAAGCAGTCTGGAACTTAGAAGAAAGCTATAGGTAAAAATTTGAGAGTCACAAATAGATTTGGTGAATGTAAACGATATAAGGTTCCTATTTCTATTCTTTTTACTGGTTCTTCATTCAATAATTTAAGTAATACAGGACATAGCCTCTAAACTCAATTAGAAATACTCAATTAAAGAGTTACTCTGATGTGGAACTATAGGATTCTTAATAAAAAGATGTTGGGGGTTGGGCAGAAGTATTGTCAGAGAGTTGCGATAATCACAAAAAGTTGTATTAGAAATATCTAGGAAGGCATTTATTAACATTATAATGGATATGGCTTTATATGTATAAATACATCAGTGTTGACATCCCTTTGAAAGTGATATAAAAGCAGGATTACAGAGTTAGATGCAATTCTTCATTATTTAATACCAGTCCAGCGCACAGGAATGAATTAGGTATATGGAATATGTATACCATCTTAATAAATCAGACTTTAACTTTATTATCAGTTAATTTACATTTCTTAGTGGGCTGGGAGAAACAATTATATGACCACCACGGAATCATTTCAATGAACAGACCAGGCTTTTCAAGCACACACTAAATATAGCCAACATTGGGTTTGCTTGTGGATTAAGAGCATAACTGTAGGAGGTTTCAGTTAGGAGATGTTTCCCCAGAATTAAATACACTTAATTTATTTTTATTTTTTATTTTTTTACAAATAGGCAAGGAAGACAAGTATTGACTACTCTGGCTCTTGAATTTCTTCCAAGTATAACTGAAAGTTCTAAGTGTCAAGTATAATTAAATACTATCTGAGCGTTTAGGACCTGACAAATCCATTTTTGTGTGTGGTGTCAGCAGCATTAGAGACAATTTCAAACAGATGTGAAATGGAGATACTGTACTATATGGGGGAAGTATTTTGTTTTGCAGGTCTTCCAAACAATTCTGACCTTTTCCTTAGAGAATATAAATTAGTAGACATAATCAGTAGTTGCAAATACAATAAAAGTTTATTCTTAAACAATTTCATTCATTCATTAGGCTTTTAGAAAATACACAGGTATTGAAATAACTTTAGAATTCAGGAAGAAGATCATTAAGCTGTAAAGTAAGTTTCTTAGGGAATGACATTTTTATGCAACGTGAAGAATGCCAGAGTCAACATGGCATTTAACTTTATATAAAATTTTTCATAAATGAATTTTTTTATGAATTAGTTTCTATCTTATTTCAGAACACCTTTCTTTAGATTCTTGTTTTTTGAGAGTTAGTGATTTAGGAGTTTTTATCTTATCTTTATGAGACTTCTGTCTTCCACTACCCTCACACACAGTTTCTGGAATTCTTATTTTGAAGCCTAATAGTGTTTGACTAAAAGTCTAATCTAGAAAAAAACAGTCATGAGCAAGACAGCAGAAACTGATAAGTACAACAGGCAAGCCAACATAAAAACTTTAGTGGAGAAAATAATACTTCCTGAGTTGCTTGACATTAGAGTTTTGAACCCTCAAGAAGAATAAACTAATGATAAGTTAAAAACATTTTAGAAAAAAGTAGGAAAGGAGGCAAAGAGTATGATAAGATTGTAATGGAATGATTCAGGAGACCTTGCTGATAGTGCTGGAAAGAAAAGTAATGCAGTTTTAAATTCTGCTCCTTGTAGAATTTTTGGTATGTAAACTAAATAGGGTGGGTTCGACAGCCACCCCAAGCTGTTTCCTTGTAAGGTTACTACAGCCTTTCTTGTCTCTGCCTCCAACTTGGACTTTCTGCAGCCATCAGTCAGTTAGTGATGTCTAAAGTCAAACCCAAGTTATTAAGAAGCCAACAATGCCAAGGTGAACTCTGAAAAGGGACACACCCCTCCTTCTGAATGGGCTATGCCAAGGGTTGATGGTCATACACGCACGTGCTGTAGCCATTTTCATGAATAAAATCCTGGAGGTGCAGCAGTCAACTCAGCTCTAACAGGCACCCCAAGGGACCAGTGCCATGTGGCTCTGGAGAGCAGCACAACCAGCAAAATCTGGAGCCTCTGCCTGGGAACTGCTCCCTGGATTCTGCTTACAGAGCCAGATTCCACCCCAGGAGCTTCTCCTATTCTGCCTCTCTGGCCCCCTCAGCTTATCTACATGGTATATTGTCTGGGTTGTCTTTCACCAGTTGCATTTCCACTACAATGAGCAACTAACCGATTCAGTACACTTGTGGCTATCTAAAATATCATAGTTGATTGCATTATCCATAAAATATCCTCTGTGATTCTTACTTTGTTTGCCTTTCTTTGGTTAAAATAATCACTTTTTAATTAATAGAAAACCATGAATGAATATGAGATCTTTACCTCATTGTTGCCAAGTGTGGCTTTTGTTAAATTTTGAAGAGTGAGAAAATAGATAACTTTTCAACAGCTACAAATGAGAAAAAAAATAGCTTAGATTTGTGACTTTACTCAAGATTAATTTAAATTTGGGAAAACAAGCGAGACTTTCTCCTGTCCATTGTACAAGATAAATTCACTGCAACTAATTTTGCCCTTGTTTCGTATGTTAAAATTTGTTGTATGTGCAGTTTGGTTGACCCTTTCTGTCTAAAGTCTGCAGCTGCTTTGGCATGCTAATTGAATTGTCAACAATAAACACAGGAAAGGAGGCACTTTAAGCTGTCATTTTGGGCCACAAAGCCTTCGCTTAAAGGCTGCCTGCTGTTTCTCCCAACTATGCATGAAAAGCAATTAAGAAAATTCTTGTATAACTGTAGTCTTCTAAATCAAGGATAAGCTGTATGTTGGAACTAACAAAAGACACACAAAACGCTTGCAAATCTTCTCAGGACCAAACTGAGTGTAAGAATGTGTGGCCCAATTAATGGAAAAGCACTTAACTAAAAGTTAAATTGCCCTGTTGCCTTTTGCCCTATAAACTGGTGTCTAGCCTTAGCATGAGAACCCTAGAGAATGCTTATTTTACTAAGACGAAACACAATGAACCAGATATGAACCAGTCTAATAACTTTACCAGTCCTAGGCCAACTATTAATGCTAAGAATTTATACTGAATGAATACATACTTCTTTGTAATTTCTAATTGTGGTGGTGAAAAGGTTACTAAATTCCCACACGTGAAGATACAAAAGACACTGTACCAGCACAACAGCTCCATTTGACACCCATGGAAGGAAAGGGCTGCAGTTGACCTGTAGGCTGAGTTAAAAACAAAAATAAAAAATAAAGGTTGTATCTGCTGGCAAGTAGATGTGCCATGGTAACATAAACTTAAGTTACCAGTTTTTAAAATTGTGTGAGGTTATTTTCTCGTTACTAATAGCTTATGATTTTGACATATATTTTACCACTTACAATTATTTATAAACTGTTTTAAGCTTCAAACGACATCTAGGTGTGAGGTGTTATTGAAGTAATCCCTGGGGTAAAATACCTGTGAGACTTCTTTGACCCCTAAAGCTGATCCCTGGTGATACAGTGTATGTAACAGCAATGTCCATGTCAATCCAGGAGAGGCCAAGAAAATGGCCCATAGAATCTGGAGGCATATTTAAAGTTGTTAGTTACATTTTCTAAAAGTAAGATTTTGAAAACACTGAAAATAAAAGCTTGAAGGCTGATAAAATACATTTTAACTTAAAAAATTGTTTCTCATGAAAGCAAGCATTGTAAACCTACTAAAATTGAAAGCAAATAACTTATGATCATTTTTATGTTGACATGCCCATAGTGAAAATATATACAAGCTTTAAAATGCTGATTTATCAAAGTTTTAAAATTAACATTATATTATAGAAGGCCAGAGTTTGTGGAAAGTATATGTGTATATTTATATGTGTGTGTATGTACTGTATATATAAATATATTTATATGGCTATTTATTAGAATTGAAAATATTTTCATCAGCTGATTTCAATTGATCCTTAATTATGTTTTTAAGATTAGAGTATGACATATTGTAATAATTTAATTTTTTAAGGATTTTTAAACATTTCAAGTGTGGACTAAGTGCTTTAACTATGTAGACAGCAGCATTCTTTGTTCTGTCAAAAAGCAGCTGTAATAAAACTGGGTTCTTTACTTTAGTCTCTATTTTTAGTAAATCAAGGATATGTCCTAGAAAATGTTTCCTATGACCATTTTTTCCTTTTTCTACAGTGTCTAGTGAAAAGTAATCATCTTTAGTAAAATTAAAGTATAAATATACAACATGTTGATTCAAATTCTGTGGATTATGCTTATAGAATGGATTTGACATTTCTTTCTAATAAAACTATTGTGACTACATATTAACATTCCTTCCAAATGGATAAATGTAGTATTAATTTAGCTGCATCACTCATAGAATAGCCTGTGTTTAGTCATTTGATTAAGGTAACACATGGTGAGTATCAGGAAGAGGTTGTAAACCTAAGTGGTAAGAAAATTTTTTATTTTGCTTTTGCGCTTCTCATTTTTATTCTTGCTTATAAAAATTCTGTCGCAAGAATTACTGATATTCAAAACATATTCTCTGAAGTTACTGTCATTACTTATTGATTTGAAGCAGCTATAAACCTAATGGGATCAAATGAGCTTCTAATTTTCATAGACATTTAGAAGTGCCTGTGATATATCCTACATGATTGGGGGTTGTTTTGAATTCTTGGAATAAAACTTCTTGGGCTCCTGGGTTCTCCTTGGACCTCAGTGAAGGCTATGTAACTCCTATATGTACTTTTGAAAATATTCAGACATCAAATGAAGGGTTAGCAAAGGAGAGAAAGTCAGCCAGCATAAGACATTGCCCCTAAATGTTTGTAGTCAATTCAAGCCTTGTTCAAGGTTAGGCTGGCATTCCTCCAGCCATAGTGTTCCATGTAAAATAAAATATTGCCAGCTGTGGTCAATTATTTAATTTCCCTGTGAAACTTGAGAAACATATAACCATTGTTAATATGATAAAAATTGATCAAGTGTGACATACTATATGATTTACTGATTGCAACAGCCTTTTAGGTACCAACTCTGAGAGTAGTACCCACTGATTAGTTTCCAGATCTCTAGAGCTAAAGAGTTAGGTTAACTTTCATACTTCATATTTAGCTTGATGTTAATGATGGAGGATTGGTTAAGAGACCTATGATTTATCCACTTGAGAGAGTAATATTTACTATTAAAATATTTTTATAAGAGTGCTTAATAGTACAAGAAATACTTATGATATAATTTAAATGAATAAAGCAGGATGCAAAATTGTACATATAAAGATTACAGTTGCATTAAAAATTTGAGGTTAAAAATGGTAGAACATCAAAACATCTTTTCTTCTGGTTTCCATCTCTTTTAAGCCAAATGTATTGATTAAAAAAAGCATGGTTGGCAGTCTGTATATGATATGAAAAAGATGCAGAGGAAAAAATAATTCATTAAAAATTATGAAGAATTAAAACCAAAAATCTCCTCCAAAACAAAAAAACAACCCAGTGAAAAATAGAGGGACCAGGAGCCCAGACATTTAATTTTACAACTTGTGCCAAGAAATTAATTCCCATACTACATATGCTTTGGTGATTAACATTCTTGGGGTTCTTATATACTGACTGGTATCTTTGGAGGAGGTAATAACAACAAGGACATGTAATCATGTAGAATCATGGTCAGGAGGGTTAGTTCAGGAGCTAGTCATACATCTGGAGTCAACTTTGTCAGATTTCAGCCTTCTCATCTATAAAGGGAGGAGTAATAACATTTCTACCTGGCAGGACTAGCAGACAATCAAGTAAGCTGATGAGCAGAAGACAGTGAATGTGCTGCTTGGTCACTGATAAGGTTCAATAAATGCTACCTATTTTTATGAATTTTGAAATTTCTGCATTTGTATTTTTCAAGTTATCAACTACAATCTGCAGGGTTTTTTTTTTTTTAAATGATACTCTATGTAATCAACATTTTAAAGATCTTTTTGTGGGCACAAAATATTTTTAATTCTCTCTGATTTAGATTCTAGGGTATTATCTTTTGCTGCCTCTGTGGGTCCAGCAATTCTGTCCTTTGTTAATCTAATTTATACATATCTTTCAAGATTTGCTTCAGCATTATCTCCTCTGTATTCTGCTTTTTGCCCTTAAATTTGACCAAAATTTATGCGAGCATTTTGCTGTATTCCACAATAATATAATTTTGAAGGAGAAAAAGTTTAGTTTTATTTAGCTCAATATATCTGACAAATGAGCAGTCTACTCAGCAAATGGCTAAGGGCTGAGGCTAATGTTCATGTTTCATCTTCTGGGGGTGACAGTGTCATCTACCTTTAGCAGAGGCTTTTAAAAAGCCCATCATATTTTAAACTTGAATCTTTACTATTTTCTAGCTTTTTAGAACTACAATTTTATTAGTAATAATGATTCAAAAAAGGAGTAGGGGCATTAAGTCTGAGTTTCTGTGTACATGTGGTCCATTTTAAGAAACCAAACTACACATCTCTCTTAGAGTTCTAAGGCCGTTCAGTCATGGCTCAGAAGTGAGGCTAGGGCCAACTGTCCTGCTGTGGCTGCTCTACAGGTCTAACAAAGATCCCTCGCTTGGTGCCACTTCAGCCAGGAGGGCTCCCCACAATGGTTACATCTCTGGGTTAGGTCAAGGATTGAGATCTGCCACCACCAAGCCCTAGAAGCTCTGTCTCTCTCTAATGACCCAGCTAGGTGCGGTGGCCAGGTCTGGTCTCCCCACCACTATAGTGTGTGTTTTTATTTCCTGCCCCTGGGCCTTTGGTCAAGTCTGGCTCCTCTGATGGGCGTCAGTCACTTGGAAGCTCAGAAAAGGTTAAAATTGCCTCATGCAAATCAATTCACTTCTTGCCCAGCTACTTCCAGGCCCTGCATATCACTATTTTGTTGGAGGGAAAGTTCAAGTTCCACTTCACTAGGCATTTCATTACATGTCTAAAACTACTGACAACTTAGTCACACTTTTTAAAACACAATAGTATGTGATTGACATGGACCAGTATTCAAATTACCTACACAGTGTTTGCTTTGACTTTTGTTTTCCCTGGGTTCTGCAGATAATTTCAAAGACAAGATTCAAGATTTTATGAAATCCTCAGCAGGTAGTTTCTGCAGCAAGCATCCATTTTCAGCACTGTTTAGAATATCATGAGCAAAAGAACAGATGCGCCTCACTGGGAGGATAACCACAGTGTCCCTCTCCCATATTTCCTTTATGCTCGTTAAGAATACTGCAAGCATGAAGTAGATATATAAAAAAATTTATTGTTTTTGGGCATAGAGACAAGCTGGTACTTAAGTTCCTCGTAAATACCACATGACTTTTGGTAATTTTCCCCGAATTGCAGCTTGGCAATTATTCCTAGAGTAACCAGATAACGCTCTGGATTTTGTCTAATTGTATTGTTAGGGGAAAATCAAGGTAATTTGTACAACCAAGATGAAAATACTGAAACTTGGATATGTTAGTCAACCTTAATTTTCTTAAATCAGGAAGGTTATACTACTTCTAACCACATGCCATATGATTACTTAAGTTGAAAGAGAATCTCAAAATCAAATCAGCAGGCAATAAAGGAAGCAGATTAAGCCAGAAAAGGTAGAGATTTGTATGATTGTGTGTTATTTTATCTAAACATAAACTTCACTAGTGAACCCCAAAGCAGGGTCTCATTTCCACTTGTAAAAATTGCAATTGGCGTTTTTCCCATTGTCTATTTTGGTCTTTATGAAAAGAAAGTGGAAACATGGCCTGATGAGGTGGCATAATGCTTAAATCCACACCCCGTCTCTGACTTTTCTCCCCACAGGGTTCAGTCTACAGAGTCTCTAACACTTGCTGCTATTAATAAAAGCTGAATAAAATGATGCCTTTGTCTGAAGACATTAGCGGAATTGCAGTCGTGTTCCAAAGAACTGGGGGCTGAGAGGAGAGTGTGAGAAGGCCAGCTGCCCAGGGCACCAACTGAAAGGGTTGCTAAATTTGTGAAGGGGGAAGGCATCCAGCCAGCCATCAATGAACCACAAGTGCCCTGTCACCAGTCTAGGTGTCCATGATGCTTGGAATAGTTCCGTTTACTTTAAGCAGTTCAGAAATATTAAGGACCATTTATATACTTCATTGAAGCAATGTTTTAAAAATTGGACATGCAATCTTGCTCTATACACATGTTAATGATTACTTTAGAGTTAAAGTTTCAACGATATCTAAACATTTTGAACTCAAATTAGAAGACCAGCACCCCTGCACCCCAAACCTTCCACAATAGAAAAAGTTGTTTTCCTATTTAGTTCCTATTTAAGGATACTGCAATGTTGCAGCACTCTGGGCAAACAGTAAAATCACTTAGAAACTTTGGGCCCTGTCACAGTCCAATGGAAACTGATCTCTGAAGGTAAGTCCCAGAAATCCATAGGTCTTAAAAGCTCCCAGGTGATTTTGATATACAGTGAGGATTGGTTGAATGGGAACCATGTGGCAATGATTACTAGTATATATACCCTTAAACTTCAGCCCACATCAGAAATGCTTAGAGGGCTTGTGAAGACAGATTCCTGGGCCCCACTCCCAGGTTCTAACTGAGTAGGTCTACGTAGGAACTGAGAATTTCCATTCCTATCAAGTTCCAGTGCTTGTGGCTGCTGCTTCAAGGACTACGCTTTGAGAACCACTACTGTAATTCTGACTCATTCTGCATATCATAAGGTATGTTCACTCCCAGAAAGCGTCCATAAGTGCTATCGTTGTTTATGGTGAAGATTTGGAGAAGGAGCATGGAGTCAGTGCAAAAAGGGCTGGAGGTAAAGGCTGGGCAGAGAAGTTTTACCAGAGAAGCTTGAGTAGAGAAGATGAGGGGAAGCTATAATGAATGTAAGAAGATTTAAAGAAAATTTTAAAGAAATGTTATTGGAGTCTCCATTTCTCCTTCAATGTGCCAAGATGTGTAAGTAAAGGATGTTTTTTGGTTGTGTCGCCTATTATTAGTGCCACCTGTCTCTGGGAAGAATGAAGTATGTCATGTTTTTGTAAGCATTACAATTCCCCGCTTTTATTTCCTTTTTCATTTTCCTCCCTAGAACCACAAAAACCTAATTTCAATAATTTTCCAAAGAACTAAGAAGGAATGGGGTTTCAACACTCAAAAGACTAAATTCTTAGAGATTGAGGAAAAAGGGGTTTGCTTGAGTCTAGGAGAGCCTGTGTTCAGGGCCGTAATGAGGGTAGAGTGAAAGGTGAGAATACTTATCTGATGGCTCTTAACTCCCATTAATCAAAAGAAATCATGGTATGAAAACGCTCCCTGCTTTTCAGTTGTGTGTAGGTTTGGGTGGTCGGGTGAGAGTGAATAGGCGCCCAGGAGGGTCCCACATGGGCAGGGTGCCTCAGGAGAAGGTGAGTGCCCAAGGCACAGGCAGGTGCTCCTATAGAATTGTTAGTCTGCACAGTACCTGAAGAAGATACATTAGGGTTAGAGTCTCTGCACGGTGTAAAAGAGGTGTGTGATTTGATTAGAGGGGAGTGGGCATTGACGCCAACAGAGTGGCCCACAGTGCCCAACACAGAACTCTCAACTGCGTACATGGCAAGAATGTATACATAAAACAAAACTGGCCACAAAATCCTAATAAGCCTTTTGTTTCAAAGTTCTCTTTAGACATACTAGCTATGCAAATTTAATAGACTAAGGCCAACTTCCAATTTGTTCATAAAGCCCGTCCTCACTGCAGGAGACATTAATGGGCAATAAAAAAACCCCAAAGCAAAATGAGAACAGGGGCCTGGTTATCAGTGAACAGGGTAACTATCTTCTGAATTAGTGGAAGTGGGTATAATTGAGATGAAGAAGTGTGATGAAAAAAATTTTTTAAAGAAGGATTAGATGGAATTCACTCTTTCTTGGTCGCAAAATTTTCTAGTCATGTATATGTATTTGTAAACACTTTAAAAGGGCACCCCATGGGTAGTGGGAAATGAACTCGTCTAGGAGTCAGAAAACTTGATATATAGTCTTAATTCTGTTTATAACTAATGGTGTAGAGCCAAGCCACTTCAACTTCTTGAGTCTCACTGTCTTTTTCCAAACAGATACCACTAAGGTCAGCCTGACAAAATACACTAAGCAGAGATGAGGAATTAGACATTAGGCTCTAGTCAGGCAACTAGTTTTGAGGCATAGAATAAATTTGTACTTTTTGTCTGTTTTTAACTAAGATACACATTAGGTAAAGCTGAGATCTGTGTTCTTGGACATCAGAGTAAAGCCAAAATATGGTTTTGGAAAAGTACAAAGACATCAGTAGAGCCTTGTCCTTTAGGTAGGAGTGGACAGGACAAATATTATGGCAGTTCAATTTTGGTAAACAAGAAATTTGTCTAGATTAGCACAACACTGTAGCAGAGTTTAGTAAATATTCATTTTTTTCTGGAGGTGGGGAGAAGTTTACATGGCCCAAAGGACATAGAGTGGAATCTTTTTTTTGTAACAAACAATAAACCTTATATCTCTGTTTCTTTTCTTGCCCTTTATTGGTTCTGATGCAAGCAAAGCAGAACAATTTTTTAAGAAATGATTTTTAAAATTAATTTTCTTTTTAATTTTTATTTTTTGACACCTTCACTTATTTTTTTCCACCCCCCTCCCACCCGTCTGTTTTCTGTATCTATGAGATTGATTTTTTTCTTTAGCTTCTGCATAAAAGAGAAATCATATAATATTTGTCTTTCTCTGTCTGACTTATTTCACTTAGCATAATTAATGTCCTTGAGATCTATCGATACTGTCACATATGACAAGATTTAGTTTTTTTATGGCTGAATAATATTCCATTGTGTGTGTGTGTGTGTGTGTGTGTATACACACATATATTTCTTTGTCCATTCATCCACTGATGTGTTTTGGATTATTTTCATATCTTGGCTATTGTGAACAATGTATTGCAGATATCTTTTTAAGTTTGTTTTTTGTTTGTTTGTTTGTTTTTTGTTTTCCTTCAGCTAAATACCCAGAAGTAGAACTGCTGGTTTATAAGGTAGTTCTGTTTTTAATTTTTTGAGGAACCTACATCCTATTTTTCACAGTGGCTGTACCAATTTACATTTCCACCAACAGTGTAAAATGGTTTCCTTTTCTCCATGTCTTCTCCAACACTTAGTTTTTGTGTTCTTCATGACAGGCATTCTGACAGCTGTGAAGTGATATCTCATTGTGATTTTGACTTACATTTCCCTGTTTTTAGTGATGTTGAGCACTGTTTCATGTACCTGTTGGCTATTTGTGTCTTCTTTGGAAAAATGTCAATTCAAGTCTTTCGTCCATTTTTAAATCAGATTTTATTTTGCTATTGATTTTATGAGTTTCTTATACATTTTGAATAGTAATCCCTTATCAGATACATGATTTGCAAATCTTTTCTTCCATTCAGTATGTTACCTTTTCATTTTGTTGATGGTCTTTTTTGCTATGCAGAAGCTTTTAATATGATGTAGTCCCACTTGTTTATTTTTGAGTTTGTTACTTCTGGTGTCATTTTCAAAAAATCATCTCTAAGACCTATATGAAAGAGATTACCGCCTATGTTTTCTTTTACGAGTTTTATGGTTTTAGGTCTTATGTTCAAGTTTTTAATTTATTTTAAGTTAATATTTATGTATGGTATAAGATAATGGTTGACTTTTATTTTTTTTTTTCCATAAGGCTGTCAGTTTTCCCAGCACTACTTAGTGCAGAGACTGTCTTCCTAAATTAATTGGCCATACATGGGTGGGTTTATTTCGGGGATCCCTATTCTGTTTCATTGATATATGTGTCTTGTTTTTATGCTAGTATCAAACTGTTTTGATTATTCTAGTTTGTAATATAGTTTGAAATCTGGGAAGGTGATGCCTCTAGCTTTGTTCTTTCTCAAGATTTTTTTGGTTTTTTAGGTGTGTGTGTGTGTGTGTGTGTGTGTGTGTGTGTGTGTGAGTGTGTGAATTCTATACAGATTTTAGTATTATTGGTCTATTTCTTTGAAAAATGCCATTGGAATTCTGATAAGGATTGTATTGAATTTGTAGATTGCTTGGGTAGTATGAACATTTTAACAATACTAATGTTTTGATTCATGAGTGTGGAGTGTCATTGCCTCCATCTCTTCATCTTAAATCCACTGAAATTGGGCTTGACATTCTAGCCCAGGCCATCAATGACACTTCAGTACCAGAGGGACAAACCCTTTTTAGTTTTTTTTTTGCACTTTTAATTCCTTATTGAAGTTTATCACTTCATTCTACTGAAAACTTCTTTCTCCTTTGCTGTGTCCCCCTTCTTCACTAATTTTCTTACTACTTTTATTCCCAGGCCCTTTTGGTAACTTTTCCTATACTCATCAGTGAAATGGGTGGCATTTCGTAGTGTTCTACTATCAGTCCTTGTATAATCTTTGTTTTATGAGGCAAACCTATGTATTCCCCTGCATTCAGCTGCAACCTGTGCACTAGTAAGTACATATGGGACTATATAACTTTTTTTTTTTTAAAACTTGGGAGACATTTATTTACTTTCCCAGATCACCAATCATTGATCAGTGGCTAATTCTTATATCAGCTCAGGAACACATAGCACTATTGAGTGACTATTACATGTTACAGAAAACTTTAATCTTTGGTCATAGTATTAAGAGCTCCTCCTGGTTTTGGTCCCCTAAGTGAACTATATAACTTTCCTGAAGACCAGTTCCATCTATTCAACTCCCTAGTGACATTCTATCTCAAGTTCAAGTTCTAAATTGAACTCATTTTTTTTTTCCAAATTAGATTCTTCTCATGTATTTTCTGGTTTATTTTAGTGAACCATCAGACATATAATCACCTAATCTAGACTAGGCTGTTGTAAATAAAAACATCAAGATTTTCAATAACTGGCTTTTATATGTGAGATTCAAATTGAGATTACAATGACAAGGAACAATCATATAAATATCTAATGGACAGAATATTCTAGGCAGAAGGATCAGAAAGTGCTAAGGCCCAGAAGTAGAGAATGATTTTGAGTTCACAGATGAAAATAAAGCCCATGTGTCTGGAAGGTAGTGGGCAAGAAGAAAGAAGTGCCAGAAGAGCTTGAGAAATTAGCACCAATATTGTTGTAGGTCATGGAAAAGTTAATTTGATTCTAAGTAAAATAGAATGCCATTGAGGGATTCTTCAGCTAGAGGGTGACATTTAATTTATACTCTATAAAGATTACTTCTATGAATAACAATTGTAGAAGAACAAGAGTGCAAGCAAACATGATATTTAGCTAGGAAGCTTTTCAGTAATACAAGAAGAAGGTGCTGAAAGTTGAAAATAGGGTAGTGCCAGGGGAGTTGGAGGGAGGAAAAGTCAGGATACATTTTAGAAATAACATTAATAAGACTTGCTGATGAACTGGATATAGAAGATGAGGCAAACAAAGGCATCAAAGATTACATATAGGTTTTTGTTACAAGAAACTGTGGAGCCATTTCAGTGAGGTGAAGAGGACTGGAGGAGGAACAGAGAATTTTTTGTGTGTGAAAGGGAGATGGGAAGTTTTATTTTGATTATGTTAAATTTGAAATGCCTTTAAGATCCCCCAAATAAAATGTCAAATAGGCAGCTATATAAATGAATATGGAGTCTGGCTGATAAGATGGAGCTGGAGACCTAAATGTAGGAGTCATTGACAGATAGATGGTATTTGAAGCCGTGGGAATGAATAACATCATCCAAGAAGTGAATGTAGATAGAAGAAGAACAGAGGACAAGAAGGCTAAGGACAGAGTCCTGGATTACACTACAATTTAGTGATCAAGTAGGAGAGAGCAAGTAGACTAGTTAGGGACAATGAGAGGTTAACCGAGAGGTTTAGCAAGTAGAGGGCAGAAAAGGGACCTTAGAGGTATTCAATGACCATCACAAGAGCAATTTCAGAATGGAGGTGGTCCTTTCTTTCAGAGTGAACGCTTCAATGTGTCTTGATGTACTACTTGTATTTTTTTTCTTTAAACTTACAAATGGCTGTATTAACATTGCTATAGTCCTTTATAGAAGCTGGTAATAGTCACTATTATTGAGAGCTTATTAGAGAGAATAATGTGTGGAAAGGCATAGAGAGAGAGAAAATGGTATAACTGTTTAGGCACTGGGATGAGCTGAATATGGCCAGAGAATGTAGTATGTGGGGAAGAATGAAGGACGAAGAGGATTCAAAAAGGCTGAAGGTAAAACCGAATAGTCAGTACAGATAAAAACATCAAAATTTTGTAGTTTTTCAGAGTTTTGTTATTTTCTGTATATATATCATATATTTTTTGTTAGATTTATACCTAAGTATTTTATTTTCAGGAGTTCTGGTATAAATGATATTGTGTTTTGTTTAAAATTCCACTTGTTAATTGATGGTATATAAGATGGAGAATTGACTTTTGTATGTTAATTAACCTTGTATCTATTATCTTGCTGTAATTGCTTACAGGAATTTTCCTATAAATTGACTTTTGTATGTTAATTAACCTTGTATCTATTATCTTGCTGTAATTGCTTACAGGAATTTTCTTGTTGTTGATTTTTTTTTATGACTTTCTACATAGACAATCATGTTATCTGCAGATAAAGAGTTTTATTTTTCCCTTCCTATTTTATATAAGTTTATTTCCTTTTAGTATTTGCATTAGCTAAAACTTCCATTACAATGTTGAAGAACGGTGGTGAGAGAGGACATCCTTGCCTTGTGCCTGATCATAGTAGGAAAGCTTCAGGTTTCTTCTCACCATTAAGTAAAATGTTAGCCATAGGTTTTGGTATATATTTATTTTTATCAAATTGAGGACGTTTCTCTCTAACCTAGCTTTTCAAGAATTTTTATCATGAATAGGTGTTAGATTTAAAAAAATTTTTTTCTGCATCTGTTGACATGTGATTTTTCTTCTTTAGCCTGCCGATGTGATGGATCACATTTACTTTTGTTACTTTTACTTTTTACTTAACTTTTATGTTTTACCTTTTACCTTTTCCTTTTTACCTTTTGCTTTTACTTTTTACCTTTCACTTTTACTTTTTACCTTTTGCTTTAACTTTTTATCTTTTCCTTTTTACTTTTTGCTTTTGCTTTTACTTTAACTTTTGAAAATTGAACCAGCCTATTTGGAATAACTCATACTTGGCTATGGTGTGTAATTCTTTTTATACATTGTTGAATTTGATTTATTAATATTTTTATTGAGTATTTTAAAATTTATATTCACAAGAAATATTGGTCTGTAGAGTTTTTTTCTTATGTCTTTATCTGGTTTTGTATTATGATAATGCTAGCCTAATAGAATGAGTTAGAAAATATTTTCTCTGATCATATCTGCTAAAAGAGATTGTGGAGAATTTGTATAATTTCTTCCTTAACTGTTTGGTGGAATCTATCTGGCCTTGGTGCTTTCTATTTTACAAGATTATTAATTATTGATTTAATTTCTTTAATACATTTAAGCCTATTCAGGTCTAGTTCTTCTTGTGTGTTTTGGCAGACGTTGTCTTTCAAGAATGGTCCTCTTTAGGTTATCAAATTTGTAGGCATAGAGTTGTTCATATTGTTATTATTCTTAGTATTTTTTTGTTATTAGGATGTCTATAGGATCTGCAGTGATGTCCCCCCTTTTCTGATATTATTAATTTATGTCTTCTCTTTTTTTCTTTGTTAGCCTAGCTAAAGGCTTATTGATTTTTATCGATCTCTTCAAGAAACTAGCTTTTGGAGTTTTTAATCTCTCTTTCTTTTCCATTCCATTAATTTATACTCTCATTTTATTATTTTTCTCCTGCTTGCTTTAGATTTAATTTGCTCTTCATTTTTTAGTTTCTAGGATAGAAGCTTACATGATTGATTTTAGATCTTCTTTTCTAATATATATATTCAAGGCTATAAAATTTCCTCCAAGCACTGCTTTTGCTGCATTCCACAAATTTTGATCAGTTGTGTTTGCATTTTCATTTAGTTCAAGATATTTTAAAATTTTTCTTGAGATTGCTTTTTTCTAAATAACCCATGTGTTATTTAAAAGTGTTGTTTAATCTCCACATATTCAAAATTTTTCAGTTATCTTTCTGTTATTGATTTCTGCTTTATTTCCATCGTGGTATGAAAGCAAACAGTTTATGATTTCTGTTGTTTTAAATTTGTTAAGGTGTGTTTTGTCTTGGTGAATGTTACATGTGAAGCTTGAGAAGAATGTATATTGTGCTGTTATTGAATGACATAGTCTATAGATGTCCATTTGTTGAGTTTAACTGTCTACTTATTTTTTGCCTGCTAGATCTGTTCATTTCTCATAGAGGAATGTTGAGGTGTCCAACTATATAGTAATGGATTTATCTATTTTACCTTGCAGTTATATCAGTTTTTGCCACATGCATTTTGATGTTCTGTTTTAGGCACATACACGTGAAAGATTGTTAAGTTTTCTTCGAGAATTAACCCCTTTATCATTATGTAATGTTTCTCCTTATCCCTGATACTTATCCTTACTCTGAAGTCTCCTCTGTCTGAAATTAATACAGCTACTCCTGTTTTTCTCTTAATCGGTGTTAGCATAGTATATTTTTCTTCATCCCTTTAGTTTCTATACAGGGCTTTATATTTAGAGTGTGTTTCTTGTAAGTCAAGTTATTATGCTGTACACTTTAAATTTATAGAGTGCAATATATCAATTATATCTCACTAAAACTGAAAGAAATTAAAAGTCAAAAGATAAGTATTGGTGAGGGTGTGGGAAAAGGGTTCCTTGTACACTATTGATCAGAAATGTAAATTGGTACAGTCATTATGGATAAACAATATGTAGATTCCTCCAAAAATTAAAAATAAAATTACCATATGACCCAGTAATCTCATTCCTGGATGTATATCCAAAGGAAATAAAATCAGTGTCTCAAAGAAAAAAAAAGTGAGTTTTTGGTAGACAACCGTTAGTTAGATCTTATTTTTCTATCCTCTCTGACAACATATCTTTTAATTGATGCATTTAGACCATTGAATTTAAAAGTGATTATAAATGTAATTGATATTGTATGGTTGAGTAACAGTTTACTATGTTCCCATTTTCTATTTGTTGTTCTTGTTCTTTGTTTCTGTTTTTGTTACCCACCCTTTCTCTGCTTTTTGTGGTTTTTAACTCAGCATTTTGTTTGATTCTATTTTCTCTCCTTTCTTAGTGTATCAGTTATACTATTTTATTACAGTTTTGGTGGTTGCCTTAAAGTTTCCAATATACATTTACAACTAATACAAGTCCACTTTCAAATAATACTATACTGCTTCATGGGATGTGTGAATACCTTATAATAACAAAATCCTAATTTCTCTCTTCTTCCCTTGTATTATTGCTATCCTTTATTGCACTTATACATAAATATATTAATATAAATGTACATAAGTATACATAATGGAATACATTGTTGGATTGTTATTTTGAACAAATTTTCATTAGTTTAATTAAAAATAAAAAACAATAAAGTAAAGATATTTTACTTTTATTTATTTCCTTTTGAGTTTCTTTATTTATGCTAATCAGAGTTTCTGACTGATATCACTTTTCTTCTCTCTAAAGAACTTCTAATATTCCTTGCAAGGCAAGTCTACTGGCAACAAATTTCCTCAATTTTTGTGTGTTTGAGAAAGTCTTTATTTTTCTTTCACTTTTGAAGGATAATTTCATGGGGTACAGTATTCTAGGTTGGTATTATTTCCTCAATATTTTAAACATTTTATTCTACTCTCACATGTGTGGTTTCTGAAGATAAATCAGATACAATTTTTATATTTGCTCCTCTGTGGGTAAGATTCTCCCTGGCTTCTTTCAAGATTTTTTCCTTTTTGTTTGTTTGTTTGTCTCTCATTTGAAAATGACATGACTCAATGTAGTTTTTCCTGCTTGGTATTCTCCGAACTTCCTGGATCCATTGTTTAGTGTCTAACATTAATTTGGGAAAAATTCTCAGTCATTATTGTTCTAAATAGTGTCTCTGTTTCTTTATCTTTTTCTTATCCTTCTGGTATTTACATTACATGTATGTTACATCTTTCATAGTTGTCCCACAGTTCTTGGGTATTCTGTTCTGTTTTTTCGTTGTTGTTTGCTTTTTAGTTTTGGAAGTTTCTATGGCTATACCTTTAAGCTCAGACAGTCTTTTCTTCAGTCATGTTTAGTCAGTTTATTCATAAGTCTCTCAAAGGCATTTTTCACTTCTTTTGCAGTGTTTTGATCTCTAGCATTTTATCCTTAGAATTCCTCTCTCTCTGCTTACATTACCCATCTGTTATTGCATGCTATCTATTTTATCCAATAGAGCCTTTAGCATTTTAATCATACTTGTTTTAAATTCTTGGTCTGATAATTACAATATCCCTGACATATATGAATCTGATTCTAAAGCTTGCTCTCTCTTCAAATTGTTTTTTGCCTTTTAACATATCTTGTAATTTTTTTTTTTTTGATAGCCAGACATGGTTTAACTTGATAGCCAGACATAATGTAAATAAGCATTTAGTAATGCTGTAAGATGTGGGTGGGGAAGAGAAGTGTTCTATAGTTCTAAGTCCTGTGTCTTAGGACTGTGCACTTCACAAATTCTTCTGTTTCCCACTCTTATTTCCCTCCCCCAGTTAGGTGGGACAGTATAACTAGAGTTGGATATTTCCCTTTCCCCAAGTCAGTTAAGCCCTACTAATACCCCAGTAGGTTAGGCTCTGGTTAAATAGTTTCTCCTGAGGGCAAGTCTTATTAAGAAGAATAGAATACTCTGGCATATTTCAAAATAGTTTCATTCTTTTTCACCTGCTGGAAGCATGAGGAAATTTTTTTCCCCCTCTGATAATCACTGAGAGAACCTGGGAAAGCTCCCAGAGGTAAAACTCACAAAAGTGATGGCTCCGATGACTGGGTCTCTTTGGAGTTTTTCTGCCTTTTCCACATTTAGCCTCCAACATTTTATCAGTTGCAGTGTAGGTTTTTCTACTTTCCCCCTGCTCTGCACAAGTTCCCATGGAGGTTTCTGCTCCAGTAACTCATGATGTTCTGTATTCACCTGTTAGTCTCTTCAGTTTCGAAGGCAGTGATTGGCCCTGTGACCTCACTTCTCTTACAGACCTAAGAAGAGTTGGTAATTTTTTAAAAAGACATTTTAAAGAGCAGTTTTAGGTTCATAGCAAAATTGAGAGAAACTTACAGAGGAATGCCCCTACATAGTCATAGACCCCTGGTTATCAATATCCTCCATCAAAACAATCGATTTGTTACAAATGTGAACCTACATTGACACATCATAACCTTCCAAAGGTCATAGTTTACATTAGTTCACTCTTAGTATTGTACATTTATAGGTTTGGACAAATGTATAATGAAAAGTATCCATTACCACAATATCATACAGACTATTTTCACTGCTCTAAAAATCCTCTGTGTTCTACCTATTCATTCCTTCCCTCTGACCCTGAGGTGCTGATTCTTCATTTTGTTATGCTATTTTTTCATTGTTGGATAGAGTGGTGACTTCTAAGCTTCTTATATGTCAGACTGGAAACCCTTTAACCTCACCTAATTTTTTTTAAAATATAGGTTAAGAGCAAGAGCTTTCTAGTAAACTTAAGAACTTTGAGTGGCTTTTAGACTTAATCAAGGTTTTATTGTATCTTAAACAAACTGAAATGGTTCTGAAATACACATTGCAGCCAAAGATTCAAGAAAGAATCTACTATTTATATTGAGAAAATATTAAACTTCTTTCATCAACAACTTTTTACTATTGTTTTAGCTTAGAATTATTCACATCTAAACATAAATTTCTTTACTTGCTTAATTTTTAAATCTTTAGTACTTTTGAGTCTAGGACACAAAAACACTAGCATGTTCAAATATGGCAGCCCTATAGTACAGCTTTTCTATGACTAAATGGGAATAATGTCCAAATGCAATACTTTAAATTATGCATTTTTTATTACATTAATTATTGTTATTTAAAATGGAGAGTTTAGATTAAGGACTAATTTTAACTGTTTGGAAAAATATGTTTTTGATTTCTAATACTTGAAGCATCAAAATAAAAAAAATGAAAATTTTACGACACTGTTGAAGTGTTTCTGGGAATGATAGGCTTAAGAGGAATCTATCTGAAACAGAAACAGTATGAAAAAGTCTTGGTGTGTGTGTGACATTATTTTTTCCATGGTCTGTAGATCTAGTCATTCATCTACCGATTACCTAAAAACTGGATCCAGGGTGCTTTAAGAGAAATGCCATCAAAGATTCCAATAGGAAACTTCCCCCCAACATATTTAAAAGTGCTTTACTGCCATATTTTAGGTAAATATTCTAGATAAATCATATTGCTGGAGTTTGATATTTTGTCACCTTTGAAAAATATAATTGCTATTATGTCAAGATCTCAGCCACACTGCAAGTGAACATTTACTAAGCAGACATTAAACAACTAAAAAGTCTAAATAGTGTGCTTTATATATAGTAATATAAAGGACAAATATAAATGTGAACAGCACAGTGGCTGGTTAGCTAAAACTACTGAAGAATGTGAAATTTTGAGAAGTACTTTCCTAACAATATTATACTATTATACTGAATGGAGCCTCATACTGATAGGGAAACTTATCCTTTAAAACATTAAAAATTAAAAAAAAATCCCTCTTGCTTTAGTATATTTGAAATTATTATCATATTTGAGATGGGAATTTATATACTTATTGCTCTAACTTTCTTTACCAAACAAGTCTTATTCAATATTAATGTACTACATGTAGGCATTTAACTGCTTGAATTCATGAGTGATATTGAATTCTCATTATAGACATTTTTGAATGTCATTTTGAATGAGTGTCATAATGACTAATGTTATTTAAAAATACCCATTTTTATTGTTACTATGAAGTGGAAAAATGATATTGTGATTATGTTAATAAAAAGGAATCCTTACATGAGATTCATGTCAAAATATAGTTGATCCTCATTATTTGTGAATTTGTATTTATGAATTTGCCTACTCACTAAAGTGTATTTGCAACCCCCAAATCGATACTCTTGATGCTTTCACAGTCATCTGAAGACATGTGTGGAGCAGCATAAATGTGTGTTGCCTAATGCTCACATTCCCAGCTAAGGTGAATAAGGTTAAACAAGTGTACTCATAGTCTATTTAGTTCCATGCTTTTCCAAATTTTTGTGCTTTTCTTGTTGGTTATTTCGCTATTTAACATGGCCTTCAATTATAGCGCTAACGTGCTGTCTGATATTCCTAAGTGCAAGAAGGCTGTCAAATGGACAAAATATATGCATTAAAGTTCATTCACACATGAATTATAGTGATGTTGACTGTGATTCAATGTTAATAAATCAACTATATATAATATCAGGTGTCTTTAAACAAAAACACATATAACAAGGGTATGTAATAGTTGACCAGTTAACAAAATGTGACCAGAGGCTTGCAAGAATGTAACACTGTATTACCCCTAAGAGCAGTGGTTCATTGTTAGCTAATTCAGGGTTTGTAATGACTTTATAGAACATAACTGCCCAGAAAAATGAGAACAGCTGTATTTACTGATGATGAGATGTCTGGTTTAAAAAAAAAATTCAGAGAGGCACAGAGAATTGGGTCAGGGCATGGATGAAACACACTGGCAATGAATTAAAAATTGGTGAAGCTGATGAATGTCTGGGGGCTCATTATTTTCTCTATTTTTTATAAATGTCTGGGAGCTCATTATTTTGTCGATTTTTGTATATATTTGGCATTTTCCATGATAAAAAGTTGGTTTTTAAAATCTCTTTCCAAGTATTTAAAGATTTGAATTCTAAATATTTTCGTGGACTTTTGCATTTCCCAATGAATTCAGTAGTTGGCTCAAAATTTTCCTATTTTTTTCTCTAGCACCCTGTTTATGCCATGTTTACTCCATTCTACTGTTTTAGGTAAAAGAAAATGGAAAGAAGTTGAATATAATCTAAGCATTTTGAAAAAAGTTTAATTGAATTGTACAGACCTAGAAAAAGTAAACTATGTCTTATAGAATTTTGTCTACCTCTCCAGAACTGTCAATATATTAAAGAAATAAGCTGTTGTCAGGGCTTTTATTTACATAGCTCTCCTTCCTACCTCAAGGACTCAGTGACATCCTGTGCTCTTTTGCTTTTCTGAGAATAAATTCTCGAAGTGAACTTTTCTGGCAAGGGTTAATGCTTACACACTGAGTCCAGCAATGTTTGGTTGAGTTTGTTTGCCTTAAATGGCAAAACACTTTTTTTAGTTTCATGTTAACCTTGACCCTAGAGCATAGAGGACAGTCTCAGGACTGTCCTTGGTAGGTCAAAAATGTTTAAACTGACCTGTGAGTTTGACTCAGAGGGAGGACTAGGCCACCAGCTCTGCTTGTTTGTTTTAATTAAAGAAAAGAAAAAGCCAGAATAGAAAGAAATAGGAGAAAAATACAGGAAAAACAACATAATTGTACCTTATGCTTTCCTAATATTTCTTGCTTGGAGGGCTCAAAATATTCTTTAAACATTAACTCAAACATCAGTAGCTCCAAGGTACAGACAGGGTAAACATTATTACCTTCATCTGAAAGGTGAGGTTAAGCAGGGCGGTGAGTGGACAGAGCCAAGATTTGGATTCAGAGCTTGACTGCTGTTCAGCAACTAACAAAGTTAACTCCAGGACCCTTCTACTCCCTTTTCTGGGTGGTTTTCCTTCCTCACCTTAGTTTTAATCCATCCCTCACCACAAGTCTCTAGCTTTCTCTTCTTTTACCCTACCTAAGCAGTACCCCTCCGTCCATCCCTACCTCTCTCTCTCCTTCTCCAGCTTTATGATTCTTTTTGCCCTTATCACCTGACACATTGTTTAGGCCTGGTTTCCCTTCGTTAAGATGCTCCATGAGGGAATGCTGTATTAATGAATCTCCAATGTCTACTGAGCCCAAAATGGATGTTGAGTAAATATTTGTTGACTAACTCCCTTTATTAAAACCTGCTTTTAGTTAAAATGCAATAGAGGCATCTCAAGGTGGTTGAAAAAACTTAACATAAGACATGTTCTAAGGGGTTTCATTATAATAGGAGAAACCTTGCTGTGATTTGGCCAAAGGAACAAAGCTCTAAATTGTAGCAACTAATTATTTGGAGAAAGTGTTTTGTACAGCAAAGAATCTTTTTGATGATCTCTGACCTACATCCAAGCCAGACCTGCCAAAAGCTATCATCAGAGACAGAGTGAGAGAAGAAAGGTGGGTGAGAAATTGACTTTGCAAAATATACATTACTAGTGGTGTTTAAATTGTGGAGAAATAAACCACAGAATTTCATTTCAACTGAGATATATTTAACATCAGTACTAAAACCTTTTAGTGCTTTTAAACAACATTCTGTTGTGTCCCATATTTCTTTATGTTAAATATCTGACTTTTATTTGATCTAAATAAATGCTTTCCACACACACAAGGAAATGAAGGAGGCCTTACGTCTTTAGCCAAGCAAGGAGAGGGATATTTCTCTAGTGGTCTAAGCCTTCATATAATCAAAGATAAAGCAGAGAAAGCCTTCCCTACAAGCTTATCCAATAAAAGTTTCAGGTAGCTCCCAGTGGCAATCTTTAAGCAGTTATGTGATATAAAGGGAGTCTTTTCTCACAAAAACTCATCAAGACAAACAGTAATTAGGAGCAAGTCAAGGCATGTTCAGACTTTTAGTAGTTTCTGAAAGATGCAAGTACCAGATTAAAGTCTATTTAGATGATAATACATATTATGGTTGTTGTGTAAGTTTATTTTTGTAAAAATTAATATTTTCATATTGGTTACTTCTAATTTATTCTCAATTGCTGCATATACTTTGGCATTTTTGTGCTCATTTGCTTTAATTTATACCCAGTTTTGTTCCAGAAAGCACTTGAAGTGGCTTACATGTACATACAGACACACGCACACACACTCATACATGCATATAAACAATAGAAATTACATTAAAAATTGGTGGAAGAGGAAATTAATATAAAGGAAAAGTGAGAGTAGGAAATGCAAAATAATAATGATAATAATGCCTAAACAATGGCCATTTGCTAGGTGGTAGGCACTGTTTGAAGCACTTTGTATATATGAATGCATTTAATCCTGACAACATATTAGTACTATTATTCTATCCATTTTGCAGATAAGGTAACTGAGGCACAGAAAAGTGATTGAGACCATACAAATAGTAAGTGGTAGAGCTCTGGGGCTCAAACTGAGCACTCTGCCTCCACCATGCTTTCCTGATTCAACAATGAAGCTGGAAATAAGGTTAATACACAAAGTAGAAATTGTAAGGTCCTGCAGTCCTGCTAGAGACTGACCACAAATTTACCTCTAAGATTTTGGCAGAGAAAATCGAGAGGGAAAAATGATCAGTTACATGATTCACAGTGTTTAGGAGATAAAAACAAGTGAGTTGCTCAAGAGTAGCATAATTATTTCTGGTTGGGAGACCAGGAAGAAAATTCTCTTGTAAATTCTCACAAAGAAGTCACTATGTAATGAAGTGGACACTATTCTCCAGCAAGGCTGACAGATTTTCATAGGGCTGTTTCTTACAACATCCTTCACTGTGTCATAATGTATAACCAGCACTAAAGCCAAATTCAGTAAAAGGCAATTCTGTAGGAGTGGGGATTTCAGAAGTTGTGGTCAGGTTTGTGGATCTCTGCTGGTCAGGCTTCATTTAGGAAAACATTTTAGGCTATTTAGAGGGAAGAATGGACTGTAGATCCTGTAGGCCACTGCCCATAATTATCATTCCTCTCAATTGAGCTTTTGTACAACTTTGAGTGTTAGTGAATTTGAGGTTATTTCCTGACCAGGGCCTGGTAGTACCACTCTTCTATGCTGTTGGGTAAGTGTAGAGTTTTAGCTTTAGAAGCCATCTGAACGGGTGAGGGATGGATTGATTTTCTTGTGGAAGTTGAGGAAATGCAAGGATATGACACATACAGAGAGCCACCCACTCTGTACAGGACCATATTCAATGGAATAGAATCTGGGGCCTTGATCACATAAAATATATGGAGTCAAAATGACTGAAAAAATACAGTTCCCCACAGAGAATTTCATTGTGGAATTCTTAAAGCAGGTGCAACCAAATACCTACCTTGATGATTAAATATATCTCAATATGGACTCCTGAAATTTTTAAACTTAAAAATAAAACCAGTGTAATAAATACGTAGACATGTTTCTAAAATAGTATATAAGAGCTTAATCAAAAAAGTAATCTATCTTTGTACCAGCTATCTCCCTTCCTGTTTACTTGCCAGAGGCTATCACTTAAAAATTGTTTTGGTTTTTACATTTTACCCAGATGCACAAATTCCTAATATTTTGCCACATTAGCTTTATCATTCTCTCATTCTACACACACACACATACAGACATGAAGCATTAGAGAATAGTTTGCTTACATTATAAAACTTTACCCTTAAATACTTCAGTATGTATTTTCTTAGTACAACTTGAATATTCTTTTATATAACCACAATTCAATAATCAAATTCAGGAAGCTTAACATTTGTTCAATATTTTATTAAATCTAGAGTTCATACTCCAGTTTCATCAATTGTTCCAATAATGCCTTTTAGAGCATTTGTTCTCTGTTAGTGTAAGATCCAGTTCAGGATCAAGTATTGTATTTATTTGTCAGTCCTTTTAATTTTCTTTATTCTGGAATAATTCCTCAGCTTTTCTTTTTCACAATGTTAACACTTATTTTTACATTTTATTATATTTTATTTATTTTTAAAGCTTGAGATAAAATTGCCACATAATAAATTGTAAAAAAATTGTACAATTTGATGTCTTGAAATATACATGCAACTTTCCACGTGTTCCTCTGTAAGTTCTCTCCAGCTACCCACTATCTTCCCCATCCCCATACAACTCCGATCTGCTATTACTAGATTAACTTATATTTTTAGAGTTTTATATAAGTGGAATGATAAAGTGTGTACTATTTTTTTTCCTTTGGCATAATTATTTGGAGATTCACCCAAGTTGGTGCATGTATCAATATTTCATTCTTTTTTATCATTGAGAAGAATTCGTTTGTATGGATGTACTATATATAGATTGTGTGCCTATTCAGCTATTGATGAACATTTCGGTTGTTTCCAGTTTGGGCTAATTACATAATGAAGCTATGATCAGTCTTGTATGGACATATTTGCCTTCTAGGTAAAGATCTGTAAGGGAATATGTGGATTATATGGTGGTGGGGGGTGCCATCTATTAGTCATTTGGGGAACTTGTCTGAAAGCTGCACTGACATTGCAAGCCTACTATTTGTTTATTTCAAGAGGGGGAATTATGGAAGCTAAAGTTCCTTTTCTCCAGCTACTCCAAAGTGCCAATGCCCAGCGATAAAACTATATTGGAAAGAAGGAGGAAGAGAAAGATACAAGTATGCTAAATCCTCATCTATCATAACAGGAAATCAAATGGCAATTTCTAAATGAATACATTTTAAAAGCGCTATAAGCAAATTACTTAAATATCTGAGGGAGAACTAAAAGAATAGAAGTTAATAAAATGGTTGACTCAACATATAACAAAACTATTTTTGCACTTATCTTTTGCCTAGCAATCCTATTTCTAGGAAATCTACACTTAAGATACACCTCAACAATATGAAAATACATATATACAAAGTTTGCACTGCAGCATTATTTGTAATTGCAAAATATGGTAAATAACCTAAATAATACTAATTTGACCAAAATGATATTCAAAAATACTGTGTATAAATGACTCGTGAATACATTTCTCTTTTAAATTCTAACTCTCAAAGCTGGGCGGAGTTTTTATGCTAAAGCTTTTCACACCAAGGCATGCCAGCTTTTGTCGCCAACTAGTTATGGTTTAGGACTGAAAACTATATTCTAGAGTTTAATTGGAGAATTGCTGTCTGGGTTCACTTTTTATGGTGATCCCTTAGTGGATGAATTGGCCTACTTGTGAGAGAACACATTTCATGTAGCATACACCTGTGTGTGGGTATTTATCCACTAGATTTATATAGTGTATGTTCTTTCTCAAGTGCAGAATGGTAACAAATATTTACTTGAAAATAAGTTAAAAAGTTTAAATACCAGTATAGTAAACAAAAGGAGAAAGAGTAAAGACATACAAGAGGGGAGAAAGGAATGTGGTTACTCGGAAGAAGATAGAGAATAAAGCGAAAATAATTCCTCCCAACTCTCCACCCCCGCCATACCCCCACAAAAGAAACAACTAAGTCAGCTTAGCAGGCAATATAATTGATATAGTAAGCAACTGAGGTTATTTGATTTTGGTGCTGGAAGCAACAATTATTACTGTATAATTTATTTTAACAAAAGGGAAAACATGGCTTTTATTTTTGTCATTTTATATAGCAGATTTAAACACACCTAAGTATTGTTCACTTTTATAAAGCTAAAGTATTTACTTTGCAAACTTTTCAAATTTCACACACAGAAAGTCATGCAAACTAAATGAATAAGCTATCAACTGTTTAGCACCCTAAAGTACTTCAGCAGCTCTTGAAGGTCATAAGTATTAAACAAATTTCTTTTGCTCTTAAAGTCCTAAAAATCTACTTTGTTAGGTAACATATGAAATAATTGCAGATGAATAAAAGTTTGCTTTCTTATAAAAACAAAGTAAGTTATGTGGTAGAGAGACACTTTTAGAAATTCAGAAATTAATGTGAGTGGAGTAAAGAAGTCAGAAAGTCTTCAGAAAGACAAAGTTTGGGTTTAAAGGATGAGAAATTTGGGGGAGATAATTTTGTTTCAAATTAAATTTTACCATGTGCATCAATTACCATTTCAGTCTAATTTTCTGTGTTGCAAAAGTAGACAATTACCACTATCACTAATTCATTCAAACAGACTTCCAAACCACTGGTCTCTGTTGCAGAGCTCCCACCCATTTGACCTCTTCATCCCCACTATTTCCTTTGGGGCTCTCTCTTACCTCCTGAATTGAGTAGCCCTTTCTCTTCAAAGTCTCTAAAAATAATTATTCATAGACTTGTGAAATTTGAAAACAATACTACAGCAAAAACTTAGGTGCTTGAATCCTTCCCAGATTTCTACTCTCAAACCAAGAGTTTCCTTCTTGAAAGCTAGGAAACTTATTAAGACTTAATTTGTGCCTCCAACTTGTGGCACTTTGTGTTACCTAGATTGTTTCTAGGCAAAATATGTATACATAGCTCACAGCTGAGACATGCAAAGAATCTTCAGAGTTGCTCTTAGGTTTCCTAGAGAATTGAATTCAGGTAACATCAAGAGGAATGATGGGTTCTACCCAGTAACAGAGGCAAGGGTAAAGAAGACTGAACTCTTAGGAACATGGAAGCACATCTGAAGCCAAGGGGAAGTCTGTGCTCTGCCTTAGAATACAGAAGGAATTGAGAGATGGGGGGTATACATGTATTCCAGACAAGAAACCATGTGAGTCCATTCTATATAACTATTTACTGTTGTATCAATAGTGCCTTGGATTTGCCATACTTGTTTCTTAAATAAGTAATATTTGTAAGTCTTCAGAATCATCTGGTAAAGATGCTACCAATGCAACCAAATTCTTTTAGAGTTTATAGAAAAAAAGCCAGTTTTTTTTTTTAACAAACACAAGTTTTTTTTTTTTTTTTTTAAATCAGAAATAGTACTGGGGGAATAACATTAGGCTGTTGAGCCGCAGAAAAAGGAAGAGATTGATGAATCCATGGTAGGAAAGAAATTCAGTGCAGGAATGAGCACCCCTGAGAAGAGTGACCACTGACAGTTGGCTATTGGAAGCTGTGGTATCCATCAAGGACAAGGGCTAGGTGCTGCCAGTCAAGAGACTGGCCCTTGGGAACAACAGAGGTCACTTTAGGAACATGACGTAACCTGCTCCTTCACGCAGATTCAGTCAGACAGCCTTTGCATTTGCAGAAGATGGCGAGTGCTCTGTGTATTATCAGTCTTTACTTTTGTTAGTCTGGTTTGACTAGATGATCTCTTGTTAAGTCTTTCTGTTTGGAAATTAAGTCTGAGGACCTGAGTGAGGAAACAGGGTCATGATTTTTCAGCATTCTGATAACTTGAGTGAATTACATAAGCTCTAAATAGTAAAATGGCTCTCTCTCAGGTTCCAAGTTGGGAGGGAGTAATGACAGAAAAATGAACTGCACACATTCTCTTCCAAAGTAGTCCTACTTAGTGCCAACCAATTCCATTTTTTTTTTATTCTGTAATTTTCCTACCTTTTCTAATTCAGTAAACTAATTTTTCTGGCAGATGATTATAAATTTGTCACTTGGGGTTCTGCAAAAGATTTTAATCTTAGTTAGAAAGAAATTTAGCTTTTTAAAAATTATTTAAAGATTTATTATAGAAAATTTCAAATATAAAAAATAGAATAGTATAATCAACTCTTATTTATCCATTATTCAACTTCAATACTTAACAAGATATAGTCAGTCTTGTTTCATTTAACAACCACCTCCAGGCCCTAAATCATTTCTATTATTTTCTTCCTCTCCCTCTCTCCCTTCCTCACTCTTTTTTCTTCCCCACCACACACATATCCTTGTCATTTGATTATTTTAAAGCAAATCCCAGACATTATCATCATTTTGTAAATATTAGCTCACCTAAACAAAATTTCCCCTCCCCAAACAATACTCACTTAACATCAAATATCTAGTCAGTATTCTAAATATTCCCAGGTGCTTCATATTTATTTTATTTTATTTTTTACAGTTTATTTGTTCAAATCAAAATCTAAATGAAGTCCGCACATTGCCTTTGGCTTGTATGACTCAAAAGCCTCTCTTTAATTTCTCTTTTAATTTATAGGTTACCCTTCCCTCTCTTTGTCTCTTGCCATTTTTTTCATTAAGAAGCCATGTCATTGCCTTACAAAATTTCTTTATTTTTGTTGCCTGCTACGTTTGCTTTTTAAAAAGAACACATTATCTCATTTTATCTAGATAAATACCTGACAAAGTAGATAGAAGAGATACTTTTACCATTTAGCAAATGAGGTGATCAGGGTACAGAGAGATGAAGTAAAGCAGTTTGCCCAAACTCAGGAGTTAGTAAGTAGTTGAACCAGGGCTAGAATCTAGGAAACCCATTTAGACCTGAGAGCTCTTTTTACCCAAATAATGGGTCTCTTATTTCATAATTAAAAACACCAAAAATCTTGGAGACTTTTGAATAAAAAGTTATCAGCAAGATTTAATGTTTTTATGATTTCTGAATAGCAATCCATGTACACTGTTATCTATGCACCATTTTTCACGAATGAAAATCATTTGCGAAGTCAAGCCTCAATATATGTATGCTTATGTCTACAGCAGTTATGTGTGCATGACTTTCTTGAATTTATTCTTTCATAGCATTCACACATTTGAATATTTATTTACTATATTAGATTATAAACTTTGAACTTAGTACAGTGTTAGTTTCTTTGCAATTTCTCATTGTTAAATGTATGTGACTGATATTTAGGATCTTTTTGTGAAAAACAAAGGCAAACTAGGCTGTCCAAATTCTCATGTTACTTAGGTAGAAACAGCATTTTCTGGGTAGTAAAATATCTTCTATATGTCTCTGCTTACTTTTCACTGCCATCTATTGGTGCTTGATGTTATTTCTGATTAAAATCCTTCAGAGATGTCTATCATAGGCACTTTTGGAGAGAAAAAAAAATGAAGTTATAAAAATTCTTTGAGAAAATTCCTTTCAAAGGAATAGGTGCTTCCTTGATAGCTAAATTTATGTTGACAAATTTAACAATATAGCTAACTTCTAAAAAAAGTTTCTATGATATCTACTACAATATCCCCTAAGTATTAAGGATTGCTAATTAAACTTCTAGACTACTACAACTTTTAAAACATAAAATAATTATAACTTCTAGCCAATAATTTTTTATCACAATTGAATTACTGGAAAATTAATTTTAAACAAATTTAACAATATAGTACAACACTTCTGCTTGTTAATTAGAATATACATTATACACTTATGTACTAGATTCTGAAAACAGAGCAGAACAAAGAAAACCATGGCTTCTATCCTCAGGGAAGATAATTGTAAATATTAATGAGGAAGTGGAAGATATTTATCTTTTAAGCTTTTTCTAAGTTTGCATAAAACAACCAAACGAATTCTAAGATTTATTTAATCTCTATAGTAAAACAGGTTATTTTTTCTGCGTTTTGAATTTATTGTTATAGATAATACAGATCAAATTAAATTTCTAAAGCTCTGATATAGTGATTTAGATTTAAGTCTTGGTATATTTGTTATTGAATTTTGGTATATTTGTTTTTGAATTTTGTATTGCTGAGAATGAACTGAGAATAAATTTTTTTTTTAAAAAACCCTTTTTTTCAGTTAGAGTTGACATTCAATATTTTATATTAGTTTCCGGTGTATAGCATAGTGGTTAGGTATTCATATAATTTATGAAGTGATCCTCCTGATTAGTCTAGTACCCATCTGGCACTTTACATACCTATCACTATATTATTGACTATATTCTATATGTTGTACTTCACATCCAGTTGACTACTTTGTAACTAACTTCTTAATCCCCTACTCTTTTTATTCATTCCTCTAAACCCCTCCCATCTGGCAACCATCAAAATGTTCTTTGTTGATTTTGTCTAGATAATATAGTCATTGCTGATAGTGAGATATTGAAGTGTCTTACTGTTATTGTATTATCAATTTCTCCTTTAAGATCTATCGTATTTACTTAATATATTTCCTTTCTTGGGTGTTGGAAGCACATATGATTGTTATATCTTCTTCATATATTGACTTCATTATATAATGACCTTCTTTGTCCCTTCTTACCATTTTTGGCTTGAAGTCTATTATGTCTGGTATGGCTATGCTTGATTTATTTTGCATTCTGCTTGCTTATATCATCTTCCCTTCATTTAGATATGTGTCTTTAGAGCTGAAATGAGTCTTGTGCAGGCAAGATATATATATATATATATATATATATATAAATTTTAAATCCATCCAGCCACTCTGTGCCTTTTCATTGGTGAGTTCAATCTATTTATAGTTAGGGTAATTATTTATATGTAAGAACTTAACGACTACCATTTTACCTTTTTGCCTTCTGATTTTGTCTCTCCATTGTTTCTTTTTCCTTTGTATTCCTTTGTAAGTTGGTGATTTTCAATGATTTTTTTGTCTCCCCCTTTTGAATGTTTTGTGACTCTGCTCTAGATTTTCGCTTTGTGGTTACCATGAGGTTCAAATAAGACATCTCATAGATAAAATAATCCTTATTCTGTTGATAGCAGTTTATTTTTATTTGCCTATAAAGTTTTCATTCTTTTAGTCCTTGGCCTATTTATATTTTTGATGTCACAAATTATTTTTATGCTGTGAATCTGTTACCAAATTGTAATAACTTTAGCTTTTTTTTTTTTTACATTGTTTGGCATGGCATTAAACATTTTTTAAAATTATAGTTGACATTATATTAGTTTCAGCTGTACATCATGATTAGATGTTTATATACCTTATTTGTCATCATACAGTTATTACAATATTATTTACTATATCCCTATGCTATACATTACATCCCCATAAATTATTTTATAACTGGTAATTTGTACTTGTTAACTCCTTTATTCCTTTTACCTTTTTTCTCTATTCCCTATCCCTCTTCCCCTCTAGCAACCATCAGTTCTTTTTATCTATGAATTTGTTTCCATTTTGTTTGTTCGTTTGTTTTGTTTATATTCCACATTTAAGTGAAATGCTGTTGCAAATGGCAAGATTTCATTACTTTTTTATTGTTGAGTAATATTCCATCATATATACATACACACACTACCACATCTTTATAAAGTCATTTATCAATGGACACCTAGGTTGCTTCCATATCTTGGCTATTGTAAATAATGCTGCAATAAACATAGGGGTGCATATACCTTTTTAAATTAGTGTTTTTGACTTCTTTTGATAAATACCTTGAAGTGGAATTGTTAGATAATATTTTAGTTCTATTTTTAACCCTTTTCCTGTTTGCCTCGAGAATACTCACCCGCAGTGCTGGCAGCTACAGTGTTTACCCCAAGATAACTTGCAGATTACAGTGCTAACTTTACCCCCAGAGTTTGCCATAAAATATCTCACTTTTATTATTATTTTCACATTGCTCTAGTATATCCATAGTCTTTGGAAACAAATGAAATCATTCTTCTTATAACACTGTTTTTAGTAGTTTGATTGCTGCAAATGTTCAAGCATTCCTATGAGTGATGTTAAATAAACACTGGCAGTGAGATACTCTTTATTTTTCTAAATGAGAAAAGGGCTAATTTTTTTGAGGATTCTCTGGACTGTTTTCCACTGTGGCTGCACCAGTTTAAAATTCCACCAACAGTACATGAGGGTTCTTTTTTGATTTGCCTTTCCTTGGTGGTGATGTTGAACATCTTGTCTCTGTTGGCTGTCTTTGGAGAAATTTCTATTCGGGTTCTCTGTCCATTTTTAAATCTAATTATTTGATGTTGGGCTCTTTCGTTATTTAGTTTGGATATTAATACCTTATTATACATGATTTGCAAATATTTCTCCCATTCAGTAGATTGCCTTTTGGTGTTATTGTTTCCTTTGCAGGGCAAAAGCTTTTTACTTTGATGTAATCCAATGTTTCTTTTTGCTGTTGCCTTTGCACTAGGAGATGTGTCTTAAAAAACAAACTAACAAAACCTGCTAAAACCAATGTCAAATACTTTATGGTTTATTTTATTTTGATTTTGTGGTTTCAGATTTTACATTGTTCTTTAACTCATTTCAGTTTTTGTTACGGTGTAAGATAATGGTTGAGTTTCATTTTATGACATGTGGCTGAGTTTTCCCAACACCATTAATTGAAGAGACTGTTCTTTATCCATTGTATATTCTTGGCTCTTTTGTCATAAATTAATTGATCATATATACATGGGTTTATTTCTTGGTTCCCCATTGTTTATTTAATCTGTTTTTATGCCAATACCACTTCGTTTACTATAACTTTATAATAAAATTTGAAATCAAGAAATATGATACCTCCAGCTTTGTTCTTTCTCAGGATTACTTTTAGGATTGTTTTATTTCTGTGAAAAATACCATGGGAATTATGATGGGAAATGTATTAAATTTATAGACTGCTTTGCTTATATAAACATTTTAACAATATTATTCTTCTATGAGCATGGAGTATCTTTCCATTTCTTTTCAATATTTTTCATCAATGTTTTATAGTTTTCAGTGTGCAGGTCTTTTGTCTCCTGTCAAATTTATTTCTAGCTCTTCTTTTTGATGTAATTGTAAATGAGATTTTTTCCCCTGATACTTTGTTATTACTGCACTGAAACACAACACTTTTATATTGAATCTTGCATATTTACTGAATTTGTTGATTAAACAATTTTTTTGGTGCAGTCTTTAGGGTTTTCTATAAATGTCATCTGCAAATGGAAAACAGTTTTACTTCTTGCTCTCTGATCTGGATACCATTTCTTTATTTTTCCTAATTACTGTGATTAGAGTTTTTAGTACTATGCTGAATAAAAGTGATGAGTAGGCATTCTTGTCTTTTTCACAATCTGAGTGGAAAAGCTTTGTTTTTCACCACTAAGTATGATGTTAACTGTGGGCTTGTCATACATGGCCTTTAGTGTGTTGAGGTATATTCTCTTCACATACCATAATCAAGTGGGTTTTATTTCAGGGATACAAGGACAGTTCGACATCTGCAAAATCATTATGATCTACTACATTAGCAAAATGCAGGATAAAAATCATATGATTATCTCAAAAGATGCAGAAAAAGCATTTGACAAAATTCAACATCCATTCACAATAAAACCTTCAATGAACTTGGTACAGAGGGAACATACCTCAACAAAATAAAGGATATATATGACAAGGGCACAACTAGTATATTACTAGAAACACCATTTCTCAAACCCTTCTAAAAACCACAAGAGGCACGAACTCATCCAAACTCATTTTAGGAGGCCAGTATTACCCTGATATCAAAATTAGACAAGGATATTACAAGTAAAAAAAATTACAGGCAACTATCAGGATGAACATAGACGCAAATATCAACAAAATATTAGCAAACTGAATTCAACAATACTTGTGTTGGAAGAGTTTGAGAAGAATTGGTATTCTTTCTTCTTTTGTAGTTTGGTAGGGGGCTTACCAGTTCATCTGTTTTTGGACTTTTGGTATGTTTTCATTACGAATTCACTCTCCTTACTAGTAATGGGTTGGTTCAAACTTTTTATTTCTTCATTATTCAGTCTTAGTAGGTTATATAGTTCTTGCAATTTACCCATTTTTTTTTCTTGGTTGTCTAATTTGTTGGCACTGAATTGTTTACAGCGCTTTCTTATGATCCTTTGTATTACTCTATCAGTTGTAACGTCTCTTTCATTTCTGATTTTGAGTCCTATCTTTATGAATCCAGCTAACAAATTGTCATCTTTATCTTTTCAGAATACCAGCTTATAGTTTCATTAGTATTTTCTATTTTCTTTTTAGTCCCTATTTCATTAATTTCTACTGGTTTGTTATTACCTTCCTTCTACTAACTTTGAGTTTCATTTGTTCTTTTTCTTGTTTCTTGAGATTATAGTTAAGATCTTTTCTCTTAATGTATGTAGGCTTTTTACTGTTTTAAACTTCCTGCTTTTGCTGCATAAGTTTTGGTGTATTTCCATGTTTGTCTCGTTATTTTTTGATTTGTCTTTTGATTTCTTCTTTGACCTGACTGTTCAGTAGCAGGTTGTTTAATCTCCACGTGTGCTTTTTCTAGTTTTCTTCTTGTAATTCATTTCTAGTTTCATACCATTTACAGTCAGAAAAGATACCTAATATAATTTCAAACTTGTTAAATTTATTAACAACTTGCTTTGTGGCTTACCATGTGATCCATCCTAGCAAATCTTCCCTGTGGACTTGAGAATGTGCATCCTGCTGCTCCTTTGGATGGAATACTTTGTAAATATTAAGTACACCTGTTCTAACATGTAATTTAAGTCCAGTGTTTCCTTACTGATTTTATGTGAATGATCTATCCACTGATGAAAGTGAGGATTGATATACCCTATTATTGTATTGCTATCTATTTCTCTCGGTTTTTAATATTTTATATATTAAGATGCTATGTTGGGTGCATAAATATTTATAAATGTTATGTCCTTCTGTTGGATGATCTCCTTTATCATTATATAATTGTGTTACTTATTACTGTTTTTATGTTAAAGTCTGTTTTGTCTGACATAAGTATAGCTATCCCAACTTGCTTTTGATTTCTACTTGTAAAATTCCTTTTTCCCTCCTTTCAGTCTGAGCCTATATGTATCCTTAAAGCTGAAGTCTCTTGTAAGCAACATATAGTCTAGTCTTTTAAGAAATTATTATGCTAGCTATTCTATGTTTAATTGGATAATTCACTTACAGTTAGATTAATAATTGACAAGTAACATCTTACTAATGACATCTCTTAATTGTTTCTGGGTGTTTTGTAGTTCCCTTGTTCTTTTATGCCTCTCTTGCTGCTTTCCTTTGTAAAAGGCTGTATATAATTTAAGACATTTATTTGGGTTTGATGGTAAAGAATAAGAATTGACTATTATGCAAAACTCTGTTAAAATAATGGCTTAAAAATATTTCATTAAAAACTTTCTCATAGCTCTGTAAATGTGTCTTATAGGAAGCAACATAGTAATTCTTTTCTCATGACTTTAAAGAAAATTTCTGCTTTGAAAACTGTTACAAAATGAAGAACCAATTTAAAGAAAACTTTTACAATATAAAGTCATTATTTTATTTTTCCTTTATCTTAATCATATACTTCAAATAAAAAGATATAAAAGATGTTAAATAAAATTTGGAAAATTGGACTAGGCAAGCATTGTTCATGCCCTAAACACAAATTCCAAATGGTTTCTTTCAAATAGCCACGTATTTAGATGTATCCAATTTTCGAATCCACCTGCCTGATGGAATGCACCCTGGTTTCACAGAAATAGTGCCAAGTAGTCACCCAAGGCCAAGTGCACACAAAAATGGTGCTGAGAGAAATGGTACTCTTTGGAGGTGCTGTTGTACTTATGTGGCCATTAAAACCTTTAATTCTGCTGTTTTTGAAAATCCCAGTGACACTGATATGATTGCAGAAAAGAACCTCCTGAAGTATATTACCAATATGATACATATTAACATGACTCCCAAGAAGCCCTGGCTTTAGAGCTGATTCCACAGGTGCATACTACGCCAAGTAGCAGGATATATAGTAGTACTTACTACTTTATTTACTGCTTAAGGTATTTCTCAATTAAGTTTAGAATTATAGTTATAGGTAATAGTGTAGGTACCTATAATCTTATGGACTTGGTGTCAGAACTGTGAATTACACATACTTAGAAGATGGGGCCCTTAGCTTCGATTCCATGGTACTCTCCTCAGTGTCCAGCACACTGGTATTCACATAACTGGTAGAATTATTCAGTAAATAATTACCAGGACCTCTTTACGCATTCCATTTGGGATTCTTGTAGAAACAAGCCAATTTAAAAAATTTTCTAGGCTTTGAAAATTTAGTTAAATGAAAGGCACTTGCCATTATTGATCATAATTCAAAAAGGTGGTATTAAATTAAGGCCAGAAGTGGTGATTATTCTAGATCTGTCTACATGTGTAAAGTGAAATCCAAGATAAGGAGTTAAGGAATACACTAGAAACACTATGGGAGAGAATATAAAAAATTGGGTTACAGTTGAAAATGAAAAAATCAATTTTTTTCTATAAATATAAATTACAGCTATAAAATATAAGGAAATACTGAGGGAAGAAAGTGATATTAAAAAAATAAAACTCTTGCAACATAATAAAGCATAATCCCAACAGGTTTTTCGGAAACGTAAATTAAAAAAAAAAAGATCATTGACTTATTTTGATTAATTGGGATTTTTACCATTCCATACACCCTGAATTATAACTAACTAACTACATATTACTTAAAAATATTTTGTTAAAATGCAAGGAAAATTTTTGGATTCTTTTGAGTTTTAACAACTAAGAAATCAAAAAATCCCATCCTTAGATTTACATACTTAATTTTCTTACAAAAATAACTTTACTTATTGTGCCAATATTTATCTAAAGATGGTGGCCTCCAACAATAAATTAATAACTGTAATTAATAAGCACTGTATCATTATGAGCTATTGTAAAAAAAAACTGCAAAGTTATTTTTCCTGTTTGAAGAGATTAGACAAGAATGAAAAACCACAACTATGAAGAAAAAAGGCAAATGTAAATAAAACACACTCATCAAAACAAAGCCTAGAAGGCAAAAACATAAATATTAGAAACATGTTTCAAAAGTAAATTATCACAGGGAAAACTTTCATGAAAAATATTCAGAAAATAAATTAACAAGTATCTTTAAAACAGAGAACTCTAAATACTTGACATATTTGGGATATTCTACAATGTGCAATTACTATAAATAATTTTTCCTCAGGTATTTCTGAATGCTGTAGAAATCTATAGAATTTAACTGATACAAATTTTTTTTTTGCAATTGTGAAAAATTAAAATCAATTCTTCAACCTTTAAGAAAGAATGAAAAATCTCTTCATTATAATATAGCATGAAACTAGGGTATCTGTTTATTTTGCCTGCCACATCGTGTTTTTTAAATAAAATGTATGATTTGAGAATCAATTTTGGAGAATTTTTACGAGAACAAGTGAATGAAACCCAAGTTATTTCTTCTCATGCAAGCCATAACTTTTGATAAAAAAATCTACTTTGTAAAACTTAGACATATATAATAGCAGAACAGGCTCCTATTCAAGGCAGCCAGCCTAAACATCATTTCCAGGGGTCTGCAATCTATGGCTCGTGGACTGAATGTGACTTGCCTATCTGTGTATGACACTCAGTTAAGAACAGTTTTTATATTTTTTAAAGTGTTATAAAAAAAACCCCAAAAATAAAGAAACGCATGTGACAATGGACCGCATGCGCTCTACAAAGCTTGAAATATTTATCTGGCCCTTTATAGAAAAATTTTGCAGACTGTTCATTCATGCCAGACAGTGCACTTACAAGTCCAATATAATGTTCATTTATTCCCATCAAGAATGTAGTAACAATCTAAAAAGACGTCTTCTGATGTCATCTGAACTTTTAAATTTTTTCTTCTTCAATATCTTTAAAGTTCATCCTACAATAATAATGTAAAAGTAATTAAAAAAGTATGAATTTATAATATTAAAAATAATGTAAAATAATATAAACTAACCTAAATTTTACCTTCTCAAAAATAATTACTCAATATTCTTATTTAATAAATTGTATGAAAAATATATCTTGTCTACATACAACAATGGAAAAGAATATCGCACCGTTCTTAACCTGCCCATGGCAGATATTACAAGTTTTATGCACTTCAAAAGTCATATTTCGATATGCTCTTTAACTTAATTTCAGTTATGATATTTTGGTTTATGACTAAGTGTTTTCTATTTCAAATGTTTAACTTGAAAGTCACAATTTTAAAAATAAAACATCTTGAGAAAACTAACATAGCTAAACCACTGGAAAAACATTTTACTAAAATCAAAATGAAGATTCATAACTACATCTTTCCAATCTTTAAGATCTGGATAAAATATAATTCTCGAAGCAGGCTCTAAGAATTTCTATATTGGTGTCTGTAGTTCTAGTATGGTTCTATAAAGCTAGATGTCTCTAGTGCTCTCCAGAGACTATGCTATTTTATTTCTCCTTCTTTCACCTTATGGGGAAAGAATCTAAGAAACTTCACATGTGATTATATTAAATTCCATTCAGAAAGCATTCTATCTTTCATGGATTCTCTGGTCTGTTTCTACGTATGTACCAGACTGACAATAATTTAAAGAAAAAAAAAACAGCCCTTGCGAAAAACAGAAAAAAAGGTTGTACTGCTTCCTGATAGATTAATATTTCAAGGAGAGGCAAGATGAATAAGGGTTCCAGTACATCCTGACTATACCAAGAACAAAAGAAACTGCTATCCAAAATGTATTATGAAGCTCCAGTATATTTATTCCTAACAAGTTAATGCTTTATATTGCCATTTGAACCAAATTTAAATAATTTATAACCAGCCACTATTTTTTGTTTTAAATGGTTTTACTTGTCCAAATGTCTAAGCATTTCAATGTCTAGAGGCTACATTCTGATTCTTATGTTTTCCAAAAAAGAAATTTCCAACTACTAACTGTTTTTTGAAGCTTCATTTGATCTGTTTAGTATAGTAAGAATAACTTCAGGTAATGTTTGCCAAAGTTAGCTTTAGACTCAGTCCTTCTTACCTTATTTCTCTTTCCGTGTTTTTGGAGATTTTCCAATTTTTCATATATTACAGTAGCAATCTCTTTTGCATCTCTAGAATCTATTTGCTCTCCCCAAATAGTTCTCTAAAATTAAAAAACACCTTTCTTATAATCGAAACATGACATTTCCATCTAAGAAATTTGGTTAAATATTCCTTAAAGTTATAAGTGTTAAAAACTCAAATTTCTTCAAGGAAATAACGCTGCAAAAGCATAGTTTACCATTATTTAACTGAAATAAATATTAACAATACTGTTATGGGAACATGTAAAATATTTCCTTGAGAAAATGCAGTGTTTACTTCAAATGCCTCAAAACATCTACATTGTACAAGAAAAGACATCCCCAGAGGACCCAAATCAAATCATTCCAATTTAATATACTCTCTGGCAAAGATAAAACCATGACTAAGTATACAATGGACAGCAATGTCCTGATTCTCATCTGCCACAGTAGAAAGATGGCTGGAAAGCAGGGAAGGGGGCAAGTCAATATACCCAATATATTCTGCTTATTTTTGATATGAAGTCCTGTTTCATTCTTCTTGGTGGAAACCCCACATGTGTATGCTAGTATTTTCTTTCTTTGTATAACTGTCCACCTGGTATTTGTTTACTCCAATCATTCTGCTTTGGCCTTCTCATCTGGCCTGGACTTCGGGATGCCACCCATCATTCAGTTTAAATACAGGTGTTTTGGGTTCTAATTTGTCCTGTGGGCTCCTCTGGACACATGGTAACATCATCATTTCAAAGAACTCCCTTGATTGCCTAGTCAATTCTGTGACTGCTCATTATAGTGTTATTTCCCCAACTATATTTTACCTGAAAAGATCTCTATTTATGTCACTCATTTCTCAGTTGTTCTGGAGAATTGGGAAGTAGAGAGAGTGATTTCAAAAGAATGAAGATTCAGGCTCTGGTATATAATAAGCTTCTTTACTCTCAAGTTCTGTCTATCCTAGGCTGTTCTTAAGATAGTTAGCCTCTTAAACTAATCAAAGTCATTCATGGAAAAATCTAGATGTCTAACAATTCTAGATTTCTGAAATTTATATGCTTTTGTACCAATAATCATAGAGGTTGTCACCAGAATTGTAAGACCCACTGGTAGATACCTAGTTTGCTTGTTAAAAAAAAAAAAAAAAGATATTGTCAGTGACCAAAAAAAAGGAATTATGACTGAAGCAAGAGATCCTAACTTTTATTTTGTAGTCTAAACCATAAACAAACATTCCTCAAGATAATGTTCAGGCATTAAGACTATTTCAAAGGTATTATAATAGTATACTATACTTTCCTGGAAAAAATTGATTATAAAGATAATATATCTTAATTTTATAAAAGCAGGAAAATGTAAAACTTCACAATTACCTTGAATTCTACACTGGTAAAAAATCATTATTAATATTTTGGTATACCTTTTTAGTAGTTTTTCTATTCATGAATATAAAA
Organism: Macroglossus sobrinus; assembly: GCA_004027375.1. NCBI lineage: Eukaryota > Metazoa > Chordata > Mammalia > Chiroptera > Pteropodidae > Macroglossus > Macroglossus sobrinus. The sequence continues at coordinate 341,514 of PVKZ01000143.1, forward strand.
ATTTTAATGCAGTGGATATCATATCAACTGTGAGACAAAAAAAAAACGCTTAAAATCACAGTGCATATGTAAAAAGGAGTTTGTTTCAGTGACAGGCAATAAAATAATGACAAATGAAGAAGAAACAAAACAGCATTACTAATACTAAAAACAAATCTTTTGATACTGGCCTGCTAAGAGAAAGAAACGAAGAGGAAAAAGCCTGTACGTACCTTTGCTCTTTCGTAGGGATAAAATTTAACAGTTGGATAGGCTCTGATACCAGCTTTCTGGCATGTTTGAGCATAAGCCTGACAGTCTACTTTTCCAGCTTTCACTTTTCCTTTAATCATCTAAAAAAAAAGAAAAATATGGTTTGCCATGCTCTTTGGTATAAAGTATTTTGGCAACCACAAAGCAATATGATACTGAAAGTGTCAAATCTTTATAAATCCAATTATTTGTTATTTTAAAAACTTAGTTTTAATCCTTTCCATTCAAAATGAGATTGTTTCCAAATTTTTACTGTCTCTTTAAATATCCTATTTGTCTAGCACCGCCTCCCCAATAGCAAATAAATTCTTTTGCCCTATTGAGAAAACTGAGCTTTTACCCAGAACTCTCTCAACTTCCTTGTACCTACACCTTGTCCATCATACCACAAACATCTCAGATTCTATCTTCACCTTGCCTTTCTCTGGTCTCATGTGCTGAGGTACCACTCTTCATCTTGTGGAAGGCTGACCACTCTCAATACACTCTCCAGGTCTTCCTTGTTAGATCTCTTCTTACTCTCTTCAGTTTTTACAAACATGATCAAAAAAAGATTCCTTCCATAACTGCACTGGTTCCTCTAGCTACCACCCTGCTTCTCTTTCTTTTTGAGTTTACTCTTTTACTACTTTTTCTCTTGTCAATTATTTATTTATCAATAGATTTTGGTCTAACTTGTTTTTACTGCTCTCCCCACTGAAACTGCCATAAATTCACCAATGACTTCTATTTGACCCAAGTGAATGGATTTCTTTTCAATCTTCTTAATGGGTACCCGACAGTGCTAACCATTCTTTTTTCCTTCTTGGCACTTCTCACTATTTTGTCTTGGCTTTCCTACCCCTCTAGCTGTTGTTCATTTTTCGCGAGGGGACTTCCTTCTACACCTGCCCTTAAATTATAATATCTAATTATAGTTCTATTTTTGGTCAATAATTCCTTCACTGTGAACACTTTCTCAGGGAGGTTTTATATACCCATATTATGCTGAACCTCAACCTCTTCCCTCAATCTCACAGTATGTACTGGGCTATCATGTATTGGGCTGGCTTCAACCAAAGAAGCACCTTAAATACAAACAACATTTCTAAACCGAGCCTTCTTCCATATTAATCTATTCTTCTTCTGTCCTAGCCACTCAGTTCAGGACAGAAACTGGGGCCATCCTAGACTCCTTCTCTCCTGCCATTACCACAATCAAACTCAAAATCCTATTCTTATATCTCCCTTGTATTTCCCCATTCTTTTTAATACCACTGCCTAAATCCTGATTCAAGTTATCATCTCTCACCTGGGGAAAACTAAAATATCTTTTCTGCTTTTAGTTTTGTCCCCAAGGCTGGGGTACTCAATAGGCAAACTATATAGGGCACCAGCAAAGTTGAAGGCAGAAACATGTACACACACACACACACACACACACCACTCCCCTCCAAAGGTCAGAGAAATCCAGACAAAACTAGAAATCTAAAGTTTACGTCATTTCTATATTTACTTCATATATTAGTTGCTTTGTATTCTCAATTACTTATAGGAGGGCCCCATATTGTTTATGGTGCTCTAAATTTATTTCTCTGGTTTTGCTGGCTTGTGTTTAGTCCATCCAATGTGATCTGCCTAAAATGTAAAATGGATTTGGCCATATCCAGTCATTCTCCTCTAATGCTTATACAGCGCACATTTTGAACAATATGAATCACCGAGGAAGAGCGTACAATATGAATAGTAGGAGGAAAAGGACTAAACCTTCTCTTTGCCTGTTTATTGAACCTCAGTTTTTGCCATTCCCCACCTGGTCTTTATATTCTGTTAACACTGGACCAACAATGAAGATCTCTAAACATGCGACTCTCTTGTCTTTCATCTTTGCAAATACTATCTTTTTTCCTTACTTTCTAGCCGATCCTTTTAAATGCCAACTCCTAGTCATGTTGTAATTCTTATCTCAAATACTAACCTTTCTGTGGAGCCCTTTTGTCTCCTCAGCATGACTATGACTTTCTTTTTCCCATGTACTTGCCTAACTCTAATTTCACTACAGCAATGATTCTGTAATAGTACATATATTTATTTGCATTTTATTTTCCCACTAGTATAAACCTTAAAGACATGGAACTTTTGTCTTTTCATTTTTGTAGCCCAGTATTTATTTTACTTGGTGCTTAAGATTTATTGAATAAATAACCTTTGTCATGTTTAATAATTCTCTGCTATATTCAAACATTTTGTTAGAACTGTTGGAGAATGACATCAACATCATGGCAGAGTGATCAATACACAAATGTGCCTGAGATCCACGTATCAGGATATATGAAGGTGGGAGTTTTGGAATGAAAGGGAAAGCAGGGTGGAAAGACAGGGAAAGCAGCCACAGAAGCAGTTTGGCGCCCACAATAGCTCAAGCAAGCATGATAGCAGAGAAGGAGTTGGCTGCAGCCCTCACACTGTGGGCCTGAGACTGGGAAGAAGCAGTTTCCCTCCCAGAAAAGGCAGTCCCTTGCCCCTTCCATATTATGGCAGACTAGGTTGAAGTAACTGGGCAACTTCAAATAAAACAGTAGCCAACAGTTATCTAGCAGGTGAGTAGACCTGCAGGATAGTAAGCCTACCTCCCCTCCCCCACAAGCTTCAGCATAGCCCAGTAAAGCAAAAACACAAGGAAAGAGGAGACAGTTCTGGGAGCTTACAAAACTGGTTCCACCACCTGCCACATCCTCCCACCACAGTGGTGGTGTCTCATAACTGAGGCAAGCTGGTCACAGGAAGGACATCCACTAGCGGTACTTTAACTGAAGCGGCCCCACTATGTTCCCAGAGGCACAAACAGTTCAGGTAGGAGAAAATAAATAATTGAACTATGGCACCATCTACTGGTAAACAAAAGAAAGAACCCTACCCATCAACCTGCAGAACTGTTGAAAGCAAAACATTATACAAGAAAAGAGATCACTACCTAAATGCACAGACCCAGAAACAATCCATCAAGTACCATGAACAATCAAAGTAACTTGGGAGCACAGAAAGAAAATGAAATCTACAGACTTCATGGAGGAATTTGATTTAAATGACAATACAAATTTGCAGATATGAAGAAATTCAATGATATAACACTCAGAAAGGCAGTTTGATGAACTCAGAAATATAATTAATAAACAAAAGTAATACTTTACCAAAGAGATTGAAACTATCAACAAAAGTAATACTTTACCAAAGGGACTGAAAGAATCAAACAGATATTCCAGAAAACACTGGAAACAAAGCAGTCGAGATGTAAGAATTAGCAAACTTGAAGACAGAAACCACCCAAGAGGAAGAAGAGAGAACTCAGGGTTAAAAAACAAAAATGAAAAAACCCTATGAAAACTATCTGACTACACTGGAAAGAGCAACCTAAGTATAATAGATATACCAGAAGAGAAGAGAGCTGAGAGCCTACTCAAAGAAATAATTGATGAGAATATCTCAAGCCTGTGGAAAAAACTGACAGAATAGAGGAAGCTAACAGAACACCTAATTATATTGCAAAATATTTCCTCTAAGACACATTTTATTCAAACAGTCAAAAATTAATGACAAAGAATTCTCAAGGCAGTCAGGAAAAAAAAAAAAAAAAAGACCATAGCCTACAAAGGAAAGCACATTAGAGCATAATCAAATATATCAGTAAAAACATTACAAGATGGAGAGAGTGGAAGGAAATATTCAAAATATTGAAAGAGAGGAACTATCGGCCAGGGATAATACACCCATCAAAGTTATCCTTTAGCTATGAAGAAAAAATAAAGGCTTTCTCAGACAAACAAAAGCTTAGAGAATTTGCTACCACAAGACCTGTATCACAAAACATGTTGAAAGTAGCTCTTCTTCCGGAAACAAAAAGATAAAAGTATACAAAACTTTGAGTAAGGTAATAGACAGAAGCAAGCAACTGCTAATCTACTTCAGAATAGGTTACTAAACAATTATAACAAAAAGGTTAAAGGGGGGAAAAAATAGCATTACCTATAATTACAACATTTTGGTAACAAATGCACAAAATCGAAAGAAATAATTTGTGATAACAAAATCATAAAAGGGAAGGAGGAAAAGGACTGAACCGGTACAGGTAAATGAAGAGGCAATCGGAAGAAAAAGGACTATTGTGTGTATGAGACATTTTATAGAACCCTAATGGTAACCACAAAATAAAAATTCAGAGTTGAGATATGAAACAAACAAAAAGAGGAAATGAACAAAAAAAAAATCATAGAAAACCACCAAACTGAAACAGCAAACAGAATCAAAAGGAAAAAAACAATGGAGCAACAGAGCTACCGAAAAACAAAACATAAAATGGCTGTAATAAGTTCTCATATGTCAATAATCATCCTAAATTTATATGAGCTGAACTCACCAATCAAAAGGCATAGAGTACCGGGATGGAAGATGATATTTTAAGCAAATGTTATGCAGACAAAAATGGAGGTAGTAGTCCTTATATTAGACAAAATAGATATCAAGGTAAAAAAGGTAAGAGACAAAGATGGACATTTTATAATGTTAAAGGGGACAATTCATCAAGAAGACATAATATTTGTCAATACCTATGTATCCAATCTGGCAGCACCAAAATATATAAAGCAATTACTAACAGACCTAAAGGAAGAAACTGACAAAAATACAATTATTGACAGCAATGGATAGATCACCCAGAAAGGTCAATAAGAGAATATTGGTCTTAAATGACACAGTAGACCAAATGGACATAATTGATATTTTTAGAATATGCATCACAAAATGACAAAACAGACATTTTTTTCAAGTAAATATGGAACATTCTTAAGGTTAGATTATATGTTGGGGCACAAAACTAGTCTCAATAAATTTAAGGCTATTAAGAAATCATTCCAAGCATATTCTGCAACCACAATGGTATGAAACTGGAAATTAACTACAAGTAGAAAGAAAAAAATAAACGTGAAATTAAACATGTTACCAAACAAATATTGGGTCAAAGAAGAAATAAAAGATCAAAATATACAGAGACAAATGAAAATACTATATGCCAAAATTTTTGGGATGCAGCAAAAGTGGTAGGCAAGAGGAAAGTTTATAGCATTATAGGCTTACCTCATGAAACAAGAAAAATCTCAAATAAACAAGCTAATATTACACCATATAAAACTAGAAAAGGAAAAAACAAATGAAGTCCAAAGTCAGCAGATGGAAGAAATAATAAAATTAGAGCAGAAATAAGTGAAATAGAAAATAAAAAGATAATAGGGGGAAAAAAACCCCTAATGAAACAAAGAGCTGGCTCTTTGAGAAGATAAATAAAATTGATAAAGCTCTAGCCAGACTCACTAAAAAAAAAGAAAAGAGGCTCAAAATCAGAAATGAAAGTTACAATGGACACCACAGGAATACAAAAGATCATACAAAATACTACGAAAGGCTATATGCCACCAAACTCAATAAAACTATAGAAATGGACAAATTCTTAGAAATATACAACCTTCGTAGACGGAACCACGAAGAATTAGAAAACCTAAGCAGACCATGCATTAGTAAGGAAATTGAAACAGTAATCAAAAACCTCCCCCATATCAAAAGTTCAGGACCAGATGGCTTCATTAATTAATTTTACTAAACATTCAAAGAAGATTTAACACCTATTCCTCTCCAACTCTTTAAAAAAATTGAAGAGGAGCAAATAATATCCTAATTTTACCAGGCCAATATTATATTGATACAAAGTCTAGGCAAGGACAACACACACACACACAATTATAGTCCAATATCTCTCTGATGAACATAGACACAAAAATCTTAAAAATCTAGTGCAACAATACATTAAAAGGCTCGTACATCATTCTAAGGATGCAAAGATGTTTCAACAGCAAATCACTGTGATATATCACATTAACAAAAAAGAAAAATCACATAATATTAACAGATGTAGAAAAAGCATTTGACAAGATACAAAATACATTTATGATAAAAACATTCAATAATAGACATAGAAAGTACAACATAATAAAGACTACATACGCAAAACTCTCAATTAATATATTCAATGGTGACGAGTAGAAATCTTTTTCTCTAAGATTATGAACAAGATAAAAATGTCTACTCTTGATACTGTTATTCAACATGGTAATGGACGTTCTTGTTAGAGCAATTAGACAAAAAAAACAAAAGGCATCCAAATTGGAAATGAAGATGTAAAACTGTCACTATTTGTAGATGAAATGATTCTATGTAGAGAAAACCTTGAAGACTCCACCGAAAGACTATTAGAAAAAATAAACAAATACAGTAAAGTTACAGGATATAAAACTAATCTACAAAGATCCACTGCATTCCTATACAACAATGAAACATCAGAAAAATAAATAAAAAAAAGAAAAAAACAATCCCATTTATAATTGCAACAAAAAGGATAAAATACCAGGAATAAACTTAACAGAGGAGGTGAAGGACCTGTACACTGAAAACTGCAAGACACTGTTAAAAGAAATTGAAGACACCAAGAAATAAAAAAATATTCTGTGTTCATTAATTGGAAGAATTAACTGTTAAAATGGCTGTATTACTTAAAGCAATATACTGGTTTAATGTGACCCCCCATCAAAATCCCAATGGCATTTTTCACAGAAAAAAAAAAAATCCTTATATTTGTATGGAACCATAAAAGACCCCAAAAAGCCAAAGCAATCCTGAAAAAAAGAACAAAGCTGGAGGTATCACACTCCATGACTACAAGGTATACTACACAGCTACAATAATCAAAACAGCATGGTATTAGCAGAAAAATAGACTCATAGACCAATGGAACAGAATTGAGAGCCTAGAAATAAAAACATAAATGGGTAACTAATTTTTGACAAAGGAGCCAAAAATACAACAGAGAAACAAAAATCAATAATAGTGTTGGTAAAACTGGAAAGCCATATGCAAAAGAATAAAGCTAGACTGCTATCTGACACCATATGCAAAAATCAATTTAAAATGGATTAAGGACATAATATAAGGCCTGAAACAATAAAATATATATAAGAACCATAGACTCTAAACTTATGGACCTTGGTCTCAGAGTTTTTGTGAACTTGATCCCAAAGTCAAGGGAAAAGTGAGTGAATGGAACTACATTAAACTAAAAAGACTTTACACTGCAAAAGAAACAATCAACTAAATAAAAAGGCCACCAAACAAATGGGAGAATACATTTGCAAACAGTATCTCCAATATATATATATGAGAACTCATATAACTCAACAAAAAAAAACAATCTACTTAATCAAAGGGCAGAGGACCTAAATGGGCAGTTTTCCCAAGAAAAATGAAAAGATGCTCAATATTATAGTTATAAGGGAAATGCAAATAGAACCCACAATAATATTTCACCTCATACCTGCTGGAACGGCCAGTAGCAATAAGACAAGAAATAATAAGTGTTGAAGATTTGGAGAAAAGGGAAGCCTCACATACTGCTGGTGGGAATATAAACTGGTACAGCCACTATAAAAAATGTATGGAAGTTCCTCAAAAAATTAAATGAGTGACCATATAACGCAACAATCTCTCTTCTAGGTATCTACCCGAAAAATTTGAAAATACTTATTCGTAAAGATGAATATATACCCTATGTTCAATGCAGCATTATTTACAATAGACAAAGCACAGAAATAATCTAAATGTCCTTTGATGGACTGGATAAAGAAGATGTAGTACATATATATAATGGAATACGATTCAGCCATAAAAAAGACAAAATACTGCGATTTGTGACAACATGGATGGATCTTGAAAGTATTATGCTAAGTGGAAAAAGACAAGAACTTTGATTTCACTCATATGTGGATATAAAACAAAAAGAACAAGTGAATAAAACAAAATATTCATAGATACAGACAACAGAATGGTGGTTACAAGAGGGGAAGGGAGTGGGAGGAGGACAAAGCAGATGAAGAGGGGATCAAATACAAGGTGATGAAAAGAGACTAGACTTTGGGTGGTGGGCATACAATACAGTATACAGATGTTGGATTATCAAGTTGTACACCTGAAATTTATATAATTTTATTAACCAACATTACCCCAATAAATTTAACAACAGGAGAGAATTGTTGGAAAAAATGAAGCTTAAGAGGAAAAAAAATTCATTAGTGGTAAAAATGAATATTCTCTTATTTGAAGGACCACTCAATAGTTAAAATATTTTATGACTCACATAAGTTTTGAAATCCCTTTGCTTGGAATGTTCAGCTGTTTAGACTGATGGAACGGAACTGATTTTCTCTTTCTAATGAGTGTTTTGTTGCCCTTGGCAAAGGTTTTTGAATATAGAGGCAAGGAACTTATCAACCCAGATTAGGTCATTAATAGGACTGTTATGAAAGAAACACTAAAAACTTAGACTGTATTCAGTTTTATAGGTATTAACTGAATTAGATACTTGGGATATAAAGACAATGGAGAAATGTACCTTGCCCTCAAGAATCTCACAGTCTTATGGAGGAGACAGATACCAACACTGCAAACAATGAATATGCATTGAATAAGTACACTGATGGAGTATAAGATATCAAGATGATACTATTTAACTGAGAAGGGCAAAGAACATAGGAGTGTTACTAGAGCTGGGTTTTGCAGGATAAGGGGAAAAAATCCAGATGACTAAGGTAAGAAAAAGCCATTTAGAGAGAGGAAACAGTATGTACCTAGTGGTATTTGTTTTGCACACCTGGAGTACTTTGTTGTGCCTGCAGTGTAAAGTGTAAGGTGGGGGATAGAGATAAGACTGAAGAGTTAGAAAGAATAAGATCAGAGACCTGTAGTCAAAAATATAAGTGAAGAAAACTTGGTTAACAGGAAGCCAGAGATGGCAATATTTTAGAAAGATCACTGGGGCAGAACTGAAGAATGCAGACTGACAAGATGAGACAATTTAAGAGGCACATATGATAAGGTGGTGAACAATATGAAGGCTTGAACCAAGAGGCTAGCAGAGGCCATGGACAGGAAATGACAGATTTGAAAGGCATTTAGGAGATAGAACTGTTAGGATTACTGACTGCCCAAGAGAGTAGCAGAGTAACAGTGGTAAGGGAAGAAAATATGGAAAAAGCAGGAGAAATGAGGCATCTGGCTGTTAATGTTAGGTAGATGATATAGTCAGCCAAGGCAGAGAAGATGTTAGCTAAACGTTTTAATAAAGGATAAAATCTGCAAAGATTATAGTTATAGAAATAAAATGGAGCTTTTAAATTTCAGAGGAAGCTTAAGAAAAAATCAAAATTATATTTAAAATGTTTTATCTAATTACTGAAATATGTATGTAAATACAATTTATTTTAGTAGACAGACAAGACTTACCCTAGCCAAGAGCTCAAACTCTGGAGCAAAATTTTGGCAAGGTCCACACCAAGGAGCATAGAAGTCAACTACCCAATGATTTTTTCCTTGTACAACTTTTTCATTGAAGGTCTGAGGTGTCAGATCTATGGATGCTGGAGGTAAAAATCTGTGGCAAGGAATCAAAATTATTTTTCATTATACAAAACCAAAGCAAACTTGTATAATAATACAATATTGTAAAACTTTCTAAGTTAAAAATGACTTCAAAGAATGACAATAAAGAACATCCTTATTTTGGTAAATTATAATTTTTACTAAGTACTTTAAAATGCTAAAATCTTAAACAACTCACAGTAAATTTAATTACAGACAAAAGAGAAAGGTAAATAGCATTAAATTTACTTTTATTCAATGATACATATTTTAATTACTCACCCTAGACCCCAGATTCTTAGGGAATAGGCATCCCTATTCCAACCACTGTAACTACTGAAAAAAGAAAAATATGTAAGTTGTAAATGATATTTTCCATTATTGAATATGTTCAAAACACAAATTCATTATAGTAATTTAAAAGATAAGTTTAGGCAAATGATTTCATGTAGCATCTCTCTTCTCAGATATACGTAGCTTCAAACTCTGCTTGCATGGCTTCCCAAATATATTTTTTCTCTAGTCTTACATGTCTGTTTGAGCTCCAGTCCTGAATGTCTAGCTCCCTGATAGACATCTCCTATAGACCCATGGGTATGACAAAACGCAAAACGTCCAAAACTTTAGTTCCCAAACCTTTACTCCAGTTATTATTGTCTGTGAAATTTCTACCGACTTTTTAAGAGCAATGTTAAAAGCTACCTCAGAAATGCAGTCTTTTATTTCTTACAGCTGTAATCCCTTCCTCTTTTGAAATCCATGGTTCATTTTTACTTTTTAAATAATCATCATCATATTCTGCCTTGATTTTTTCAGTTTTCTACCTGTGGTGTTGTGGAAAAAGTATGGGCACTGACACAGACCTGGGTTCAAACTCCAGCTTCAAGCCTTAGTAGCTGTTATCTAAGTTATCTAAGGTCTGTGAATCAGTTTACTTATCTGTAATAGTAGGAAGGGTATTAATTTTTGTTTCTTAGGGTATGTGTGAGGACTAGTGGAAATAATGTGAGCAAAAGATCTAGTATTTACCTCAAACCAAATAGGGACTTAATAAATGTTAGTTTTTTCTCTCATCTTTTTTACTAGATTGTCAGCTTCATGAACAGTGGACCGTTCAATTATGTTTTCATCTTCTGAAAGTCTCATTAGAACATGATCTTAAACATATTGAGCCCCCCAAAATAATTGTTGGATTAACTTTTAGTATCCTATTTAGTTAGGATAACTTTTAACTATAAATAAATAACTATAATAGATGTCTTCAAATTTTAGACAATACTTACTAATATTGATAAGCTTTATCTGATTTTGGTGGGAAAAATCTTATCTCAGGGTATCTCCGTACATTTTCTTCGGCACAAAAAGAATGATACTGTTGGCAGTCTATGCTGCCCACATTGATCAGTCCAGTTAATGTCTATAAAAAAAAGAAGAGATAAATAGATCAAAGTGATTAGAATAAAATTACCTCCATAACTATTTTATATATGTTTACAACAGAGAAACTGTCACTATGAGATAATTATACTATTTATCAGTTACTTTCAAAAAATAAAAAAGGTTTAAAACATAAAACATTTACAGCAATAAACTGGAAATGTAATTTTGTAGTCAAGATCTTACTACAATTTTGCATATTAAATTGGAAAAATAATTTATTCCTAAAATTCAAAATGTTAGAAACCAAGAACTAATAAAGGTCTTTCCAATGGTAGTTCAAGAGTTACTTTTTCAAATGAAGACACAGGTTGCAGTAGCATACTAACTCATTCCAGAATTTAAAAATTTTACTGAAAATAGCATAAAATTATATTATCTTAAATGTTAAGACACTAGAAATAACTTTTAACTACTAGGTTTATTTTTTTATCTTAGAAATAAATGTAAAAAAGTCATTGCATTTTCCATTCTAGTATTTACATTTCTTTCCAATCTTTCATGATTTATAACACTATTGTATAAAATTTTAAAAATCCAAATGTTTTATTGATCGAGGCTATTTTTTCTTCGAAGTTCTACAATATTGTGATGAAACTCTATATTTAAGCTCTAAAAATAAAAAAGTAGAAAAATTTTATTAGAAAACAAAGACTTTGGGTTGACTTCGGCAGAAATCTGGTTAAATTTGTATGGAATAAGATGCAAAAAAAGGTAGATTATCCTATACCATTCATATACCGGACAGAAACTGAATTGAAATCTAAGTGGTACGATCAGAATTGTTATTAAGTTATAATCCAGAAGTGGGTTCACTCATCTCAGTTACAAAATAATTCTGTTAAATAAACATTCTTAGTAAATGTTAAGATAGAAAATAAACTATTTTACTATACCCGGGCCATTTTTTTCCATTCTGGCATTAAAAGTTGACATGGATGACACCATGGAGAATAGAAATCAACCATCCAGACTTCATCATGTTTTCTTTGTTTAACTAGTTCATTGAACGTGGTGGGTGTCAGGGAGATCACAGAAGGATTCATAAGATCCTAGGACAACATAGCTTTCATTACAATAGATATAAAAAAACAGAGTTGTTCATAAAATTTTGATAAATTGTTGGTATCTGTCATTTAGAAAAGTTTATTTTTGAATAATAAAAATATACTTAAGGATATCTTAAAGAGACTCTATAGTGAATTATTTTAAAAAGGAAGGCATAATCCCTAATTTTTTAAGTTTGAGATTTGACTATCTGTCTTCTTAAATCAATGTATATTTTCTTCCTATTCCTTGTGTTGCTAAAATCATCTTAGGGAAGGGAAAAGTGGCAACTCTGAGATTATGAGTAGATGATGCAAGATTTCCAAGAGCTGCCCAGATATCTACATAAGCCATAGAGTTCTGTTCCAAAACCAATGATTGGTTTGGAAATGGCCTTTTAATAAATAACAGAGAGCCTACTATTCACTTTTCTGACATTCTGACTAGAGATACTACAAAACCTCTCTACAGATCACTTCCTCCAAATGTTTTAACAAAGCTTCAGTCTATCATGATCAGGTAATATCAACAAAGATGTCAGCTTCACTGGGGAAAACAAAACCAAAACACACAACCAAAAATTATTACTCTGGGAAAGGGAGAGATGAGTAGGGCAGAGAACAGAATAGTCATTACTTAAGCAAATAAGCAAAAATTTTCATTCTTAGAAGGCCCCTGTTAACTATTTTAGTCAATCAAGATTATTAGTGGGGGGAAGGGAGGGCAGAGAGGGAAGGTGATGCTATTGATGTGTAGTACTTCTGTGCTAGTAATCCAGGTTGGGCACAGCTGCCCAGGCTTAAAAGAGGTCCTACGCTGAGCGGATGAGGTGGGCGGTGAGGTAGGGTAAGACTGCCCTTACTCACATTTCCTGAATAATACTGGGCTCACTCCTGTGTCATCTATATGGGCCTAAAAGAAGTAATCAGTGGTTGGGTACATCAGAGAAAACAGAGAAAGGTGGAGAGCAAAGCTTTATGTGGAAGTATAATTTCATGTATTTGATATTAGTGTCCACTAAGTACAAGGCACTGAACTATATATCAAACAAAACAGACTTATTCTCAGAGTTTATAGTAAGTACATAACAACACATCAGAAAAATTTAAGGAATTCACTTTCTTTTCAGAAAAGGTTTGACAAAAAAGGAATAAATCCCGTTATTAAGTATTTATACAAAGTATACACATACACAGAGGGATTTATAGCTATGAACTTAAAATAATTTGTTATACCTCGATAATTTATAATACTATTGAATTAAATTAATTTAAAATACCTCTATGAACTCCAAGATCTGCTCGGCAGAGTGATGTCCTTCATATTCGTGAATGTTGGACTGGTTAAATACCACTGTTGTTGGATAAGCCTGAATGTTATACTGTTAAGAATGAGAATACAAATTAAGTACGATTTTATACATTTTACCTATTTGTTTCAAATTTATAACCAGCATGCCTTTATTTAAGTGACAACAAGATTTTAAAAACACATTGCTAAATTGCTAGTGACTGAAAAATTTTAGCCTGAACAAATTTAGCAAAGCAAACGGATTCACAATTGTACTGATGAATACCTGATCCCTATTTATAGCTACTCCATTAGGCATAAAATCCACAGACATGAAACACAGATAAGTGAGCATGGTCTCTTTTCATCCTAAACTGAGATGCCTGAGGCTATAAAAAGCAGGCTAATCTCTAATTTAAGTCTTTTTTCGAAACCATAATAAATATTCCAATTTGTCTAGGTAGAAGAAAATCAAAAAAACCGAAGAGCAAGAATAAAGAAATGTATTAATAATTAACGTATACACAATCCTATTTTCTAATCTGTTCCTCATAACAATTCTATCCAGCAGCTAAAATTACTAAGTCAACTTTATAGATGAGGAAACTGAGGTTTTGAGAAGATAAATGACTTGGCCCAGATCCACCAATAAGTTGAGTAGTAATGCCTGGCCTCTTCCAGGTGAACTGATATCATGGTTTTAAACCCTTACATTTTACTAATTTACCTATAGGCTATTTAATAGTTGAGATTAAACAGTAGAAAACCTAGAGGAATTCAAATTAATATAATTACTGTGTGTCTAATAAATTTTGTATCTTTGCTTAGCATCTTTTCAGAGTCACATGTAAGACATTAAAAACCAAAGACCTTATTTATTTCACTTTAAAACTTAATTGTAATGAAATTTTCAAACATAATAAAAGAAAAATCTAACAAATCTCTCTCCCCTAAATTTAAGATTAACTTTTTTGCCACACTAGCAGATTGTTGGAAGTTCTCTTTTTTGATTCCATTTCCTTCCATGATACTAGAAACAATCAATATCCTAAAATAAATGTTTGATGTTTTTATATTTTTGCTACATGCATATGTACCTCTAAGTAGTGTACTGTAACGTTTGAGCATTTCAAATTGTTCTGTAATTTTATCAGTCTGTAGGCTATTATATAACCTGCTGTTTTCATTTTATGAGAGTTACCCATGCTGGTAAAGCTAGATCTAGTTTTAAATGCACTATTGTATTCCACGGTGTAACTGGGTATTTATTTATTCATATACTTGCTACTGTGAGATTTTTAAATTTTTGTTAATTTGATAGATGAGGAGGGTCTAGGACTATTGTTGTAACTTGTACATTTAAAAAAAAATTACTTCAAAATATTTTGTGATCTGGCTTCATATACTCTTTTACCTTAGAAATTTTTGACACTCTATGAATGGTTTATTATTTCATGTACATTTATCTGCAGCAGCTAGTGTGTAATTTGTATCTTCTTGATGACTAGTGATTTCCACATTTACTTCTATATTTATTCTTTAACCTCTTTTATGAAATGTCTGTAAACATTCCCACTTTTTTCTATTAAAAAATAGATTTATAGTTTTAAAGTATTCTGGACACTAAGATTTTGTCAGTTATATATGCTGCAAAAACTTCCTCAGTCTGCTGTTTGTCTTAATTTTAAGTGTCCCTTTCTTTGCCGATAGTTTTAACATTTAATGTAGCCAAATTCATTCACATTTATTAATTTTTATACTTATTGCTTTTGTGTGTGTTTTAATAATTATTCCTCATACAGATGCCATGAATGTTTTGTCCTCCATTTACTTCCATTATGTTTTTAAAACATATTGCTTATTTCCCCCCTTCTTTACTTCACATTTTTCCCCTCTCTTTTCCATTTATGTTTTTAAAAAGTTTGTTTTTAGAAATTTTAATTGAAAATACACACAAAAGCAGATAGCAATAAAGTCTCAGGTACTCTTATAGTTACAACAATTACTCACTCATGGCTGCTCTTATTTCATCTATACCCACTTCTACTCTACTCTTACCCTAAGATTATTTTAAAGCAAATTCCAGATAATTTTCATTTCATCCATACATATTTCATTATATTTAAAACCCAGGGACTTTCCCCCAAATATAATCACATGAACATTTTAATACCTAAAAGTTAACACTAACTCCTTAAAATCATCAGATATTCTGTCAGTGTTCAAATTTCCCCAGTTGTCTATTTTTGCAGTTGGTGTGTTTGAATTGCATCCAAACAAGGCCTAAACTTGCTTTTGAATGACATGTCTTTTAAGTCTATAATCTCTTCATCCCCCTTTCAATATAGCTATCCAATAAATTGGGTGTTTGTTCTATAAAGTCCTCTGCATGCTGGGATTTGAAGGTTGCATGGCCCAAGTGTCACTTAATATGCTCCTCTGTCACTAGATTTCCTATCCACGAAGGGATCTAAAAACTTGATTTTTTCCCTCAAGATTATTTTATAGGTAGTATTATATACTTTTATCATGACATAAATAATTTCTAGTACTTCTTGGAACTAAGAGTATATATTAATTCACTTAAAGAAATATTTTTATGTAAACAAAGGTCTCAAAAAGCTTGTTGTTTTAACTTCCTTCTATTAGCTACACTATCATGAGGAAAGCCAAAGAATAAAAATTATGGACAGCCAAAAAGTAATGCTAAGTTAAAAAATATAAAGATCTTAATTAAAAAATCATGAATTTTATCAAGCCAACTAAATGTTTTCCCGAGTTTGATAAGACCATATGTACATTTAACTACATATCCATGTTTTAATCCATCACAATTTTGAATCATTTTATTAGAATTATTTGTTTAAATAATTTGTTGCTACTCTAAATATAGGTATATGTTTGGAAAAGTTATTTTATTTTAGTATTAAATAAGTTTTTTACACTTTGCCTTACCATGTTACAGAGTCCCTCATGAACTGTACAATCTAGTGTACCAAACTTAAGCTGACCATAAAGATGCTTTGATGCTTTCCGCAGCTCTGGCAATAAAGCTCGACATGGTGGACACCACTATAAAACAAAAAATGTTCATAAACAGTGAGCCCAAAGAAATATCATTTTTGCAAAGAGCAATACGCTCAGTATGACAAATTAGGAGTTGCAAATCTTATGCATGTATATACTTAACCCTCAGAGGGCAAGTACATCATCAGTGCTCTTAGATGCAATATGTGGTAGTGGCTCAAACTGATTAACATATAGTCCTCATGGTTCAAGGTTATCTAGAGAATGTCTTTTTGCTGTGACAAGATAAAATCTGACAATATTGTATTAATTTTGACAGATAAAAATAACTTACAGGGGCAAAAAAATCAACAAGCCATGGTTCTTTGTCATTGGCAGGAAAATTTTGAGGTCCAAGTGTGGTAACATGAGAATGAACACTTTCTTTGGCAAAGGCAAGTATATCATACAGAATCTTCTTTCCTTTGAAATGGAGCAAGAGAAAAGTTAAAATCCACATTCTGCCTTTTATCCATAGAAAACATTTCAAGTTTTTATACTAAAAATATTAAAGAAAGATAAACTCACGAACAAATTGATTTTGGTGAGGTTTTAGCATTCTCTATGCTATAGCTGCATAAGTTTGCTTTGCCAGAGTACTCTTTCCTTTAACCTTGTTTCTTAGAGGACCAGTTAAAATGTCAAGATTTCTTTAAAATGTTCCTTCATCCTCAGAGGCAGAATTTTCACTTCCTTGCAGTGTTCTTTGAATTCTTATGCTTACCTGAACTATTACTATGGTCTAACTCCTAAATCTGTTCCTTTCACCTAAACTTCTCTTATAAACTCAAAACCTGTTTTTACCAACTACCCAGTGGAAAATTTACCTGGATGTCAAATAAACATTTCAACTGTAATACTATGTCCGAATTGAAGTTGTTATTCTCTCTCAAACTTGTTCCTTTTCTCACCTTCCCTAAACAGGTAATAGCATAATCATCTGCTTGGTGCCTAAACAAGATTTCCCAGAGTAATTCTAGCCTTCTTTCTTTGCTCTTGCATCATAACTCTATCCATTCCATCTTTTACCATCTCCAACCCCAATTTAGGCTACTGCCTAAATTCAGTATGGCAAATGCAATAACCAAGCTGGTCTTTCTGCTCTGTCTTTAATCTGCTTTCTATGTATTTCTACTGCCACTTCAAAAAAACATTAATCTGATCATGTTGTCTCCTTGCTTAAAGATTGTGATGATCTGCCATTGCCTAAAGATTACATACTTCTTGGGTTGGCAAATAACAGCTATCTCAGGTAGTACATGGGCCATTTTCCCATGTGCCCTTTGATTTATTCACTCAATAGTCAATATTAAATCAAGCACTTATTACGTGTCAGGCTTTGTTTTATATGCCATAGAGCATGCAAAATTTAAAAAGATAAAGTCCTCCTAAGGAGCTCACAGCCCAGTAGATGATTTCCACAAATATTTAAATATAGTGATAAATAACATCACATTCTCCTTTTTCCTTACTCTTCACCTGCTGCTTCTTGAATTGTTCAGTGAATTCCACTCTCTTTGACTATCCCTACAAAGTGATCCTTAGAGCCCTGACTTTGTCTCTCTACTCACTCTTAGCCAAGCTCATCTTAGACAATCTCAAGTCTCATTCTTTTCCCACACTCCATATTCTAGCTATCCTAGAATTCTTGCTAAGAAATAATGAGGTTCTCTCTTTGAGTCCATAAATACAACTTCTGATTCCTTTGCTTAGAAAGTGTTTGCCACTCCTTTATTTGGATAACCAATACTTATACTTTAGATTTCAATGAAGAGATTGCTTTTTTTACCTCAGAAAATTATTCCTCCTAAGTGTTCTTCCTAAGTGTAATTCATACTTGTCTCTTGTGGTAGTCAGTTTCCAAGACAGTCCCGGTGATCTCTACCTCATGGACTCATTGTACCAGGGTATTTGACCAATAGAATATGGTGGATGTGATGGTTTGTTTCATTGGAAATCAGATTATGAGACATTGTTGTTTCTGTGTGTGTGTGTGTATGTGTCTCTGATCATTCATTCCAAGAAAAGGCTGCTGCCATACTGTGAGCAGCCTTATAGAGAGGCCCAGGTAGTGAGGAAGTGAGGCCTCCTTACTATCCCAGACGTTATCTTGGAACCAAATCCTATAGCCACAGTTCAACCTTCACATGACTATAGCCCTTACCTACTTTGCCTGTAACCTCAAGAAAAAAAAAATCTAAGCCAGAACCACTCAGCTAAGTTGTTCTTAGATTCCTGAATACCAGAAACTGTATGAGTTAATACTGTTTTAAGCTGCTAAGTTTTGGGGTAATTTACTCTCAGAAATACATAATACTCTTCACTTCAGACATTGAAAAAGTTGCCCATTTACTTGTCTGCCTTCTCGACTAGTCCATACTGTTCTTTAAGGTAGAGATGAAGTATAACTTACATTTTTCCCTCTCCCCTATATTATAACTGGCACATGTGATGCTCAATACCTATTTAAGCCCAAAGATATAATATAAATTATGCTATAAAGTAACTGACAGAACACAAAGGAAGTATTTGGTGATTCATGGTATATTCCCCAGGGTGTAAAACATTTTAGGCTAACTTAAAAGTGATTTGGAGTTTACTAAATATTTTGAGAGGCAAGAATGAATGATTGCAATGCAGGAAGAAGAAAAGTCTTGTATGAAGGCACAGAGGAGTGAAAGAACATGGTATTTTCAAGGATCCATAAGCAGATATAGCTAAGATTCTGAGAAGGGGCAAAGGTGAACGATAAGGCTGGAAAAATCAGCAGAGGCAGAATGTACTCTATTAATTTAACAACTATATAATGAGTTCCTACTATGAGCCAGACACAGCTTTAGGTGCTGGAAATAAGAGTGGTGAGCAAAATAAAGTTATTACTGCTATGCTAAGAAATCTGAAGTTTAAAAGAAATCAGGAGAGTCAAAAGTGACATGAGAATGTTCTAGATGTTCTATGGCAATAAATGAAAATAACACAAGTAACCAATTGTAAACAAGAAAGGCTATGAGATGATAACTGTATCAGAGGATATTATAGTACATGAAGATGATGGACCTGAAATAAGGCAGCAAGCACAGAGAAGAGGGAGACCTGAGAAATATTTCAGAGGCAAAAAGAATAAAACTCCATTATTAAAACTTGGTAATTTCTAGCACTTTAAGGAGGTGGCATCTGATGTGTCTGTAAGCTTAGGCTTTGGAGTCAGACATACTTGGATACAAAATCTATTTTAATCAGTCACTAGTTGTTTGCCATGGGGTTAACAAGTGATTTAACTTTTCTGAGTCTGTTTTCTCTCTTACTAGATTGTTGTGAATATGAAAAATGGAAAGGCAAAAGTACACAAAGCCTTTAGAAAAAGTGTGACTTAGAGAAAGTACCGAATAAACAGTATTTAATGTTTGGTATGCCTGGTCAAGTAAGCCTTTGCTCATACAGTTCCTATTGCCTACAGACACTTCTTGTTTTTCTGTATTGCTTTGGGAAATTGAGCAAAATGTCACTGCAATTCTAATATCACCCCGACCTATACTGTCTTCTCACCTGCATTAGATGACACTTGAAACCTCTTGAGGGCAAGGTTCATGTCTTACAACTTTGCATTCCTAACACCTAAATCAGTGCTTGTCACATAACAGGCATAACATCAATGTCTGTTATTCACTTAACTGTGTAATAGAAGTTTGTGTGTCTTTTTTTGTTACATTTGACCTTTTTTCAGGGGCAGAAACCATGACATATCCCAAACCCTAGGAATTGGAACTATTACATGAATGCAGAGCTAAAGTCCTCCAACAGCTGAGTTACAGAAGTGTAATTATAAATTAAAAAGAGATGACAAAGCAGTTACTGAAGATGTTTGGTAGTCTAGTGGAGGAAAAATCCAAAGAAGTTAGGATATTGCCCATAATGGCTAAGATGCTACATTTGGCAAACTGAAATGGAAACTGCTATTGTTACTTTTGTCAACGAGCAAGACCCTTAAATTCCTTACCTGCCTGACATGTCACCACAGTTCTTGCTTACTGATAAAAATATTGAGTAGAAAGAGATTTTTCCCAGACAAGAAAAAGCTAAAGGAATTCATCACCACCAAATCAGTATTATAAGAAATGTTAAAGGGACTTCTTAAAGAAGAAAAAAATCAAAACTATGAATAAGAAAACACTGCTGAGAAAAATTTCTGACAAGTGCAAACATAATAAAAGTAGTCGATAAACCAACACCAAAGCTAGAACACAGGACTAAAAGGCAAAAGTAGGAAGATTATATGTAATCACAATAGTAAATTAAGAGATATACACAAACACATACATATACACACACAAAAGTAGTAAAAAATAACGACAAAAACATAAATGTGGAGGGAGTGAGTACAAATGATAGCGATTTCAGAATGTGCTCGAATTTAACCACTGACTTAAAATATAGACTGCTATGAATATAGCTTGGCATATATGAAGCACACGATAACCACAAACCAAAAAGCTACAAGAGATATACAAGAAATAAGAAAGAAAAGAACCCAACACAACACTATACAAAGTCATCAACATATAAAAGAACAAGAGTATAAGGAACAGATAAGAACTACAAGAGCAAGTGGAAAATAACATGGTAATAATTAAAAAGCTACCAATAATTACTTTAACTGTAACTGGATTAGATGCTCCAATCAAAAGACAAGATGTGGTACATATAGAAAATGAAATATTACTTGGCCATAAAAAAGAATAAAATCTTAACTGTTTGCAACAACATGGATAAACCTAGAGAGTACTGTGCTAAGAGAAATATGTAAGACAGAGAAAGACAAATACTGTATGATTTCACTTACATGTGGAATTTAAAACACAAAATAAACAAGACAGAAGTAAACTCACAGATACAGAGCACAAACTGACAGCTGCCAGATGCAAGGAAGGTTGGGGGACTGGATGAAAGAGGTGAGAGATTTAGAAGTACAAATTGGCCGTTACAAAATAGTCATGGGGATAAAAAATACAGCTTACAAATGTACTCAATAATATTGTAATAACCATACATGGTGTCAGGTGGGTGCAAGACTTATCAGGGGTATCACTTTGTAAGTTATATAAATGCCTCACCACTATGCTGTACATTTGAAATTAATATAATACAGAATGTTAACTGTAATTAAAAAATAAAAAATATTTTTAAAAAGGCTTATTAAAGAGTAAAGAGTACAAAATAACTATATATAATGCAAAATATCCTTCCCCACAAGAAACAAGCTTACTAATATGAGAAGAATATTATTTATAAGTATGTTCATACAATATAAGGTAAAAAGTAATATTAAAATTGCAGGCATATCTTGTTTTATTGTGTTTCACTTTATTGTGCACCAGATAATATAATTTTCATGAACTGAAGTCAAGGCTCTCTAGAGCAAAAAGATTACAACTCAGTTTACTGTAATGGTTTGGAACTGAACCTGCAACATCTCTGAGGTATGCCTATACTGTTTGAAAATGTAGGTACATTTCTATCATTTTTTCCCCTTCTTACCATGATGAATTTCATATTCTTTGGTTCCTTGTCCTTTAAATACTGCTAGACACGGCTGGAAAACGTAGAGATTACTACAGATATCTGGTGCAGAGGAACAGTCAAACTTGCCAACCTAAAGTAGAAAGAGAAGATTCAATTTGATAAAAAAAAATTTTATCCATTCAATTAATATTCAAAGATAATCCAAAAATGACAACGTTCTAACAATACTTTCTAAACAAAAATTAATAGGTTACAAATGGAAGAGACAAAAATAATCAATTTACATTTAACACAGAAACTCAATTTAGTTTAAAAAATAAAAGCCTCCTAAAAACCTGGGAAGAAATTTCCAAGATAATATAAAGTTGTTTACAAAATCCAACCTTCTAAAAATGTAGAGGATATTTATATAATATTGGATAGAGAAGAAAGAAAATTTTTTGAGTGAGACCCTAGAAGCAGAAATAATTTTTTAAAAAAAGTTAATCTTTTCATATATTGTGGAAGAAAACTATTTAAATACAATTTTATGTATTAAATAAAAAAGAAAGCACACTAGTAGAAAGCTAGACAGAATACATCTTTCTTACTTGAATATGTTCATTTTTAAGTAGAGTTTTTAGTTTCTTTAACTCAGGATCATTTGAATTTCCGTTTTTTCCAAAATGAAAGAATAAGAGCCACCGATGATGAGCCAAACGATCCTTAAAATGATTTTAAAGAAAGTGATAGAAATGTTAGAGACAGGAAATTCTAAGAATTTTAATCTTTATTTCTTTGACTTAACTATCCCACTTATTATTTCAAAATATTCAGACTCATTTAGAATTTTATTTTGTAGTTTATTTGGAATAAGGCTGTCTAAATTAATTATATAAGATTATAAAAGACTGAGTCATGAAATTATAAACTCTTAAAGTAGACGACTATGTGAAGAAAAAGATGTTTTTTAACAACAAATAGCCAGAAAGTTGGGAGGTGGGAGAAGTCAGCCTTTTCAGGTTGAGCAAAAAGTCTGTTAGGAATATACATTTAGAAAGCTCTGGGATCATTAAGTAGAAAAAAATAATAATTAACTCTACTATAAACTAAGTATTTATAAGCTGCTGCTTAATTCTCAGTGAACAATATAAAATAGTTCTGTAAGCAAGAACATCAATTTCCAAATCAGATTCAAAATTGCTTTGTGATCAAAATATTGCCTTTTCTGATGCGCCCCCTGAAGCTCTTTAGGACTGGTTAGTTCTTAACAAAATACAGACCCTCCCTGCACCACCAGCAACTCTAGCAATTAGAGTTTAATCTAGAATTGACTGATACATAATCCTTTGACATTGCTACTTTTTCTGTACGATGAATAAAACAAATGCTGATTTTAAAATGTTGACTTGAAATGTTACTAACATTTATTATTATTATTACAAAAATATTACCTCTAGTGTGTTTGCCGAAAGTAGTTCAAATTCTGGAAGATTATTCATTATTTCCAAATATATTTCTTTAGCATCCAATGAATTAAGAAACTAGAATAAAAGAACCATATTGTAATCTTTTTAATCAACATATTTATTTCACTGTATTTTTTTTTTTTGTTTCCATAGAACTTAAAAAAAAAATCACAGAAGTTAAACAGTTTTCAAGCTATTTATTCTAAATGCTGTCTCCTCACAAAAAAATACATCATATTTTGGCAATTATTAAAAATTGTATAACTGGGCTGTTCCTTCAAAAACGTGATGCAAAACAAATTCCATTATCTGGTGTTTTATTGCCTGAAAATTTCTATTAACTGTGCTGCGTATTTTATGACAACCCTCACAATAACCTGGAGTGACTTTTGAATCATCAGGAAAAAGCTCTATTATGGTTCAGTTCAATTTTTATGCTAACCATGTTTTATAGAATGCCAACATTTTACAAATTCTTTAAGAATTGTTAAAACACTTGATGATCCAGACACTTCATACCCCAACCATTAATGGGTATTAAGAACTTATAACTGGAAAATCAGAATAGACCTTGTTTATTATAGAGGTTTTTAGAAATAATATCTGAACACCAAACTACCTAGGATTTTGCAGAGTAAAAAAAAATACTGATAAAGATCTTACATATGTTGTAGAGATGGGTCTCTTATTTAACACACAAACTCCTGAAAAAGGCACATCTCCCTTCTAACAAATCTCCTTCAGTCCATATTTTATCTTCAGCATATTTTTCTCATAGAACTATCACTGCTGGCCTAATTCTCAATGAAGCAGCTGTTACTACAAAGAGTGTAGAAATGGTTATATCAAGAAAATTTATATAGGGTTAACAAAAGAGTTTAAGTTCTTTTTTCTTAAAACTTTTTTTTAAAAAAAATCTATAGCATCAATATTCTTAAAGCTCTATATGAATATTTTGTTACCAAAGGACTTAAGAGCCAAAACAATTATTTCACACCTCAGTAGCAGAGCTCATTCACTATAGCCACATTTATTATGAAGATTTTACTAAAAATATTCCTATAGTAGCTTATATAAATACATAAGTGACAAATCTACTAGATCATTAAAACCTGTTTTAATGTAAAACTTGGTAATTATATCTATAAAGGATATTATCCAGTTTCTGAATTTTACCTTCTAGACATATTTAACTAGCACAGTGTTTTGTGTTTTTTTTTTTAAACATGAATACTTTTAGGCTGGACAAGGACTGTTTAATTTATCACTCCTGTTTATGACATTTCCAGTATCACTCATTAATGTTTCCTAAGATTGCATCTGTGCTTTCAGTTTTATATCAAAAAGCCCAAAGATATCACTAAAATATGAGATTGCAGTTTATTGAAGGTAATAGTCTATATTAAGTGTTGGCCAGGGTATAGGCAATACTCATGAACTGATGGCACAGGGTAAACAAACAACTTTTCTGTAAAGTAATCTGGCAATATGAATTGAATCTAAAATTGTTGCAGCTAAATCCTTCTAAACAGATAACTGAAGAAGTACAAATGAACAAGACTGTTCATTACAATGCTGCTTATAATCAGAGAGTAGAAATAACAAATATCTGTTAAGAAAAGGCTAATTAAACCAAGTGTGTCACATTTAGTCAATGAATTACCATTCAGGAACTGCTGATTACTATCATACTTCATATATACATATTTTTTACATATATACTCATATACTACATGTAACACTTATGAGTCAGATACTCTTCTTGGCCTTTGGGATATACTAGTGAAAAAACCAAACTTAAAATTTACTGCTGGAGAAAATAATGAAAGAGTAAAAAAAGGTGATAAGTACTCTGATAGCAGTGGAAGTGGATTGTGGAACGATTTTAAGAATAGCCACAGATTTTCTTGATGAATGATTATAGGACATGAGAAAAGAGGGTCAAAAATGACTCCACAGTATTTGGCCAGAATGATAAAAGATGGAGTTCATCAACTGAGAATGGGAAAGCTGTGGTAGAACAGATTTATGAGAGAATATCGGGAGTACAGTTACAGGCATCTAAGTCTGAGACATCAATTAATATTCTAAGGGAGATACTGAACAAGTAGTACGATACAGCACATATATGGAGTGGAAGGCAGAGACCTGAGCCACTGAAGTCATAATTGTATGTACACCTAAGTAGAGATCTGAAAAGAAATTGACCAAAATTTGATAGTGCCGGTCTACTAGTGATTTAGTTTTAGTGAATTTTGTTTCTGTCTTTAAAAATTTCTATACTATATATGAATTTCTATAATGAATATGTATCTTTATCAATATCCGAAAAAAGGAAATTAAAAAACAGGAAATGAAAATAAGTTTGTCCTTTATTACAGTCTTTTCTTTTGGGGTCCTCTAGGGACCTGTTTGATGTCTCATTATTTTTCTCAACTCCTTGACAACTAGTTTGAACATCAGTTTCTTCATTCCTAAAATTAGAAAGGTGAGCCACATCAATGTATCTCCAAACAGAGTTTATACTTTGGGTTCCAGCCAAAGCTACCAATGATCTATATTTTAACAATTAGACAATATATAAATAAATGGAAACCAATGAAAATTCATTTAACCTAAGAATGTATTCCATACCTTTGGAGTTTAAAAGTATAATGGTTTTTGTCAGTTTAAAAATAATACTTATAGCAGACTTTACAAACTGAAGTATGTATTACACAGAATCCTAGAAATTAAATATCTGTTCTAAATAATTAAATGTTCCACATTCAGATGATATAAACTGATTAATTTTCTTATTGTTTACAAAACCTTGTATTTAAATGTGTGTGTGCATTTAAAAAAATTAAAATAATTCATACCAAAACATTGCTCTTCTCTTTGTTATTTAAAGTGGCTCCAGGAGGAAAATAGGCAGTAGTACTTGTTGTAATATCCAAACTTGTACAAAGGTTGTCCTGGGTGGCACAGTCCATCCATCCTACCTTAACAAGACCATCCTAAAATGGAAAGAAACAAAAAATAGATCATGTTGTAAGTGAAAGAAAAAGCTAAAGGGATTTAACTTTATCTAGCAAAAAAAAACAAAAATAAAACATTTTTTATTGTAAATTAAACTTTAAAAAGCCACTCAAAAATGATACAGATTTGAAAAATATAATAAATTTGATCTAATAGATATAAAAATTAAATTATACATACATAAAAACATTATTTTCAAGCACACCTAGAACTTTTGTAATTTCTGTAACTGGTAAACTCCAAAGCCACAGAGAGAGCTTCAACAGCATTAAAATATCAATAATAAAGACTATTTTCCCACCATACTATGATGGGAAATAAATAACAGTTACAAAACAATAAAAATAAAGTTTAGAAATGACAAAAATACTAATATATAACTCTTTAGTTAAAGGTTATTTTATAATTAAGTTACAGAATACTTATAAATAATGACAACGAAAGCAACACATTTCAGAATGTATAGTGAACACAGATAGTTAGGAACTTATAACTATGAATATTTATCAGAAAACAAGAAAGATTACAAATAAGTGAGGTAAGTGTTCAATAAACTACCAAAAAAATACCTGGAACCAGTTTTTAAATGTGTTTTTCTAATATGCTGATATAGATTTACAAAATAATTGATACTTACCAACATGCCACTAAGCCTGAGACATGTGTGTGGACTCAAACAATCTATAGAGAAAAAGAATAGTAGGCAATTTCAGCTTTATTAAGTGTATACTTTCATTTGCCTTTCTCGCAAACTATCATGTTGATTCTAAGGCAATTAATTGATCTCTACTGGTAAATACTGAAATTTTATTAGGTAGATACTAAGGTCAAAGTCTCATTCTATACACACATGTATACAGACCCATTCTCTCTTTCACTCAGTTTTATTCCCTCCCCTTAGTTTCCCAGGATTTCTAGCTAAAGAGAAAAGTAATTTTTTCTCAAGCATCCCTTTAGAATCTTACTCTGAAATCTCTCCCCCTATCAACAATCCCTTTTATCTAAGAGATCTCATGATTTGGGGAAAATAACATGCAATGGACCTATTTGCTAAAGATATGTTAATAATCCTAAAAAAAAAAAAACAGTCTTAAAATAGCTTCTTCACTGCTTTTATGAAAGTTCTGTAAACATGAATGCTAGGATGAAATGAGAAGAAAGATTTAGAAGAAAGGAAGTTGTAGCATCACAGAGCCTATAGAGGTAGGTTAAAATTAATTTACTGGGGGTAAAAGTAAAAGAATGTCAGAAAGTTTTATAAGTTTTCCTCATGTGTGAAATGGACAACAATATGTGCATTAGGCCACAATGAGAAAAACTCCTCAAAGACAGACTAAGTTGATTTTAGTTGCAAGACAATACCTTCTTAACAGATCAGTATAAAGGCTGAGAGGTAAAGTGTGAGGGAAAATCCATGCTGAGATTGTTGAAAATGTATTAATGTATTAGGGTATTTTGTAATACTGGAGCCAAATTTTAATCAATCTCATTGCTTGAATACAGTTTAGTTTGTGGTTTGGTATGTAGAGTATTTTCAACTTAATCTACTGGGGGAGAGGTTTCTAGAAATGAGAAGTTGTCATCTTCAAATATATAATTTTATGAGATAAAAATGTATTTATTTTTAATATTAATAAGTACAAGGCAAAGTTAATAACTCCAAATTATTGTTTTGGGAGGATCTGTCAACGACTAGTTATTTTTGTAAAGTGCCAAATACATCTGTAGCTACCTGAAGGAGCAATTTATCATGAGAATGATTAAGCAGAAAATCTTGCTCAGTGAACAGAAACTGTAAATAGTTAAATAATTTTGAAACCTCTTATGTGTAAAGTATTAAAAAGGTAAACATTAATTAAATAAAAATTTGTAATCTTGGGTATAAATTGTAGTTTGAAATACTGAATAATCAATTATAGTAGCATACTTAAGATGGTCACCTAGAATAAGGGTACATCCTTCCAGCTGTAAGATTAACAAGTTCTGGGCATCTAATGTACATAGTGATTATAGCTAATAGTGTATTATATGCTTGAAAGTTGCTAAGAGAACATTTTAAAAGTTCTCACCACAACAAAAAAATGGTATTTATTTGAGAGGATTGAAGTGTTAAGCTAATACTAAGGTGGTAATCATTTTGTAAGTATATGAAAATCAACATGTTGTACACCTTAACATTACACAATGCTTTTATGTCAATTATAGATCAATAAGGCTGAAAAAAATAAAATTAAATGTCATGGTCTTTTCATCATAACAGAATAATACTTACCTCCTCCTTTGGAACAAAAAGTGATCAGCCAGCCAATACCAGCAGCAAAAGCAGTTTGTATGGCATTAACAAAATTCCCTTAAAAGAAAAATAAAGCAAACTTCTGATCACTTATTATTTGATAATGAAAATCGTTTTCTAAATGGTTTTACCCTTTTAATTTCACCCTCTTCCAATTCACTCTGAGTAGTAGTCAGGATTTCCTAAAATTCCACTCTACCACAGTACTCATCTTTTTGTTAGATTCATGAAATATTGCCAGTTTCCCAAATGCACAGTGATCCTTCAAGGCTTTTTAATTTTCATGACAGACTGGGTCTGACTTCATTAAAGAAGTATTTTCCAACCTTCCTTTTTTCCCCACCTGAGTAGCTTCCTTAAACTTACTTCTAGCATTAGTTACTACATTTAAGTTTAGTGGTTTACAATGTCTTCCTCACTAAAATAATGAGGTCCCTGAAGGCAGGGATTATGTATTTTATTACTGCAGCCCTAGTATTTAACATAGCTTTAGAGATATAAGTGGTATTCAATGGAAGATATGAGCATCCCTTTGATGTGAATACTAGTCATTTCATATGTAGTTCAGAGTAGTTAAACAACCTACTTATACTCACTTGCTGAATTAAAAGCCTAAGATTAGAAGAGTTTAAACTTTAAAATAAAACTGGATAGGCATAAATTAAATGCTGGATATAGTATACTTATGAAAGCAATAAAACACTTGGTTTACTAAACATTTAGTTGTACTCTGAGAGTTCTTTTCATCTAGTCTCATTTCATATCCATTCCCCACTTCTTAATTGTTTTAGTTTCTGTATATATATAATTAATTTGTAAATGCCTACTATTTAGTAAATGTCAGAATAAGTAACAATTCCCTTTCTAAAAAGCATGGAGCTAATATTTAAAATTTTAATACTATGACCAATATATTAACATTGCCACTGAAAAACTTAAAATATCAATTTAGAAATATCCTTGAAAATCAAGCAAATTAAGAAAATAAAATTACCTGTCTGTAATTCTGTCACTGTACTTCTAACATGCTGCATGGCAAAACTCACTAAACTTTCCTTTGATCTGTCACCATGGTACTTCACTGCATCCTTTTATTTTTTTAATAAAAAAGAGAAACATCTTTTACTTTTTTTAAAAAAAAAAACACTTAACACCAAATACTTTAAATTCTACATTATTTTGAATAACACAGATCTCTTTCAATGTATAGTTTATTTCCAAATAATATGCTGAGAATCTTGATTATACAGATTTCATGGAAGACATTTTAATAATATTTATACTAATTTTGGTTTCAGTTTTACCACTTAAAACTGAGGAAAAGGGATATCAGAACTTTATAATCAATGAGACGATACCTGTAAAATACTTTGAAAACTATAGAATATGCAAATTGGTTATATTATGTTAAGAGAGAAACTACAACTGGCAAACATTTAATTTTGAAATAGAGCAAAGTAGAGTTGACCCTTGAACAATGTGCTTCGTTTGAACTGTGTGGGTTCACTGTTATTAGGATTTTTTCAACTGTCTGCAGTTCAAAGCCCTGTTGCTGAAGGACCAACTAGAGGTTGGGAATCCGTGTATGTGGAAGGCCATATGAGTAATGTATACTTTTTTAACTGCACAGGCAATCAGAACCCTAATCCCTGTGATATTTATTATTCAAAGGTTGACTGTAATGGCATTTAATAGTGTTCATAATATAATCCAAAACATTTATTACTAGAGCCTAGTTAGATGGCACCAAAATAAGACTTAAAACTCAAAATATTCTATAAATTCACATATTGTGTTTTCTCTAGTATTTTCCATGTTAAAAAATCCCACAAATATAAAAAATGGTAACTTTATCCCTTACCATTCCAGACCTAAAAATAAAGAGGCTAGGGTAACTGTTGACTCCTTTCATTCGGCAAAGCATTCTATCATCACCACAGTTAACAGCTCCAATTCGAAGTAATCCATCCACTTCTTTAGCAAAGTCTCTCCACTATGAGAAAAAAAAAATAATAAGATCATTTTTCTTTCCTTGAATTTTTCTTTCCTTTCCTTGAACCATTAAATTCTTAAATAAGAATATTTTTAGCAAATAAAACCATATGTGAAATTACATAATTATTTCTAATAGTTACAACTTCTACCAATAGAAAAAAATCCTAATTTATTAAACAAAATTCAAAATACCACAACTGCATTAAACAAGATGTAAAACATACATACCGTGGGAGCTAAGTCATGGCAGTGTGAACATCCTGGAGAGTAAAAGTTCACAAACCACAGTTCTCCAGAATTAACAGCAGCATCTAAAAGTTCATGAAAACAATCAAATTATTTACTAAAGGTTTATGCATATTTTCATTAAAACATTTTTGAGATCAGAATGAAAAGAAATTACACATCCTTCAATACTGCCTTTATCATTTTCTCTATAAGAAAATATTATTTTAACTGCCAAACTATTAATACCTTAAAGAAAAACTCTTCTATAAGCCCATACACGAATAAGCAACTGCCCTAAACTGCTTGATACATTTAAAAAGAAGCTGTAAAAAGAGAGAACGCAACAGCTAAACCTCATATAAGAGTTTGTGTGGATAAGAGAAATGAATAAAAAAATAGTTAGAAAGACTGAGATTTAAGCTCTTTTACTATCTGAAGCATAGATTAAACATGTGGTCAATCAATTCTTACAGCTACTTCAAGTTCTGAAAGAATGAAATAAGAGACCTATGACACAGTTAAGGATCCTGGGGATTAAATTTAATCTTTGCCCTTAGCAAGACATTTGCCTTGTAAAACTATGTTATTTGAATGTATTAGATTCAAGGTTTTTAACAATTCAAAACAAATACGTATTTGCTAAGATAACAGATTTGAACACCACAAAGTGTCTAGCCAACAATACATTATAAATTATAATCTATAAAATGACATGACAAAAATCAACAAAATGCACACATTTAAAAATTTTAATGTGTAAAGATGTGCTCTAACATTTAAGATAAAAAAACGTGAAGACAATTTGCTTTTGGTTAAAGGGTTTTCACTTAATTCCATATCAAAATCAGTTATTAATTTTTAAATAAAATTTTCTTGTTATAGTAAATTATAGTAAGACATCAAAACATACTATTCTAAATATGTATAACTGATTCAGATTAGTTAGTAACATGTGCAAGACTCATTGTTTACATACATTTCAAAACACAATTCTATAGGAATAACAGTTAACCCACATATTACAAAGTATATAATTTAAGAATGTATCAGCTGTTTTTTGGCAATGTTTAGGAAGTGTGACAGACTATCTAGTTGGTCAAAATATTTGTCATGTTGACTTAAATCACCAACTAGTACCAATTTAGGTAAAATCTCAATAGATTTAGTGTAAACTTTAATAGAAATGGGATATTTCATTAGTTATAAAATGAGGTGGTTATTTACATGTAAAAAAAGAGCAATAATTAGACAAAGTTTTAATTACTGTTCATAAGTCTTAAATAAAAATATGATGCACAACAAATATGAATGGCACCTAATGTGACACAAAACCTTGTTTGCAGTAAAGATATCTCCTATATTGGTACTTTGTTTTCATAGAGCACTTCTAACATATTTGTCCAGTTCCCACTATTATTGAATAAGGTTAAAAATGTTAATATTATGTTATCAAAGTTCAATGGCATGTTTTTGCATAATCCAATGACCCAGAAGAGAACAAATATATTTCCAAATGCAATTTTTGGCTTCTAAACTATACAACTACAGCTGATGTCTGTGCAACTACAGCTAATAGCTTGTTAGCCTAGAAAAATGTTAAAAAACACAGAAGTGCTTCCAGTTCTTCTTTAACTGCTCTAGCTTGTCTTGAAAAGGATGCCTGGATTGTGTGGGTACTATTCACTAAGATTAGTATAAGTGCAAGACGTTCTCTGTTTTTGCAGATATTACTTTTCTATGAAATAGAAAATAATTTGCATCATGTTAACAGAGAGTCTAAGAACATTAAAAAACTTTTATTTTTCAATTATAAAGTTCAGTATATTAGTTTCAGAAGAACAGCATAATGGTTAGACATTCATATAACTTACAAAGTGATCCCCACACAGTAAGTTGCTAAGTATTGTACCCATGTGACACCATGTACAGTTATTACAATATTACTATGTTTTCCTATTACTTTACCTCCCTGTGATTATTTTGTAGCTGCCAATTTGTACTTCTTAATCCCTTGGCATTTTTCTAACCCTCCTTCCATATGGCAAATATCACTTTTAACTATGTATCTATGTTTGTGTTTTGTTTACCGGTTTTTAGATTCTACATATAGTGAAATCCCATGGTATTTGTCTTTCTCTTCTTGACATATTTCACTTAGCATAATACCCTCTAAGTCGCAAATGGTAAGATTTCATTGTATGTATGTACATCTTCTCTATTCATATTTTGAGTGGAGTCAATCTATTTAAAGTAATTCATAGGTATGTAGTCACTGTCATTTTACTGTTTTCTGATTGTTTTTGTAGTTCTCTGTTCCTTTCTTATTGTCTTGCTCTCTTTAGTATGTTGATGACTTTCTGTAGTATTGTTTGCGTTCTTTTCTCTATTTTTTGTATATCTCTTGAAGCTTTTTGGTTTTGTGGTTGCCATGTTCTCAGCAGTTTAAGT
The DNA here is from genome assembly GCA_004027375.1 of Macroglossus sobrinus. Taxonomy (NCBI): domain Eukaryota; kingdom Metazoa; phylum Chordata; class Mammalia; order Chiroptera; family Pteropodidae; genus Macroglossus; species Macroglossus sobrinus. The sequence goes on from PVKZ01000143.1 coordinate 375,051, forward strand.
TGATGGTTGCTTAAGTTTGAACACGTTCTAAAATTGCTGCCATTTCTCTTCACTCCTTCTGCATTTATGTTTTTGTCATTATTTTTCACATTTTCTGCATGTGCAAGAATCTAATCCAATACTTAGTTTTCTAAAACGCAGAACTGTATTTTATATCCAATTTCATACAAATCACAGATCAAATTAAATATGCTTCCACAATAACCACATACTTATCTAAAATTCTGAAATCCAAAAGCTCAGAGACTGGAAATATTTTTGTGAGTTTGCAGCCAGCTTACCTGGCTTGCAAGCCTGTTTTGAACCAATATGGGGCTATATATTATTTTTACTTCTTGTAATTAGTATGCAGACTTATACATTTTGCTGCAGAAATAGTAATTTTTTAAAAACAGCATACTGCCCCACATTCCGCTAAGAATTTTATTTTTTATCAGTGCTGATATTTTTATTTTGTTCTCATCCAGCTTTTATACTTTATGCATATATGTGTATACCTTTTATATGGTTTGTATTATATTGCATATACAATGTATTAGGATTTTTTTTCCCACCTGATTTACTCTTAAATGTGTAAAAAATTTTTAATAATGTGAAGTACTTACATAGAAAAAAGAATACGGTTCATTATAATTTCAAATGTGTCAGTAATACACAAACACACACATGTATAGAATGTTGAGGATGTTCTTTAGCCCTTCCAAGATTTCATTTCCTCATCTGCAAAATGTGAGGAATAACTGTAGCTACCGCACAGGAAAGTCATAAAAGTTCATTAAAACAATGGAAGTAATGTTGATAATGATAATAAACTATATGAAAACTTAATTACAGTTATATAACATTCTTTAATATATAATATATACCATGTAGTCTTGCAAAAAACAAAAAATTTCTAAATTTTAAATATATTTGTTCTCAAGAGTTTTAGATAAGAAGTCTTAACGACTAATTTAAAAAAATCGTATGCCCACAAACTTACCAAATTCTCGTCTATCCAATGTTATGATTTCAGGATCATCATCATAAATACCTAATTTTAAAAGTACATAAAATTATAAAATTAAAACATCATAAAATATTACTCCATAAAAATAAGTTACTTAATCCAGTTTTAATCGTCAAAAATCAGATTACTATACTAAATCTCAGTTGAAAAATAAGCAACAAACTAAAAAAACCCAAGAGTAAATAAACCACTGATGATACATTTACATACTGATCAAAGATCTTAATCTTCTGATACTGACTGTCATAGGTGTGTGTTTGTGCGGTTCCTAACATTCACATTATTTCATCTCCGCAGAAAATTTCTATTATTTTTTTTAAGCTTTTTATTTTGAAATAATTATAGACTTACAGGAAGTTGTAAAAATTGTACAGACTCCCACATACCTATCGCCCAGTTTCCCCTAATGGTGACATGTTACACAGTTTTAGTACAATATCCAAACCAGGAAATTGGCACTGGTACGCTACGGTTAACTACACTACAGACCTCACTCACTTCTCAAGGTTTTCAGTAAGTGATATCATTTAAAGTTATTTTCTATGGATAAAAGTCTTAGAATATTTGTAGAGGTAGAGATAAACTTATTAAGTAAAAATTGTGTTTACCATAATAATTAAAACAAATGTGAAAAAATTTCTCATTACTATATAAAACACACAAATATATTGGTGATGGATATAGACAAGGGGTTAGCAAACTTTTTCAGTAAGGCCAGTTAGTAAATATTTCAGGCTTTGTGGGTCATATGGTTTCTGTCACAACTACTTAACTCTGCCCCTGAAATGTAAAAGAAGCCACAGAGACTATATGTAAATAAATGAACATAACTGTATGGGCATTCCTCAGAGACATTGTGGGTTTGGTTTCACATCACTGCAAAAAAGCCAGTATCATAATAAAGCAAGTTGTAATCTTTTTGTGGGTGGATAGTCTTGCCTCCAATTTGTAAAACAACAACAACATCTATGGAGTGCGGTAAAACTTTATTTACAAAAACAGGTAGCAGGCCAGTTTTAGCCTGTGCAATGCAGACTGCTGATATCTGCTATTTCAAGCTGTAGTGAATATACTTGAAAATACTATTTTGAAAAGAAAGTCAGTCGAGAAAAAAATAATCCAGCTATAAATTAAACATTTAGTCTAACAGAACTCCAGTTGTTAGCTTGCATTTGAGGTTAATTAATGACAAAAGAAATACTGGGTACTTGAACCCTTTTGCCTTGATACTTGTGTTTACTTTCTCCCTCCCTTGATTTAACTTGTTTACTCCTGCTCTTGTTTCATTTCCTATTCCTGTCAACACCTTAAAACATTATTAAGGATGGCATGTCTACTGAAGTGACCACTATTAAACTTAAAAGATTAAACTTCAGCTTTTCTTGGAAAATATGATACTATAAAAGCAATCCTTATTTTATAAGTATTAAACAAGATTATGACCAAAATACCTTCACAGATGTGCAGGTAATATCTACATACCATCTAACTTTCTTTTTGAATTCCACTCTCATGTTACATTAAAAAGAGTCACGGTGATACATATTAACTACATAAGCTAAATGGCAAAACAAAATTAATTTTCTAAATTTACCCAAATAAAAAACAAGAATTTCATAAGGAATATCATATCATCTTACCAAAATCATAACGATAATAATTCCAGCTTTCATATTGGCCTCCTTCTTGATTACCTTCAAGTCCCTTTTCTCCATATTTGTCATACTTTTTCCGTAGATCTTCATCTTTGAGTACTTCATATGCTCTATTTATTTTCAAAAAATCACTATGTGCATTTGGGTTATTCTATTAAAAAATATTAGATATAACATTTGTTTCAAATACTCAATCAAGTCTCTCCTGAACCTATATGTAGATTTAATTTAATCCTGAGATTTCTGAGAGAACAGATATCAAGATAAGGAGTAAGTAGTACAATATTAAGTATGTTATCATGGGTTGAAATAAAAGGGTTTTTCAAAAACTACAATATCAAAAAAAAATAAGTAATAGAAATAGAACAGATGACCAAAAGGCTGATATATGCAGTCATACAATGTAAGTCATTCCTTCAAAGAAATGCAACTGAGAAAATACTTGAAAACCCTTAATAGTGTTAAGTATTATTTGTTACCCATAAAACAATTACAAAAAAATTTGTAGATTATTTTTCTACTTCAGGCAAAATTAACAATCCACCAGGCAATTAAATAAGAACCAATATCATAGAGTAACAACTTAAAACTGGATTGGAAATATTTCTTATTTGTTACTGTTTCAAAGAACTGGTTTTTGAAGAATGCTTTCATCTACTAAGTTGTAGAAAGTCTACTATCTTTCACATGGAAACTTAAAAAATATCACATCCTGAAACTTTAAAGGAAAAAAAAACCCCTAAAAACAATAGAATGCAGATTTCAGGGAACGATAACCAACTAATGAGTTTTAGAAAAATACTGATTCCACCACTCAGCTTTAAGCAATCAAAATAAAATAATCCTATTTAAAAAATTCTATCTAGAAAATTATAACAACCATATCCTTCTCCTTGATGAGTGTCAGAATTCAATAATTAAATTACAAAAATACCATAATAAACTAATTTAATTTTGAAAGATTACATTATTGGATAATCAAATATTTATGATTGGAATGGGATTTGGCTGCTCTCAAGTTGTATTTATAATACATCTTGACTCTGGTCATATAGACTTATGCATCGAAGAAAACAGTGAAAGTTGAAGCATGCTATTATTAGCGTGCTATTATTGTCATTTTTAGCAAGACATACCCTGAGTTCTAAGGAAATCATTTTTGTTACTGTTCTAAAATACTTGATCTCAAACTACTAAGAAAACTACTTCACAGACATTCTTGTCTGCTTTAGGATTAACATCTGAAATAGAACTGCTAGGAATTATTTTTCAAGTTAAGAGGGAATTATATTTTGCTACTGACCAATCATGCTGTTTTAAATAAGAACATTTTGCTGCTTCTGTTTTTAATACAAAGATGAATTATGATTTTTGATGTGATTGTTCTTAAGCATTTTGAGCACTTAAAGTAAATTAAATAGATATCAAAAGTTACTAAAATTTCTTAATCAGATGGTTTAAAAAGAAATTTTTACCTACCGGGTTTTTATCAGGATGAAGCTTCAGTGCCAATTTCTTAAAAGCTTGTCTAATTTCTCTACTGCTTGCAGTTTTGGATACTCTAAGTAAACTGTAAAAATCCTGATCTGTGCCCACTAAAACGGCCATATACACTATTAGAAAACAGAGAATGACCCTTTTCAAGTCTCTGACATAGTTATCTCTATTTAACCAGGCTCCCATTCTTTTTCTCATACAGTTCTGATTTAAGTACACATTAAGATATACTGTTGGTTCCAGTTGATGTAATATGCAAGTGTGAGAACTTCTGTCCACATCACTCCAAGGGTGACTCAAAAATTTTCTCCCAAATGTTAGTCTAAAGAGAGGAAACCAAGTAGTTAAAATACATTTCAAAATGAAACAAAAAACCACCCAAGCCCAGCAATAACACTATTAAATAACATTGTCAGCAATACAATCTCCATTAAAAAGCAAATCAGGGTAAGTGCCCCAGGTTCTATTCTTTGGGGGTCTCTTTCATTGCTTCCACAACCAGGTATCCAGATCTGCGGAATCATTCAAGATAGCAGGTGAAAGGTAGTGTGTGGTTGTAGCTAGCTACAACACTTTAAAAACAAATTCAGCATTTGCTCTGACTGACAACAAAGCACAAGGGGCAGGGGATGACAACGACTACACCTGTTTCTTTCCTTTTTCTACTCAGCTTTAAGCATTACTCTTGTCTAAGAACTGCTTCAGTTTTGGCTACTTCTTTACCTTTTTAAAGACTATCCAGTTATCATTTTAATCAGATTTCACTTGTAGTAAATATCCTTTGGGGGGTGGGACTAAAAGGAAAAACGGGGTCGTTCCAAAGGGTATTTTTCATATACCTCTTCCAAAAATGGCAGTGAATTTATGTTATAGTAATATACAACTTACAGATTAGGCCGTTTTCTCCCCCAGTTTTCTCAAAAGGTGCTTATGTTACATTATAAGTAGAGATTATATTATAAAAATAGAATAACAACCGCAAGTTAAAGTGTAATTTTATTGTAAAGTTTACGTTTGATATAAAAGTTGAAAAATAAAAAAAGGGAATCAGTTATTTAGACATGCTCACCTGTGCAGGAGAAAAATAAACTCCACTTTATCGAATTATATTTAAACTTGTATTCTTCCAAAGAGTTCAATGTTTTGAAAAATCTAACTTTCTAATCCCTCCCTTTCATGCCACCAACAAAACAATAAAAAAAAATTTGCAAAAATATAGCGATAGGTATTAACAAATATCCAAATTAGAAAACACTTATTAGGGAAAAAACAGAGAATACATTCTTAAACATCACTTTGGGACAAGAGGTGTTTCCTGCCTACTAGTTGTTCTCAGCATGGGTGATTGACTGTGCCGAGCGTCGGGGACAGGTGAAAGCTGCAGGTAAATACAATGCGAACGCCTTCATGCAGCCATCGTTCTAGAATGGAACGCGGGGAGAGAGGAAAGTTGGTGTGTGATGTCTCCGGCAGGAAAAGGCGGAAATGAGTCCGATAATCAGGCTAAAGTGAGAAACTGGAGCAAGAAGCGAGAGACCGCTAGCCGGAGGAAGGGTGGTATAGGACAGGTAATGGGAAGACGGGACGGGAGAACACGACCGCCGAGAGAAGAGGGCAAGTTCAGGCGCTCAGCAGTTCTGCCCTCCCTTCCCAGGGGGCCCAGGACGCCGCCGGCTCCATCGGATCCCCGGCCCATGCCCACCTCGGTGTCGCGAGGTCGCCTCCTGCAGCTACTCTCCCATCTTCAAACCCCGGCGGTGCACCCTACCCGGCCGAGCGCAAGCTGTGCGAGAGAGAAACACGCACTCGCCTACCGCCCCGCCGCCGCGCTCGGGATGGGGAAGGAAGAGCCGCACCGGCCGCAGCGAGCGCCGCCGCCTCCGCTCCGCTGCTCGCCCACCGGTCTCCGCGGCGGGGCGGGGCCTGGCGCGGGGCACTGTGGGAAAGGCGTGGACGGTGCGGCCTGCGGGGACCCGCGGCAGGCCTGGCGGGCGCGGCGGCCGCGGGGCGGGGAGGGCGGTGTAGGTTTAGGTTGACGTGGCCGTCCGCGTGGAATCCGGCTCCGGTTCCAACCCGGAGCTAAGGGACGAGCTGTGACCGCAAGGTCCGCACCCTCGCACTTAGGGGCTTGGCACACGTTGCGGTCTGGGCGCAGGACAGCGAAGCCCGCCCCTTCCTGCTCCTGTTGCTATGGTGACGGGGAAACCCGAGGGCGAGTTTAGGCGTGCAATTTTCCTGTGACCCTGGTCTTAAAGGGAATTCGCCGTTTAGAGGATTTTTCTGGTTGGTGGATGCATTGAGGCCGAAAGGAGAAATTTTACGAAAAAAGGAAAGCGTGACTGAAGTGACGCTGATTTCAGTGTCAGACTAGAGAGTTGAAAAGGTAGCACTTTTCCTACCTGAGCCGTGATTCCAGCCATTTCTACAGAAAGCGCTGGTTCTTTGGGAGAAAGATATTTAGATAGCTAGATGTGGGTGATAGGCATGCTGTATGCCTTTGTTACTTCCCGGCCTTCTCAGTGGACAGAGATAGGGAATATATGTGCGCGCACACACACACGTTCACATTTACATATATATAAAACGATGATTTCACACCAAAACTTCCAGTTCCAACACAATGCGACAGGAATCATTCATTTTGGTTTACTCTTTTCTGCTTGTGTAACTCCTTTTCCTTACAATGAGAAACCTGGTTCCCATTATCCTTGATATATATGTACTTAACTTTCAATCGCTCCATATGTAATCAACTTCTTGTTGCTATGCAGTTGCCTTCGTCGTACTTGGGTTGCCACACTTTTGTCCTGGACTGCTCTCCTGAGCAGATGCTCCACTTACTTCACTCAGGTTCCAATCTATGCCAGGCTGCCCTTCCACAAGGACACACCCTGAAAGGGCTCCAAAATGCCATCACTCCTCCTTTCCAATATGGACACACTCTTCACCTTGGCTGGGCTCTGACGATGTGCCAGCCCCACCTAATGGCTTTTGCTCTGAATTATTTAGGACGGGGAAAGCCCATGACTATTTTTTAATAACCTTTTAAGATATAGTATGAAGAGTGTGTGGCAGGAGGGCAATAGTAAATACAAGAAAACTGACTAGGAGACTTGCAATGGCCCAGGTGATACATGATTCTGGCTTGGACTAGGGTAGAGTTAGTTGAGATGTAAAGAAATGAACAGATTCAAGAAAGAGTATGAGGTAGTATACATAAGATTTGGTGATGAATTGATTATGGTGGGGAAGAGAAAGATTTGAAGTCACATCTCTACTTCAGATAATTGACATTAGGGGTGTCCACTTGCTTCGGTGAAACCAAAGCCTTGCCAGCCTCAGTATAATACATCAAAGCTTGATACAATAGGCCCATTACATATGCATAAGATATTTTAGAACAGGGGACCATTTTGTTTCATTTTTAATTCTGTCGGAGGAACTGCTATTCACCTTTTAAGAACCAGTTCACATTTCTTCTGAAAAATAATTTTCTGTGAGTCATTCAAGCATATTTGATCACTATGTCTTTTATTATTGCATTTATTATACATTATTGTAATTATATTTCATTGGTCGGTCTACCATAATAAATTCTTTAAGACCAGGTATCAGATTTTTTTCCCTCAGTGCCTAGCTAGAGTAGTGCTTGGCATCTAGTCAATGCATGCATTATGATGGAATAAAGAATCAATATTTATTATGTGCAAACAGGAAAGAATGGACCTTTGTTCTTAAAGTCCTTATTGTTTGGCCTGGAAGGGAGTGACGTAAAGAACACAGATTCACATGTAGAAATATACAATAATATAATGTTGAATGAGTGATTTAAACAATATGTTCCATAGGGACTGAATTTGGGGTTCAAGTACTCAGAGTAGAATGAGAAGACATTATGAATTTTTATTAAAAAAGAATCCCTTAATAAACTTGGATTTTAGAATTAGGTAGAATCTTTGAAATCATGAAGTTAATTTCTTAAATTCTAGGGGAGGAAACCGAAGCCCAGGAAGGCTGATGAGTGACTTGCCCAAAGACACTCAAATGTAAATGGCTGAAATGGGAATATAACCTGTTATCTGTTTTCTTAGCCAGCGTTAAATGATAATGATAATTATAGTAACTGAAACTTACATATGCTTTATATTTCAAGACACTATCAAAAACTTATATAAACATATCTAATTGTCATAACTCTATGAAGTAAATGCTATTATGTCAATGTTACAGATGAGTTACTGAAGCTAAGAGAGGTTAAGCTACAAGTTCAACCTTGCACAGTTAGCAATGGTAGAATTTGGATCCCAATCTGGGTGGTCTAGATATGGAGTTCATAAGGAACATCACAATCAGTTAATTGAAATATTTTTGATGGCATTTATTTAAGTGAGGTGTTATTTTATAGATTTAAAAAAATAATAACATAATAACTATCACAAGTGCTTGATTTGGGGGGTAAATTGTAGTACTTTATTAGATCAGACCTAATTTGTTAAGACAAATTGGTTGATGTCTTAAAATTGCCTATAGCATCTACTAATAGAATTGATATTCAATGTATGTGTTGAATTCAGTTGAATTTGCAATTGTTTATATTTCTATAAGAATTGTAATTTTATATTTTCATCTCCAATAAACAGATCTACCAGGTCTACCGTTAGCTATAACTAACATTTCTTTTGTGCTTATTTCTCTACATTCCAATTGACACTACAGTTTTATTAAAAATGTTATGTGGTAATTAAACTAACAAAAGTCAAAATCAGACGTAGAAATATATATACACAAATACATATGTATATATCCACACATATATGTCTATATTTTTGTATACATTGGTTTTTCTTGGCACTAATTCCTAAATAAATACTTGCTAAATTGAATTGAAAGCAAACAAAAATCAAAGATGGGTTGACAGTTTTAGTTAAATATTTTCTCTTTCCATTTTACCTGACAAACAATAGAAGACCAGGAGATCAGATTATAAATTGATAAAAAGTGCCTGCAAGCCTACCTATATCTCAAATCTTTAGAGATGATAAAGAAGTTTATTCTTTTAAAAAATAAATCCACATCAATTTTGCAAAGCAAATGCCCTCAATGGACCAGGAATTTTGAGAAATCCCTGAAATCTGGAAGACAGAAAATGTTGAATTGAAAAATCACTGAGGAAAGCACAAAGGTGAAGAATACAGCAAAGTGTGAAAATGGCTTTGGAGACTTTTTTAAGGAAAGAAGAGAATTACAAGGGAATGAGAAAATTGGAGATGTTGGTTGGTTGAAGAACTGTATTTAGTGTAGCCCCCTGTGTTAGGTATCCCCCAAATTATCCTCAGATGTGATAATTTACCAGAATGACCCAGCAGACTAAGAATGCTATTATACTCATGGCTAAGATCACGGTGTTTGATCTTCTTAATGTACTGATGAATTTGGTTTGCTAATATTGTGTTGACGATTTGTGCATCTATGTTCATCAGGATATTGGCCTGTAATTTGTTTGTAGTGTCTGTATGAAGTTAATACTGGCCTTAGTTTGAATATGTTTTCTTCTCTTTAATTTTTTGGAAGAGCTCGAGAAAGATTGGTATAAATTAATCTTAGGATGTTTAGTAGAATTCACCTATAAAGCCATCTAGTCTTGGGAAGAGTTTTTTTATTTTTTGTTTTTTGTTTTTTTTTTTACATTACTGATTTAATCTTACTGTTAGTAATTGGTCTGTTCAGAATTTCTATCTTTTCATGATTTTATCTTGGTAGGTTATATGTTTCTTGGAATTTATCCATTTCTAGGTTATCTAATTTGTTGGCATATGATTGTTTATAGTAGTCCGCCTGTATTTATTAGTGTAATGTCTCTGCTTTCATTTATAATTTTATCTATTTGAGTCTTCCTTTTTTCTTGTCAAGTCTAGCTAAAGGTTTGTATAGTTCATATTTTCAAAAAATTAGTTCTTAGTTTCATTAATCTTTACAGCCTCCATTAATCTATTTCCACTCTAATCGTTGTTTTTTTCCCTTATATTAATTTCGAGATTAGTTTGTTCTTCTTTTCCTACTTCCTTGAGGTGTAAAGTTAAGTTATTTATCTGAGATCTTTCTTTTTAATGATGTAGGCATTTATTGCTATAAAATTCCCTCTTAGAACTGCTTTTGTGGCATCCCATAAGTTTTGATGTGTTGTGTTTCTATTTTCATTTGTCCAAAGTCTGTTTGATTTCTCTTTTGACTTCTTCTTTGACCCATTGTTCAGGGGCATGTTGTTTAATTTCTACTTATTTGTAAATTTTCCAATTTTCTTGTTGTTACTGACTTTTTCATATCATGATGGTTGGAAAAGATTCTTAATATAAGTTCAATCTTCTTAAATTTATTAAGCTAGTTTTGTGACCCAACATATGATCTAAACTGGAGAACAATCTCTGTTTTTAAAAGAATGTGTATTCTTCTAAAAGATGTGTATTCTGCCTCTGTTAGCTGAAATGCTCTGTCTGTGTCTATTGAATTCCAGATATATAGCTAAGAGGTTGCTTCTGTACTATTTAAAAACTGCTCCTTTTTTTTTTTTTTTTTTTTTTGCTATAGTATTGGGGAACTTGTAGAGATAAGCCTTGCTGGTTATTAGAGTTAGGTGTTTTGGGTGGCATCCATAAAAGTTGGGGTGCTAGTTGTGTGGACACGTTTCTTTCAGGGAAATACTGAGGACTTGATTTTATTGTTAGAATAAGCCAGTTGGATAAAGCAGGAATGTGCCCACCGGCTTCTCCAGTCTCCTTGGACGATTGTAGCCAGCTCCTAGGTATATTGTTAGATTAAAAGCTAGGTCCTCAGGTAGTAGTTTGCAAAGTATGCAGTCAGACCTCTCTCAGGAAAAGACACCATGATAGATGAACGCTTTTGCCTGTTTCTTCTAAGTTGAGCCCTGGGTGAGGATAGTCATGGCAAGTCCAAACCATGCTATCAGAGCCAGGCAATTTGGAGTCCCATCCCTCAGGCAGCAGCTTGAAAAGGCAGGGCTCCAGATGTTCATGTCAGCTCTTTCCAGAGAGATACTGGCAACCTTGTTATATCACTGGAGTAAGCCATGAGAAATGGGCGCCCTTACCCACTACTGCTGGGCTAAACCTTAGGGGATAGCTGTGATAAGTGTTCATGCACCTTTTAAGAACTATTTTTTTGTTTGCCACAATCCCATTGCCACTAAGTTGATGGCAGCAAAAATACTGTCACTATGCCTATCTCAACCATGGGTGTCATGGTTGCTAGGTTGGCCCTCAAGAGCCAGGTGCCCTGGGGGTCTGTCCCTTGGGTGGCTGTCTTAAAAGTTGAGGTGCTACATGTAGGTCTGAACCCCTCACTTGTCAAAGAGAAGCTGGAAGTTTGAGTTTTCTCCTTGATTATACAGTGCTGTGCTACTATAAACCTTGGGACTCATTTAAACCACTGATTACTCTTTCATACCCTTTGTTACTACCAGTGTGAAATCAAAATGCTGTGTAGACCCAGGCTTTCTTATAGTGCCAACATGAAATTGGTCTCTTGTGGTAAGAGAGGACCACTATTTGTTTTTTGTATCTTCCGATTGCTTTAGTAGCCACATGTCCTTTAAAACTTTGTGGCTAGAACTGGAAAACAAAGAACATGGATGGGGTGTTTTTTGTTTGTTTGTTTGTTTGTTTGTTTTAATTTGTTGCTTCTTTGATTGCTTTTTTAATCAGAAAATTTACTTTTGCCACCTTGGACTATATTACTCATTGTAACCAGCTGCAAGTTATATGACTCCTTCCTTTTGGTGAATTTATTTTACCTTAATCCCCCTTATTTGCTGTTTCACTTTCCACGGTTTCAGTTCAACTGCGGTCCAAAAATATTAAAGGAATTGCACCTCATTTTATCTCATGACATGGATAAGGTATCATCAAAGAAGCATGGGTATAATGAGATATTTTGAGAGAAAGATATCACATTCACATAACTTTTATTTAGTATATTGTTATAATTGTTCTATTTTATTATTATTATTGTTAATCTCTTACTGTGTTTAATTTGTGAATTAGACTTTATCATAGGTATGTATGTCTAGGAAAAAATATAATATATATAGGGTTTGGTGCTACCTGAGGTTTCAGGCGTCTCCTGGGGGTTTTGGAATGTATCCCTTGCAGATAAGGAGAACTACTATATACCTAAAGGAATTTCTTCACTAAATGTTGTTTCCAGGGGTTATTCCTTTTCTCTCCTCAATATTTAAAAACATAAAACAGATCAGAAAGTGTCATTTGTTCAAATTAATATATTCAAAGCTAAGATGAATAAAAATGTGAAAATTTCAGTTGCATACTAATATGCAGAGAACTCTTCATAATGTTGAATGGAGATGCTAAATTAATAGGGCAAGCATTTTCTATACTTGTTTGAGGGAATACTGTTTCTATTGGTCTAGGTGCAAGTGCCTGATCTGGTGATGGCACCTTTTGGACTAGTCATACCTAACAGCCAGCCTCTTACATTTCATATAGGCTCTTATCTTGTTCTCCATTGAAAGGTTTTAATTTTTATAATAGACTTTTTGATAAGAGCTTACTATTAGATTGAGCAATTCTGTTGGCATAAATGACCACAAAAATTTAATATGTTCCCTCTGAATAGCAGTGGATACTTTAATGCACTTATTCCATGTGTAGGAAAGTTTTATAGCATAATAATAAAATCAGCAATATTCTGCTGTTAAATATAACTGTTTAATTCTATTGCCACAGATTGTTCTTGAGAGACTTAGTCTTTATCAAGACTAATTTATATCCTAAAGACCCAATTTACTTCTTACAAAAATGTTCTCTTTAATACCTTTTCCTTTATTAATTAGCAATGTTATTAGTTGAATAACTTTTTTAATTTAAAAGTTAAGGAGAAGATTGCCACTAAGTTGATGGCAGCAAAAATACTGTCACTATGCCTATCTCATTATTGTTTTTGTTTAATTCATGAAAATGCCACCAAGCCATCAAAAAGTACCATCCACTATTAACTATGCAAGATGAGCTGGGAAAGAACGAGTTTTTCTGGTGAGAAAGCTTTCCTTCATATAGGATTTTTGCTTGAAAAATTATCATACATGATATCTGGCCCTTCAGAGTACCTACAGGTTTCCAAGTTTTTCTATATTCTTAAAGCAAAGTGCTAAAACTTTGATTTTGTTTCTATTTTTATCAGTTTGGCAGTTGCAGAAGCAAGAAAAGTCCAGGTTGAAGTTTGCCATGTTATCTAGGCCATTTCTGAAAAGTTTAAAAAAAAAAATCTTTAAATAATTTAATCAATAATTAAGACATGAATTATGATCTAGGGACCCTGGGGTTCCCTAATCTCTTTCCAGGAATCCATGAGGTAAAAACTATTTTCATAATAACAGTGGCATGCTAATTGTTTTATTAACTATTTTCATAATAATAGGATATTGTGTTGTTCACTCTTTCATAAGTATACAGTAAAGTTTTCTGGAGAGTACATGATGTGTTATATTACAGTAGATTAAATGTAGAAATAAAACGTGCTAATCTAGCCTTCTTTTGTAAAGCCATGCATTAAAGAAATTTGCATAAATGTAAAATCTTGCTGTCTTCTTTACTAATTTTGGGGAAATTATCATAAATAAGTATATTAATATATAATGGATTTATTATTAAAAATAAGTTGATAACATATTTAAAATTTCTCAGTTTAATTTCTAATATGATAAATATCAGTAACATAGATATAACACAGATAAACAAAAGCTCTTTCAAGTCCTCAATAATTTTTAAAAAGGTAAAACCATCCTGAGACAAGGGTTTGAGAACCACCAATCAATCTAATTGCCAAAACTTGTGTACTTGAATTTTTACCTAACATTCTTACACATTTTAATGACTTCAATTCCATTTTTAGTTCATGTATCCTATGCCTTCCCTGCCCTCTTTTCCCTACCCCACTTCCCAGCTATAGATTCAATTACCTTGGATCCTGACTTTTACAGAGTCCTGTACAACTGCAGCAACTTGGTGACTTGGGAGGTGAAACTGCTTGGAAAATTATGAGAACATAAGAGTAGGAGCAGTGAGCTTCAAAGAATTGAAGTTTTATAAGTGGTAGTATTTTTTTTCCTAAAACCCCTATAGTCACATAACCTAGGCAACAAGAATTGACCAGAGCTAGACCCTTATCATTTATGATGGCCTGTAATGTGTCAGACATTCCATATGCTACATTATGTTTTTAAAATTTTTATCCTCACAATTTCATTGGAGGTATCCATAATTGACTCATTTTATGGATGAGGAATCCTAGGTTTAGTTGGCAGAGTTGCGATTCCCAGCCTGGCCTGATCAACCTCTGGGTCACATGAAAAAAAAAAGTCTTTCAATTTATTTTGTGATATGTCTTCTTCCTGAGGAGATCTGGATCATAGTAGATGTTTAATAAATACATTTTTGTAAAATGGAGGCACAAATTTGACTCAATCCAAGAGTTTAGTCCTGCTTAGCTGTTTTAGAATTCTTTCTCCTTTCTCTCAGATCATTCCAGATCCCTTATCAGAATCAGAATTTCTAACTGTTCCCTCTATTCATAAAAGCACTATAATCAGATATCTTTTAGCATGGAGAATCACTGACCTTTTAAGGGCTGTGAAAATTAATGAGAGAACATACATCTGTTTTTCTCAGAATATAAATTGGAATTAGTGTAAGAAGATCTAAAAAATAAACTGCCACTGGGACTGAAGAGTTACTAGAAATAAAGATCAAGTCTCAAGTAAAATTTTTAACATGAAATACTTGTCTATGTCCTCCCCTGACAAGAAATTTCATTTGCTTTCATTAGTCTCTCTAGAATAATTTCTTTGATTAGACTATACTTTACCAATCAACTTAAAGTACACGAACAGTTTCATGTTGTTCACTTTTATCTCTACTTGCTATCATCATTTGAAATCTTAAAAAGTAATGATTATTCTTTCAGAAAGTACTTTGTGTTACTTTCCTATCTGAAAGATCAAAGAGAAGAGAGTGAATAATTCACACAAATATGAGCTGTTATATTTTAAATCTCATTCATTTATTCATTTTATTTCTAACAGGAAAAGACTTGAATTTATACCAGTCACATCAATGGTAGTGAGGGAGCAATACCAGCCACTTTGCTAATAAAGAGTTTAGACTGACTCAAGGTAAAATTATTAATATGGCATATGATAAGTTAAGAGAAATCTAAAAAATTTAAAAAATAGCTTTTAAAAGAATTGTTCTGATTTTATATTAGTTACATAGTTTCTTATTTAGAAATATCTTTTTTGCTAGCTTTTATAATTAGGAAAAATAAGACAATTGTGTCTTTATTTTCTCTGATTCCATCTATTAATTCATTGCACATACTTGTGTGTACATTTCTCCTCTCTCTTATTAGAGTGCAAGCTTGTAAGGACAGAGAACCCACCTTTCATCTTTGCATCCTTCACTAAAAGCACAGTGCTTTGCATATTGTGTATATCCACTACTCATATGAAGAAATCATTACTTATCACACATGCTAATGTTTCTCTCACAATTTTAAGTCTATATTAATTTCTTTAAAGGAACCTAGAATATAGAGCCCTAAATTTAGCTGAATCTTCCTTAAGACTACTTACCTATGCATGTATGTATGTATGTATTTATATTCTTAAATGAATGTTAACATAAAATGCAGCAAACGTCTAAACAATGATTAAAACTGGTCTCGTTAGCATTGTCTTAGTCAGTTACTTTTTCTGGAATAAGTTCTGTTCTTTGGTCACACTCTGGAGATCATATCACCTCTGTCATGTCTTTGAAGACTGGCCTAGAGTCACAGAAAGTGAAAGAAAATAGGTAGTTTTGGACAAATCTAGCATTTGGACACAGTTTTAAAAAATGAACAGACATTAACATTTGAGATGAAATAAAATATAACTAAACAGGGCAGGAAGTAAACAAAGTATTAATGTCAGAAAAGATATTTTTTTAAAAATGAAAACTAATAACAATATGCATTCCAAGGATTACATTTTTTAATGGGAAAATTCCCCATAACTAATTTGCTATATGTTGTATTTCAGAAATAGTTAAGTCATGAGAGCAAGGTGTCTTCACAATGCAGCAAACCTGTGAGTAAGCCACCACTCTTATTCTTGGGAAATGTGACCTACTATGAAAATACTTGTGTGGTTAAGACAGAGGCTAAGATAAAGTGTTTTTCCTCATGAAGGCAAAGTAGGAGAATAAGGTCTTGTCCAATTTTTTTTTTTTTTTTTTTTTTTTTTAAGGAGAGAAATAGAACTAGATGACTACCAGTGATCACAGGCGAATGGGACAGATTTGGGTTTGAATCCCAGCTATGCCAATTTAGCCCTGTGAGAATCAATTCACCTCTTTTCTCCTTATTTGTAAAATAGTCATATGAAGATTATATAGGATTGTTTTCAGATTTATAAAAGATCATGTTTCAAAAAAGCTTGGCACATAATAAGCATTCACAAATGGTAGCATATGACAAACAAACTTGTTCATTCTACATAAACATTCTTGCAGCAGAGGATGCTATTTCATCATGATGTTTTAGCTAAGTGGAAATATTTCTCAAGAGCCTGCAACTATCATCTAAAATTCTACATACTCTAAGTAACCTCCTCTATTTTATTTTTATTTTTTGAAGAGGGAGTTGTCAGATGGCAAATATATTGCAATGTAAAATCATACATCTGCATTCTTGATTATAAATTAGTTTCTGTAAAATACATTATGTATATTAAAATCACCAGTACTTTATTAACTTCTCAGGTAATTGATAAAAACAATTTTCAGAAACTAGAAAGCAAGCAAAATTTGGTCCTGAAATTTGGTGTTTTTACCTAAATGCAAAACCTTGTGAACTTGAAACAATTAGCAGATCATACCTATTTCATTACCTGGAAGAGAAATTAAGTGAATTGCCTGCTGATAGTGGATAGTCAGCTATTTAGTAAAGAGTTTTGTCTAGAAGCATTAGTTACCTTGATGAGTATAATTTCTACTGTGGCTTTCTTTGTGAAGGTTCAAGTTGAGGGCCGGAGCTAGAATATTATCACGTATCCTTTTCTCCTCCAATTAATGATTAAAAGAGAATAATCTTGGAGATTTGATTCAAACAGGAATCAAGACGTTAACATTATTAGTAATAAAGAGCTACATCAGGGATAGACATGCAGCCTTTAATACTTAACTGAAATAGATTACTGCCTGATCCTCCTGTTAGTTGACAAGTACTGCCAAATGTCTGTAGACATTCCTTGGGAACTAGAAGTCTCAGGGCCAAATGCACTGTGTTCTCCCATGTTCTCCCATGTGAGCATATTTAGAAATAAAATCATTTCATTTTATTAGAAATGAACTTTAAGAACAGCCTTAAAGAGGAAATGAAGTCATAGCCAGGCAATTTTATCTTTGCTTCAGTGATAATATATGTTATATGCTCACCGTATGCAAATGTCTCTGGGCTTTAAAAAGAAATGCATTTTTTATGGTAAGAATAGACATAAAAAAGAATAGCAAAAGAAAAAACTTGCTCATATATCGACCTCCCCATATAATTACCATGAGCACTTTTCTGTGTATCAGTTTTCACAAATCTGTAAAAATACTGAAAAATTATTTTTTATTTTTTTCAAAATTATAATATAATTGAAAAAATATTTTAACATAATATTTATAAACATTTAACAATAGTGTAGTTGTTAAGTTATTTCCAGATTTTTACTTGCTGATATAAATCATGCTGATGTATCATTGGGGATAAAATCTTGGCTGTTTCTGATTTCTTACTTGAAGATTGTTTATTTTATTATTTTATTATTTTATTATTTTTAATTTGATTTAATTTAATTTTTTTAGGCGAGGCAACCTTTGGTTGACCTCACAGGTTGCAAGAACCTTGTCACTTTACAATTCCTTATTTTTCATTTTTTACACCTACAGCACCTGGTCTTGCTAGGTGGTCTCCCATCCAACTACTAACCAGGCCTGACCCTGCTTAGCTTCGAGATCAGATGGGATTGTAAGATTGATTCTTGAGTCAAATTTTAGGGTCCCAAGTATACTTAGAGTTTAAAGATATATTCCTTTAAAGCATTTTTAGTAGGAGGCAAAGAGCCACTTTCCCCTAATAAAAACCTAATCAATTTAAAACAGAATAGGGACTCCGACTAGTTGGAGGGAATGCCAGATGGCAGGGAGGAGTGACAGATATGTCACTGTTGGAGCAGATTGGAGTTTGGTGTCGCCCCAACGGTACAGGGGAGGGAGAGGGATAACAATGTATAGTTTGGCAGTGAAGAATCATAGGTCATTGAGATTTAATAGTTTTATTAAAAATTTATTTTAGAAAGATAAAGAATGCCCCAAGGAGGCATGGTCTCAGTGCTATAACTAACACAAAGGGGCCAAAATGGCTATAAAAGAGCAAAAGTCCACAAAAGGCCACTAAAAAGAGAGCAAACTCAAAAAGGGGAGCCCAGAAGGGCAAAAGGAGGGGAGGCCAGAAGGACAAAGAGGACCCAGAACTGGGAATATCCGTCTTAGATTTGAGCCATCAAGGGTGGTTCCAAAGGCATTTTTAGGTGATTGGCAAGTGAGGTCATTTTGATTGACACCTGACACCTAACTTTGCCTAGTGAGCATGTGTGTACCCAGAATTCTACTACATTGGGGTGTTCTTTGGGCAGTCTTTAGGCTGTTCTCCCTTGTCACTCATATCTGACTAGCTTCCTAACAGATGGTCTGACCACGGGAATGCCAACACCTCATTACTCCCTGTGCAGAAATGGGAAAGTGGCTGATTTTGTGTCCTTTCTGGCCTCTTGCTTCCTTGCAGATGTCTAAACTATTATTCCATGTGAGCAGTTTATCAAGGTCTAACCACTATACGACCTTTCTGAGGTGGTGATTATGAGCTGTCCACCATCTTGCCTCCACTGTGCACTAACATGTGGACAAAATGACATATATACCCAATTTTATGTCACTGTCTTTGGAATTTTCATGCTTATGTGAATTTCCTTTGCACAAATATTTAAGTTTTATTTTCTTCTGTTAATTGGTCTCTGTTAATATGATTATTAGCCCAGCTAGAAGAACTTAGAAGGTGAAAGGAAAAGCACTTTTTTTATCTTCCACATGAGGAATGAAATTCTAAAAAGAAATCTTTCAAAGAAAGATATACTTCATCCGTTATAGGTATTTTTTAATTTTATAATCTTAATGCTTTTTTCTAATTTTTTTTTTATTTTGCCACAATAGTGATTGCTTTTAAGAATATAAAAATAAATTTATTTCAAAAAATGTACAAGGAAGTGTAGTAAAAAAACTATCAAAATCCCCAGTCACACACAATCGCCGTTCAGCAAGAAATGTGAACTTTCACAACTGAAAGTCTTCTTAAAAGCAAAGGTTTATTAGGCCATTGCTACCAAAAAAAGAAAAAAAAAAGAGACCAGTTTTGGGGCACAGAGTCTAAACCACCAACAGTGAGGGAGAGAAACAAACTTTCCTTTACCCTCAAGGTTCTTCTGGCTGTACTAATAATCAAATAGGCATGAGACAGATTAGCAAGAGAAAATAATCAAATTTTATGTCTATGTATGTATTGAACCCTGCATACATAAGAGAGTCCGGGACTTCACATTCAGGAGAGGTTCAGAGATAGAAAGAGAACATGAGTGTATATGACATCTCTAACTGGAGATGATGTAAGGTGTTTTGTGGGTTTCAAAAGGTCATTGCAGGATGATAAGAAGAGTAGATGGTTAGTGAATAGAAGTTTACCCTGTCCTATCGATAGGTCAGAAGAAGTTATCTCTGATAATTACTTAAGGGTAAAATCTCTAATTCCAATTCTTCTAGGTAGTTAAGGAAGTAGGTGGGGGGACACACAGTTTTCTCTTGAACCTGTAGCTAAAGCTGCCTTTAGCACAAAATAATCTGCATACCACTGAGGCACACCTTGGGGTGACTCATTCTGATCCCCAAAATGGCTAGGCAAGGAAGATAACATGTCTGTTTTTCCAGAGTTTTGCAAGTGTTTTAATACATCAAGTAGAGGGGAGAAAGATGTAAGGTGTTCTGAAAGTATTTATATTAACTATAGACAAAGGGTATGGGAGAAGGTGAAGTGCGGCTGAATCTTGGATAGGCACAGCAGAGTCTGCTAGGAAAAGTCTGCACCTGTGGATTAGCAGTGGGCAGCAGATTGGAAAATTCATATGTAAATAAAAAGCGGAGGCTCCTGGGGTTCTTAGGGACCTGGCTGTTCTTGCTTTTGGATAATTTCATAAATAGCCACCTAGACATTAATCCGAAATTCCAACAGAATTACAGGAATGTAAACAGTTTTGTCAGACCTAGTCCACAGCTATTAACAGGCTAATGTTCTCTCTCCCTTACTCTTTGCCGCTGTAATTTTAATTTAGATCATCTCATATTTTTTTCTTGTCATTGCTTTGATAATTTCTTTTGTATTTTTTGTCTTTAAAAGAATTGCCCATTTTTTTTCTCTGTGTAAAATTAATGGTCTTTCATTTCTTCCACCAGAGCTCTGGGGGAAGAAATCCATTTTCTTAAGAGCCTTGTTCAATCAATTACTCCTCTTTCTCCTGAATCTTTAAACTTTCTTCTCTTTGAGTTCTTATTTTTAAGTGTATGAACATGCTGTATTAGTTAAGAATATGTGTCCTTCCTGAAAGCATGTGTTCTAATACAGAACCACCTGCCCTTTTCAACTCTAAGTAAGTAGGCTTCCCCTTGTCTGGAAAGATAGTCCTTCATAGGTCTCTTGTCTTCTGGATGTGCCCAAACTGCAAGACTGCAATCAGTAGTCATGAAATCTAAGGGAGTTGGGGGCATGGTGCTACTGATTGAATGACTGGATGGGTTAATTGATCATTGTGTTCAGTTCTGGAATCAGCTTGGTGCCATCCCATCTGGTCTTGTTGCCAATGGAGTTGTTCTGCCTCCATGGGCCTAGAGCTGAAATGCATCTAAGGCTAAAATATTGTCCTTAGTGTAACCAAAACTTATTGTCCTCATGATTCTAGGCCTGAGGCTTGATCAATTTTATGTCCTAAGGCTTAATGATTAAAGCAGTAGGCATACAAAGGTAAAGGGAGAGAGGGTGGAAAAGCAAATAAGTTACAGTGCCATTATCTGGGCAAAACCACTTTGAATCAGAAAAAAATATATATTAAAGAAATCAAATGTAGTTTGTGTGTGGTTGCAGTGCAGTTACACCAACAAAGAGCAGGTTTGTTTACTGTTAAAAGCAGTAAATTTTCCCAGATGACATATATGCCCAATTTTACCACACTGTCTTTGGAATTTTCATGCTTATGTGAGTTCCCCAAGTGCACATATTAAAATTTGATTTTCTCCTGTTAATCCATCTCTATTAATTTGATTACTAGCCCAGCTAGTGGAATTTAGAAGGTGAGAGTAAATTAGTTTTTTAGCCTCGACATTTAAATCATTATTTAGGACTTTCAAGATGTTGTTGAATACTAGAGGTGATAGCAGATATTTCTTGTTTTTGTTGCTGATTTTAATGATAATTTAGTATTTAATTGTTCAACATGATGGCTATTATTATTGGTTTTTGTTAAATAGTCATTTTTTTCATTCCTATTAATTCACAGTTTTTATTATGTATGGATGTTTTATATTAGTAAATGCTTCTTTTGACTTCTATGTAGATAATGCAAATATGATTACAATATAAGTCAATGAATATAGAAGACGCCTCAGAAATTAATAGAATAAAAAAGAAAATAAATAAAAAAAAAGATGAAGTAAAAAACTGGTTTCATAAAAGATAAACAATGAAACTAGGTGTTGATCATCAACATCTGCTAACATTACAGAAAGAGAGGCAATCAGACATATGCTTCCTTAAAATATTGATATTAAGTCTGATCCAACTACCAGTTGACAGGAAGGAAATACAGAGGACAGAAAAAGATGTTAAACTGCACCACCGGAAATGTAAACAGGAAAATCCAGACTGTGACAATCCCTAAAGGACAGTCTGCTACGCTCAAATAGATAAATAGGTAAATCGCAAGAAAAAATAAAAAAGAGAGAGAAAAGAGATCAAGGGGACCCCAATGATTAAAAGAGTCTTAAAAGATCTAGCAACCATTTATATCTATTGGCTCTTATAGAGATAAAACAAGCAATCTACTTTAAATTATATTAATGAGAAAAATGAGAATTTGAACACTGGGTATTTGATATTAAGAAATTCCTTAAAATTAGAAGTACTATATGCTCCAGCAATTCCACTTCAGGATATTTATCTGAAGAAAACAAAACCCACAAATTTAAAAAGATATATGCACACCTATGTTCATTGCAGCATCATTTTACAATAGCCAAGATATGGAACAACTTAAGTGTCCATGGATATCTAGATGAATGAAGAAAAATGTGTGTGTGTGTGTGTGTGTGTGTGTGTGTGTGTGTATAAATGTGTATATATATGAAATCTTGCCATTTGCGACAACACGGATGGAACTTGAGGGTATTAAGCTAAGTAAAATAAGTCAGAGAAAGACTAATACCATATGATCTCACTTACATGTGGAATCTAAAAAAAAACCTCAAAAAACAAAAAAACAAGAAAACAGAAACTCAAAACCAAAGTTATAGTTACAGAGAACAGATTGGTTGTTGCCGGAGGTCGGGGAGGAAAAAAATGAGTAAAAGGGGTCAAAAGACACAGACTTCTGGTTCTAAAATAAATAAATCCTGGGGATATAATGTATAGCATGGTAACTATAGTTAATAAAATTTTATTGCTTACTTGAAAACTGCTAAGAGAGTAAATCTTAAAAGTCCTCTTGAGAAAAAAATGTTTTGGTAACTATATGTGATGATGATGTTAATTAAATTGTGGTAGTGATAATTTTGTAATATGTACAAATATCAAATCTCTATTTTGTAGACCTGAAACTAATATTATATTATATTATATGTCAATTATACTTCAATAAAAAATTTCTTGT
The DNA here is from genome assembly GCA_004027375.1 of Macroglossus sobrinus. NCBI lineage: Eukaryota > Metazoa > Chordata > Mammalia > Chiroptera > Pteropodidae > Macroglossus > Macroglossus sobrinus. The sequence continues at coordinate 398,290 of PVKZ01000143.1, forward strand.
TCTTTTAGTTGTGACAATACTATTGTGGTTATATTTAAAAAAGAAATACAAATATATGTGATGACATGATATGGTATTTGGGATTTGTTTCAAAATAACATAGGGTGGGGGAGAATTGGTTAGAATTTAAGTGAATAAAATTGACCAAAATTGATAGTCAATATTAGGTGATAGAATATAGAAGTTCACTATATGCTTCACTGACTTTATATATATTTGAAATTTGAAGCAAAGTTTCATGGGACTCTGGGGAATTGTTATGAAGGCTGAAATTCTGCCAAATAATTAATGGAATAAAAATAAAAAATAGATTTGTAAAAAAACTAATAAATTAGGTAATCTCTCATTAAGTAAGATATAATCATAGATTTCCAGAAAAATATGAATTACCTGAAATGACCCAAAAGGAAATAGACAAATTAAACTGGTTAATGTGTAAGACATGGGAAAAGTTTTTAGAGAAAATAATAAAAAGTCACTAGGTCCAGATTGTTTTATAGCTGAATACAATCTGACTTTCAAAGAACACACATTATATACTATATCAATTACTTACTATATCAGACCATAGAAAAAGATGCAAAATAACCACAATTAATTTTTCAAAGGCATCTGTAATACTAAATACTAGTAAGAATAATTCAAATGAAAATATCCATGAATATAGATACAAATATCAAAATATTAGCAAATTAGAGTCAGCAATGTTTTAAGGGCTAATAAACCATAAACAAGTAATTTTTTTTTTTTTGGTTTTCAGGGTTGAAAGAGTTTATTATTAGGAAATCTATTAATATAAATCATTAATTTAGCAGATTGAACAAACCCCCATGTAATTATATTAATTTTTTTGGTATTACTGGCATATTTGGAAGGTACATTTTAGTTCAATTCTCACACTAGTTTTAGATAGCTTCTGTAACAGTCAGCGAATTTTTCAGTCTATAAACTTATACAGTGGAGAGTAAGGAAAGGAAGGATATAGAAATTTTTTTCATCTACTCTAGAACAGGTTGCTGCGGCCATCTGAATCAAATTCAAATTGGTTTAAATCAAGCTCATTATGTAGTAGAGAATTGTTATATGATGTGTAACGATTAAGAATGCTCTAATGACTAGTGGAATAAACGTGTGTCTTATTAAAATGCAAATTATATTAGCAGGGATAATGTATTCAGTATCATTTGCCAATTACAACAGAGGAGACTTTGTTAGGAAAGTGAAGAGGAGGAAAAAAATATATTGGATACTTAAGATGGGGGAAAGGTCTATCATCAAGAAGGAAAAAGTACTGCAGGAGAATAATTTTACCGACTTTGGCTTATGGTGAGCCCTGAATACCTATGCTCTAATTACAGAGGCCTCCATGGGAAAGGGAAGGGTGTATTCAGAAGGAGGAGAGATTAGCATTCAAGTGTGCCTTCTATGGTTCAACTTAACTTTTTTTTTTTTAAATTAAACTTGTTGGGGTGATATTGATTAATAAAATTATATAGGTTTCAGATATATAATTCTATAATATATCATCCTTATTGTGGTTTACTATCCAGAGTCAAGTCTTCTTCTATCAACATATATTTGACCTCATTTACCCTCTTCTAGCTCCCCTCACCTGCCTTTTTCTCTGGTAACCACCATACTGTTGTCTGTGTCTATGAGTTTTTGTTTGTTTGTCTTTATTCATTTGTTGCTTTTAATTTTATATCCCACGTATGAGTGAAATCATATGGTTCTTGACTTTTTCCATCTGACATATTTTGCTTAGCATGATATTCTCACAGTCCATGTTGTTGTAAATGGTGGTATTTCATCTTTTCTTGTGGCTGAGTAGTATTCCATTGTATGTATGTACCACGTCTTCTTTATCCACTCATTTATCAAAGGACATCAGTTGTTTCCACATCCTGACCACTGTAAATAATGCTGCAATGAACACAGGCATACATATATCTTGACAAATAAATGCTTTAAAAAATTTCAGGTAAGTACCCAGAAGAGGGGTTGCTGAGTCATATAGTAACTCTATTTTTAGTTTTTTGAGGAATCTCCATACTATCTTTCATAGAGGCTGTACCAATTTACATTCCTACCAGCAGTGTATAAAGGTTCTTTTTTCTCCACAACTTCTCCAACACTTTTTATTTCTTGTTGATAATAGCTATTCTAACAAGTATGAGGTGGCATCTCATTGTAGTTTTGATTCGTATTTCCACAATGAAGTTGAGCATCTTTTCATATACCTGTTGACTGTATGTCTTGGGAGAAGTGTGTGGTTCAGGTCCTCTGCCTATTTTTAAATTGGATTATCTATTTGGTTGTTGAGTTGTATGAGTCTATTATATATTTGGGATATTAATCCCTTAGTGGAGGTGCTGTTTGCAAATATCTTCTTCTATTTAGTTGGTTGCCTTTTTGTTTTGTTGATGTTTTTTTTTGCTGTGTAAAAGCTTTTTAGTTTGATATACCATTCATTTGCTTTTATTTCCTTTGCCATGGTCCTAACTTTTGACAGGCATTTTAAGTATAGTAAGCACCATGATTGTCCACAATTTATAGATGAAGAAACTGAATTTTAGGATGGCTAAGTATTTTGAACCTGATATTAAAATGCTAAGCCAAATTTTAATTCAACATTTGTATAACTCTAAGGTCAGTATTGTTTCCATTGAAATAATTAAAGGAATGAATATTCAACTACGCCATTTTCCTCAATAATGAGAATGTGAGATAAGTATTACATATGCATATTATACAAAGAATACAAATATTTCATTAATAGATTTACAAAAAGCTTTAGTGAGATTCAGAAGCAGAAAATGCCCTTTTTGTTCAAAACAAAAAAGGAAAAAAACCAATGGAGATTATTTTATTTCCCTAGCATATTTAAGTTTAATCAGGCATTAAAACTAGCCTAACCAACTGTCTCTCTTTGATAGCCAAGGTTTCACAAGTTTATTTTCTCTCCTTTCTTTCTCTACCTGTCTGAATGATATATAACAAGGTTATGTATATGAATATTCAAACAAATTATCTAATATTTTTTCAAGTTTATATTTGGAATGAAGTTTTAGAAATGGTTTAGGTGCATTAATTATATATAATTTTTAAAGATATTGTAAGATAATCCTGTGTTGTACATTTATTATTCCCGTCAGCAATTTCCTCAAAGCCTTCAGTCAATAAAAGTTGTTGACATAATTTGACCCCCAATCTGAGAGTTAGAAATGATACCTTAATTTGCATTTTTTGTTATGAGTCAGGTACAGCCTATTCTCCTATTTTTAAGGGCCACTTATATTTTGTTTGATATACTTTTTCTATGATGATTATGTACGTTGTCTATCTTTCTACTTGTTTCTAATTTTTTTGTTCTTCAGGTCTTTAAAAAGTTAAATGTTTTTAACTACTTTTGCCAATGAAAAGTGGCAAACTTTTTTCTCTTTTTTTTTCACATTGTATTTTTTGGTCACAATTAAATTTTTCTTTTCTATGTAGTCAAACTTGTCAATCTTTTATGGTCTTTGGATTTTGAGTTAGAGTTAGAAAACTCCACTCTGGGATAGTGCACAGAAATACTTTTAGTCTTGTGTTTATCTTCTCCTAGTACTTGTATAATTTGATTTTTTTACATTTAGATGTTTGAGCCATTTGGAGTTTATCTTTGTGGACTCAATTTTGTCTTCTTTCATATTTAGAAAGTATAGTCAGGTCTACTATAGTACTAGCTTAGAAAACAGAAGTTGTTCCAATGCAATCGATATATTAGGGAACAGTTTGAATATAACATTAATTTTGCATTTGCTTATGCTTACTTTTGTCTGTGAGAAACATTAGATGTGCACAGAAAACTCAGATGATCTGAGTTACAGTATGCACGGATACACAAAACACATGTGTGCATATGTGAGTGCGTGTACGCGCCTACACACATACTTCAACTCCTTACCAGTTCTCAGTCCTCCACAAATTTTACCCTACAAGGTTGTGTTTGCTATGACATCATACATTTGTAAATTATTCTGTTAAGAAAATCCCCATTCATTTGACATCTCCAACACATCTAAGCATTTTTGGTTCAAAAATGGTAAGCAATGCCTACAAGAGGAAAATTATAAAACCTGAAATTAAAGGTTTTGAAGAAATTAGAAAGCATGTGATGACTCTCAAGCAAAAGTCATAAAAGAATTCACATTGTATAAAATCAAAGACCTTCACAAAAATAAAAGAAACATTCAAGCTGCTAAAACTTCAAGTGCTGCAAAGTCAATAAGAAGATCTAAAAAAATAGAAGTGGAAAGATTGTGGAATACAGATTGAAAATTAAATTGCTTTGCAAACCATCTTTCTCACAATCAAAGAGAAAGCACAATCTATACACAGAGCCTTAAACAGGTATTGCCAAACCCTACAGAAGTGATTTTTTATTTAGAAGTGCTGGTTTTGGACATGGTTCCATTATGTAACGGTTAGCACGTCTGCTTTACTCACAGAAAGTCTTGGGTTCAAGCCCCAGCAGAGACATAGTCCATAGTCTTTAGCCATGCCACCCTGAAGAAGCCGGATGTCTCATCTCGGGAGCTAAGCAGGGTTGAGCGTGGTTAGTACTTGGATGGGAGACCACCTAGGAAGACCAGGTGCTGTTAGCGTAAATAATAATAAATAATAAAAATAAAAAAGAAGTGATGGTTTGGTGATTTTAAACATCACCATAATATTAAAAATTTTCAGCTTTCTGATGAAGGTATGACTACAAAGTGGAAAGCCACAAGATTTCCATCAGTGAAACAGATGTTAATCCAGTGTATCATATTGCAGTTTTGATGAAACAGGTTATCTATTAAAAATGCATGCCTTGAAGGGACCTACATTTCAAAGGCAGAGGACAGTATTTAAGGCTCTGAAACATCACAAATTGTGATGATCTTCCTACCACTTCATAGTGAATCACGGTTTGCAGCCCCTTCTAAGTGCACTTCCGTAAGCAAACTTCAGGTCTTTTTTGAGGTTGAGTGCCATTTTTATTAAGTTTTTCTTAACTATTTAGCATATGTAAAACTGTGCTATACATTTTAAAATTAGATTCCTATTTTAATGTGTAATTGATGAAGTTTCTGAGTGTTGAATCCTAACCCATTTTTCCTATAAGCCCTGTGATTTTTATTGCACAATTTTGAATAAATGGGTGATTTTTAGGACCATATATTTTCTGTTACAGCAGAACTGACTGCACACACTTTTTGGTGATTTAAAATACTGCTTTTAAAAATCTTTTATTAAATTTCTATATGTACCTTTCCTATTTCTGAACGTTCATTTTGTTTTACAGTTTTACTGTGACATATGCCAATGTCACATTATTTTAATTATTGAAGCTTGATACTCTTTTAATAGAGCTAGCTAGTTTTGCTGCATCAACTGTGAGGATGAGGACCATTCTCAGAAATCAGATGGTCAACATTTCAGTAAATGTGGACATCACTCTGAAGGGACACACAGTAACTGTGAAGGGCCCCAGAGGCACCCTGTGGAGTGACTTCAATCACTTCACTGTAGAACTCAGTCTCCTTGGAAAGATAAAGAGGCTCCAGGTTGATAAGTGGTGAGGAAATAGAAACTGGCTACTGTTTGCACTATCTGTAGTCAGGTACAAAGCATGATTGAGGGTGTTACACTGGCTTCTGTTACAAGATGAGGTCTGTGTATGCTCACTTCCCCAACAATATCGTTATTCAAGAGAATGGTTCTCTTGTTGAAATTAGAAATTTCTTGGGTAAAAAATACATCTGCAGCATTTAGATGAAGTCGGATGTTGCTTGTTCATTATCTCATGTCCAGAAAGATGAGTTAATTCCTGAAGGAAACGACATTAAACTGGTATCAAATTCTGCTGCTTTGATTAAAGCCCCAAGTTAAAAACAAGGACATCAAATTTTTTTGGATGGTATCTATGTTTCTGAAGAAGGAACAGTTCAGAAGGCTGATGAATAAGGTCTAAGTTGTCCATCTACATAAAGGCCAAGATGTCAGATGATTCCTCAGACTTATTTGTGATATTTTAAAGATGCAATAAAAGTTGTGTATTGAAAAAATAGAGCTAGTTAATTCTCTTCCTTCTGCCCACCTCCACCCACCTATAGTTCCTATATTTCAGAGTTTTCCTGTCTTATTTTTGCTTTCTGATTTTTCCATATGAATTTTACAACCAATTTTATCAGCTCTAGGAGGAAAGGTGCTGATGATTTAAATGGAATCACATTAAATTCACAAATTAACACAGAAAGAACTGATCTCCACACTGTATTGAGGTTGACTGATCTTGGCTAGTCCTGCAGAGATATGCTTATAACACCTTGATTCTGACTAGTGTGTAAAATGTCTTCTGCTTAAGTCTGTGGGTCCCATCATTCGTCCCCAATCATGATATGCCCACCTCCTATCTAACTGACCAAAGTGTCACTAGAAAGAAAGAGATGAGCAACCTATTAAAATGTATGTATCAGAAAACACTGAGTCATCTTGTCAAGAGTAATGAATTTCTACCCAGTTTCTAGACCTAAATCAGTTCATAGACCTAAAACTCCTTGATTGAAGGGAAGGCCAGGTCCTCTTGAGGAAGGATTTGCACTCAGGCACCAAGTAAATCTTCCTACAAGTCTTTCCCAAAGGGCCACTTCTAGAGTGATTGCACACTGAGGAAAATTAAATACCCAGGCTTTTCAGAGATTACTAGTTAGTTTGAGCTTGCTTGTTCTTCTTTTTTTCTAGTTCCTTGAAGTATAAGGCTGTTTATTTGAGAGCTTTTTTTTTTTTTTTGTAATGTAAGCATTTATTGCAATTAACTTCCCCACTTATAGCTGCTTTTGTGGCATTGCATAAGTTTTGTTGTGTTTTAACTTTCTATCATTTTGAGGTACTTTTTGATTTAATTCTGATTTTTTCTTTGATCCATTAGTTATTATGGAGTGTGGTGTTTAATTCACACATATTTGCGAATTTTTCAATTTTCCTCTTTTTATTGATTTCTAGTTTTATACCACAAGGTAGGACACCAAGTTGGTATAATTTCAATTTTTGTAAATTTAAGATTTGTTTTGTAGTCCTACATGTAATCTATCTGGATAATGTCATGTGTGTACTTGATAAGGATGTGTATTCTGCTGCTGTTGAATTGAATATTCTATATTTGTTTTTTTGATCCATTTCGTCTTTAGTGTTATTCAACTCCACTGTTTCCATATTGATTTTATGTCTGGGTGATCTTAAACTGAGTTACAAGACTTCTTTAGGATTCACAGTCAGACCAAGTTTGGTGGGTCTGCCTCAGGAGGGATGGATAAACATATCTCCCCTTAGATCACTGTCTGGGCAGTACTGTTCCTGAACCACAGCTGTGAAGTGCTGAGGCCTGGTCAGCAGCTGCTTCAGGGTCCACAGCCTGGACTAAAGTCAGTGGGCCTGTGACCTGAGGCATGAGTATGACTCCTCCCAGGTCCCTTGGCTGATCGTGCTGGTGGCAGGATCAAGGCCAAATGAGGCTGTAGCTGAGTCCACAGGAAGGTGAAACTGTTTCTGGGTCTGTAGTCAGGACCATGATCAGTGAGCCTGACACCACAGTGTGGGCCTATCTCCTCAAAATGGTCCTCCTTGGTCTTGGGCTCTACTGGGATTTAATAAGCTCCTACTTGGATTGCAATGCTCTTACAAAGGCATTTTTGTCTCCGAATGGCTGCCAAATTGTTGCTATGCTAAGCAGTGAACATTTTCTTCTGCCATCTGGCTCTGTTAATTTTTTTTTTAATGTAGTAATCTTTGCTTCATTAAGCCAGATTTATGGGCTCCGGTTTATAAACATTTACATTTTTTATGACAAAATTTATACCCCTGAGCCCTTTTTATTTGTGCTATTTATTAATTTTGAAAGAAAAATTAAAGTGAAAATAGCAAAATCTAGTTCATTATAATAGTCTATCAATTTTTCTAGATGTTTAAACTTTTTTATAATAAATTGAGAAAAGAAAAACAAAGTTTAATTTGAATAAAATTTGTCAGGAAAATGATTTATAAACTTCAAAAGAAGATGCCTTCTAAGAAACAACTACCCTTGACAATAACCACTTTGTATTTTAAGTTCACTTTTTCTGAGAATAATGGTAGTGCTATATAAACCATTATTGAAAAATTTTGTGGACCTGAAATATGCATTGTTTTAAGCCTGAGAATAAAATAAATGCAATTTATTGATTTATGTATCTCATTAGAAGCATGTCAAAATGGTAAATTTACTCTGCACAGCACTTTCTTGACATTATGCAGCATGTGTTATTACTGATTCAGCAGTCCACTGATCCAAATGCATGTATTAATTAGATCTAATTTTACAAAAAGCTATTTCTTTCTTTCAGACACTAGGATATTTGGATAGCAGTGGTATTCTTCCCTTAAACATTAAACTCAATCATATTCCCTCTTCCTTTGTTCTTCAAACCAAGAGATCCACTATTCTGTATTTGGTGTTTATCATTTCAATGCCTGTCTTTATATTTTAACTACCTTTGTATTCATTCTTAAAGATATAGTGGTGTTTCAAAACTATATAAATGTTTAAGTATGCTCTGCCACTTCTGAAATTTTTCCACTTTAATATTTGTAGCTCTGTCACTCATTTCATAGCCATGTGTTTTTCCAAAATATAAATCTACTACAATTTACATATCTATTTTAATGTTGATGGACATTTAGATTGTATTCAGATTTTTTGCTCTTACAAGTAAGGCTTGTGTATGACTTTTGGGCCATATTTGTAAAAATTGTTTTAGTAGTGGAATTACTATGTTTATAGAGAATTTGTGTTTCTTCTTCTGTGAATTGCCTGTTCAGATTTTTGCTTATTATTCTATTGGGCTGTTTTTCTTTTTCTCATCAATTTTTCTTTATATATTTGAGATACAAATCCTCTGCCAATTCCAAAAGTTGCAGACACATTTTCTCAGTCTGTGTCTTGTCTTCACTTTTCAAAAATGAGAAACTTTAATACTGAAAAGTTTTAAAATATAATGAATTACTTCCTTTATAGTTTATCTTATTTTGGGGGAGCTTGTTTAAGAAGTTTATAATCTTGAGTTCTATTTTTTTCTAAAAAAGTTTTAAAATTTTCTTTTAATATTTAGGCTTTTAATTATCTCAGAATTAATTTTTCTACTATTCTAGCATTTTTTTGGGGGGCTACTTCAAACTTTCCTCTGAAATATTATTTCCCAATACATATCTCTTCCATCTAAAGCTATATAATAAATCTTGATATGAAGTAGGGTAAACTCTCTCCACATGTTCCATTTTTTTTAAAAAAATGGTCTTGACTATTTGTGGCCCTCTAGTTTTCCATATAAATTCTTTTTAGAATTCCTTCTCAAATTCATAAAAAAATTTCTTTGGGCTTTGGTTGGAATCACATCAATTTTACAGGTTAATTTGTAAAGAATCTCTGTCTTTATGTTGTTTAGTCTTTTTAAATATCTTTTCATAAAGTTTTATGATATCTTACATATTCTTTGCTAGATTTATTCTTAGGTACCTTGTATTTTTGTTTCACAATTATGAAAAATAGCTCTTAAAGTTTCACATTTCAGCTATTGCTAGTGTACAAGAATGCATTTGGTACCTTATATCCAGTTAATTGTAATAATTTATCAGTAATTTCTTACAGGACTTTTTATAGACAGTAATATTGTTTGATGTCAGTTTCCCTTCCCCTCCTTTCCAGTACTTCCATCTTTTTATTTCTTCTTGTTTTTCTTCAAGTGTAAGGGCACCCTCTAGTACTACGAAAATAGTGTAGTAATAGGTAGTATCCTCGTAGCTTACTTTAAAAAATTAAGTATAGTTGGTACACATTATTCTATTAGTTTCAGGTATACAGTATGGTAAATCAACATTTATATACCTTATAATGTAAGTCACATAATCATATGTCACCATGCAAACTTATTACAATATGTATTACCTTACTTTTTTTTTTTTTTTTTTACGTATTCTCTCCTCCCCTCTGGCAACCATCAGTTTAATCTATGTTTCTAAGTGTCTGCTTTTGTTTTGTTTTGTTTGTTCATTTGTGTTGTCTTTTAGATTCCACATGTAGGTAAAACCATAAGGTATTTGTCTTTCTCTGTCTGACTTATTTTACTTAGCAGAATACCTTCTAGCTCCATTCATGTTGTCGTAAATGGCAAAATTTCATTCTTTTTTATGGCTGGATAATATTCCATGGTATATTTACCATATCTTCTCATCCATTCACATATTGATTGACACCTAGTTTGCTTTCATGTCTTCACTATCATAAACTGTGCTGCAACGAACATGGGGGTGCATATATCTTTTCAAATTAGTATTTTAGTTTTCTCTGGATAAGTACCCAGAGTGGAATTGCTGGGTCATATTATAGATCTATTTTTGTTTTTCTTAGAAATGATAGTGTCTTCAACAAGTGGTATTGAGAAAACTGGATAAATACATGTAAAAAAATGAAACTAGACCACTCTCTTACACCATATACAAAAATAAACTCAATGGATTTTTGACTTAAAAGTAAGACCTGAGACCACAAAACCTCTAGAAGAAAAGATAGATGGTAAATTATTTGACATCAGTCTGAGTAATATCTTTTTGGGTATGTTCTTTTGAGCAAGGGGAACAAAAACAAAAATAAACTAGGACTTCGGACTAAAAACTTCTGCATGGAGAAGGAAACCATAAACAAAACAAAAAGACAACCTACTGAATGGGAGAATATATTCACAAATGATGTATTCAATAAGGGGTTGATATCCAAAATATATAAGGGACTCATACAACTCAGTAACAAAAAAAAAAAAAAAATAAGCCATCTGATGAAAAAATAAGCAGAGAACATGAAGAGACATTTCTCTAAAGAAGACATACAGATGGCCAACAGACATATGAAAATGTGCTCAACATCACTAATCATCAGGAAAATGAAAATTAAAACCACAATAAGTTATCACTTCACACCTGCCAAAATGGCTATTATCTGCATATCTGTTTTTAAGGCAATGCTTCTAATAATTCATCATCAACCATGAAGACCCTGAATGCATATGTTTTTAAACAGAAGTTAGGAATGTCTTAGATCCTAGCACCTAAACTTGTATTTGGTACACAATAGATATTTATTAGATAATTGTTGATTTAAATTTTATTATTCTTTCCAGTATATAGACATATATTATTAGTTAAGAGCATATCTGTCAGGCATAAAAATCTTAGAAAATTATATGCTTAAGTATAAAGTGATTGTATCTTGCAGTCTGGTTATACCTTAAGTTACCCAGAGTAGTTGTCAACTTGAATATTTAAGAATCTTTCTAATCTCTGTCATAAACAGGAGGGAATTACTCTGTGACTGAGGAGAATTGATTTATGACAAAATTGCTGTTTTTAAACACCTGTTATTACCAACCCACTAGGTATAAACAAATGTTAAACATGTCATTTAGAAGCTGTTTTTGTGCTTGTCTTTTTCACAAATTAATACTAGGCATTAAGAAAGTGAAGACAAATTCTGAAGTTCTCTTACTGTATTTGCTTTCTGTTGCTTTGTAACAAATCATCACAAATTTACTAGCTTAAAATAACACTAATTTATTATCTCAGAGTTTCTGTGGGTCTGGAGTTTGGAAACAGGTTTCTGCGCTAGATTCTCTGCTCAGATCTCACAGGGCTGTTATTAGGATACTGGCTTTGCAACAGTTCTCACCTAGTTATTGTCATTCGAGTTATTGTCAGAGTTCAGTTTCTTGTAGCTTTTGATTTATTCAAAGTCAACTGATTCAGGATCTTGATTATAAGTGCAAAACCCCTTTTGCCATATAATGTAATATAATCACTGGAGTGGTAGCTCATTGTAGTCACAGATTCTGCCCATAGTCAAGGAGAGAGCGTTACACAAAGATAAGGGTCAATGGGGATCATTTTAGAATTCTATCCCAGATATTATGTACTTATAGGTAGAGTGTCACTTTCCTTCTTCCATTCTTGCAGATATGTATTTTCTTTCTCGTTTCATGGCACCATTGCATAAAAGTATCTGTAAAACTTCCTCTTTTTTAAATATTTGCATACACCTTAAACTGTCATGTACCTTAAATTGATAGTTTGGTTTTAGTCTTATTTTTCAAGTAAGCCTGGGGCCATCTTTTTCATGTTCCTCTTAGCAGATGGTTAACTGATAGATTTTAATCCCAAAGTTTCTGATTTTTACTGGTTTTAAGCTGCTGTTTCAGTTATATTCAAAAGCATATGGAGACACACATGCACACACACATACTACATACATAGCTATATTCACAATAAGTCACATATTTTGGGTAACTTATCCCAGAGTGCTAATATTCTTTTGCTATTAGTAATAGACCTGGTATAATTTTATTATCTCCCAATTTGAACATATAGAATGTTTAAAAAGTTATGAAAACATTACAGAATCTTAAAATGACAGGAAAAAAACACAATTTTGTGGTATTTTGTTTTTACCTTTGGGAAATGTGTACTTTATTAGTAGTACCTACATCTTAATAGTGTTTTACAGTTTATAAGTTGTCAAATCACGTATTTATGTCTTTATTGTTTAGCAGTACTGTAAAAGGGGAAGAAAGTGAGATCTATATTGGTGATTTACCAAATTGGGTAGAACTGGGAATTCAACTCAGTACGTTTCTTCAAGCATAGAGCTTTTCATATAGTTGCTTCACTATCACATCAGCAAAAAGACTTTGTTATTTTTCTTATATTCACACTAAATATTAGAGATAGAGCTAGAATTGAAGGGGAACTCTTTTGTATAGTCCTACTTTGTGTAACTCTAAACTGGTTTCAAAGGATGAATTTGTCCTTTTCCCACGATTCATGTGCAATTCTTTTTGAACTGGTCTTATTTTATGTTATGTTCTATCATTTATACTTTGACATATATTTCTTGTCTGCTTCACGTTCTACTTATATTTTTATGAGGCAATGTATCTTATTTAAAAGAGGAAACAAATGGAGAACATGCCAGTTAATTGGTTTACTCAAGAATTTCACAGCCCTTCACTTACACTATTCCTTATTATTCATATCTCATTGTCTGGTGGCAAATTTTCTAACAAAACAATTAACTAATATTTAGAATAAATATTCATGAGGGTTGGAGAGTTATGAGGATATTCTACAAGTGTTTTTGTTAAGTAGATGAAGCTGACAAATATAAGGAGAGATGATATAAACTGGTAGACATCAGCTGGCTTTTTAAATTAATTATGTTGTATAATAGTATAGATATAGATAAACAATAAATTCAAAAAGATCACAGAATGTGTAATGAGAAGTGAGTTTTTCTCCTGATGTTGTGCTTCAGTACTTGTTAGTAGTTTGATGGTTTGCAGTGAGTACTAATTTATTAAGGAGAGGTTTAGTTCTTCAAAATGAAAAAAATAATAATTAGCTAATATTTCAAACTAGAGCAGAATTTAAGAATGAGTGGAAAAAAGCAGTAAAATGCATTCATGTGCATATGAAAGAAAACTTCTGGATATTCAATTTCCGAAAGAATATTCCCTTAAACTGACACAAAGTTGAAGGACTGAGAGAACATGACACTGTGAATGCTTGCTGGATTCAGCACAACATGACAAACATTTATCACTTATTGATTTCCTTCCACCATGTTGTTGCTAAGCTCATTAACAGTCCCATTCCTTCAGTTTTCTTCACTTGAATTGATCTCTCAATTATGGTATGGAAGATACTTATGTCATTATAGAATCAGAAAGTGTTGTGAGTTGAATTTTATACCTCAAAAAGATATGCTAAAGTCCTAACCTCTGGTACCTGTTAATGTGGCCTTATTTGGAAATAAGGTCTTTGCAGATGTAATCATGTTAAGATGACATAATATTGGATTAGGGTAAGCTCTAAATTCAATGACCATTATTCTTATTAGAAGGCCAAATAAAGACACACACACACACACACACACACACACACACACACACACACACACAGAATCCTATGTGATGGTGGAGCCAAAGACTGGAGTTATACAACTGCAAGCTAAGGAATGGCAAGGACTGTCACTAATCACCAGAATCCAGGAGAGGAGCATGGGACAGATTCTCCTTTAGAATCTCCAGAAGGAACCAACTTTGCTGACATGTTGATTTTGGGCTTCTAGAGTCCAGAGTTTGAGAAAACAAATTCATGTTGTTTAAATCACCCAGTTTGTGGTACTTTGTTATGACAGCTCTTAGGAAACTAACACAGCATGAAAGGCAGAAAGAACTTTTTCTTCACTGAGAAGTTACTTGCATGCTAGGCACTGCACAATACACACATTATATCATTACTGTTCTTTCCATATAGGCTTGCAAGGTAGATATTATCTCCATTTTAAAAATGCAAAAATTCAAGCTCAGAAGTCTTATATACTTTTTCTGAGGCCACATTGTAAACGGTGTCTGTCTCATAAAGAAGCTATTATACCACAATATGACTGATGATCACCTATTTTCAAAAGGACAGCTAAACACAGAAATGGTTTTACCCATCTAGGGCAGCCCCACATGGTCTCATTACAGGAGCATTAGAAGCAAAAATTACATCTCCTACTAATGCCTGAAATTTCAATATTTTTCATGATTAATATTTCTTTTTAAATGTAAATATCTGAGAAGGGTTGAAATATGCCCATGAAAGTATAAATATAACAGAGTTTTTCTTTTTTCTCTGATGTCATATAAGATATAAGCTCAAGAACACTGTTTACTTGGTGATAAAGATGAGTTTGGAATAGTAAAAGAAGTATAAACAGAGGAAACAGAATAGCAGCATAAAATAAATATTATCCACTTCAAGATTTTACTGAGTTCTGGCAAATACTTCTTAGATGTTTTTTGTCCTTTATCAGTTTTGTCATTAGTACTGACACTGTCTTCACTGGAGATTTATGTTTGTAATAGTGTGAAATGTAAAAACTAAGTGGGGATATTTGGTAGGTATAGGATAGAATATGTATCTGACACATTACCTGTGTCAAGCAACTTTCTGGCATTCTAAATCTGGCTGCAAAGTTTTCATGTAATAGAATTTTTTTTTTTTACTGCATATAACATATTTTCTTTGTGAAAAATTTTAAAAACATACCTAAGAGGAAAAAAGAAAATGACAATTAACTGTAATTATACCATCCTAAGTCTTACAATGTTGTATTTTGGTATGTCTTTCCAAGATTTATTGTATAAATACTTAAAAAATAACATGTTTTTAAACTTTTTGCAAGTTTTAGATAAAATAAAAATATTTAATTTAAGAATAAATGCAGAAAACTATATTTGGCATGCCTAATACAGTTAAAAGATTGTTTGAATTTCTGCTAATAAGCGTTTTATGTTTTAAGTGCAACTACTCATCGAAGACTAAGTAAAATGACATTTTAAAGATTCATTTTCATTTTCTGCAGAAGCTAAAGTTTCATTCTAGGGCACAGGGAAGAAAAGAGCCTGACTCACTTCATTTGCTTTCAATTTATAACCCTGATACAGGCTGTGCCCAGAATTGATAAATTATGATTTTCTTGTGTTTTTCCCAGTTCAATCTTATTAAAATAGTTTCAAAGTGACATTATCATAGAATGAGCATTATAGATAAACAACAAGCTGGCTGTCTGACAAAAGTAAGATAAAGTAAAATTATTTAGGTTTTCAGAGGTTTTGATTGTAATGAATATTGTTTGCTAACTAAATATAATTTCTAGGCCTGTACTTTATGTGCCTTAGAGGTTTTTTGTTTTGTTTTGTTTTTGTTTTGTTTTTTTTGAGGAGAAAGTGATAGTGTTAAGTGAAGTGATGATAACTCCTAGGTTGATATGGTGTCATGGTTAAGATCCTTACCTGTTTTGGATTGAATGTACAACAGGAAGAGAGTAAAATATTGGGTAGCTTAGTAATTGAGAGATGTGAGGAGAAGAAGAACTGTATAATTGTCTGGACTTTCTTAACTGCTTTGGAAGGCTTGAAGAAGGAGAACCAAGGGTTTAGGTCAGCCAATTATCAACTCAGGACACTGTGAAAGCCAGAGGCCTTTATAACAATGTTTAAAGTGACTCTTATTTCTTACATTTGGAGACCAGACTGAGACTGGAATTGAATTATGAGTGTGGTCTAGATGCAAAGGAGATGGAGAGAGAATCCTTGACAGGTCTCCTCAATTAGAATCAGGGCCCTGACAGTGAAAACTTGAGAAGTAGGATGAGAAAGTTGTATGGATGTGCTAGAGAATTTTGAATCCTCAATTCCCCTGGCCTGGCAGAAGTGACCCTCACCCATATGCCAGAGAAGACTGCCCTCTCCTTGCTTGGGGATGCAAGACTCTATATGAAAAAACTTAACAGAGCCAAATGCCTTGTGAAAACTATTGTCCTCCTTAAGACATACTCCTTCCCTCACTGTCTAAAGATGAGAAACAAGAGTCAAATCTGAGCATAGCTTAAGGAGGAATGCCCAGGGGGAATAGTTAAATTTCTGAAGAAACACAGGATCTGAATATGATGTACAAGCTGGAACTGGGAACATGTGTGGGAGTAGATCTTGAGGGCCTTGGCCTGGGGCTAGTGCAGAATGTAGTACTGTAACACTAGAAAGTGGAGAGTTTATTGACTTGGGTTTACATTTCTATGACTCAAGATTTCACATACTAAGACACTTAGAGCTCATCCTAATGTCCTGCTGGGATGACTCTCTGAAGCTAAGTGGAGAAGCCAAAACATCCCTAACAAAGTATTGAGGAATAGAATTAAAGGCTCAGGGATGTGGGCACGTTTGAATGGATTGATTATGTGAGACTAGAGAACCCATCCCTGCCTCAGTTCCCTGGGAGAGGCCAGATAACACTTTATTTGCCAAGGCAACAAGGAATGCACCACTGAGGGAGACATTAGCATCTTGGAGGAGTTCCATAGTGGCTGTCCTCTCTAGGCTACAGTTGACAGTTCAGTTGATGATTGCCATCTGTGGTTGCCTGGAGAAAATGGGAATAATAGGATTCCAGAATATCTGATGCCAAATGGTGGCACCTTGACCATAATTACTGTAATGGGTAGTAAGTCCAGAGAGGCATCCAGGAGGGCTTGATCTAGTGGAATCTGTGGCAAGCATTCATACATCATGGTGCTCATAGGAAAAGAGAAATGAAAAGTTCATCAGGGTGTAGCTTGTTAACTTCAATTAATGGAAAAAAATATGAGTTTTATAGAAAAGGCTACTGTTAGAGGAGACGATGGAAAATAGATTTCAGGTCTGAGCTAGTTATGGAGAGATCTGAGCTAATTCACAGATGCAGAGTCCATAGATTGAAGGAAAGCCTTGGTTCTCTTGAGAAAGAACCCTGAAAGTTTATTTTAAGTATATGTCATAAATATTCTCCAATCCTTACCCAGAAGGACTTATAGTCACTTATTGGATAATGATGTATTGCATAAAAGACCTTTCGAGGGTTTTTGGATAAATAACCTGAGCTGATACTTATGATAGGGGACCAGAAATGTTGTCATGAACCCTGGTTAAGGTGAAACTTTGGAAGAGCAGGTTTTAAATGGAATGCTGGCCTAAATCTGTCTTATAGTGTGTTCAACTTCCTGTACCAAGAAAAAAAAGTTGTAAAACTAAAACTGGGAGAAATTGCCAACCTCAAAGACTTAATGGACACAGGATTATTTCCAACGTATTTTCTTTCAGTTTACCTGTTTGACCTATGCAGCAACCATGTGGATTTTGTCGAATGATAGTAGCCTATCACAAACTTAACTAAATAGTAAGACTACTTGTAGCTGTGCCAAACCTTTTATCTCTACTAGAACAGATCAATAGAGCCTCTGGTTCTTGGTATTGATCTAGGAAATTCATTCTTTTCAATCCCTATGAATTCAGAGTTTCAAAGTCAATTTACTTTTTGTTAGATGGACAGTGATACACATTTACTGTCTTGCCCCAGGGCAATATTAATGCTCTTGCTCTCTATTGAATTGCTGTCTGCAGGGACTTTGATTATCTTAACATTTCACAGATCATTACACTGCTCCACTACACTGAGGCCATTGAGGTAACTGACATGCAAGAAGGAAGTACCCTAGTTGCCCCAGTAACAACATTCATGTCAGATGGTGGGAGTAAAATTGTCACGTTTCAGAGCATGGCTTTACTGTTGACATTTTTAGAGATTCAGTGACCTCAGACATTTCAGGATATTCTCTCCATGGTAAAGGACAAGTTATTGTACCTCGTACGCAGCACAATTAAGAAAACAGGCAGAGTGCTTAGTAGGCCTCTTTGGATTTTTAAGGTAGCGTACATTGCACTTAAAAATAATACTTCTTTCACCCCTTTATGTGGTGACTTTGATGGTTGTCAGTTTCAAGTGGGGCCAATGGCAAAAGGACTCTGTAGCAGGTCCAGCTTGTACTGCAAGCTGCCCTGTCTCTCAGGTAGATCCAAGTGTTCAAGAGACAGATAAGGACTCCATATGGAGTACCTGGAAGCCCCAACAGGGGAGTTGCAGCACAGACCCCTAAGGTTTTAGAGCAAGATTATGTATTCCATAGGAAAGAATTGTCAGTCACAATTTCTGGTTTACTGCCGAGCAATCATAGAGACTAAGCACCTGCCCATCAACTGCCTACCAAAACCTGGGTAGATCACTGGGTTGTAAAGTTTGGATGAGCACACTGGCAATTCAGTGTAATATGGTGCTATGATATGAATGCTTGTATTCCCCACAAATTTATATCTTAAAATCCTAACTCGCAAGGTAACAGTATCAGCAGGTGGGGGGCTTTGTGAGGTAATTGTTTCACAAGGAAGGTGCCTTCATGAATATAATTAGTGCCCTTACAAAAGAGGCCCTGAGAAAGCTTCCTTGCCCATTACACCATGTGATGTTATAGAAAAAAGATAGCTGGATAGCTGTCTATGAGGAAACAGGTTCTCACCAGTCACCAAACCTGCTGGTCTCATGATCTTGGGCTTCCCAGCTCCCAGAACTGTGAGAAATAAATGTCTGTTGTATATAAGGCACCTAGTTTATGGGATTTTTATTATGGCATCCTGAATAGATTAAGACAAATGGAAATGGTACTTTTGGCATCAGGGCCAAGCAAGTCATAAGGCCAAACAAATTATGTCAATAGATGACCCAAATTCTGTTTACCTGTCTCTGATGCACTAACATATATCCTTCACCTCACATATACAGGACTAGTTCACAGATAAGATTTTTTTTTTTTTTATAAATCTGCAACCAACTCTCAAAATGGGCCAAGAAAGTCTATACTATAGATGGAGTCCTGGTCTTGAGGAGCCTTAGCTATAGCACATTGCTCCATCATCACAGGTCGCATGTTTGTGTTCCCACCACCACCATCAAATTCATATACTGAAGCCCTCCCCTCCAGTTGGATAGCCTTAGTATGTGGAACCAAATATGGGCTGTGGAAAAGTTTCAAAGAATAGGTAAAACATTTATGCTTGAGGAACAGTTAATACATGTGTGCAAAGGGAACACTGGGGAAAAGCTTGAAGAATGAACAGTTAATACATGTGTGCAAAGGGAACACTGGGGAAAAGCTTGAAGAATGTCCGGAGAATGTTTAATGTTTTTATTTAAAGATGGCCCCACTTAGCCAAACCTAGTAATCTCAATTTTATATAGAAAACAAATAATAGCAGTAGTTTATAAAGCCCTTCTATAAAATTTCACATTTGATAAAGAAAAAATTATGTAACATGCACAGATGTCAAAATCACCCCTGTTTTAGAGGTAAGATGTGGGATCTCTGCCTTTATTATTTATTATTATTATTATTATTATTATTATTATTATTTTACATCTACAGCACCTCGTCTTCCTAGGTGGTCGCCCATCCAAGTACTAACCAGGCCCAACCCTGCTTAGCTTCTGAGCTCAGATGAGATCATGTGTGTGTAGTCTCTGCCTTTATTAATAAAGAATGAATAGCTGGATGCTAAAGCAAAGCCAATCTCTTGTTAAACTGAAGAAATACTGTTCATCTTTCTGGACTTTGAATTTTAGTTTCTGATTCAAAGTTTGCAGCCTCAGAACACATGTTATTTATAAACCTGTTCCTAGTATGTCTGTTGTTACAGCCTCCTTTTGATTTACACATCTTAAACAGGACAAAAACATGTGAAAGCATTTATTAGTCACCCTCATGCACTCTCTCGTTTTAAGGTAGTAGTCTCCAAAGTTAGATTAACAAACATTATTTCTCTTTTTGGGATATAGACTGAAATAAATACATAATATAAACAACATATACACATAAAAGATGAAAATAGCCCTACTGGTATTAGACTTGCTTCAAATATATTAGTATGTGTAGGCCATGGAAAGAAAATAAAATAAAAATGAAATACATATTAAATAAAAAAATCTTTAGTTCTTTTGTTTGTTTTGAATAAATAAGTAATTGTTCAAAGATATGTCTCTTGGGGAGAAAAGAACATTACGAAATGTAGATACACCAATTTTTGTAGCAGCAATAGACAAATTTGCCATGTTTCTAAATTTTAAAGAACATAGCCAGAAATAATGAGACTTTCCCCTTGATTTGGCATTAAAAACACATATGAGACCCTAGAGGGCACTCTATGCCTGCTGTTTTTCAAGAGGTGGTACAATTCCTTTTAAAAGCAGCAATGAAAGCAGATATTTAAAATTCATTGCGAATACTTCTAAGCAGGTAAGAATTCTTATGCAAGACCTTGAAATCAGCAGAGATTAATGGGAATTTGCATTTTATGTTACATGTTTTCACTTGGGATAGTTTTGTTTTTTAATGCCTGAAATATAATTATAGGTTCTCAAGAGAATATACCTATATTTTAAAGGTTAAATGTTCTAATATCTGTAGGTCTAATTGTTTTCTCTGCTTTGCTTAATTACATTTTACTTAATTATTTGATTGATATTGCTTGTAATAACATTATTATTACTATTATTATGAAAATACTTTAGTCAGAGTTTTGGGATGTTTTCTAGGAGTGGGATCATCACATTACTTTGATTCTTTCCTAAATACATGTACTTGTATGTATATGGGAGGGCCTCATCTGGTGTCTGGATTATAGTAGGTGTTAACTGAATGTTCCTTAAATCTGAATCTGAAGATAAAAAAAATCCTTTTAATATTAATGAAGATATTGCACTATCTGTATCTGTGTCCTCTTCCCTGGGTCATTCATAGGCTAAGTGATAGTAAGAACCTAGTCACTTGTGGTTTAATTCAGCCCAGAGACCATTTTTGTTTCTGGAGAGGTTTTCAAAAATCTGAATTGACTGCATTTATGCTGTTGCAGTTTAAATTCCAACAATCCTCACATTCCTCTTTTGTGTATATCACCTGCCTGACCTGAAAAGCTATGTATGTTTAAAACCTCTGAGTAGAGCCAGGATCTTTTGCTGGCATCAGATGTGTCTTTTGAACACCATTTTGTGGTTGAAAAAGTGTTACCGCATCAGTTTAGTGTGTTGCACCTTGTGTAAAATCTCAACTTCCTGACTCTTTACACTCCTCACAGCTAATATTTTATTTCCATTTGTAAACTCAACTTTGCCAGATTTGACCAAAGGGAATTGAAGTCTTAGGAATAGCTCACTGCTGCTTTTCCTGTTCTGACTTTGCTTTCAGTGCTAATAACTTGTGTTGCACAAAGCTCCTATCACATACTCCATTTCCAGGAAGTGTATGCTGATTTTTCCCCCATATGTCTGAATCTTATCTTGGTAAGCTTACAGCTCCCCAATTCCTCCTCAACTAACTTGAATCCTATTTCACTCTTTTTATATCAGGAGATGGCAGTCTCCTGTAGATCACTCCTGTAGAGTGATGTACAGGCCGATAGATTGGCTGTCATCTGCTGCCACTTGGCCACATTATACATCTCTTTCATTCAACATTTCCATTGCAATGTTTCCCCACCCACCTACAAGGACATGCCTTGTTGGACTCTTCTGACACCAACATTTGCCCTCATAGTCTTTACCCGGTAGTTATAATCCCTTACATTTATGTAGCACTTTCAAACGCATTATTTAACTTGCTTATTATATCAGCTCCAATAATCAGTATCTATAAATTAAATATCACCATTTCTTTTGTATAGATGATAAAAATGTGGCTGAAAAAGTCAGTATTTGCAACCATGTCTGTTTGTTTAAAATACTTGCAACTGGTAATAGGATTTGATTGCCTTACTTAATTTTCTTTTTCTTTCTTTCCTTTTCTCTCTCTCTCTCTCTCTCTCTCTTTCTTTCTCTCTCTCCTTTCTTTCTTTCTCTCTCTCTCCCTCCCTCCCTCCCTCTTTACTGTCTTTTCTTCCTTCCTTCCTTCCTTCCTTTCTTCCTTCCTCTCTTTCTTCCTTTTTAACATTTTATTTATTTTCTCCTTTCTTCTCCCCTCTGGTAACCACTAGTTCATTGTCCATGTCCATGAGTCTCTGTTTGTTTGATCTGTTCATTTGTTGCTTTTAGGTTTATATTCCCATATAAGTGATATCATGTGATTTTGAAATAATCATACTAAGCGAAATAAGCCAGACAGAAAAGATTGAAATTTAATTTTTTTATTCCTGGGTCTGCTTAAGTTCTCGCCCCACATTGTGAGCCTCATCTGAATCATCTGCTCATCTGAATCAGAGCTCATATGCTGACTCCAAAAACCCGATTATAATTTTATTAAGAATGAAGGTCACCATTCCCAAGGCTCAGAATATCACCACATGCACATAGAGGCACTGTCTCAGCCAATAACTCGACATTTTATTTTCAAACAGTGCATCCCAAACATACCTAAGAAGAATCACCTGAGGCCTCATTATATGCACAGATTGCCAAGTTACCAGGTTCTTTGCCTTGGGCAACTGTGGTTTAGTAGGTCTGGGACGAGGTCTGAGAGTTTTTAAACATGTTATAGGTAGCTGTTATCTTTGAGTAAACTTGAAAATCACCTTTCTAGGCAGAGAATCTTGAAGGACATGAAATTAACCTGCTCATGCCCATTTCCTTTCCTGTGACTTTTATCGGTGACAGAATTTCCTTTTGATAGCCTATCAGCCCACTGTGTAATTTGGGTTTCGAAAGACGTTTGATATATAGATGCTCATTGTCCTGAATTGAATTGGAGCAAATGATTTTGAAATTGTACCTACCCAAGATGATTTATGCCATAGTGTTTCTAAAGGCCACACATTAATAAAAGAGTTTTGGAGCAAGATAGTGTTGGACTTAAATCTTTCTCTCATCTTCTCAGAAAAAGGTGATATGTCTTTCTCTAAATGACCCCGTTTTATCCCTGTAGAAGCTGCTAGAATATCTCAATAATATTTTTAAAAAATTAGTTTTATATTAGTTTCAGGTATACAGTACATTGGTTAAACATTATATAGTTTATGAAGTGGTTCTCCCAATTACACTAGCACCTATTTGGTTCTACACATAGCCATTACAACACTATGACTATATTTTCTATGTTGTACTCTATGTCCTCATGACTATTTTATCTGCCAATTTGTACTTCTTCATCCCTTCATCCTTTCACCAACCCCTAAACACCCTCCCTCTGGCAATCACCAGTTCGTTCTCTATATCTGAGTCTGTTTTCATTTAGTCTATTAATTTCTTCTGTTCTTTAGATTTAGCATGTAAGTGAAATCATATGGTATTTGTCTTTCTCTGTCTGACTTATTTCACTCAGTATAATACCCTCTAGTGTCAACCATGTCATTGCAAATAGTAAGATTTCTTTTTTTTATGGCTGAATAATATTCCATCTTATATATGTACCACTTCTTCTTTATCCACTTATCTAATGATGGGTGCTTAGGCTGCTTTCCTATCTTGGCTGTTGTGGATAGTGCCCATAAACAGAGAGGTGCATAGATCTTTATGAATTAGTGTTTTTGTTTTCTTTGGATAAATACCCAGAAATGCAATTGCTGCATCAAAAGGTAATTCTATTTTTAATGTTTTAAGGAACCTCCAAACTGTTTTCCATAGTGGCTGTACCACTTTTTTTTTTTCAATCTCACCAACAGTGTATGAGGGGTCCCTTTTCTTCACATCCTTGCCAACACTTGTTTTTTAATTTATTGATGATAACCATTCTGACAAGTGTGAGGTGATATCTCTTTGTAGTTTTAATTTGCATTTCTTTAATGATTAGTGATTGCAAACATTTTTTTCATATGTCTATTGGCCATCTGTATTTCCTCATTGGAGAATGCTTATTTAGGTCTTCTTTTTAAAATGGATTGTTTGTTGTTGTTGTTGAATTGTATGAGTTCTTTGTAAAATTTGAATATTATCCCCTTATTAGATGTATCATATCAATGACTTTTAAAAAATTCCAGGAGACCCTTAACATATTATAAAAACAAAGTACATATATAAAAATCCCACAAGAAAAAGTAACAAATTATATAATGGTTATTTGTGTCAAGAAATAAGATGATCTGGAAAGTCATGCAATCTAATCTAACCATCCTCTTTGGAAAAAGATTAGAAATAAATTCTCATCTTGAAAAATGCTAATCTATCCTTAATGAATCTATATTGTCACATTGCCTCATCTGTGGGAGCATAACTCCAGTAGGGCACAATCAACTTAAAAATAAAAAAACACCCAAACTCTTAAAACTAATATATAAAATCAGAGTGCCAACTTGTTATGTACCATTATACCTGTGATAAGAAATGGAATGCTCTTATCATCCAGAATCTGTTTTTTTCTCATGTAAACCTACATGGAAATGAATTTGAGTACAAGAAAGTATGTTAGCTAACTTTTTTGTTTTTTTATGAACACAATCTGGGTAGTTGCTGTCAATCTTTGCAAAAGACTATTCTATGATTTTATAGCTGATCAATCTTTCTTTCTGGTTAATACATAATTTCCTCAGCTATATTACAACTTTTAATTGGGTTATACTTATGTTTTACTGACTTGAAAATTATATTTATTTTTTACACTATATCCTTTCATTTATGTATCTTTTAATTCTTCAAGTAGTCTTCCGAAGTTATTTTAAACTAAAACATGACACTTTATTCCCCAAATAGGAATGCTATGAATCATTAATTAAGCATATTTAGAAAAAGAGAAAATTTATTTTAGGTAAGTTCTTCTGAATAACATTAAAAAAGATAATCATTTACGTTGTTAGCAGAGAGGTAACATTTGAACCATGGATTTAACTATAGAATAAGAAGCTGGCATAACTTTTTCTGATCTACTCTATCACATTAATAATTCTGATTACATTGTACTTAGCTTTAGCATATTTTGTTCAGGAATGGTTACATAGTAATTAATTTTATTCAGTACTGGCCACATATTAGTTATTTTTTTAAATTAGGAATTGAAGACTTAAATAAGATAATCTGAAAAAAATGTAATGTTTAATTTACTTTAGATATCCAGGGTAGTTGCTTTTTGTTTTTCCTGAGCATAAGGACTTTGATAAACATTGGTCCACTATTATTTGAATATCTGACAGGCTCTCCATTAATATTCTGAATAGTACAATGGTTGACTTCAGTTTGACAGAAAAAAAGATGAAGTGTACAATGGCCTCAATTATTATTGATGTGTTTTGAATAAAAGATGCCAACCATGTCTGTGTAGCTTTGTACAGATGAAGAAAATGTGAAAATAAATAAATTGGTTGTAATGATTTTATGATAAGTGACAATTTTATTAGAAAAATTGTCCCAAATTAATAATATATAATCAGGCAAAAAAGTATATTTACATTGAAGCAACAATCTATAATAGAAAGCAGTTGCAAAAGTGTGGAAGATGTAGGCATGCCTGAAGATGAAGGAAGTAATTTATGCTTTTCAAAGTACTATTTATGAATGTGACAATAATTTAATACTATTATTTAACTTTTGAATGTATGCATTTGTATAATTTTTCTTATTTTAGAAGTCATTTATATTCAAACAATCGGTGAGTTTCACTGGCCTTGTTCATGTCTTAGGAATGGGAAAGAAGAGAAAACCATGTTCTAGTTATTCTGTCTCTTAAGCTACCTTCCTTATCACAGTTAATCTTCACCACAATCTTCTGAAGCAGTTTGTAGTGTTCTCACTCAGAGACACGAAAATGAATTTCAGAGAGATTAAATCAAGACAACGATCACAGATGTAACCATTCCCACAAAGTTGGCATAAGAAGTTCAATCTTTTGGTTCAGTAACTCATTCTACACTATGCAGTATACTTTGTAAACTATAAAACAACATGCACTTGTAAGAGTTATAATTATCATCTAATAGTATAGAGTTTTGCTAGGGTGTTTTACTATATATAAAGGCATTCATTTGGTTCTAAATAAATGTTTGAACTGAAGTATTCTTTGTTTAACTGAGTACATCAATACATGTGCCACGTCCTTATGTGCACTATGTTGTTAAACCTTCACATCTCATTGCAGTAAATAATGCTGTTTTCCTCATGAGAAAAAAGGCACAATATATTTAAGTAAATTTCTTAATAGTGAGTGTGTTGCCAATTTCCTTTCCTCTGAACCATGCTCTATTTGTACATTACATGTTTCATTGTCATTCAGTGGTATGAATTCCTTATGTAAGGAATTACACGTGCAGTTGCATAAGAGTCCAACTTCTTATTTATTTAATTGCAATTTAGGCTTTTCCCACAATCCATTACTCAATTAGTTTTTGATCTATAAGATTTAGAATCACCTCCCCAACCTCTATGCTTTGGATCTAATAACAAATTTGGGTTTCATAGATGGTTTTATCTATAATCTATCTATCATCTATCTATCATCTACCATCTATCTATCTATCATCTATCTATCATCTATCTAAGGAGTTAAGTGAAAGGGAAAATGGTAACAGATCAGTCATAAGCATTTATTTATCATTCATCATAAGCTAATTTTGGTTGAATAAAGTCAACAGTACTTTTTTATTTATGTAGTTTTGAACTGTACCCATTGTTTCTGGACTGCCATTTTCAAACCTTTTCCTTCTCTTGGTGAGGATGAGGAGGAACGCTGCTGGTTCTGATGAGAGATCTGTTTTTCTCTTTCACTAACCCTCTTTTTCACTTCCCACATTACTTTAATTACTTTAAAAAATCCAAACAAAAAAATACTTCATTACCAAAATAGTACTGCTTCTTTAGAGTGATAATATTGGGATGAAAATTATGTAATGTATGAGGGTTGGGAAGGAAGCTGAGATGAGAAGACAAGAACAGAAGAAAGAAGGTTGGCCTGACAGCAGTCCAACATATGATGAGTTAGATCCAGAGAGAACCTGGAAGCTGTATGTAGTGGAAAAAACATAAGACCCAGGAAAGAAGACCTGACTCAAAACCTTTCTATGTCAATCTAGGCAATTAATTTATAATGTCTATGAGCACCAGTTTTTAATCTCTATAAAATGAAAATCAGACCCACTGCAAAGGAGATTTATAAGTGTATGAATGTGCTGTAACTGTAATTACATTTGAAGTTTTAAGATGGAGCTGGAAGAGCAGGAGCATATAGCCAGGAATTGAGAATTTGGGCTTTTTGAGGGCCAGGATTCAGTAGTAGTTGGCCTGGGATCTGAGTAGCTATGGCAAAGAGTCGGACTATATGGCCTGGAGGACTGCAGGAAAAGGGTACATTCTCGAAGAGGAGGGTGTGGATGAAAAGAAATGACATTTCCTTGACCCAACTGAAACTTTGATCTTCCATTCTTGGGCATGTGCTTGTCCCCGAGACTTGGTTTGAGGTTTGCTATCTTGTATTGCTTATTTCTGCCTATAGAAGTGAAAGGCATTTCCTGAGCCTATCAGAGAGAACAATGGATGCTACTGGAAGATCCACTTCCTAGGATTGAAACCAAATTATATTCCTTAAAATAACTAGAGTTCTAACATGTGAATCTGTTAAGCTTCAAAGAAATCCTTTTCAGAACTTCTAAAGCTCATTCCACTGGGTTCGATATTTTAGCATTAGTTATAAGTACAAAGAAATTATATGGATAAACCTTTTCAGCATCTCTTTTAGAGGGCCACCCCTTCTTCCACTTCATAACAATTAGCTAAGCCTGGCCAGGTCATGTTTCCTAAACCCTCTTAGTTTATGGCCTGCCCAGTTAGAGTACATCTCCCTGACCTCAGTGCTTGTTATAGGAATGGCACGTACCTCAAACTGGATCGTTTAGAGCCTTCCAGGTTTCTGACTTCTCTAATTCATATGGTTTTAGGGATACCTGAGACTGTGTTGCTGTCGCACAGATAAGTCCTGTCTGATACCAAGCAAAGCAGAGGCAAGCAGAACTAAAGTCAAGGAGGCAAGAGAAGAGAGTCCTGATGACATTGTTTAAACTCTTGGATTTTGGTCTTCATATTGACACTTTTTTCTGTCACTTGATCTTGAAAGTATTCTGGCTTGTACAGTCCTATAGTGTTAAACTCCAAGTTTTTTTTACTACATTAAATAATTTATACTTTAGCTGAGCAAAAGTAAAATAAATATTTTTGGCTAAAAAATAATTTAATATTGTGAGATGCATCACCATATGTAGAACCTAATGAAGTGTTGCTATTGCTTTAGAAATAACAGGTAAGTTTATTCCATTAAGCCTATTAACATGAAAACTTTCTCATATAGGACCTTGTCTTTTTCTTATTAGGTTAAATGTAATTGCTTAGGAAAGAAATAGTTTCTATAGTGACTTCCAACAATAGCTTTCAGATGATCTTAAAGAGGTATGCCATGGTATATTAGGAAAATGTGCAGATTTTTTTTTTTTGATACATCTTTTGACAATTGATGATTGTTTAAAAAGTCAGTTGTGAAGACAATATATTATCTCATGTAACCTGAATAGCAGCTATACTGAAGTGATAACATTTCCAGATGATTATTGTGTTTGTCTAAGAAGAGTAACAATAACAATATTACTTGAAAACAATAAAATTGTTTTCTTACCTCAGAAAAATTTTGCAAATGTCTTTGGTCATTATTCAGAGTTGTAAAATTAACTCATTACATGAGGATGTAAAAAAAAAAACAACTAATGGTGTTCTCAGAATATAAAACTATAATAAATTGTTAATTATACATTCATTATCTTCTCCTTATTCATCACAATGATTAACTTTCAAAATCTGGGATGAATAAGCCCAATTAATTCATTTTGATTAGGTTTGCTCTTGGTTAAAATACTTCAATTTATATCTGCTTTCTTGGGAAAAATGTTGAGATACCTAGGGTTTTATGAAAATATCTAACAAACAATCATTTTAATTTTATATTAATTATAAAATATTGAGAATAGCACAATTACAATATGACAACAAATGAAAAAGGGATCCAGTTTTTAATAATCAAATATATTTTTTAAATTGTTATATTTTATTTTTTGATAAGGTAATACTAAAATTAAATTAAATGAAAAATACAGTGAAAAGTCTATACCATCCTTTTGCTCCATATGTCTAGTACCTACCCTATATCCTTCCTCCCATCTCTCCCCTCACATAAGTCACCACTTTTCTTAGATTCTTATATATCCTTTCTTATTCTTATATATCCTAAAGTGATGAAAAGGTAAAAATGAATTATTTAAAAAATGGATGGCTCTCTGAAAAAAAGTAAAATTGGATCCACATTGTTCATTGTATACTATACTAAATTCAAGATTCATCAAGAATTTATATATAAAAAGAGAAGCCATTAAAATACTAGATGAAAATTCATTTCTTAGTAGAAAGGCTTTTCTAGCTATGAATCAAAATTCAGAATCTGTAATAAAAAAAGATTAGTGAATTTGGATATATAAAAAGAAAAAAATTCTTCCTGGCAGAAACACTACATGGTAAGTCAAAAGAAATTGCAAACTCAGGAAAATTTTGCAACCCGTATCACAGGCAAAGAGTTAATCTCACTATTTTATGGAAAAGCCCTAGAAATTAACAAAAGGCTAATAGCCCAAAAGATAACAGGGTAAAAAATATGAACAGATAGCTCACAAATAACAAAATACAAATAATTTGAAAACATTTTAAAATATAATTAACCTCATTATTAGAAAATTAGAGACATGCATATTTAAACTATATTGTTACCATTTCTGCTGTCACATTGGCAAAGTTTTGATTTTTGTACTATAATCTATTGGTATCAGGAAACAGGCATGCCTATGCATTGCTCATGAGAGTGTCAATGAAAGTAATGGTATATCAAGGGCAATATGACAATATTTGTGCAAGTTACAAATGTACATTTCACCTTTTGAATCAGCAGTTTGTCACAGACAAATTTTATAAGTGTGAAATGATGGATGTACAGGTCCACAGGGTATATACGGTACATCAATACAATGGAATATTTTTAATTGGTAAAACAAATAAGGAAACAAAAAAAATTAAACAAACAAGTGCTCAATGCACCAAAAGATTTCTAAGATATAATGTTAAATAAAAAAAGTAAAGTCCAGGAAAGTATATTAAAATTTGTATAATTGGGAAAATCTATCTATGTATATGAATACATAAAATGAATATATATATATATTCATTACATAAAACAGTTGTTACCGGGAAAAGGATAGTTGGAAACTGGGCAGATGGAGACAGTCTTAGAAGGAGTCTTCACTGTATGTCTTTTTAAATTTTGTAATTTTTGACCGTATGAATTATCTTTTACATATTCAAAAATATAAATTAAAAGTAACGTTGGTAAAAAAAAAAAACTAAAGAAAAAAGAGTCACTGCTATTGATTGAATTTTAAAAATAGCCTTTTTATCCATTCGGAATGTATCTTTGTATCTTTTCTCTCCTCTCCACAATCAGAATTTGAGAACAAGTTTTTATATTGAAGGGCATCCAATTGATTTATTGTTCTGAAATTTAAAATTCAGATTATGCTGTTGAGAACCCATAAGTTATATTATATTACTTATAATAATTGCAAGTGCAATTTATTTCATGTGGAGTGACATTATACTATCTTTTATTTTTGCACCTGTTTTTAATATTTCTGGAACAGGTTTCAATAATTAGGATGAATGTGGTAATTAAGGGCCTACTAAAGATGAATCATCATTTATAAATGCTGTGTGAATTTTGATCACTCTAAAGCTGCCACTGCTGTTAAAAAAATTCATTCTCATTTTATCAAGTATTCTTGTAGACTTTTATTTTTAAGTCCTCACATTGCAAAGTTGTTTTTTTACTTTGAGTACCACAAAATGCTACCCATCTGAGATGATGATATTACATTTCAAGGTGAGGGTAACATTATTCAGGGGATAATCATGACACCTGCACTCCTTAGTATCGCACAGAAAATGGTAATAGGATCAGCTTCAGGCTATAAAAATAACAGTTGAAAAATCTCTTTTACCAAATCAGAACTCTTCTGCTACTGCTTGTTTGTTTCAATTGTTTGTGCTCTTCAGTCTGTCCTGTTCCTGGAGTTATTTTCATTTCTTCTAGTACTTATTCTTAGTATTATAAACATATTGAAGAGGGTCATAGTACATCTTTCTTTTCTGATCTCTTTTTCAAAGAAAGTCTTTTGATAGAACTCTCTGAGATAACTGGATTTTCCTATGTTTGACTCAAATTTTATTGGAGTTATGTTGGTCTGTGGGGTCACATTGTACTGAGTAGATCCTCTGAGCATACCTTGATTTATCCAGCTTGCCAGTTAAAATGGTACGTTACATTCCTTCTGCAAAACTTAGCCATACCTAGAGTGAGCTGAATGTGGATGACCGAGGATTGCTTTCTCAGGCACTCTTCCCCTCCTCAGATAGTTGCATACTTACTGTAAGTCAGAGAACTTGTCCTCAAAAGCTTTTAATACTTTTGAATGATTCACCTCTTTATACTAACTGGTTTTGATTAACTGACCAGTTATAAATGCTTATATGTCAGATGAGAGGACTGCTACTGAACTTGAACTTGAATTACTGTTCTTTTAATCCTTCTATGTGGACCTAACTTTTCTGAGATAGGCAGAAAATTGTTTTTGGAAGAACATAATGTATTCTTTGGATGCAGATGAAGTAACTCAAAAGATTTAGGAGAATATCTGAAATAAGGGCAAAAGGAAATGAGAGTGAGAGCAAAACGAGAAAACTGAATTCAGAAGTTAAGTTCTTCCTATTCCTTCTGGAGAAATCCATGATCCAAATCATAAGTTTACATCTCTCCTCTTTTCCTCATGGCTTCCTTTAATAAGAGACAAAGATTTTCATGCTAATATTAAGGATATGTCAAATAGAAATAACTGGACACAACCCTGGCCATTTCTATTTTAGTGTGAATGAGTTTTTAGGCTTTGTGTAAATGACTGAGACTGGTGGAGGTCCTGGAAGATAATGTAGATAAGAAATAAAAAGAGTAACAACTACAATCCTATAAATAAATACCTTAAATGGAAAAGAACTAAGTGCTCCAATGAAAAAATAGAGTGGCCGAAAGGATAAGAAAACAAGAAAGGGAGGGGATGGAAAAGATATTGCTTTGATGGACCCAGAAGATATTTAAGTCAGACAGAAAGATAAACACTATATGATTTAACTTATATGTGGAATCTAAGGAATAAAAAGAACAAAGTAATAAAAGAGAGACTCACAAATATAGTGGACAATTTGGTGTCGGACAGAAGGGAATGGGTATGGGGGGCTGAAATAATGGGATGAAGGGCTAAAGAAGTACAAATTAGTAGCTGATGGATGGTCAAGGGGATGGGGAGCACGGCATAGGGAATGCAGTTAGCATTAATATGTTGACTAGGTGGAAGGTCAGGGGAGGCTGGATCAAGGTTGGACAGGGTGTACCTTTTTAAACTAGTATTAGATGAAGAAAACATATTTGACTATTGGATAAACCTATTATTTTCAAATTTGTACATATAATCAATGTCTTACTGTTGACCCGAGCAACTGAAACCTTATTCACGTTGTGCTGTTTGCCAATTTTGCTGACCTGCTATCACCCTGACATTTCATTCCTAACTATATTTGAGTACATCCATTCATCATGTCATTTTATTTTACTTCTATTTTGGTTGTAACATATAAAAGCAATGGAATTTATCTTTATTTGTAATCTAGCATACTTGGAAAAGTTAGTCTTTAAGACCCAAGTGGATATAGCATAACCTGAATGCTATATCAAATTATGTTGATTGAGTTTACCATGACGTCATGAAATCATTTTTCTTTTTCTTAGGTTTCTGGAAAAAAATAGGCTTTTTATTTAATGAGTTAAGAAATCCAGAGAGGAACAAAGTATACTTGCTACATTTTAGTAGTCATAATTTGAGATCTTCCTATAATATCATAATTTTAAGTCTTTTTACTTAACATTGAAGTGGGCTATGTAACATTGTGGGTTTATAAGAATAATAATCTTTTAAAATGAAATTCGAATTGTTCTAAACAACTTTTTGCTGTAATCATTTGCTTCAGTTATGAAAACACTTGAAAAAATTATTTTCTAACCTTGTAAGATTAGGAAATTACTTATAGTAAGTTTAGAACCCAGCTGGTCACAGGAACTGTGGAAGAAAGAAGATGCATAATTTTCAGAGTAGCAGAATATTGCTACTTGTGGTGTCTAACAGAGCTATCCTATTGCAAGAGAAAGAAGAGGGCAACTAGAGCATCAGGGGGCATACTTACAAATAAAAGGGAAGTATTATTACATTGATCTTTGAATTTATTGTCAATTGTTTGAAAAAGAAGCTTTATTCTTGCAGTTATTCTTCATTTACTCAGGTGAATGTTAAATCTTGAAAAACTGATAGTAAAAGCCTCAGATTTTACATATTTGGCTAGTAAGATAAAAGTGATCTGGTTAAAATATATCAGCAATTTCAAATTATAGTTTTAAGGTGGTACAGTTAAAGAAAACATATTGTGTTTTGGTTAGACTTTATATATAATGAAATATTTGTCGGGAAGAAAAATATGCTTGCTTGTGTGTGTGTATGTGTGTGTGTGTGTGTGTGTGTGTGTGTGTGTGTGCACGCATGTGTGTGTGTGCACACACACACACACATGCATTTTTATGTATTATTATCCTAAAGGCTTTTTCCTTCTCCATCCATTTCCTTAAAAGCCAAAACAACTTTCATGTCCTAGCCACTTCAGCCTGGAAGAGAAGAGAACCCTCTGAAAGTTGTTTATAATTAGCATAAAAAGAGAGAAAGAAAGCAATGATTACAATTTAGTATCAATGTATTTGATTCCACTGTTTTGATCAATAATGTTTCCCATTTAAGGAAATCACAAAAACAAATGTAACCATAGCTATTTCTTTGGGATTTCGAGTTCAATTTATATTTTTGAGAACAGCAAATATAAATTTGACAATTTACTGACATTATCCTTGATAGAAATGCAGAGAAATACTTTTATGTGAAAACTTTCCTAGGGAGAAAAGAAAAATAAATTGTACAAAAGCTTTTATTTACCTTTTATGAAATTAACTTTTACTGTTAACTTCTGTTAAGGCAAATCTCAAAATACATAGTACATGATTCATGTTTAAGTACTTTCCAATGGTAGGGACTCAAATTTTCATTAAATAAATAAACATTAAAAAGAAAAAAAAAGAGGGTAAAAGGAGAAAAAGAGAAAATTTGCTGAGCTTACATCTGTGTTCTAGTGAGTGCCTTGATCCTGTGAGACTCTCAGGGAGAGAACTAGTGCTGGATTCTTCCCTATGTTGAAAACTACAGATTTGTACTGAAGAACATAACATGAAATATGAAAAAAGGGCTGGAATACAATTTTAGACTAAAAGAATTAGCAACATTAAAATGCGAATCTTCTTAGTGTTAATATAACAATGAAATTCATTTTTAATTAGAACTCTCCACCAGCTATATTTTTTCAATCTGATGAAGTGTTTTAAGTTTTTTTTTTTTGGAATAAATGCCTGAGTTAAGGTAAGATATTTTTGAACAAAATGACTAGAAAAAAGAGAGCTTGCCTTTACATGAGAACATGCTGTAATTTACTGTACTGGAATCAATATGGCATTGGCATCAGAACAGACCAGTGGAAAATAATCCAAAATTTGAAAATAGATACTGGAAAGGATGAAAATTTAACATATGGACAAGGTGATATTTTAAATCATTGTGAAAATGATGATTTTGCAACATATGGTGCTAGCCCAATTGGCTACTCATCAGAAAGTAATTTGTACCAGTACCTCACACCATATAGACAAATTTTGGAAGGATTAAAAATTAAATTTAATAAAAACATAATAACAAATATATACAGAAACTTTAGAAGACAATGAATATAAACTGAGGAAAAGGAGAGCTTTCATTTTAAAAAATGAATTAAAAAATAAAATATTTAAAAAAATATATGCATGCTGAACACAGACAAAAGATTAATATCTGTAATACACAAAGAGTTTTACAAATTATCAAAGAGATAATCCAAGAGAAAAATGGGCAAAGAATTAAGCTAGGCAAATCTCAGAAAAGAAAATTTGAAAAAGCTCAAATTTCTTATAGGCAGGCAAAAGCAAATTAAACTAACATCTGTATATCTCTCAGAATGGCCAAAATTAAAAAAGAAGAAAAATACCCACTTTCTGTCCAGGAATGTAGAGATGAGGGAATTTTTAAATGTTAGTAACAAAAATGTAAGTTTTTATTCTTTTTGGAAAGTAATGTGGTAATGTTTATTAAAAGAAATAAATGCATAGTTGACTTTGATCTACAGTCTTTCTTTTAGGAACCTAGCCAGTAGAAGTAATAGCACCCACGAAGATTGCATACAGAATATCGGTTGTAACATTTCTCATAGTGGCAAAGAACTGGAAACCAAGTGAATGCTCATCACAGCACATTTATACCATTGACTATTTTGTAGCCATTGACAAAGCAGTATTAGCACCATAGTAGGAACTTGTAAGGACTTTCAGGAGGTATTGGTGAGTGAGAAAAGCAGGATGCTGATAATGTTGCATAATATCCAAATTTTCAAATATAAGTATGATCCCCACACTATAATATGTGCATTTTGTAAATACTTATAATTTTATAATCTAAGAAATGTTGTCACCTGCTTTACTTGGGTAGTGATGGTAGTGGTGTGATATAGGTAGAGGGGAGGGAGAAAAAGAATAATAATATCTTAGTCTTGTATTGTGTAACAAACTGACACAAATTTAGAAGCTTAAAACAATATACATCTATTTTCCCACAGTTTTTATGGGTCAGGGGTCAGACCTGCCTAGCTGAACTCCCTGCTCAACATCTTGTAAGACTACAGTGAAGGTCTTGGAAGGACTGAATTCCTTCCTGGAGCTCATGATACTTTTCCAAGCTTACATGGTTGTTGGTGGAATTTATTTGCAACTGTATGACTGAGGGCCTTGACTTCTCATTTGGCTGTTGGCTGGAAGCCACCTTAATGTCCTAGAGGCTATCTGGACTCTTTGTCAATTGTCCCTTTTCATAGGCAGTTCACAACATGAATGTTCATTTCTTCAAGGCCAGTAGAAGAGTCTCCTAAATCAGCAGAGACACAGTCATAAAATGAAATATAATCATAAGAGTGACATTCCATTCCACCAGTTTTGCCATATTCTTTTGATTAGAAGAAAGTTGTAGGTCTCTCCAACACCCAAGGGCAGGGGGATTATTACAAAGGCATGGAGCACTGAGGGGGTCAATATTAGAGTGTATTTAGCTAAAAATATTTGGCTTGGCAGAGATCCAAGCAAACATTGAAAATAATTAATATTTCATAAAGGCAAAAAACTAATTAAAAACAAAAACTATTAATATGATCATACTATATAAAATTACATATATATATTAAATCCTTTAAAAAAAAAGACATAAAAAAAGAAAATGGCTGTCATGTGTCCGATCATCAGTATTATACATTTCCTTGGGTTCTTTGAAGACCCATATGGTAGTTGTACTTTGGGTTCTTCATGAGGAATGAGCCTTATTGATTTCCTCCATATTTTATTCTTTTTAACATACCCTTACTGTCAGAGGCCCATTATTTTATGCTGGTTAAACTAGGCTTTTCTAGCACCATCAATTATGAGACATATGCCAATTTCAAAGATATACTCATCTTAGATTTGATGAAAATAAGATGGGGGCATTTTCTCCTTAGGAAAGCTCTGTTTAGCTTCCTGCTGGAGGCTCTGAAAGTTCGGTGGGTTTCCTCCTTCCTCTCAGATATTGCTTGTTGAGAGCCACTGCTTGCCTTTTATTTCTTTAAAGTGCAAATTAGAAATAATAATGAAATTTAGCCCAAGTGAGGATAAGTAAGATACTTTCTAAGAGCAAATTCTTCTGAAGTCATTTAATGGTTCTGGGGCAGTAGGCTTCCATTTCTAGATCAATTAATGCCAACTCTCTAAGTATATATATATGCATTTTTTCTTTTCATAGTAAAAAGTGCTTTTAAGGTACAAATAATATAACAAAAATTTAAATTATTTTTTGTCAGCTGCAGATATCTGGAAAAATTTTTAGCTAAACAGCAAATAGATATAATTATAATATTGCATATGAATATTCTTCCTTAGCTAAAAAGAAAGCAATCAATCTTGAAAAGCAATTTAAATGAACTATCTCTTAAATCTTGAATGTACTGAAAGTGACTCAATGATTTGCTTG
The DNA here is from genome assembly GCA_004027375.1 of Macroglossus sobrinus. NCBI lineage: Eukaryota > Metazoa > Chordata > Mammalia > Chiroptera > Pteropodidae > Macroglossus > Macroglossus sobrinus. The sequence goes on from PVKZ01000143.1 coordinate 436,065, forward strand.
AAAGATATTACATTTTTAAAAATGTAAAGAATAGCCTAAACTGCCACCTTAAAAAATTATAGGTAGCATTATATTTATATACTTAGGCTTTAAAACATTTTGGGTATCCTTTGCTTCCTTAAATATTTTTTTAGAACTAAAAGTTTTTATCTAATCTTCTTCTGAAATTGAATTTTGTAGTACTATTTTAGTTTTCTTTAATAAAAGCTTTAAGTAGAAGGCTAAGAATTTATTTACAGAAAGTTTCAAAGTGACCTGAGGCAATCTGGTGTTGCAGTTTGTTATTTTGCTTCAGAAATCAGTGAGACATATCAGACACAGCTTTAAGCTAGAGTCTAATTTTCAGTCACCTTACATATCTTCTCTATGCAGATGCCCTGCAGATTTCAAAGGCTGCTGTGAGCCACTAGTGAGCACGATCAGCTACCCATTCCTGCTTTGTCAGTGTTTACCCTCTACTGTCATGAGAGGTACATTTTCTTTCTCTCTGCCTGTTTTTGATCTTGGGCATTGTTGAATTTGATCCTTGTAAATCTTCATATCTATCCAATTCTCCAATTTATATAGCCGCATCAAGTGAGAGCACAAGAACACCTTGTACACAAGAGGACTTACTACCTCACCTCGCCTCCTTTCATGGGTTTCATAAGATTCATCTTAGTTCCAGTTACTATAACAAAATACCACAGACCGGGTGGGTGGCTTAAACAATATAAGTTTATTTCTCACAGTTCTGGAGGTTGGCAGTATAAGATCAGGTTGCCAGTATGGTAAGCTTCTGGTAAAGACTCTCTTGCAGGCTTGCAGAAGGCCACCTTCTTGCTGTGCACTCACATGGGAGAGAGAAAGCTCTGATGTCTCACCTTTTTATAAAGGCATTAATTCTATCATGGAGGATTCATCTCATGACCTCATTTAAAACTAATTGCTTCCTAAGGGCCCCATTTCCTAATACCATTTATTATATTGAGGGTAAACACTTCAATATATAAATTTTTGGGGGGGGCACACAAATATTCAGTCTATAACAGATTAAAAAAATTTTTTTTTTGATGACAGACCACAACATAATGATACTGTGATAGATGAGATAGATGAAAGCATAGCTCTTTGTTATTTTCAGCTCCAAATAAAAGAAGGCTGTCACACAGGGCCACACAGAGTGTTGAACCCAGGGACAGGGTAACAACTCACTGGAGCTATAGGAGGCAGCTTATGTATGGCATGAGGTGTGAGTTTAGCTAGGTTTTGTGGGCTCCCTGTGGATTAGCTAATTTGAATAGTTTTGTGGGCTCTAAGGCATAGAGGCTGTCTTTAGATGTTTGATATCTGAACCAAACTAGGGCAGGTGTGTAGTGGCCCAGAGAGGGAAAGTCCGATAAAAGAAGTGCTTGGGGTGTGTACTCAGTCAGCTGTTGAAGAAGGGAACGTGACTAGCCTCCAGGCAGGAACTTAAAACCGTCATGACTGCGTAAAAAATTGTATTATGCAAGGTTGCCAGAAACATGATTTCATATTATTCTTTCATTTTTTATTACATCGTATGAAGGCTGTTCATAAGAGAAAGTTTTCTACATCTTTTAAAAAGTACTATTGTCTACGGCCATGCTACCCTGAACAAGCCCGATCCCAACTGATTTCAGAAGCTAAGCAGGGTCGAGCCTGCTTAGTATTTAGATGGGAGATCACCTAGGAAGACCAGGTGCTGTAAGTGTAAAAAATAATAATAATAAAAGGGATTGTAAGCTGACAAGGTCCTTGCAATCTGTGAAGTCAACCCAGGGTTGCTTCACCTAAAAAAAAAGATAAAAAGTACTATTGAAAATAGTGTTCATTCATGATACCAATATGAAAACTCACCTCATAAATTTCTCTTAGCTTTTAGAGCTATAAACAAGTATTTACCAATGCATTGGTATGTGACTATCTCATTTTGGGTAGCAAATGCTGTGACTTCTGTTTCTTCTTTTGAGTATAGATCTTTTCAATAAACAGCTGGTGACATGAGCAGAGACCTCCATATTTGCTGTGAGCATGCCCAATGGCAAAGATCAGGCTTATTATTATTATTATTGTTATTATTTTAAATCAGGAAACCAAGTTAAATTTCATAATGGGTGATATTAAGCAGGTATTTATCTCTTTGAACTTCAGATAAAAAATGGAAATATAACCTGTCTTATTATTTACAGTGTTTGTATGAGGTTCAAGTGAGATAATTATATTTTATAGAGTATATAAAATAGTGTTTTATTAAATAATAATGTAATTCAAATCACAGGCTTCAGCTTGTGGGTATAAATGAAATCATTGGTATTAATATCCAAATAAAGAGAACTTTTTAAATATCCAAATAATATCCCAAGGCTCTCCATATATCTTTGCCTATCTTCTGAAGATGTCTCATAGGTGTTTAGGGGCCTCTATGGTCTCTCACTAATATCTCTTCTGTGCACTAGAAGTCAAATTGCTGGTGTCAGCCCTGAGCCCCAGGGCTTAACTGTAGTCTGTGGAAGAATAGTTAAAATGTTAGCTGCTTTAATTTGAGGTTGTTTTCTGTCTCTGAAGCCTGAAACAAGATTCCCTACTTCTTATAATTCAAATGCTTCTTAGGCTATCCTAGAGAAACACAGTAGGTCTCTCTGCTCCCAAACTTCTCCTTCCATATAGTATCTATACCAGTCCATTGGGCTGGGCAGAATGGATGGTTACTAACCATGTTGTCATCTCCATTCTCATTTCTTTCTCTCATTAGATTCCCAGCTCAGTGCATATTCATATCTTCTCCTCTTCCTTCTTCCCAGACCCCAAAGTTTTTATGGATGTCAATTCATGCACATATATAATGTCATCGTTGCACTCTAACAACTTCTATGGACAGCAGTTGGTATATATTCGAGTACAACACATCATCATAATAATGGTTTTGTTGAGAAGCATTTATTGTAAATTAAAACATATGCTATTTTTTCTTGTTTTTCAAACTGAGCTCCACACCCATAGGCTCTCTGTATTACTAAAATGCATCTTTCCACTGAGTATTGCTGTGTAAGACTCCACCTTTGAGTGCATCCTTGTATTTGTCAATTTCTTGTTGTTAACCTATCTTTTTTTTTTCATTTGGACTATCCTTACATCTATCCAGCTTCATCAGACTCTCCGAGTCACTAATTTCTGGGCCAGTCTTGGATTCTATTAAACCTTGCTCAGTATCCTAAAACCTCAGCCCTGGTCAATATCTTTGCTCTCTACTCGCCATGGAGGGTAGAATCGCTGGCTTGGATATAGGATGGCATAAACTTATTTTTAAAAATAATGTATGTCATTCCTATCATTTCTGTGTAGGTCCTACATAAAGAACATTTGTTTTTTTCTTACGTTATGGCAAATTGCTTGTGTTGGTAAAAACTTACTTCAGGATAATTAACCTTATTTATTTGGGGAACTATTACTATATAGTTTTCTTTCTTGTGTTTAGCTGTTCTGTGATCTAATGAGATAGAACAGTGGTATTCAACCCTGGTGCACATTTTAAATCATCAGGAGTTGTTTTGAAGAAATGCCTCATTCAAGATCACTTGAATCCGAATCTCTACAGGTGGATCTAAAACATGGGCATTAAAAATATCTCTCTAGGTGTTTCTAATATGCAGCTAGTAATGAGAACCACTGGGATCAGAAGAAGGATTCAAAAACAATCACTTGCTTAATAATTTTAAATACTTCTACCTAATACTAAACGGCCTTGTTCCCCCTCACCCCATTATATTCTCTTGGAAAATAAAAGTATTTAAAACATAACCTCAATTCTTGTCTAAGATGAGGCCTTTGCATATCTGAAAACAGATTAACCAGTCTATAATATTTAACTGTTTACAATAAAACCATTAATTAGATTTTTAAATCTTATCCTCCAGAGTCATGAAAATATGCAATTCTCTCCTGAGGCTATTTCTATTTTTGAGTAAATTAGCAAACCAAGGGAATATGCATCAACTGTAATTCACATCCTGTAAAATTCAGATGTATTGCTGTATACTTTTTGTCTACCATCTTGAACTTACTTATATAGAAATTAAATACTTTGATATCCTCAAGAATCTTACAAATGTTGGGAAAAACAACACAGATCTTGCTGTATTCACACAAAAATTAAGCAATAAAAATATTTGTTGGAGATCGAAGAATATCATAACACAAAGGGAGAGAGAAACAGTGGATTATTTGCAGAATGATAATGAAATTTGAAAGAAAAGTCTCAGTGGTTGAAAATACTTGATGAGTATAGAAAATGACAAAATATAATTTTAAAAAATGTTTCCTTCTGATAGTTTCTCTTTGAGGAGTGTGATAGATGGAAAGTAAAAAAGCATTGGAATCTCTGGCTTTTGTGTTTCCTAAAGGCTCAGCCCCATTAAGGAGATGACATTAGGTGTTCTATAGAAACCATTTGACAGAGAAAGTGATTCTTCTATACTCAAAGCAAGACTGAGAGAGGTGGGGCTCAACTGGAGTTAGACAAATATTCTTCCAAGTTTCAAGAAGTTGGTGGTTTTGGGGTCACACAGAGAGGATGTGTACCCCTGTTTCTGAGATAGAATCCTGAAGAGGTGAAAAGATATGAGAGGTAGAAAGAAAGAGATCTGCACCCAATTTTCAGTATTAGAGTATTGGAAAAGCTTCAGAGGGGAAATGACTGTTTGATGAACGTAGATAGCAGAGGCACAGAGAGCCCTGTGGAGATGGTTTCTGGGTCAGTATGTGCAATGGGTTGAATGTTTGCGTCCCCTTCAAACTCGTACATTGAGGTTCAATCTCCAATATGGTAGCATTTGGAGGTAGGGCCTTAGGAAGTTGATTAGACCTTGAGGGTGGAGCCCTCATGAATGGGACTAGTACTCTTATAAAAGAGGCCCCAGAGAGATCTTCCAACATGTGAGGGCCCTTCCACCATCTGAGGACACAGTAAAAAGTCAGTAATCTGCAACTTGGAGGGGATCTTTCCCAAACTTGACCATGCTGGCACCCTGATCTTAGACTGCCATCCTCTAGAATTATGACAAATAAATTTCCAAAGTTTATAAGTCACTCAGGTCTGCTGTATTTTTGTTATAGCAGCCCTAACATGCTAAGACACTATGAGTGATAAGGAGGGAGTGGAGAGAACTTCTGGCCCTGAATGTAGGCAGGAGTGAGGATTGTCGTAGTAATGCCATGTGTAGGCTGATGATTAGGATGATGTTTGGGTTGACATTTTTGTGCATGTCTCAGAACTGCATGAATTGGGGACCAAATGTTTTCCACGCAATCCTCTGGCAGTATATAAACACCAGGAGTTAGAGTCCCAGAAAAATACATATTGGGAACTCAAGTTAACTAAGATTCAGATTTGTCATCCCAAGGAAATGGCTGCTCAAAATAGAAAATGAGTTTTAGGAAAGTAAAAAATATTGTAGTTTTGTATAGGTAACTCTGTTGAATTAAATTCTTAAGGAATGTCAAAAGTATGTGTTTATTACCATTCACAATCTTTTAATGGCATTAAAAAAATCTTGTAACTGAAAGGGCCTAAATTTCATGGTATTGTAGCTTCTATTTCCTATTTTGAGAGCTTTGTACAATTTATTTAATTATTTTCAAATCCTTGGCCTTACTATTTTTTCCTGGCTCATCATGACCCAGTTTGAGTGAGGGATAACAATAGAAGACAACTTTGTCACTAGAGGATGGTGCCATTTTATAATATTTTGACAGAATAATATCCCACATAATCGTAATAAATTTATAGGTGCTATGATCAAAACTGAAATATTACATGAAAAAATGGATTTTAATCAGATGTTTAAAGCAATAAATAAAAATTAAAGAATTATTTCAGAAATCATTAAAATAAAATAATTAAAGTTAATATTAACATAGAAATGTATTGATAATTACATTTTCATTAAATTACTGTTTGTTAAATAAATGAATATTTTTAAAAAATATAAAACTCATTTATTATATGGGATCCTGCACTTGGCTTAATTACCATTAAAAACTCCAGCATACCTTTTTCTGTGAAAGCATAGTGGTATAAAATTCCCCTAAACTTGCATTTATGATACCTCTAATGTATTATAAAGAAATTTTGATAAAAGAAACAAAAATGTTTTTTATAACAGATAATTTTACAGTGGTGTAAAATCTTAGAATCTCAACATTTCACAAAGTTATTTCTCAATGTTAAAAACCACTCTGAAAATGAATTTCTTTTTCATGCAAGTATCCACTCTGTGTGCAGCTCTGACAAAGCCTGCAGCATTTCCCTCTGTAACTGTGGTTTGCTCAGGTGACTCTGGTCTTCTGGCCACTGGGGGCACGACTGGCTGCACATTCCTCTACTTGTGTGGGTCACACGGTGTCTTCTCAGGACTTGCTCTGTCTTGTTTTCTGAGGCATCTATAACATTTTCTGGGCATGCTCAGACTTTTGAATCCCACATTAGTAATATTGCTCCTTAATTTTGGGGAATTATGTTTTGATTTTTCTATTTGGCCAGCAAGCATGTTAACAAAATGAACTGATTACTACCCATTCTTATATTGAAAAAACGGACACTTTTATCAGAGATAAAGAAAACATAATTGCAGAAATTAAGAATGTGGAATTAATTTAGCTTTAAGATAAATTTGTTATAGAATTTATTTTTTATTTTTTATTTTTTGCAGAGACATTGAAATCCATGATGTTTAATCACTGACTGGCACTAGACCAAGGCCTCGAATTTGGGAGTCACTGCTCTAGATAATGTTTCCTTGTTTTGGCCAATTTTGATGTTGCCTATAATTCTAATATGGTGTCAGAACAGGGATTATCTTCCTCTGAGGTTTGTGTTCTTTTTTTATAGGTCATTTATTCATTTATTTAACAAACACAATTCAGACCTGTGCTTTGTGTTAAGGACATAGAGGTAAAAATCTCTGCCTCTTGAAACTCACTCTGTAAGTAGATTATTTTTCAGTTGAATCCTGTTGCTATTGACTCATGTTCCTGGAAATAATCATGTATATCAAAAACACATGAAAGAGAAATATAATGCATAGCATGTTTTAAAGCAGTCAGCCTATTACCAATATTCAGAGAAAACTTTCAATTCAGTCTATTTGTATTAAATTCTCATTTACATCTGTTTAGTTTTTATAAACAGAAGCATCGCTTTTATGATGATTCTATAAATTCTTTGGCTCCATTGCTCTTTGTCTATCATTGTATTGCTTGCTTTTCTTGTCAGTCTTTCACTGCTTCTACCCTCAAATGGAACCAAGTTATTTTGCAGTATTTTCCTCTTATTCTAATTCCTTCTCTCAGTTGTACTCCTTGGTTTTCTAGTAATTTCTCATAAATAAAAAAAAAACTATACATTATCTATGATCTTAGGGATGGTACACGGGGGAAATAAGAAAGCAAAGCAAGCAAGATGAATATAAAATATTAAAGTTTTTCTGCTGCTAAAATTGGAGCTCAGTCAAAGTTCTATCAAGGATATATGAGCTTGAACAAAAACAAAGCTATATTTCAGGTATGAGTGTTATAATGAGATAAATGTCAGATGTAAGTACAAGATCTTATGAAAACATGAAGGGCCAACATGTAATCTGACAGGGTGTGGAGATTTCTGAGAGCAAGTGGCCCCCGAGACAATTTAGACAAATGAGTAGTAATTGAAGATGAATATAAGTAAATATATTCCCAGAAAAGGAAGAAGCTGATGCAAATGCCTGGAATGTGAGAGAGGAGGGTGCTGCAACTCAAATGAAGAATTACTCATGATGGGGATTATGTCTTTCACAAGGGAGAACATCTGAGCTGGATGAACTGAAATAGGCCCCAAGCAAAGTACAGAAAATCTCCCAAATTGCCCCTATTTTTCAGGCCAACTGCAAATTTGAGGGTCCCCAAGATGACCCTCAGGTTCAATAATTTGCTAGTGGGACTCTCAGAACTCAGCCATTATACTCACGGTTACAGTTTATTACAGCAAAAAATATAGGTCAAAATAAAATAGGGAAGGTGTACATAAGGTAGGGTTAGGATGGTTCCAGGCACAAGCTCCCAGTTATCCTTTCCCTGTGGAATCTTGAGGACAGCCACTAACTTTTCCAGCAACAATGTGTGACAATCCTATGGAGCACTGCCATCCAGGGATGCTTGCTTGAGCCTTGGTGCCAGAGTTTTTACTGGGGCTTGGTCACGTATACATGTTTCACACTTGCATGGCTGACCTTAATCTCTATCCAGCCCCTCCAGAGGTCAAGCTGACACTATGTGGCTCAAGGCTCCCAAACATAAATCACACTATTAGCACAGACTATCTTAGATGGCCTAAAATTCCCAAGTAAACAAAATCACTCTTAACATGCAAGATGTTCCAAGGTCATAGAAGCTACCTCCTAGGATCTGAAGGTAACAGACAAACCTTTCTTTGGGCAAGGTTAATCTTTTATTGCACACCAGAAAACTCTGAAATTCTAACTATACTTCCTTCAGAGGAAGTTTGACATAAGACATTTCTCACTGGACCAGGGATTAGCATCCACTGGGATCTGGTGGCTTTCAACCACGGCCACACATTGGGATTACTTAGAGGCTCTTACATTTTTAAGTCTTTATCCCTTTATCCGAGAGATTCTGATTTAATTTGTCTGAGGCAGGTCTAGAATTGGTATGTTTTAAAGTTCTCCGAGTGATTCTAATTTATAGTCAAGACTGAGAACCACTGCATAAACTAGCTGGGAGAAATCTGCCTAGTAAAGATGCTCTTAGGAGCATGATGTTATTTATTAAAGAGTCTGAATAAAACAAAAAACAAAGTAAAGAAGATGCAGTCTCAGGAGAAGAAGCATAAAATAGAGAAGCTGAGTCAAGAGAATGGTTTGCTATTGGAGTTGCTGAGGTATCTAGAGAGACATGTCATTTGCCATGAATCCCTACCCTATCACTGTTGATTTAGTTTCCTGTGTGTATCTTTATTCTTAAAGGGAACATATCCATCTTTGTGCTGTGCAACTTGAATCTGTTTACTTAATGTTTTGGCTGCTACTCCTCACTTCCTAGGGAAGGTTAGTTAATCCTTTGAGCCCCAGATTCCTCATTGGTAAAATGGAGATGATAGTAAATAACCCACAAATTGTTCTAGGGTTAAATGACTGAAACCTTCTTTTAGTCATTGTGCCAAATTGTTTAACTTAATACATAAATTAACTTAATTAATTTAATTTTTATAACAGGCCCTACGAAACAAGTGCTATTATAATTTTCATTTGATAGCTGAGAAACTAGAATTTATAAAATGATTTATTCAATATTGTTCATGGCTTATTTTACTAATAATGTTATTAATAAAACTTATACATGGGGATAAATATAGTCTGCTAATAAGGAAGTTCCTTATTTAGCATTGATGATATATGATTTTGTATTCCTTTTGAGTTTTTCCAAGTATTGTAGTTTTATCTTCCCAATTAGATTATATGTTTTATCTTCCCAAATAAATGTAACTATTTATTTCCATCCTTTACTGCTCTTGAAGCAGGAGGAGAACTGATCCTGTCTTATTAAAGAAAACAAAATTGATACTTAAGGAGGTTAAATGATTTGAAGGTGCTCATTGAAGTGGGAGTGAAAACTCCATCTACTGGCTTTAATTTGGGAGGCTTTCACTGGATCTTACTCCATGGAAATGGGAAAAACATTTATGTAACAGTTTCGCACATCTCAAATCATGTAGCATAGCTATGTAGTTTTAGAAAATATTGAAAATTTCATAAATCTGAATTCAAACAAGAGAATTTTCAGGAAAAAGAATATTCTAGTTATTGAAGATTTTCTGTACATGTCACATAGGAATTATTTATTTAAAAAATCCCTTCAATATTAAAACTATATAGGACATATTGTACTCTATGTTTGATAATTCATGAAAGTTTCTTTCTATAGTTGGCTGTCAAGCAATAAAAAATATGGGGAGACTTTAAATGCATATTAGTAAGGAAAAGGAGCTAATCTGAAAAGTCCACATACTGTATGATTCCAACTGTGTGACTTTGTGAAAGAGGCAAAACTATGGTAACAGTAAAAGGATCAGTGGTTTGGACTAGAATCATGGGTCTAGAAGTGATCCTGATGTAAACCACTGGGAGAAAGACAGATGAATAAACAAAGCACAGACGATTTTTACACAGTGAAAATACTCTGCATGAGATCAGAATGATGGATCTATGTCATTGTACATTGTCCAAGCTCTCAAATGTACAACATCAAGACTGAATTGTAAGCTATGGATTTAAGGTAATTCTGATGGGTCAGTGTAGGTTCATTGACTGTAACAAATGTGCCAGTTAACAGAATGTGTTTCAGTCTTCCCAACCATGCCATTTATTTTTAGTACAATGTGTCAGCTTCTTAGATGCTCAATAGATCTACTGGGTTTTTTAGATTTGATATAATTGGCTCTAGCTTCTAACTCAGTGTTCCTTTTTATATCTTCAGTTTCATGAAAGCCAATTACTATTGGCTTGAGTGCCTGATGTTGTTTTATACTCTTAGTCTATTGTACCATTTGTTTTCTGCCTACGTTAATTCCTTCCCTGTACTATGTCATACCATTATACTGTTTATAAATTGCCACCATTGTGCAATGTTATTCTGCTTTCAAACTGACATCAGCATGGTTTGATTGTCTAGAAAATTTTTATTGGATATTTGGAACAAAAAAAATATGTTACATCACAGGATAGCATACCACCTAAAGTCAGATAATGGTTATTTGTACTGTTAGATTTTTCTCTGTAAGAAACCCTCTCAAAACTTTAAGCTGACAATCATTTTATTATTGCTCCTGAGTCTGTGGGTTGATCATGTAGGTCTACAGCCACTCAGGTTTACCTGTTCTGGGACTATCTCACTTACATTGGGCAGATGGTTATAGTTTTTGGCTGAGAAGATGCGGATGACTGGGCCATGTATTTTTTATCATCCAGCAGACTAGTCTTACCTTTTAACAGTAGCAACAGAGTTCTGAATAATATCAAGAGACAAACTTTTAATACACAAGCACTTTTAAAATATCTGCTTATGTCTGGTTTGCCATTGACTAAAGCAAAACACATGGCCAAGTCCATAATCAGTGTGGGAGGGAAACACTCAAAGGTAAGGACACAGGAAGGAGAATTATTAAGCCAATTTGTAAACAAGCCACCTAACATTGTTTAACTTTTTTTTTAATTGTTCATCTTTTCTTATGGGTACATGTATCGTATTTAATTGCTGGGCTAACTTCTTTCTCCTTGACCTGTTCTCTATCACTCAGTGACTCAATTGTGCCTAACCCCTACTTGATTCTTCATTTTATGCAAGCACCTCAGGTCTTTTAAAATTCTTTTTCTATGTCATCTAAATCCAACCTTCAAAGACTTGATTTTTGTAAACAAACCTGCTGACAAGATTCATTTAAAAATGAAAAGGCTCTCTCCATGATAGAAATTTGGTAAACAACTCAATCTTTTTCTCATAGCTACACAAATATGAATATGAAACTGTGAATTCTCACAAAATAGTAATAGTGCTTTTATATGTTCATTGTATAAACAAAGTTTGGGATTTATAAACCACTTACAGTAGCTTTGGGGCCCCTCTATTGGTCCTCTGTTGTTGAAAATTTAACAAGTACATTTGGAAAAAAAACCTTTCAGAAAATGAATATTCCAAAATCAGACTGGTACAGAAAGATACTCGTGTTGATGATGGTGGAAGAAAGCATGAACATTTTGAAATAGTGCTTTTTTTTTAAAAAAAAAATCAAATTGTATAAAAGTGCCCAGTTTTATTTTTAAAACCTCAAAGAACTTTGCTGCAGTTTTCAAATCTAATTACTAATGACAATGACTCTAAAATCTGAAAAATTTTATTTAATGGCTTATTTTGTTCCTGGGAGTGAAATAGCGTTGTGTACTAGACTGGACTCTCAGGGACTTCCCTGTCATGCTGAGGTAGCAACCTGAAGATGTGGGTATAGATGTGTAATTTCACTCTATGATTCCTAAAGAGGGAGTAGAGTCTAGTGATCTCATAGATATAGTTTTCAATAATTGGCATAATTGAACCTATCTGATATGGATAGTATGGGGATATGTGCTAGACTAGGGTTATCTGATAAAATACAGATATCCAGTTAATTTTAAATTTTGGATAAATGACAATTTTTTAGTAAAGTATGTCCTAAATACTGCATTTAGAGATATCTATGTATCTATGCTAAAAATTATGCTTCTATAATTCAAATTTAATGGAGGAATTCTGTATTTTTATTTGCTATTTCTGGAAATCCTATCAGCTTAGAATAATATGAAGCTTAAGAGCCAGGACCTATAAAAACAAAGTAATAATACAAGGAAACTTATTGTGCTTGTTTTAACATATAAATCCACAAATTCTTTGATACTTCTTCATTGAGAGGTGAACTTCTATGTCCCTTCCCTTGAATCTGGTTGGTTTTAGGAGTTTGCTTATAACTAATAGAATACAGGGGAAGTGCCACTGCAGGGCTACTGAGATGGGGTCATGAAAGGTGTTTACAGTTTTGCCTTGCTTGTGCAAACTCTCACTGTTGAGGCACTAAGCCACCAGATAAGAAGACTAACTGTCCTGGGGTCACTATGCTATAAGGAAGCCCATGCTACATGGAAAGGCTCAAGTACGTACTTCAGTCAAGAACTCCAGCTTACATCCCCATGAAGTAGTAGCTTAGAGACAACATCAACCACCAAGCATGTGACTGAAGTCGTCTTCATATGATTCTAGCCCCCAGCTATTGAGTAGTTACTGGCTGAAGCCTAGATGTTGTAGAATGAAGATATGCCATTTTTGCTGTGTCCTATCTTGATTCTTGATCTATATTATTCTAGAGCATAATAAAGTAGTTGTTTTATACCACTACGTTTTGACATAATTTGTTGTTATGCAGTAATAGTAACTGTAATGCACATGTTAAGTACAAAGTGGATAGTTAACATAATTCGTGCTATAGGAGCTTAGAGGAGGAAGCAATCACCAGAGGTTTGAGTTGGGGTGGGGCTTCCCTGCTTGGCTCCTTCCCCACACTTGAAAGGCAGAACTTGTTAGAAAGTATAGGACATGGACAAGGAGAAAGCACAGTAATTAGCAAAGATCCTTACTCTTTTAAATTAATTTTCTTAGAATAATTGCAATTTAAAATAAATCAGCCCACAAAGCACTTGAAAAAAGATTAAGTGTTGAATGAAAGAAAAGAATAAATTAAACTCCCATTTTGATTTCTGAGCTTTGCTTCTGAGCATTTAAAGATGAAGCTATTATGGCTGTTCATAGGACTTAATAGTCTTTAGGGAGACTGAATACTGAGAAACAGATTGTCATAATTTTAGATTGGTGATCTACCAGGCTGGATTAATCACTTAAAATTCACAGTTCTTTAAAATTCGGAAACCAGAGCACTTTAGTGTTCTTTTAAAAGAATAAAAATGTTTCACTGGAGAACAAAGTAATATTGGTGAAGAAAGACTTTTCTTTATGGTTTAATGCCTTTGGAGAAGTCTCCAAAGTGCTAAATGACCAAAGATAAAAGCAAAAGAGAATACTTTGCCTCTATCTGTGAAAGGAATTTTTGAGAGCCATAATGCACAAATATTGTGGGGAGAGATAGTGAAGGCTGATTCCTTTTCTTTGAGGAGTTCACAATGTTAGGAGATGTTTATCATGTAAAGGATGTTTGTATATTACTCAAAAATAAAGCTAAAACCTAGATATTTCTATTTCCGTATGAAGCAGTACATTTCTTATTCTAGGAGTGGACTTTGGGGGAACTAGAGAGTTAGGTGTTGCTGAAATAGCTCTCCCCATTCCCTTACTGAGTTCTTCACTCCCTTTCCCTGGAACCTCTCTGGGCCTTCCTAGGATGCTTCAGTTCTCATGCTGGGTCTGGGTTCCTCAGCTCCTGCTTTCCTCTGCTACAGTCTATCAGTTTCCTCAAAGCTATCCTTTGAACCTATTGATGACATACATGCATTCAAATGTACCTCTCATTAGTGATGCATGGCAACCACATAGGCTGGATCTTCCAAGATAAGTAGTGTGCAAGCAATTCCATTGCCTCTATAAACTGAAATTTCTCAGAAACTCTAAGATTTTGATATCCAGAAGACATCGCTGAGAACTTCACTTAAATCTGAAAGAGACCTTAAATCCTTTCAGATCATGTGTTTAGATTTCTTACATGAGAAAAATTTTATCCTTCACTCCACATTGCCTCTATTTTAAAAAATCAGTTTTCTGGTTAGTAGGCAACTTTCATCGCAGGTATTAGCATTTGCCTTATTTTCTTTGTTCTTGTCCATACTCTGGCATTTTCTCATCCATCCATCCATCCATCCATCCATCCATCCATCCATCCATCCATCCATCCATCCATTTTATTATTCATGTGGACAGCTCATATACCACAGCCTCATAGTTACTTGTGGTTCTCAATTTTGATATTCTTATCTGTTTTTCAATTTTGTTACCCGACACATTATGTTAAATAAATAAAAATACTAAAGATACAAGTTAATTGTTAAAAATGATCATTAGACTTTGGTAACAGAAGGGATCATATTCCAACAGCTCAAATTTCACTGGTCCTTGTCTCCCCTGATGATGTGGTATTTTTAAGCCTCTGCAAATATTCACCCAATTAAGTCTTCAGTCATCCTGAAGGTAGGCGATGGCAGTATCTTATATGTGCCTCAAGAATCTGTCAGGTGCAATTACTGTACATTGCCTACCCTTGTTTTCCTCTGTCACTCCATGTGCTTTTCAATCCCTTTTGCATAAGGGGCTCCTTGTCAGTGCTCTACCTGCAGGTTCCTCCTGTGAAAACAGCTATGGTCATGACAAATGTTAACTCTCCTTGAACTTTTATAGCTGCCAAATCCTAAACTGATTATGAACGTAACCTTCTCAGTTAGACTTTTGTTTCGGCCACTTAAGTTATACCCCTTATGTCTGTCCTATCTCAAATATTCTATCTTGAAAAAGTTTTTTCAGCTTTTGATTTTATTTGCTTATGCTATAGGTTTGAAGTAGCTCTCAACTTTGTGCATTAGAATCACCCATTTAAATGACCCATGCTTGTGCCTCGTCCCAGATTCTGATTTAATCTGTCTGGAGTGGGTCTCAGAATTAGGTGATTCTATCATTCTGTGGCTGAAAATCTATGGTTTATAGGCATTGGCAGGAAGCTGACATTGTGCTCATTTCCCCCCATCTCAGTCTTTATTTTATGTGCTATCAAAATAGTGGCCTTCCATTCAGATTAAAGCAAATAAATAAATACCCCTCGCCCTCCAGCAAATCTTATCAAAGCACCCACCTGATGGCCAGAGAAGTCTGACTTTTAGTTTGGTGCTTGTAGTAAGTGTCCGCAGCAGTTTTTAAGGAAAGAATTCCACACAAATTTTGAAGGTAGAAGAAGACAGACTTACTGGTGTTGAAGGTTTCCCCATTCAAGGCTATAAGAAAAATCTTTGGCTCAGTTTTAAAATGGATTGATTAGGATAAAAAAATAAGCACATAATACCTCATTTTCATCTTTGACCTATCTGATTTTTCAATCATTGTAAGGAAACACAGTAATGTCACGTATGATATTATAGTCTGGATTTTAACAGATTTCTCAGTTTTCCAGGGTCACAGTTTATATTTATCCCATGATAATCATTGGAAGAGTCAATCAGTTATGCAGTATCCTCTGAATAATCTACAGAGGTGAATTTAGTGATGATAATGAAATTGAAGCTTTATGGTCTCTGGTAGAGTTCTAAAAATGTGTTCAAATATAGTCATATATCTGTAAAATTTGAGTTAAGAATGTTAATGTTTTCTTAAGAAGGGCCATCTTCTTCAAACTGCAGAAGCTTCAGCCCTTGTTTAACCTGATTATGTGGCATCCTTGAGAATACTACAAGATGGGCCTTTCTCAAGGTGAAACAGTTCTTAATTTAAATTTATTTATCTTCCATTTTTTATTAGAAAAAAATAACAAAAAAGACTTAAAACAGGGCTTATTTTAAACCAGTACAGAGCACTAACAATGTCCACTTGTTAAATTATAGAAGAACCACTCTACCTGTTTATAAATAGCCTCAAGCCCCTGAATATTCTTCACTTCTATTCCATCTAGCCTGGTTGTTCCTCTGAAACTCGCTCATGTCTCTAATAAAGTAGCCCCTAATGAGATAATATCTTTTACATAAGAGAGCCCTCCAGTGCTTGGTCCAGTGCTATGGCCACCAGCACCCATTGTGATTGGTCAATACTGTGCTAAATGGGTTATTAAACATGTTGAATATCAACTATACTTAAAAACAACTTAAAAATTTCTATAGTTATGTATCATAGGTAAGAAAACTAAATGTTAAATAACATATCTTTATACATATAATATCTTTCATAAATTATTTTGAAAATCTACTTTGGGTTCATTTAATATCTGGTTTATATGTGACTAAGAAAAGCCATCTCACATGGAAACCAGATCTTAGATTAGTCAAAAGGAATTGAGGGCTACCTTAATAGAGTTTTAGTTTGTGACTAGAATGGTTCTTAAAATATATTGAAAGAAGGAAGCCAGCTGATAACACAAAATAGCACTATTCAATAGTCATTGTGTAGGAGTTGATATGAAGGCTAGAAAGGAGACAGTACAGATATTCAACAACTGTTTTAATCTTTACCAAGAAATACATTGGGAAAAGTGCCATATTAAACTCTATCTAGAGATGATCCACATTTTAGGCTTAAAGAGTTATAAGCTCATGGTATTCTCTGCATAATTTGCCAACCTAGAAATAAATAAATCATTTGGGTAAGAGTTAGTGCACATGATTGTTGAAAATAAATAAAAAATGAATTTATGACTAGGTTGTTTAAAAGGTATAAGCTCACTTTAGAATATAAACCATAGCATAACCTTTAGAAAGCATAATCTTACCTTATTATTTTCACAGTTGTTTTCATTTGTAAAGTGAAAAGAATCTATGGTTATACTATATTTTTAGATTCAAAGACACTTTGACAAGTTTAATTATGAATAAACATAAAAATAAGCAACAAAAGGGACAGGTTAAAGGTACTTTTGGGTGGAAAGAGTGACTCGCATATATTTTCAAGGTAGTTTTATTTGAAGTTTCACAAATGATCTAAAAGCACAAAAGGGAATTCTTAAATTTACAGATGCCACTAGTTTTTCTGAGAAAAGTCTCATCTGCCTATTTATTTAGCACTCAAAAAATAATTTTTGAGAGTACTTAAGACATTCTAGGTATTGTACTGGACTTTAGAGAAGAAAACACGGAGACCACACAGTCCCTGTCCTATGGGGCACAGTCCCAGTGGTGGAGACAAACAGGTAAATAGATAACTCCATTCCATATAATATGCAAAAGTCTGCAGAAATGAATTAGTCACTCTATATAATTATATATCTTTTCAGTATAAGATATTGCTTGGCAGAAACTGCAAAGGAGTTCTCAAACTCAACGCAGATTCTCTCCCACAGGTCTGACTCATTAGTAGGAATTATTTTGTCATGTGTCAAATGGAACCACTTCTTGCTATGCTGGAGTGCAGATTCTGAGTACATAATTGGTACAACAGTGATGGGGTGTCCATTTGATCTCTGCCAATATCTCCCATTTTTCTGGTCCAGCTGTAGTGCTCTTCTGCTCACATTCCTGAGACAAATATTTGTTCTCTGATCCTTTAGTAATGAAAGCAAACTATAACTGATTTCAAGTGCACACTTGCCCTGTTTAATCACTAGTTTGATCTCAAGTTCCACCAGCAGGTGGTAGAGAAGTCCAACAGAGTTTACCTGTTTGCAATGGTTTTGGTCTGAGACTTCATGTTCAGTCATGATTTTGAAACTTCTGGGTAAACAACACCTTCTATGTTTATAACAACACTTATAGTTATTGTTCTCACTTTATTTGACTTGTAAAATATGTGTATTTTTTTTAATCACATTTTTAGTCTTCTAGAGTTTCAAACATCAGCATTATTGTTATTATTGTTTAAGAAGACTATGTGTGAGCATGTATGTGTGTGTATTGATTTGGCTTACTTCAAGCTTAACCTGAAGCAGACATAGTCTTTATAGTTGAGCAATATAATACAAAAATCTGAAAACATAGTTCATATGTGCTAATATTAATATCTAGGAAATCTCTTTCTTTCCAGAATAAAAATAAACCTGAAAGTCTAGTTATCCATTTTCTTTGTTTTTTTTTTTTCTTATTCTTCAAATAAACCTAAAAGGACAAGTGACTTACTGACCATTGTGATCCACAGGTCTCTGGAACACTCGATTGCATCTGGTTTTCATTATCCCAGGACTCCTGAGGTCCTTCAGCATTGTCTGTGACATGGAGTTAAATGAAACAAATATTGAAAACCTATGGTCCTTTTTTCCTTCATTTTTTTTCCATAGTAGCTTTATATAAGTTGCTGCATTTACTAAGTTTAAGAGTAAAGGAAACCAAGGATAATTAGGAGTAGAATATCAAGCTAATTTCCTTTAACTGGTAAATTTTCTACATAGTATATAGGGCTTGTAAAATTGCATTTTAAACATACCTTGTGTCAAATATCTCCATGAATTATTTTGAAAAAATTATTTTAAAGAAGCATGTTTATTTTGAAAAAACTTTGTTTTAGGAAGCTTTCTGAAATAAAGTATTCTTTTTGTTTATTTCTTAGTCAAGGAAAGTGTTTCTTTTCTTTTTGTTTCTATTTTTCTTTTGTATAGCAAATATTTTCTTGATGTCAGTGGCTACTCTATTTCAATGAAATGATGAAAATGGTCATGACAAATGATTCTTTCTTGATAATCTATTTAACCATTATCATAAGAATAAATATCTGGCAATTAGAATTAGAAGTTACTCTTTTGGTATAATTTTAACATATAGAAATTTTAACTTAAGAAATAAAGTTAACTTGCCTTTTACTCTGGCAATCAATATATTTGATATATAGAATATATTGGCATTAGGCATGTAGTATTAACTTGGAGTTTGAAATAATAGTTCCTTTTTGACTTTGATGTGTCATTATAAATAACATTGTTGAAAAATCATTTGGTGGGAAAATAGAGATAATTTTTGGATCTTCCAAAATCCTCACATAAAAATAAACATAGTAAGTAGATAGCAAATAAAATATTCATGCACAACATATATAATAAAATTAGGTGACATGATATTCTCTTGAAGCCCAAAAGTAAAATCACCAAATTGTCTGTTTACTGTGTGCCTATCCTAAGCTCAACGAATATTATATTATTTTTCTATTGCCACTGTAATAAATTGCCATACACTTAGCAGTTTAAAACAACCTGAATTTATTATCTCCCATTCTGCAGGTCAAAAGTCTGAGCACAGAATGGCTTGTCTGTTTCCTTTGCTTCCAGTCTCACAAGGCTAAAATCAAAATGTCAGCAGGTCTATGTTCTCTTCTGGAGGCTGGGGACAGGAATGGGGGTGGGAGTGGGGTGCAGGGAATCTGCTCCCAGGCTATTTGTATTGTTGGCAGAATTTGGTTCCATGCAATTGTAGGACTGAGGTCCCTATTTCCATTCTAGCTGTCAACTGGGGGTTGCTCTTATCTCCTCCTAGGGGCCTCCTTTCAGTCCCTGCACACCCTGAATCCTTCTCATGCTGCCATGTGCCTCTGTTTTCATTTCTGCCACATTCTTCTGACTGACTTTTCTGCCATGCTCTTCTAATTTTAAGGGCTCAAGCAATTAGGTTGGGCCCAACTAGATAATCCAGAATAATCTCCCTCTTTTAAAGTTCATAACCTTAATCGTATCTGCAAAGTCACCTTTGCTATATAACATAACATATTCACAGGTTCTAGAGAGTAAGGAGTTTAAATATTTGAGGGGGGACATTATTCTGACTACCATGTGAATGTGTTTTTAATTGTTTTTATTATAGGCTCTATTTCTCTGAAGCTTAAACATAAAGTTACTCTAATTTTTTTGATCTGATTTTTTTCTGGGAGAATTATTTCAGTCCTCTTTCTGAGGACATGGGTCGCTTCCTTTATCCGACTCTTGAACACCAGTTATTCTTTCTGCTCTGGTAACAACTAAAAATCTTCTCCTTTTAACATTTCTTCAGGAGCAACTAGACCTGAGTCCATCTTCTTTTCCTATTTCTATACATTCAAAAAGAGCTCTAAGATCTCAGCCTTTTATTTTGGGTCAATCTCTTGCTTTCTTCCTATCTTCTTTCATTTTTCTCTTTATGTTCCTGTCAAAGCATATTTTTACAGCTAATTCAATCTTTTTTTGTTTTTTTTCTGAGCAAATATGATTCTAGAGACAGAGAGTTCCAGGCACAGTTCTTTTTAGTTGCCTACATAACTGTTGTATTTTTAATAATTTTCTTGAGTTATTTTTTTATATCAACTGAAGAAGATGGCATATTTTTTAATAATAAGGTCCCATAGGCATGGATTATGTAATTAACAATTTAGAGCCAATTTGAAACTCTTATGTTTGTGTACGCATGTGCATGTATGTGTGTGCACGTGTGTGCATGTATGTGTGTGCCCATGTGTGCATGTGTGTGTATGTGTGTGTGCATGCACGTGTGTGTGGTGTCTTCCAGCCTGTTGACAATCTTAATGAATATGAGTCTAACCTTTCATTTGTGAACAAAGCTACAATAAGTTACTGGAACCTCACAATGTTAGAATCTCATTTAACCTTTTCTAAACTATTAAACTTTAAAACCATCTACCCAAAAATTTCAATGTCCAAGTACTGTCTTGGTCTTCATATGATAGTCCTCATTCTTATGTGTGTGTGTGTGTGTGTGTGTGTGTTTGTGTGTGTGCGTGTGTGTGTGTGTATTGGCTAAATACTTTAGCCAATATTTAATCCTTCTCTTATCTTTCTGAGTCCAAAACCAATTGAGACATAAATAGGGGAGCTAACAGATAGTTAGATACCAAGGTATCAGCTTCAAAATGGGTGAAAACTAGATTGGAGACTGTAAAGTAGAAGTATTTTCATAATGGACTTCTTAACATTCCACCCCTGACTTAACTAACCATCCATGATTGGCACAATTTTGACAATGGCAACTTAGCAGTATAAGTTTTCATAGGGTAGAGTACAGCCTAGAGTGTGTCTCCTTTTTCAGTATGAAAATTCGATATAGAAAACCAAAAATAGATACTAAGTCAAGCAAACTTATTTCTTTCCTCAGATATATTAATTAGGTAAGTCCTTCTTCTTCTTATAGAGGGAGTGAGTAATGAAGGAATTGAGAGACACCAGGAAACATAAAACAAGAGGAATAAGGTTGTCTTTTCTCCTCCTGCCTGCCAATTTTTAGGAATGTGTGATTCGTGATCATGAATAAGAGTTTCTTCACAGCTCCCACCCCGCTCATCATTTAAACTAGTGAAAAATAGATATCAGGAGTATATAAAAGAGATTTTCTTATTCCACATGCCATAGATAACATAATTCCACCTCCCTTGTTATAACCTCCTCTGAGTAAATTCTTTGTAGTCTCTGCACTGATTTTTATTATCACCAAAGAATTTTCCTTGGAAGATATAATGGCAGCCTATCTTTTCCCTAGGGTATATAACTCTCCCTACATCCTAAGCAGTTAGTGTGCATTAATGGTGTTGTGTGCAGATAAATTTAACTATTGTCTTGAGATGTTCAACTGGATCTCCTTCTGGGGGCGTGCTGTACTTGTGTTTAAAGACTACACGCCTCTTCAGGTGTGTATCTGAATCACGTACTTATTTTATACTTCTAGTTCCTCCTTGGGTGGAATAGAAAGTCCTACCTTGTACACTGTCCAGAGATGGATAATTGTGTGTGGAAGTGGTGTATGCTTTGACAAATGTATCAATTGCCCTTTTTTCCTTTCTTATCTCATTTCCTGATTCCTTTTTTTTTTTGTTTTCTTTATGGGCCAGGAATAAAACCTCTGCCACTCTGCCCAAAAGTAAAATTTATCTAAAACATTTTCATGGGGCTTGATTATTTAATTTCATTCACTTGATTTGGCCTGTCCTATTTTTACATGTATTTTGTACACAGAAAAGTGTTCCTAGAATATCCAATTACAGATTGGGATCAGCTGTTTTTGTCCAGCATAATCATTTTACTCAGGCCTAACTTATAACTAAAATCAAAATTGAAATAATCTAAAACCACTTCTGACTTTGACCATTGGTGTTGGTGATGGAAAATTATTTATCAGTCCTCAGATGTAAAGGGATCTCAAATACAGATAACCCTCACTATTTAAATCTCACTGTCCAAATATTTATTCTACATATTACTAAAACTTTTACTCATAATTCATTCTTTGAACTGGAAAACATGCTAAATGAATATGTTTGTGTACCAGCAAAATTATTTTAATTGGGCAAGACTCAAGGAGAGAAGATAAAATGTGCTATTCTCCCAAAAGAATTACAGCATGTGTGCTTGTGTTGTCTGAGTTTGCATTATTGCTATTAGCTTTATTACTTTTTCTTTGAGGTTTCAGCCTTTAAGTTTCCCAGTGGTTGCTTCTGTAAAGTACCTGTGCAGTACCAACCTGGGGTCTAAATTAGATAACAAGTGTTAATTTTATTTAAAGTCGAACGGATAGTTATTTGGCATTTGAAATACTCTACTCAGGCATACACACATAACAAGCAGTTAGTATTTGAAAGAATCTAATCGGGAGGGCACACTCCAGAGGCACCTGCTACTAGCACTTTTACTATCCCCATCTTGTCGGTACAAACAGGTATCCTAATTATAGCATACAGAATGTTGAAATGATTTTTCATTGGTGAAATTAGAGTGTTTAAAATATATGGGTTGATTAGAAATATTTTATAGGCACCTCTGACCTATATAAAAAGAGACTAAGTGTCCAGTGAGCCATGTGGCCTAGATCAGTGGTTCTCAATTAGGGGTGACTTTATAATTTGGCAAAGTCAGCATTTTTGGTTGTCTAATCTAGGAGAGGTAGATGCTAGAGATGTTGCTGAAAATTCTACAATGCACAGAACTTTCCCACCCCACCCCTTAAACAAAAAATTATCTAATCCAAAATATTGTTAAGTGTAAAGGTTGAGAAACCCAGCCTAGACTCTTCATGGTGGTGTTCTAGGTCTGGGACTCTATTCGTTCATATGTGTAGCCATTAACTGATTCTGTCCTGTTTTTGACTAGAAATTTACCTGACACCTGCCATTAGAATATCACTGCAATTCCCTCAAATGAACCTTTTATGGAAGGTGCAAGTTAGAGTTCCTCAGAGGTCAGAGAACTGGGACTTAAATATTTTTGTACATGTTTGCTAATATATGTGTGCATATGTTGCAGAATTCAGTCTGAGACTTACTCTCACTGTAACAGAATACCTAATAGATCAAGATATTTTGAGAGCAAAGACTTATAGCTTTTATTTATCTCTTGTTATTAGGGATTACTTATATTTATCAAAATTATCTAACAATGTTGTATGACCAATCTTGCTTAGATTAATTTCCAGAAGGCAAGGTACAACTTTAACCTTCTATCACATTGACTACCCACTATCTTGATGAGCTATTGACATGCTTAAATTTTTGTGCATACATTTAATAGGGTATATCAAGCACTTATAAGTACCAGGCAATATTATAGTTTCTATAAACTTAATAATGAACAAAATAGACGTAGTGCTTACTTTCCTGTGTATTTATATTAGAAATATGTCTGAGTTTCAATTTAATTTTGAACACAGGTGTGTTCTTTTGATAGTAGGGAAGTCATTTTTAATGCAAATTAGTGGTTGCAAATAAATGTGAGTGTGTGTGGAGGTGGTCACATGCTATTACCAATTTTACCCTCAAACAAGGTCCTTAGATTTTTAGAAAAAGGTTTGCATATAAAATATCTGGGCTAATCACTTTAAAGTTAGAGAATCTATAAGTTCTGCAAGTCATTGCTACATGAAATAGAAAAAGAGAGAATATTTGGCAAAAGTCTCTTGGTTATTTTAATTTAGAGACTGACCTCTCTCCTTTATATGCAGAAGTAAGTCACCCTACACTTGTTTCAATTTCACTTCAACAAATCACCATTATAGTGTTTTCATATTACATCACATTATGCACATCTTTTTCTTCCTTGCTCTGTTCTGAGCTGTTTTAAGGTAGGAATGGCACATTTCTGGTACTTACCAAAGAATCTGGCACACAGAAGGAGTTATATTTATGGAAATGATAAATGAATAAACTATTATACTTATTTCTACATTGAGAAAAGATACATATTATTTGTATTTAAATTTTCTACATATTGTTTGATGTTCACAAGAAATGAGCAAGTTTTCATGGTAGAAAATTCAAATAGAGAGAGCACATAGATAATATACCATGTTTAAGGTGTTCATTTATTGTCCAAGAGGAATCACAAGTGACATTTATTTTTTTGGTATGTAATTCTAAATCTTGTGTGTTCACTCTGCAAGTGGATGTGCTAGCCACTGATGTGATGAACACCCATTAACCAGACTCATGAGACTGATGTAAAGAATACAAATGTTTATATATCAATATTCACAAATGTTGGCCTGATTAGAGTATTCTTGATCTCTAGGCATATCCATTTGAAGTCAGAACCAGAGTACTGAGACTAAGTTACAAATTTCTTTTTTTTTTAGGTTTGTTTATTATCTATCTATCTATCTATCTATCTATCATCTGTTTATTTATTTATTAATTAACGCCTACAGAACCTGATATTCCTAGGTGGTCTCCCATACAAGTACTAACCAGGCCTGACCCTGCTTAGCTTCTGAGATCAGACGAGATCCGGCATGTTCAGGGTAGCATGGCCAGAGATTTTTTGAGTTTTTTTTTTTTAAACATATTTCATTAGTCTGATGTATTCATCTACCTGAAATGAAGAGTGTTTTCATGGGATTGTAGTACTCTAAGTGTAATTGGCTAAGATGAAGCTTGACTGAATGCTCTAGGTTTTTGCTGCTTGAATTTTCATTTTTGATAATTCCATAATAAAACACTCCTGCTTTTCCATATCCTCCACCAGTTTGTGATGTATACATTCTTTCTTTAAGGATATTATATTGATTCAGAGTCTATTTTGTCTTTTTGGCCAGGGATCTCTGTACTCATATATCATTCATTGACTCAAAATGTCAGTGGAGATTGTTACACTGTAGCTTCTGTGAATCATAACATTTACTGTATTTCCATCCCTTCTGCTCTCCTTCTCCATCCCTCTTTATCTCCTACATTCTTCTTTCTTCCTCTTCACTTTCCCTTCCTTCCACCTTTCCTTCCTTCCTCTCTTTATTTTCTTTCTTTCTTTTCTCTCTTCCTCTCTCCATCCCTCCCTTCCTTCTTTTCTAACATTTTTCTTTTTTTGGCTCTCAAAATCAGATCAATTATGCTAAATTAAAAAATTATAACAATATAATTGTGACAAAATATCAACATTTACTATTTTAAATTATTAATTTTTTTGATTACCACTGAAATTTTAAATAATGTTAGAAACAAAGAATTAAATTTCAATCTTCTTCTGGTAGGTTTTATAATTTAATTAGACACTCAGATATGACCACTTAGAAAGGATGAAATAATATTTAAAACCTAGACAACAGATAATAAGGTAAAAGGGTCACATGAGTGTTCATTTTTAATAAACCTGCAGTGATATTTAAATTTATTTCTGAAGAGAAAATGAGAATAGGAGTTTCTGGGGCAAATTAGATTTCCAGCACTTGAAAGGCTTACTAAATATTCAGAATTAAAAATTTAAGAGAAATAATTTTAAGGAATTTAAAACCCCAGGAAATTTTTTACCTGTGAGAGAAAAATCAATTGATAAGAATTACTTTGAAGCAAGCTAAAGGTGAAAGATAGAGGTCCCTCACCCACATCTCTAGATGTAAAGATTTTTTTTTTTTTTACAGAATTGGAGGAAAAAGTGTATCTCTGCTTTATTTTCCCCAGAGCTCTCTTTTCCTGTTTTATGCTGTAGTGAACATATGATAAGGAGGAAGTGATTCAAACTTATTTACTTGCAAATAGACATATTCTACAAGGCTTTGCTTTGAGTAAGTTTAGTTAATAGCAAAGCAGCACTACCAATTTTTCATCTTTCAAATTCCAAACTGATTCAATCAAAAACACATTCTGTTAAAACACTTGTCACTCCTTGGCAAAAAAATTTCTCTCAATATGTTGAGCATTCATTTGACTTTCTTATTTGTGACGCAGATATTACGCAAAGTCAAATCAAGTTGTTTTCTCTCTTGCTAAATCTCTTTTTTAGTTGTGTGGTGTATTGAATAAACATCATCTCCCTATTTAATGTATTTAATTACCACAAAGAACCAAATCCAGTGCTTATGTAATGCATGGATTAGACATTTAATTAAAGAAATTATGTCCTTATAATTAAGAAATTCCCAGTTGAATTCTAGATAAGTCTAACAGCATATAACATTAAAACTTTGGAAGGAAAGTTGGTAGTTTTTTTCCAAACTTGACATGCCATTAATTTGCTTTTTTTCAGTTTATCTATATAAATGATCCATTAACTATGCACTTGCTTATCTTCTTAAAGAATTGCTTTGAACATTAATTTAATTAGTGTATAAAACTTGGTACACTTCTTAGTTGTATCCATATGAAATATCTTTGAGTTTAGAGTTATTTGTGTAATAGTGAAAAATATAAGATAGTTTTAGTTTTAGTTACAGAAATGACTTTTTATTCTTTTACAGATAGAAGATTAATGGTTTCTGTCTTGTCTCTGGTAAAATAGTAGAGAAATTGGGGGAAGTTTTGGGCTGGCATTAGCCCAAAGGACTGACTTACATTGGAAGAACATTTATCTTAAGTTACACAAGTCAGGGCAAGTGAGCCCAACAAGAGTCATTGTCCTGAAGAACAATATCATAGCTCCTCAGAATAAACTCAAATCTTCTTAATATGAACCGTAAGACCTCATGTGACCTAGTTCTTGCTTACAGTTCTCAGTGCCCCAATAATGATGATGTGCCTTCTCACATACAGGCTTTTGCTTAATTGTTCTCTTTTCCTGGAACATTTTGTCCTTATATAATTTTTCACCAAGATAAATCCCACTCATTTTTTTTTTTTTACATCAGTTTAAGTGCCTCTTCCTTTGTGGAAGGCTTGATCTGCCCAAGTTGCGTTAGGTGCCATTTCATTATGGTGTAGTAGTACTTTGTTTTTACCTCTGTGGTAATACTTTATATACAAAATTGTAATTGACAGTTTACTTATCCACACTTATAACTAGACTACAGGGCAAGAGAGAGCAAGCACTATATCTTTTTTTACTGTTATACTTCAGTACTTGACACACAGCATGCATCCGATAGACATTTATTGAATAGATCAATGTATAAATACATAAATGTCAGTGTGAACCAGTGGTTTTCAAATGGGGTGCTTTATCTTGTCTACCAGGAGACTTTTGGCAATGTTGGGAAACATGTTGATTAATAAGATTTGCTATATCAACTAGTGGGTAGAGCCAGGGATGCTGCAAAAAATTCTACAATACACAGATCAGGTTCTATAACAAAGTATCATCTGGTCCAAAATGTCAATAGTGTCCATCTGAGAAATGCTGGTGTAAATAATTCTATATACATCATAACAGGAAATACGAAGGTGATCACATGGGTAAGCAGTAGACAAAAGCAGATAGCAAAAGTAAATAACTGACATAGTTGGAAGCATTCAAGCTGAAGTACAAAGAGGGTTGTTCAGAACCAGGTCATGGAGAGCAATGGGAACTAATCTTCCCATGTTGTTGGTGCCCTGTGTGGTGGGCTCAGTAGAGCTCAAAAGGTTCAGGATTAGATGTGATCTCTAATTTACTTATTCTTTTCTTATCTTTTCTAGTTACTGCTCTTTTGTGTTGCCTTAATTTCCTCCAACTGTCCATAAAATATTTGTCACTCAATTTTGCAGTTTTAAAAAATGTATTTTCTTTGAACATGACAGATTGTATACTGGGAGGAAAACTAAAAATGAATTCTCTATAATTTGTAGGAGGAAGAAGAGATAGAACCTGAAGTGCTTCCAACATAGGGATAGAGAAAACATTGTATTTCTGGCCTGTCTTATTAGAAATGGGGATACATTATTTTATAATGTCCAAATTTTATCTTCTTTTGATTACATTTTGTTTATGATTAAGCATGGTACGACCATTTCTTCTATATATACATCTAAAATGCATTTAAATTTAAGTCATATTGGCCTTTAAAATCTTATTCAGTATAACAGATATTGAACCAATTAGTAAACAGAAAAATGTTTGAAATATTAAATAAAACAGATGATATTTAACTGGCTTTGTAATTTACAGTCTATCATTCTGATTAGTAATCAGATTTACTGTATCTTTGGAAATGAAGAGAAAAATTACTTCTATTTCCAACAAGTGTACAAAGATGATACATATTTTGATTTTCTGAATAATCAGCACTAATGTTGCCCTTGTTAACCTTGTGTTATGATCTATTTTACCATGAGAAAAACAAAATCGTGTGGGTAGAGTTTAAAAGATATAAGATTAAGAAAATGGATGGACTTTTTCTGAAAGAAAATTGTAAATTATCAGTTAACTGGGAATTCTGAATTGCTTTCTGAACCAGAAAATAAAAAAATGCCCCAAACTAGATGATTTCCACTCTCTGTACAATTTTATAGGCAAATTTTAATGGAAAAATCTCTAAGATTAAGAACATTGAAAAATAAATATTAACCAAATAGGGAAGAGACTTTCAAAATATATTTCATATAAATAGCATGCTATTAATTTTTAAATGAGATCAGCATGTTGTCCTATCAGCATGTTGATATCAGAATATGGTTTTCATCAGGATCTATATTTTAATGAGACATCCTGGAAAATATCAATATCTTCCAGGTGATTCTCAGATTTTAATAACCAACTAGGATTTGTATGTCAGTTAGGGATGAGATGCAGTTCTTAACCATTTCACATCTATCTCTTACCCTCTATTGAAGTTAAAAGATTGCTGTGTTCGTCTACTAAGGCTTAAAAATTTTAGACTCTGTTTTACATAGTTAAAAAAAAAAGTTGTGGAACCCTCTTGTTTTTTACATAAATTTTTTTGTTTTTGTTTGTTTGATTTCTTTTAGTCATGGTTTTGTTTGTGTGTTTGTTTGTTTTGGTAGAGTAACTTGAAAAAAACTATTCTCCTATTACCTTTCACAGTGTATTGAATCTGTTTTGTTTGTATAGTTAATGATTTGGCTTGGTTCTACTCTGTGCTTAAGACTGTTTGAAGCACTTGTTCTGGATGAAGCCAGAACCTGGGGCAGCTAGGCAGGCGCCTCAATTAGGCTCCCTGCTGAGAGGTTACTGTCAACTGCAAATGCTGACAGGATGCAGGCAAGAGACTCATCACTCTAGCAGGACAAAGACGTTGTGAGGTCAGAGTTTACTTGGAAAAGTCTCTGTCTCTATTCTGGCACATCCTGTCAGTGCCCTTTTAAACGGTAAGCTTTGCACAGCCATCTAAGATATGAGTGGCCTGAGAAGGTGGTAAAAACCACCATTTGCCTCAGTTACACACATTTTCTCACATACAGCTAATAAAATCCTGGCCAAGGGAATATTATTATCTTCTTTTTTCAAAGATAAGAAAATTTTTTTAAAGGCAAGGATATAATCTGCCCAAAGTCACACATATAACCAGTGGTGGAGCTACAATTCGAACTGAAGTCTCTCTAACTTCAACACTGCTGTGTTCTCTCTCTGCAATTCATTGTAGCTTTTTGCAAGTTCTTCAGAGCTGCCTTTCTAACTAAAAGAGCATTGGTCAGATTTCCAAGTCACATCACCCAGTACCTTTGTTTTCTAATCTGGCACTCAGAGGTTAAAAGATTCAATAATTGTCTAGAATCTCTTACTTGGAATCTTGACCCAGTTCTATTGTTAACTTTGTATTCTAAACTTTAAATAATCTGAATTTTGACTTTTTCTGTGCAAAAAATTTATCATCACAGTCTGTTATTTCATACAGATGTTCTTTGAAACACAATGAATAATTTTTAATTTTTTGCTGTGAAACATTGCATGATAAAGGCAAAGATTCATCATTGACTAAAAACATAGTATAGCAGGGATACATGAATAGCTTGATATTATTAATCTCAAAGAAAAGTTGCACTGAACAAAGTTATACGAGTAAAGACTTTTCTTCAGGATTATTGCAATGGAGAGAAAGACGGAACTCGACTACACTGAACAGAGCTGGAGATTTTTTAAGAGTTGGGATGTGGGGAATCATAGATCACCTACATCTGCTAATTGGCCTAACCCAAAGGAAAAGTAAACTCTCGCACCTTCATGACAGGAAGAAGTTTTATAACCTAGAGCTATGCAGCCACTGAAGTTAGACTTTAATCCTCCAGTGGAGTCTGAGAGAAAGGCGTGCTATCTCCCTTAATGAATATATTTAAAAATGGCGACTCTCAGGTCTTTGAGAAAGACATTCCCTGGATCATAAAACTAGCAAAAGGCTTCTAAGGAGCTTTGTATACATTTCAAAAGGAACAGAAAAATAACTATAATTATAAGTTTTCTAAAGTAAATGTTCTAAGAAAAGGGACTATAGTTAGAAACAAAGCTATCTAAAGGAACATCAAGGTCATCTTGATCATTAATCATAACTCTTTGACTGAAGCCTAGAATTAACATTATAGTTGTGATATACTACCATGAATATTTGAAAATTGGCATTACTTGTCTTTCAAAGATCTATGGGCTCTGCATAATCATATTGCTTTTGTCTGCAGATGAACAAAGAAAACTCAGATATTTTGGATAAACACCTAACCAGACCTCTACAATATTTATAATAACTCAATCTAAGTGGTCAATTTGCATATATTATTCTGATAATTTCCTTAATCATTAAATTTTCTTTGAATATAGATTTTTCTGTTCTCTTTCAATTCTTATTAAATGTATGATTGCTGAATCATATAATATTAGCTGCTGAAAGAAGAACAGCCTCCTTTATTAAAAACAAAAACCAGAACCTCCATAGATTTTGCCACTAGAAGATTATCTTGGAAGATGAAAGCAGATGAACAAGCAGCTGCTTCTTTGTTCTCCCGAATTTATCTTTGTCTTGGGGTTCTTTTATTCCAATCACTCCCACTATCATTAAAGCATTCTCCAGGACTATTCTGCAGTTCCTTTAAATGTCTGATTTAAACACAAAAAGGAGCCTTGTCTTTTAATTCTCTTTATTGCAATTACTATATATGGAATTTTCAAATATTAACTGAATAAAAAACTGTAACAATAAAGATACAAGCACAGAAAAATATATAAAGTATAAAAACAATCTGGCTTACATAAGGTAGATTTCTGATACTATGGTAACTAGTTTTTTTTCCAAGTACCATAGGCTCTGTTCAATACACTAGTAATAAGTCTCACAACTGTGTGTCTTCCTCCAATCCTATCACAAGCTCCCTCATATGTGTTCTGTGATATAAACCCTAGTTCCACTAGGACATTCTCTTCCTTATAGACATTTGAACTTTTTATATTTCTGTATCATTACATGAGCTGTTCCCCTGGCCAGAAATGGCATGCTTCTCCATCTTTTTTGTTCATATATCTTCACTCATACTTGAGAGCCCACTCATTTTTCACTTCTTAGCGTTCCAGATTCCTATAAAATTACTTACTGTCCTGTTTCTGTAGTACTTTTAATGTTATTTAAAAAATTTACTTTTACTGTGTTATTATTTAGTCTGCATCTATCCCCTTTCTTAGCCATAAGTTCCTTGAAGGCAGGGACTGTGCCTTGGTGACAAATTGTATTTAGCATAGTCACAAGCATGTAGCAGGCACTCAATGACCTTTGTTAGATTACATTGATCAATTTGTATGTGCCTTTGGAGAAAATATCCACATCTTCATGCTAAGTGACATAACTGAAGATTCTTGTCCAGTTTTTTTTTAAATGGAAAATATCACTAAATTTTATTAGATCTAAGAGTGACTACCAACAGCCAAATTTAGAAAGAGTAAGTTCCTGACAACACAGTTGGAGAGAAAATTTTTTTTAAAATATTTTTTTACCTTATTTATTTATTTACCTTATTTATTTATTTATTTATTTATTTGTTTGTTTATTTATTTATTTATTTATTTTTAACCTTTAATTTTTATTTTACCCCCTCCTTTCTTCTCCCCTCCCCACTTCCCTCTGGTAACCACTAGTCCATTCTCTATGTCCATGAGTCTCTGTTTGTTTGTCCTGTCCATTTGTTGCTTTTAGGTTTATATACTACATATAAGTGATATCATGTGTTTTCAACCTTTTCCGTCTGGCTTATTTCACTTAGTATAACTGTTTCAAGGTCCATTCATGTTGTTCAAATGGCAACATTTACCTTCTTATGGCTGAGTAATATTCCACTGTATATATGTACCACATCTTCTTTAGCCAATCATCCATCGTAGGACAGTTTGATTGCTTCCATATTCTGGCTACTGTGAATAATTCTGCTATGAACATCGATGTGCAAATATTTTTTTGGATATGGGTTTTCAAGTCTTTGGGGTAAATACCCAGTAGAGGGATTGCTGGATCATATGGTAGATCAATTCTTAGTTTTTTCAGGAAACTCCATACTGTTTTCCATAGTGGCTGTACCAATTTGCAGTCCCACCAGCAGTGTATGAAGGTTCCTATTTCTCCACATACTCTCCAACATTTGTTATTACTTGTCCTGTTGATTATAATTATTCTAACAGGTGTGGGATGGTATCTCATTGTGGTTTTAATTTGCATTTCCCTAATAGTTAGTGATGTTGAGCATCATTTCCTATATTTGTTGTCCATCTGTATGTTCTCTAGGGAGAAGTATCTGTTCAGGTGCTCTGTCCATTTTTTGATTGGAACATTTGTTTTTTGTTGTTATTGAGTCATATGAGCTCTTTGTATATTTTGGATATAAAACCATTATTGGAGTGTTGCTTGCAAATATATTTTCCCATTCAGATGGTTTTCTCTTTACCCTGTTGACAATTTCTTTTGTTGAGTAGAAGCTTTTTAGTTTGATGTAGTCCCATTTGTTTATTTTAGCTTTTATTTCCCTTGCCTTTGAGGTCAAATTCATCAAATTCTCTTTAAGTCCTAGGTCTTTGAATTTAATTCCTATGTTTTCTTCTATGCATTTTATAGTTTCAGGTCTTATATTCAGGTCCTTAAACCATTTTGAGTTGATTTTGGTGTGTGACAACACTCTAGTTTTATTCTTTTGCAGGTGGTTTTCCAGTTTTCCCAGCATCATTTATGGAAGAGGCTTTCCTTTCTTCACTGTATGTTTTGGCTTTTTTGTCAAAAATTATTTGCCCATGTAAACATAGGTTTATGTCTGGACTCTCGATTCTGTTCCACTTATCAATGTTTCTGTTTTTTTGCTAATACCATGCCATTTTGATTACTGTCGCTTTGTAGTATAATTTGAAGTCAGGCAGAGTGATGCCTCCAGCCTTGTTCTTTTTTTCTCAGGATGACTTTGGCAATTCAGGGTCTTTTGTGCTTCCATACAAATCTGATCATTTTTGTTCTATTTCTTTAAAAAATGCCAATGGGATTTTGATGGGGATTGCATTAAATCTTTAGATAATAAATTCTTTTTAACTATGTTGATTCTTCTAAATCAAGAACACAGAATATTTTTCCATTTCTTTTTATCTTCTTCACTTTATTTTAATAAGGTCTTATAGTTTTCATTATAGAGGTCCTTCACATGTTTCATTAAATTTATTCCTAGGGATTTTATTCTTTTTGTTGCAATTGCAAAAGTAATTCATTTTTCTACTTCTTTTTCTGACACTTCATTTTTAGAATATAGGAACACCATGGATTTTTGAATATTGATTTTGTATCCAGAAACTTTACGGTATTTGCTTATTGTTTCTAGTAGTGTTCTTGTGGAGTCTTTAGGGTTTTCTATATAGAAAATCATGTCATCTGCAAATAGTGACAGTTTGACTTCTTCATTTTCTACTTGGATGCCTTTTATATTGTTCTCTTGCCTGATTGCACTCACTAGGACTTCCAAAGTTATATTGAATAACAGTGGTGATAGTGGACAGCCTTGTCTTGTTCCTGATCTTAGAGGGAAGATTTTTAGTTTTTCACCATTCAGTATAATGTTGGCTGAGGGCTTGTCATATATGACCTTTATTATATTAAGGTATTTTCCCTCCTTAAAGAATTTATGAAGTGTTTTGATCATAAATGGATGCTGTATCTCGTTGAAGACTTTTTCTGCATCTATTGATATAATCATATGATTCTTATTTTTTAATTTGTTTATGTGATGTATCACATTAATTGATTTGAATATGTTGAACCATCCCTGTGCGTCTGAGATAAAGCCCACTTGATTGCGGTGTATAATCTTTTTAATATGTTGTTGTATTCAGTTCCCTAGTATCTTATTTAGGATTTTTGCATCTGTGTTCATGAGAGATATTAGTCTGTAGTTTTTTTGTGTGTGTGTTATCTTTACCAGGTTTTGGTATCAGGGTGAGAGTTGCCTCATAAAATGAGTTGGGAAGTCTTGCCTCCTCTTCAATTTTTTGGCGTTTGAGGAGAATGGGTATTAAATCTTCTTTGAATGTTTGGTAGAATCCACTGATGAAGCCATCTGATCCTGGACTTTTAGTTTTTGGTAGGTTTTTGATGATTATTTTAATTTCCATACTGCTGGTCGGTCTATTTAGATTTTCTAGTTCTTCTTAAACCAGTCTAGGAAGATTGTATTTTCTAAGTACTGGTTCATATCTTCTAGGTTATTAAATTTGGTATTATGTGCTTTTTCATAGTATTCTTGTATAATCCCTTGTATTTCTGCAGTGTCTGTCGTAATTTCCCCTTTTTCATCCCTGATTTTGTTTATCTGTGTTCTTTTTTTTCTTTAATGAGTCTAGCCAGGGGCTTATTAATTTTATTAACCTTCTTAAAGAACTAGCATTTCATTGCATTTATTTTTTCTATTTATTTTTTTTGTTTTCAATTTCATTTATTTCTGCTCTAATTTTGATTATATTTTTCTTTCTGCTGACCTTAGCCTTCATTTGTTATTCTTTTTCTAGT
Source organism: Macroglossus sobrinus (assembly GCA_004027375.1). Classification (NCBI taxonomy): domain Eukaryota; kingdom Metazoa; phylum Chordata; class Mammalia; order Chiroptera; family Pteropodidae; genus Macroglossus; species Macroglossus sobrinus. The sequence continues at coordinate 471,377 of PVKZ01000143.1, forward strand.
TTTTTAAGATGAAGCATTAGGTTATTTATTTAGGCTTGTTTTTGTTTTTGGAGGTAGGCCTGTAATGGTATGAACTTTCCTCCGATGACCGCTTTTGTTGTGTCTCAAAAGTTTTGATGTGTTGTACTATCATTATCATTCATTTCTATGTATCTCTTGATCTCTCTTTTTATTTCTTCTCAGTTATTCTTCAGTAGTATGTTGTTCAATCTCCATGTACTTGTGGTTCTTTCCTTTTTCTTTTTACAATTGATTTCTAGTTTCAAAGCATTATGATCAGAGAATATGCGTGTTATGATTTCAGCCCTCTTATATTTGTTGAGGCTATCTCTGTGTCCCAGTATGTGGTCAGTTCTTGAGAATGTTCCATGTGCACTAGAAAAGAATGTATAATTAGCAGTTTAGGGATGGAAGGCTCTGTAAATGTCAATTTTGTCCAGTTGGTCTAATATATCATTTAAGAATGTTATTTCTTTATTGATTTTCTGTTTGGATGATCTGTCCATATCCGACAGTGAGTATTTAGATCCCCTACTCTGATAGTGTTTTGATCTGTTTCTCCCTTTAGTTCTGTTAGTAATTGCTTTACGTATTTCAGGGCTCCCTAATTGGGAGCATAGATATTAATAGGTGTTATGTCTTCTTGGTGCATGATTCCCTTTATCATTATAAAATGTCCCTCAGTATCTTTCTTTGCCTTTTTTATTTTAAAGTCTATTTCATCTGATATTAGCACTGCTACTCCTGCTTTTCTCTGAATGCCATTTACTTGAAATATCGTTATCCACCCTTTTGCTTTGAGTCTTTATTTATTTTTGGAACTGAGATGTGTCTCCTGGAGACAGTATGTGGTTGGGTTTTGTTTTTTGATCCAGTCTGCAACACTGTGCCTTTTTATTGGTGAGTTCAGTCCACTTACATTTAAGGTGATTATTGAAATATGAGATCTCCTTATAGTCATTTTATCTATTGCATTCTGGTAGCTTGATGTTTCCATTGCTTCCTTGTCCTTGTGTTTCTGTTTTCTTTATTTTTGTTGGCTTTTGTGGGTTTTGTCTCTGATTCTTCTTATTTTATGTTATATAGTTCAGTTCTGACCCTATGGCGTGTGGTTACCACTATAAATATGAAAAAGATATATATATATATATATATATATATATATATATATATATATATATATATAGTCGTCCATTTTCTTCTGCGTGTGCCTTATCTCCATTCCCCCTTGCGAATTTGAATCTTTGAATCCTCCCCTTTTCAGTCACTGTTGTCTCAATTTGTCCCTATATATACCGAACTTTCATTGCTATCTTGCTATAGCAAATCTCTTCTTATTTTTATAATACCCTGTTCCTAGTAAGGGTTGCACTCCTTTGCTTTTATCAGCCTGCTAGTCACCTTACTCCTAATTATGTTTTTTTTTTTTTTTGTTATTTTGTTTTAGGTGAGCTGATCCTTTCAGTATTTCAGGCCTTGTAGTAGAGAATTCCCTCAACTTTTCTATGTCTGGAAAGGTCTTTATTTCTCCTTCATATGTAAAGGAGAGCTTAGCTGGATATATTATTCTTGGCTGGCAGTTCCTTTCATTTAATAGTTTGAATATTTTATTCCATTCCTTTCTGGCTTGTAAGGTTTGTGCTGAGATGTCTGAAGATAATCTAATGGGTTTTGCTTTATATGTTACCGTCTTCTTTTCCCTGGCTGCCCTGAGAATTGTCTTTGTCATTAATTTTTGATACAATGTGTCCTGGTGAAGGCCTTTTTGGGTTGAGATAATTGGGTGTTCTGTTGAATTCTTGAATTCTAAGCTCCAGCTCATTCCTTAGATTTGGGAAATTCTCATCAACTATTTGTCTGAAAATGCTATCTAATCCCTGCTTCTTTCCCTCCTCTTTGAGAATTCCCATTATTCTTATGTTTCTTCTCCTGATGGTATCAGCTAGTTCTTGTATTTCTCTTTTATTATTTTTTATTCTTTGGTTTCCTTCTTTTTTCTTCTGATTCATTTCTAGGTTTCTGTCTTTGATGTCACTGATTCTTTCCTCCATTTGGTTGACTCTATTTCTCAAGTTTGTTATTTCATTTTTCAACTCTTGCAGTGTGTTCTTTATCTCCAGGAGGTCTATTTGGTTCTTTTTGAAGGTTTCAATTCCCTTGCTTAAGAACTCATTCTGCTCATCTAGTTGTTTTTTCAATTCCTAAAATTGTTAATATGTTTTGTTTTGGATCTCACTGAGTTTTATCAGAAGTACCATCCTGAATTCTCTGTCATTTAAATTGCATATTTCTATGTCTGTAAGCTTATTTTTTGGAGATTTTTCTTTTTCTTTCTGAGATGCCTTGACACATTGGTTGTTTATGGTGTTTAAAGAACTATTTCTCCACCTGGGCATTAATGGAAGTGTTCTTCTGTTTTTTTTTTTTTTTTTTTTTTTTTTTTCCAGAAAGAAAATTGATTATATAATGGTTCTTAGCCTGTTGCAAAGAAGGTGTTTTTCTTTTGGTTTCCACTAGATGGCATCTAAGGCTCTTGGATCTCTGCTTTATACAAAATCTATAATTTTTTTCCTTATAGATGTTTAATCACGCTCACTACCTTCAATATCAGTTCCTGTCAGTGTTAGAAACAGTTTCCGTAGCATTTGCTCAGATTCCCCTGGGGCTCCACAGTATTCAGTCTTGGAATGTATGGGGAGAGAGTCCTTCTGGGTTCAGAGATGAGGGCTGTGGCTCGGCCTCTATTTTGCAACCGTGGCTGGTAAAATCAACTGTTGTTTCTTGCCATCCCCATTTCTCTGCCTTCTGCCCTGATTACTGGGCACTGCCACTGGCTGTATGGAGCTCACAGCAGTCCCAGGCAGGGATGTTTAGGGAACTCGCCGCACCTCTGCCCTCCACCTCCTCCTACAGGGAGTTCTGGCTGCAAGATGCAGCTTCTTTGTTCCTCCCAGTCCACCAATCGACACTGGGGTTCTGACCTGTGGTAGCTCTTATGCACAAATCCCATGCTCAGACGTGCTGGTGTGCAGTTTGTTTGTTTGTTTTTTTTGTTGAGTTTTAGATTTTCAGTTTATTGTTGTTTCAAGGAGAGAGATATGGGAACATCTCTCACTCTGCCATGTTTAATCCAATCTCTTGTTCAGTTTCTTGCTTTACATTTCCATCTCTGTGAAAGAAGCTAGTCAACTGAACATTTTGATCCTTGCTACCTTTACATTTGAGGTCAAAAAAGCTATGAAGTGAAATCTTGGGTTATGAGTTGCAGGTTAGAGTGGAGTGGCATTCAGGTAATTTGCTTTATTTTAATATTAGATCAGATCTCTTAAAATTCTGTTACATAAGAAAGCTATTTTCATTTTGGTGCATAATTCAATCACTACTTCAGGTAAAAAGATCGAAAGTCTGCTGGAGGTGTTCACATATAACAAAATTTTTGTACGGAGGCTCTATACTTGCATAACATGTCTGCTTAGCTATTGCTGCCCATCTTTTGAACCCACAGAACTGTTTGCCTGCTAACTAAATCTATAGATTCTTTCCTTGGGAAGAGAGAGTGTCCAAAAGGCCATTTGAGGTTTTTATCCCATCATGTCCTTATCTGAGTCTACTCTGTGAGAAATAAATCTATAAGAATACTTTAACAATCCTTATATTTCCTTTCCTAGGTCTTTCTGGGGAGGGCAGAGTGGTTTTCACTAAGTTCATGTAACTATGAAAACAAGCATTTTTCCCAGGGACTAAAATTTGCTTTGGTATAATTAAAACCAGCTAGTGGGTAAAGCTTTGTTATTGAATATTTTCTAACCCCACCTTTTTTAATTGTCTTAAGACTCAATTTGTGATAACAGACATTGTTATCTTACTGGATATTATCTGATATTGTAACCAATACTGAAGGCAGTAAGGATGGGATAAAATACTTCAGACTGGTAGAATATCATTGACAAGATATAGAAAAGATGCATATAAATTTTACAATTGGGGGATCATTTTTAAAAGGCATATAATTTACATGGAATAATGGGAGGGAGACAAATTTAATATTCACTGAACAGATTCAGTGAATATTTAATTATTCCAAAAATGATAAACAGTAAAGTTATGCAAGACTAAGGTTTTCATTGCGCTGGTGTTAGGCAAAGAATTTTTATAAAGGCTGTGAAAAAGAAGTTCATCTTTGCTAAAAATCTCTTGGATTTTAGTAATACTCTTTTATTAAAACTTTACTATACATTATTCCTGGTAATTACAATGGCACTAAGTATATTAAAAGTGGGTTGGCTGAAAGCATGGTCTTTCATTAAGGTTATAGTAAAATCTTTTCTCTGACCTTGTTATGGCCTGAATTGTGTTTCCCCCAAACTCATATATTAAAGATCTTAATGCCCAGTACCTCAACATGTGACTATTTGAAGATAGGGTCTTAAAGCCATTAAATGACTTTAATGAAGTCATTAGGATAGACTTTTATTTGGTATGACTGACAAGAAGAAATCTGGACATAGACAGGCACAGAAGAAGGATCATATAAAGACACAGGGAGAAGATGGCTATCTGTGAGTCAAGGAGAGAGGCCTCAGAAGAAACCAACCCTATCAACATCTTGATCTTGGTGTTGTGAGAACTGTGAGAAAATAACTTCTGTTGTTTAAGCCACCCACCCAGTCTGCAGTGTTTTGCCCTAGCAAACGAATACAATCCTTAAGACTAGAATTCAGTAACTTCTTATTGATGGATCTTGCTTTGAGTTTGTGATAGGAAAAAGCATTTTTTAATATTTTTATGTTATCTATAAGAAATAAATACTTTATCTTAAGATTAAAATTAAAGGCTCCTAAGCATTTTAGGCATATTGCAATTCACTACAGGTGGACAGGTAAAAGATTATATCCATACTGAAAATGCAATGGATATTTGTTTCCCAGAGTTGCTATAACAAGTAACAAACTAGTGACTTAAAACAAAAGAAATTTATCATCTCACAGTTCTAGAGGCTGAAAGACCCAAATAGAAGTGTTAGCAGGGCCACATGCCCTGTAAGTAAATCTCTCCTAGCTTCTTCTAGCTTCAGGTGGTTGGCTGGCAGTCTCTGATGTTCCTTGACTTGCAGGAGCTGCATAACTACAATCTCTGCCTCCATCATCACATGACATTCTCCCTGTGTCTGTAACTCTTCTCTTATAAAGATACCAGACATATTGGATTAAGAGTTGATCCTCCTTTAGTATGACCTCATCTTAACTTAATTATTTACATCTGCTATGACTCTATTTCAAAATAAGTTCCCATTCTGCAGTCCTGGAGGTTAAGATATCACTATATCTTTTAGGGTGACAAGATTCAACTCATAAGAGATTCTTTAGTATGTAGCAAATTTCTTGTTACAGGAAAGGCACATTTGGGAAACTCAAAAGATTAATTTGTTTATTGTTAGCAATCAAAGGAGTAGTTATGTATAGTTTATTTTGCAGCCTGAATGAACTGGAAATAGAGTCTGGACACTTATCTGCATTTAATGAAGTCATATTGCTTATGGTCAGCCATTAATTAGATATGTGCTGATGGCATCGCTAGGAATAAGGTTTGCTAGACATTTTCTCATTACTTGCTCTTCTCATGGAATTAATTCCCTCTATGTTCATTCTATTTCTAGAATCATCACCCTTTTGTTTAAATCATACCAGTTTATATCAATTTATTATAATATATATGAAAGTAATTTAGATTTAAGAGTTCATTTCTCCTTTTCAGAACATACCATGTGTTTGCCTCCACATATGAAGGAAAACAGTCATCTTTTTCTTCTCAAACTTATTTTCTTTTCAGACTTATGTCAACAATGATAGTCTAAGTGACTATATATACCGATAGCCTTTGGCTGATCTCCAAGCTGCTACAGACAATGCCACTTGTGGGAGAACTGAAAATGTCTGTGATCTTTTGCAGAGGAAATCATTACCTGGGTTACCTACTAATTTTTAGAAGTTTGTCTTTCTACTCCACTATCAGCTACCTGAGGGCAGGAACTGAATCCTATATCAGAGCACCTAACCCATTTATTAAAAACTTATTATGTGCCTGGCACTATTCTAAGCTAATTATCTCTTATTTTATAGATGAGCAACTGGAGGAACTACAGAGAGGTTACATAAGGAGTCAAGTACTCCACAGCAAATGAGTGGCAGACAGAATTTGAATCCAGGCAGTCTGATCTCAGGGCTAGGGGTCAGTTCCATTCAGCAGTTCCGCCTTCATGCATAAACAGCCAACAAATAAATATTTCTTAAATCCATGGGAGGATGTTTATTTTGGGATAATTAGGCTCACCCTCTCATACTCAATCAAGTTAGAGTTAAGTGTCTATAATCTTTCACAACTATTTTCAGGTTATTTATTTCGCTCAGAGTAAAAACATTTTTTCCCTTTTGTATAATTAGATAACTAAAAGCCTTTTAGAAAAGGAAAGGGGAGCAATTCCATTGTCTAGAATTTGATTTTATAAATTTTATTTTCTGAGGCCTGAGAATAACTTCACATATTTTTCTTTACTAGATTAAAAAATTACAAAGTAGTATGTAGTTGTTGCAACAAGATTACAATATGAAATCTAAAGAGACTGATCATATCTTCCTCAACTCTTCCTCCAGTCCTAAAGTAACCTATGTTAATATCCCACTATCTACCCTTCTACACCCTTTCCAAAGTAGGGTAAAAATATATACACTTCTTCAACTTGCTGTTTTCATTAAACAAAAATCTTATCCCTTCAAGTTCATGTATAAAGACGTAATTAATTTAAAAACCAGTATAGTTTTTTTATTGTATAAATGCACTGATTCAACCATTCCCTTCAAGTTGGGCATTAGGATTGTTTCCAGCCTACCCTGTCCCCTTATTATTATTAAATAATAAGCTTATTAAAAGTGAGTGTTGGTTAAAGTACACACATATTTTTAAAGAGGTGTTGCTAGATTACATTACACAAATTTACTAATTTAATATGTTGGAAACTTTTATGTCTCCTATATCCAGAACAAAATGTTTTAAATGTCTCCTATATCTAGAATAAAATTAATAAGAAACTTAGATGATCTACTTAACAGATATATAGGGTACAAAGGAGCACCCTTAAACTTGCATCCAAAGAGTAGAAAGGAGTTTAGAAGAAAATAGATCCAGGTTATGAGAATTTCATAATTTATGTTAAGTCATGACCTTGGATTCCTTCTAGACCAAAGCTCATGGTTCAGAAAATAAAAATTAAAAAAATTAAAACAACAACAACAAAAAGAAAACTTTCCTATGGTTCTTGTGCAAAGATAACTTTTATTTTAGCTAAATTCTTTCTCACTTCTTTCTACTGTAGCTGCTGTACATCCAACTCTCTTCAGCAATTTCATAAACTGTTAAGTACAATTTTAGAGACGATCTCACATAATGGACCTGCTGCTACATTCATACAGTCTGTATTATAACATTTTAAACCCTTTAACTCTTATCTTACTTATTGCCCAATGTGACAGTAGTTTTGTGTGACTATCTTTCTCTGGTTCTAAGCACTTCACATATTAAAGAAGATAACACATGAGATATTTGGTTGCCCAAATTCTGCCATCTGAGAGTTTCTCTTAATTAATTTAATCAGACTCTGCAGAACTGAAAAACTGGCACATTCAAGGTGGGACAGGAGAGTTTATTCTAATTAGGAAGTTACAGTTGACCCTTGAACAATGCAGGGGTTAGGGCGCCAATCCCCATAGAGTTGAAAATTCACATATAACTTTTGACTCTTCAAAGGCTTAGCTACTGGTAGTCTACCATCGACTAGAAGCCTTACTGATAGCATAGTTGATTAATGCACATTTTGTATATGTATTACATACTGTATTATTACAATCAAGTAAGCCAGAGGAAAAAAAGTTATTAAGAAAATTATAAGGAAGAGAAAATACATTTACAGTACTGTATGTATTTATTGAAAAAAATCCATGTATAAGTAGAATCATGCAGTTCAAGCCCATATTGTTCAAAGCTCAACTGTATTACTAACAACAGTGATAATGTTTAATCTCACTGGGTTACTATTTTTCTTATTAAATAAAGATAAAAAACCCTTTTATGTATGTAAATTTTCAAATGTACAGAAAAGATGAAATAGTACAATAAACACTTGTATATTTGCATATATATTTATATTTATTTGATTTCTATATTATTAGAATTTTTTATTTTATATAAATATTTTTACTGAACCATTTAAAATAAATTGCACAAATTATCATGCTTTTAAATATTCTACATGCATTTCTTAAGAGCAACAACTGTCAACATAATCAAAATCTAGCATAACTAAGAAAATTAATAACTATTTCCTAATTTTATATATTACTTATTCATATAAAAATATTTCCAGTTGTCTCCAAAATGTCTTTAATCGACAATTTTTTCAAACCAGGATCCATTCAAGATTGATGAATTACATTTGGTTGTTATGTCTCTTTAGATGCTATTCTAGTTCAGTCATAACACCCCCCATATTTGTTTTTCCCCATGACATTGGCTTTTTGAAGAGATCAGGCTAGCTGTTTTCAAGAATGTCACACATTCTGGATTTTTTTTTTTAAAAAAACTCCTTATGGCATGGTTCAGTTTGTTCTTCTAAATTCTCTATTCTGTAAAGCTAGAAGAGATTCAGATGGACCACTTAAAAAACTAACTTTATTGAGATATCTTTGACATATAAACATTAGATATATTTAAGGTATACAATTTCATGCTTTGTTATATTTGTACATTGTGAAAAGATCACCACAATAAAGTTTAATAACTTACACAATGTATCCTCTTAGCAAATTTTATGTATACGAGACATTTTTGGCAGGAGTACCTTACCAGTCATGATATCTTTGTGTTAGTTCCCAACAGGCACATAAAGGCAAGCTGTCTTCCCATGAGTTGGCTAAATCACTGGGTTAACAGAGGGTCTGTCAAGCCTCTATATTTTAAAATATACAATGTGTTTTTCAAACAATCTGTAGAATAACATGTGAAACAGAGCCTGCTCCTTACCAGCCTTGTCCCAAACGGCCTTAGCATTTTTTGATATTTGATTAAATCATTATTTCATTAGCATTAAAAAATGGCAATGAATTAGAATTCCTCCAAAAAGGCAATTTACATATTGAATTCTTTCTCTTTAATAATTAATTAAGATTGGGTATAATTGTTTCCTGTAGTCATGGCAAATGAGATTTGTTTGTCTTTCACTTCTAAAACACCACAGGACATATAAATGTTTAGCAATAGGTTTTAAAATGAAGTAAACATTTCTTAGCAAGTCTGGGGCTGATATCCTGCTATACTCTTCTAAATTGGGTTTTAGGGATTATAGTTTAAGGTAACAAACTCTGAAATGTGAAGAGAAGGAGGCTGGCTGTTTCAACCCACAGAAGTTCAAACAACCTTCTTCTCTTGCCTTTCTCCTTTACCAGATCCCTCGAGTTACATCACCAAAGTATTACCTCTTGGCTGAGAAGAGGAGAGATTATTGTACGAATCTTTCTCACTCTAAAGTGAGTAGTTGTTCTTTTTTCTTCTATCTTTTCCATCCAAACAAAAAGGGCTTCTTATAAGCTCATAAAAAAACAAATAAACAAACAAACAGAAAAAATACTTTTGGAAAGACATTCTGCTGACTTCTATTTTTTTTCCCCCAATAATAATCAGTTATTAAAAAGTTGCTGAGTGTCAGGCATGGTGTCAGTTCCTGGATCTATAGAGGTGAAAACCAGTTGCTTATGGTTCATTTTGAAATTATCTTTCTAAGGCGAGTCAGTTGACACTCCAGGTATAAGAGAAAGAAGCTGTGTATGATAATGAGGTCAATTGAAAGATGACAGTTTTCCTTTCTAGGAAGTGACACAAAAGAAAAGGTCAGTTTTAAAAGGGACCTTTTCTGGATAATGAGACAGGGATGAACTGCTGCTGGAATTCTGCTGGCATAATGGGTCATGATCTTCTTCTGAATAAGTTTCACTGCATTAGAGAGACCTGAAAATTGTTGCCACTCCCCCAAATCAGGTTTACTGGCACTTAAAACATTTTCCATAATTGGTATTATTTTGCTTTTTCAATATAAACTTATCGTCTTAGTCATTGTACATTTTTGAGTTCTTCTAGAGCAAGGAAGTACCATTACATATTACTTTCAGTTCAGTAATAATTAGTTCTTACATTTTACCAAGATTTTCATTTTAACAATGACATAGAGAGAGAGAGAGAGAGAGTGATTATCTTCCTTATAATGCATGACATTTGCCTTCACAGTTTCATACTCACTTCAGGTAAAGAAATTGAAATAATAAGAGGCTAAATGAATCCCTAAAATCTCGAAGTTCATAAATGACAATTTTATGCCATTTTCTTGAGCTTCTCTTTGGTCATATCGTTTTTTTTTTCTGTAATTTGATTTGTAGAATAATATTGAACATATTTGCATTTTTCTTTTCATTCTCTTCTGCTTGGTAAGACTTCAATGACCCAAATTTTAGAAAAAAGTACTTTTAAAAGTGAAAAAAGATGATTCTAAAATTTTGCATTGTAAAGTAAAATCTTAAGTTTTATCTATGATAACAGCCCTTGCCATTTTCTTCATAATCAGAAAGAATTAAATGAATAACTTGTGGGCATCCATTGAAATAAAAACCCTGATCCATTTTCTCAGTTTACATATAAGTATTTCAGCATGACTATCTACTTAAAATGAATCAGCAAGTACTTTTATAGCAGTTACTGGGTGCCAGCTCTTATTTTAAGAACCATATTAACATTACTGTTATAATGCTCATGTAAACTCAATGAGATTGGTACTGTTATTATTTTCATTTTAAAGATGAGGAAATTAAAGAAGATAGAACTTAAGTAATTTACTCAATGCTTTATAGTCAATAAGTAAATCTGTGCTTTCATTTTTATCCTGTGCTATTTTCCCACATAGCTTCACATGTCAAAAATTTAGATATATACACCCTTAAACTTTCCACCATATGGCCTAGCTCAGAAGTGAGGTTAAGAGAGTTTGGGTATTATGACCATTGAAGAAAGGCCCTAACATCAATAAGAGCAGCATGGGAAGGGAGATGACTTTTTAGGAAAGAAAATTTTCCTGAACTGACGTCTAGAAATAGAAATCTGATTTATTCGAATGACAGTAAACATATGAGCATGGCAAAAGTTTATTAGCTCTCTGCTCCAACATCCATTCTCCTACTTCCTCTCCATTGATAAATCTTAATTTTATTTCAGAGCAACCATTTAACCAGATTAAAAAAAAAACACTATTTTTTCTGTCTCCACCTTGAAACCAGTTTTATCTACTAGTATGTTTTTAGCATTGAAATGTGAGCAGAAGTGTTGTGTCATTACATGGAACTTTTTGAAAGTCTCCTTAAAGAGAGGGAGTATGCTATTTTCCCTCCTTCTATTGTCCTACTTCCTGGAAGGCCAAAGTTGGAGGGCAAGTGGGAATCTTAGACCCCGTGAAAAAGGGCCACATATAGGTGTAGTGAAGCAGAGAGCTGGAATCAGCTTGGGACCTGATGATTTTCCAGGATGCTCTGACTCATAACTGAACACCATTCCTCCCTGATAAAATCATTTGGCTAGAGTAGATAACTTATATAGAACATAATAAAAAATTGTGGGCCAGAGCTAGTATCCAGTAAACAAATACAACTTTATTTTATTATTGAAGGAAAAAAATTTGATTATATAAAACTATCAAACAAAAGTTTCTAAGCTGTTTTATTCAGTTAATTTAACTTGTATGAACTAATTTTCTGAGTGAAATTTTGTTTTATACCAGTGCCAAATATAGAAATATATTTCTAGTCTATTTACTCTTACAATAAAAACTTTTATAAAAAGATAACAAACACTTAGAATAATTTTTAAATTATTAAAAATTATATAAAGTTTCAATAGTAGCTAAAAAAATCAGAAATATGAGTTCAATAAAAATATTTTATTTTTCAAGTTTATAAATACTAACTTCAGTTTAATAGCTCATTATTTAATGACAGAATAGAAACAATAAAATAGAATAGCATTAAATCTTAAAGTGAAAACCTAACAAAGGTAACTATGTAAAACTGCTGTAAAAAATTGTTTATCAAACTTAAGCATTATAATTTTTATAGAAAAGATATTGAAAACTCATTAGAAGAGGAGTTACATTTTCTTTTAACCAAGATTGTAAACATATTAAGATGAATAATCTTTTTCCATTTTCTAATTTTGCTAGCTGAGATTTATGATTAGTTTCCTAAAACATTTTTTTTGGTCTTTGTATGCTTCAAACCTGTGTAAATGAAGGAATCACTGTATTTGCTTTTGAAACCCTCTTAAAGTGATTTTATTTATTGTGAAATGCAAGGAAGATGAAGAGATAATATACTTTTGAAATCTCCCAATTTGGTGCTATTTCATGTCTCCATGAGTACAGATTTTATTTTTCACAACTATTTGATCTTTAGTTTGTGAATCAGGTGTATCCCATTCCAGGTTTCTTATGCAGGTACCACGACAAAAGTAAACGGATAGTATTCCTGTTGTAAAACTCCCTTCCCCTTCTGGAAAATTACCTTAGAGCATCAGGCTACCAGCTGGTAAGGATATCAAGCACACATATGTATCTCCTGCCAAGAAAATCTAGTCGTCTGATTGGATGATTCCAATTGGAACTAAATCTTTTGTGATACCCAGGTAATTTTCTTACTAATTCCCTAATTCTTGATTTCTTGTGGTCATGTTGTAGCAAGTTGTTATGAAATGGTATTGGGGAGAGTGATCCAGAATATGCAGCTAAATTTGATTGTAGCAGAAAAAATGTTTCTGTATTAAAAAGAGCATTATAACTAATAATTAATTAGTGAACCAAGCTAGACACTTCCAGGGCTTTTAAAACTTCAAATTATTTATTCTAAATAATGATTAAATAAGAAACAAAATTTATAAGGTTACTATGTATTATTTCCATGTTGCAAAACAAGAATAAGTGCTAAGCCAAATGTAGGTGTTCACAAAAATAAATATGAAATTTTATTGCTTGCACTTGTTATGCAAAGGTCAAGTTTATGACAAATATTTGCATAGAAGTGTTGCTATTTAGAGAAGATGAAAAGTAAATTCATAACTGGTAAATAGTCTTAGACTGTTAAGAAAGGAAGGAAAACTTGGCAAATTCAGTATATATCACTAATATCAGATCCCCAGATTTATAGTTTCTGCTCATATATAAACTTTAGAACTTTAAAGATATATTATCAAGATAAATATGTAACATTGATGCTTTATCTAGTTTCATGCTAGAAATCATAACTTAAGTAACTAAAAAAATATTTAAAGTATAATGTCTACTTTTTATTCCCTGTATCATAGTATTTATACAAAGCAAATTGCACAAATACTTTATGCCATATATATTATTATACAAAAATTGCATATATTTGAAATTTAAAATAAAATGAAATCTTTTTTGTTCTCTCTCCATCCATTATTTCTTATCTGGCCTCTTTTTTTTTTCTTTTTAATCTTTATGTTTAGAAATAACTTAAAAAATTACATTATGAGAAGGCAGAAGGACAAAATTGTGGCAGATAGATAGCTATGGCAAATGAATTGATTTAAAACAGGAGACATTTTAACAAGAGGTTCTGATCAAGATTTGTTATGGTTCAATGAAAAAAGAATGTAGGAGTGAGATATGAAAGTTTGTGGATGGGAGAGAATGAATGGACTCTGAAAACAAGTCAATGTCGTTAAACTTTAATTTAAACTTTAAATTAAGGTAAGAATGTCAAACAAGATCTGAAAGCTATAGCTATCTTGAACTATCCTTATTAAAATGATCTTGCAGCTCATTCAAATCACTGAGCTCTGAAACACCTTAGACTTACAATTTCATTTTACATATCCTGTTTCTGTAGCGCTGACTCAATTCCTCCCTCTCTATTCTTATTAGTAACATTCATAAATGAGAGTATTTCAGAGGGTGGTGACTGGGATGGGGCAGTGTCTGGGACACATTTTCTACAGTGGATCAAGTTGCTGAGTTGTTTCACTGAGAGGAAGAAAGACTAAGGGGAAAATATCTTAGCTGTCTTCGACCCCTTGAAGAGCTTTTACTGGACATTCAAATGGGTTGTTCCACATTGTTTTAGAGAGAATAACTAGAGTGACAAATCAGATTTTGACCACTATTATTGACATTTAACCATTAATTTTTTTTTCAACCACAGAACAATCTCCCTTATAAATTGTGTTTCTTGTTACTGGTAGAGGTTAAACCAGACATATAGAAGGCAGATGACTGTTAAGTATGAATCTTCGATGCTTTGCTTTTTATGTATACACTACTAGTCAATATAAAAATCTCCATCATTTCCTCAACAACCCACTTTGCCACCAAGTTCTAGTCTCAATATATTTATTACTTCTCTCTACCCACGTTACCTTCTAGTCACTGGCCACTCCTCACAAAGGATAACCACTATTCTCTCTTTTAAAAATATAGAATAGATTTGCCTGTTTTTACATCTAAGTGGAATCATTCACTATGTACTCTTTTGTGTCTGGGTTGTGCCATTAATATTAATGAGATTCATGCATACTGTTTTGTGTAGTTGTAGATTATTCATTCTAATCGCTGTATGGGATTTCATTGTGTGACCATTCTACATGTTATCCATTGTACTATTGATGAGAATTTGGGTCATTTTCAGTTCAAGGCTATTTTAATAATGCTCATTCTATTTTTTTTTATTAAACAAATGTATGTATTTCTATTGGAAATATACCTAGAAATGGCTTAATGGACCGTGGAGTATATGTATGTCTAATGTTAGCAGACACTGAAAAATATTTTTCCAAAGTGGCTTTATTCAGTTTACAATCTTACCAATGTGTTTTAGATTTCTGGTTGTTTCATAACTTGTCAACATTTACTATGGTCAGTATTTGTATTTTTAGCAGTGCTAGTATATATTTTGTAGTCAGTAACTTTTTTAAAACTATAAATATGATTACATTTCCTCTCTTCTTAAATAACCCTTTAATGGCTTCTGATTCTACCTAGAATAAAATCCAAACTTTTTATCATGGTTTGTAGACCTCTGCATGATCTAGTTCCCTGCCAATCTCTGATTTCATTTAATAACACAATCTCCCTTATTCTCTAGAATCTAGACTCACTGACTTTATTTCTGTTTGAAAATTACAAACTCTTTCTTACTTTAGATCTTTTATACTAGGTTTTTATCCTAGATCTTATTCAGCGTATTGAAATTTTAATTCTGTTATAATGTATATATACACATTTTATGACTCTAGTATTATTTATTATAGTAGAAGTATAATAAAAATGATTATGAAAGCTTTAATATTTATTATTTTGTGTTATTCAGAACTGGTTAAGAGTTAAACAGGGAAACAGAGTGGTGGTTAACACAAATATTAAATGAGCATATAAGCTAGATAAGTTTGAAAAGACCAATATATTTTTTGAGTCAACAAATATTAATAAAATTCACATTATAAAACAATAACATATATTATATCATAATTTTAATTTTTGTAGATTCATTTGGTGTACTTGCCTAATTAAAAAAATAGTTTTCAGTTTCATGTTTCTTTGAATCTTTTTCACACATAGTGAGAATGAATCAACAGAAGTATGTGACCTTGTCCCTTTGAAATTTATAAGAAAATTCCCACAAAACTACATAAACATTAATAATAAATGATCCTCAGCTCAAACATAAAGAGAATATCAAAATATGACAAAGAGTGTTAGAGAAAAATGGGTATACCAAACATCTTATACTCACTAATAAAACTTGAAAACAAAAGATTTATAACAACCATTTAAAAACTCTTTACACTAAGTGAAATAATTCAGATAGAAGAAGTTGAGAACCATATTATTTCACTCATATGTGGGATATAAAACAAAGCAAATGAACAAATGAACAAGATGAACAAACAAAAACTCATAGACACAAGTAACAATTTAGTGGTTACCAGAAAGAAAAGGGGAGGGGAGAGATAGGTAAGGTAAAGGAAGTCAAATATTTGGTGACTGGAGGATATTTGACTTGGGGGGTGGTGAACACACAATATAGTATACAGATAATGCATTATTAAGTTGTACACTTGAAACGATATTTTATTAACCAAAGTCATGTCAATATATTTAATTAAAAAACACAAAAAATAAAAATGAGAATTCTAAGTTTTGTGGATATGGCAGTCAAGAATTTTAACAGAAATCTTGTTGAAATTATTGCTACACACTGCCAGCCATTTTCAGTAGTTGATAATGAAATCTTTTTAAGGTTTGCTTAAGTTGTGAATGTTAGTATGTAAATACACTACAAAATACTGCTTCCTGAATTATAGACTTCAGTGTACAGAGAAGTTTAGATACATTATTAAGTAGACTAGTTGAAGAATCTATGTATATAGTGACTGCAGAACAATCTAGAGATGATAGTGTTGAGAAATTATTATGCTTAGACAATAATGTAAAACTTAGGCAATGACTAGAATTTTTAATAATCTGAAGTAATACTATTTTTGATAAAATTTTGTTTATTTTTACATACCAGATATTCTTTCAGGATATTGACATTTAGTTTTGAGTGAATATTAATTGTAATGCTCAGCTTTCAGTAAAAATATTTACTGTACCATCGGTATTTATTTATTCATTAATTATATGCATGTGCTAATAGTCCTAATATTTTAAGTTTTAGATTATTATATTAAGTGCCTAGTAAATTATGTATATTATGAAATGAACAGAGAAATGGAATTTGAAAAAGGCCGAAATAAAGATGGTATAAACAATATTTTAAAATGTCAGCTTGCTAATTAACATGGCTTCTTAAAATCATTAGATAATATTCTGAGAAATAAAGTTAGGGAACTGCATTCATCATAAATGATTGTTAACATAAATCCATCATATAATAGTCTTCTTAATTTCAGATTTTCAAAGGGGTGATTGTCATTGCTTTCAGTTCCTAATGTGGCCATTGAAGAGCACTTTCTTATAGAAGAAGTGTCACCTTCCTCCATTTCTTATTGTTTGCTCATGCTTGCATTATTATACTGTCTTTCATCTTTAATTTATTTATAGGAATATTTTAAAATAATTTGCATATTTTATAGAATAAATTTAATTCACATTATATAGAATAATCTGTAGATTAATTAACTGCTTATAAGTAAACTGTGAAGAGACACAATATCCTGTCTGCTTGAGGCTCTCTGTTCCTTTCTCACTACTCATACAGCCAAGTTATCTTTTAGATCTCAGCTTCATTGTCATGTTTTCTTTTGTTTATGGACTTTGGTAGAAATCTTTAACATGGTCTAAATAGATATTTATTTCCAAAGTTTCCTCTTGCTCCATGTTTGTTGCTACTATCTCAAATATTTTTAACACAGTCAGTTCTGATTGATTTTATTTAAAGGAATACAATTTTATAGTTGGAAAAGATTTTAGAGCTAATGTGTATCAATCCCCTAATTTTTATTGTTGATTTCCTTCCAATAAATTAGTTTTTAAATTATTTTCTATCTTCAACCCACCAATGCTTCTGTCTTCTAGTTATCTAGTTATTTATCTAGTTATTTTTAAGTCAAAACAATGCTATACCCAAAAAATATTAACTTAAAAAGATTACTAATAACTAATAATGACATTTTAAACATTTTTTTGAGACTATATTTTGGCAAAATTTTCTTAATACAAAGTATATGCATTCTCAATACATGTACTTAAATGGCAAAAAAAAGTTATATGATTTTTAAGATAGTCATTTTTTCCGCAACTGTGCTATAACATAGAAGACATGTTAAAAAAAATTGGTTAATTTACATAAAAAAGTTCATTTACATATATCACTATTTACTAGTTATGGCAGGTGGCATCCCCATGGATTAGAAATCATTTATTTTATTGTGGTTCTTGGAATCTTATTCTATTATATTCTATTTTTAAAAGTTTTCAGCATCTTGACAAAAACATCCACCAGCATTGTATTTGAATGATGTGATGAACTCTGGTATCATGGAAATTTGTTTTCTCCAAATTAAAGGAGGAGCTTCACAAAAACCTTTTGGTTAAAGATCTGTTTATTGTCTAGAGTGCCTTGTGTCAACTGAAAGCTCTGAAATCAGGGAAATGATTACCGTGAGTGCTACTAAAATTAAATTTGCCATATGAGTCACTGGCCAGTTGTGATGTCAAGTAACAGATTACATTTGTTCACATCTTTTTACTTTACATGAGTGTTATGAACCAGATAGAATTGACAAGGCTTTATACATTTAATAGTTCAAGAGTTTCTATATCTTTTTGAAAAGATACCTGGAAATCTTAACAGGATATCTATGAGATTATGCACATACTTTGCAAGAAATTTCTTTCAGATTTTATGATAAATTATAGCTAATAAAACAATAAATTTATTTTGCCAAGTTATAATCTGAAACCACATCTTTCTATGAAGTGGCAGGAAAAAGGAATTTCTAAGGCAGCTATTCAATATTGAAAGATGATGTTTTAGAAAGTCATAATAATGGCATAAAGAAAATAAGGATAATATTATCAGCTACTCATTGAGGGCTTACCATGTGTTCGGCATTTGTGCTGAGTGCTATACACATATTATTTCATTTGTATAACTCCGAGTTAAGTTGAAATATTATCTTCATTTTACAGATGAAGATTCTGAAATGGAGAAAAAAGTTAAATCACTTGCCAAAGTTCACATGAGTGAAAGTAATAGAATCGGAATTCAAATCTAGGTCTGCTTAATTCCAGAGCCTACTCTCTTAACCACCTCACTCGATACACACATCTCGATACACTCGAGGTGTTCAAGTCTAGCCCAGAAGGTGGCTTGGCAAGGATCTATAAGAAAGGCTTCCAACATCAGCTGGATGGTGGAGCAAAGTAAATTAAAACTTCCCAACTCTGAGAATCTGTGATTCTATGTTTATATCAGTAAGAAATGTATTTTTATGTACCTTTAAACTTCAGAGGGAGAATCGTGACTAGAGTTTCATCAAAGATGGCTTTAAAATCAGTTTTAACTTAAAACACTAAAAAGGAATATGAAATAGTTTAGAAAATTTGGTTCCAAAACACATGTTCTCTTCAAATTGTGGGTTAAATTTAGTCAAAGGAAATCGTGTAACGTTTTTGAGAGATGCCTTGCTTTCAAGCCCTTATATCTTACCTAAATATTGAAGTCCCTTCTCCACTGGTGTATTTGCCTGAGACTCATTTCAACATGCCATTTATCCCTGTTCATGTCAGTCACCACAGAAAGCCCCAGATATCCTGGTCACTCCATCTTCAGCAAAATTCTGATATTCTTGACCACCTGAATGGTCCCTATGCCTTCTTGCTCTAGTGAAAACCGGTGTCTTCCATGAGGGTACTCCTTCCTCGACGCCTTCTCAGGTAGTGGCTGCTGTTTATTCTACAGCTCTCATACAGCTAGACCTGTGGATGGGGGCAGACTTTCTCTTTGACCCTCATTGCTGCTTTCATATTTTTTCCCCAACGTTTCTAAAACTGAACTGCCTGCCAAGTTACCCACTATTTCTCCTTATTGCTTTTTTCAACTAAAATGTTTTTAACTAACTCATGGGACACTCCCAAGCCCTCCTTCTCTTTGATTTTAATCCCCAGCTCACGATCTCTTTCTCTAACATTGTGCCATTTAACAGTAAAGATGAAGACTTCAATAGTTGGCCTCCCAACTATTGAAAGATCTTCAAAGATCTACTCTCCACACTACCTGAGATTCCTATGTCATTGTCAAAAGACTCTTTCTCTCTTTTCCTGCTCTGTTTTCTCTCCTTTTCTTCTATCTCCTAGCTACAACTGTTATCACTATATACCAGACTATGCAGTTTATAATTTATTATACTTGTTTTTAGTTGTTTGTTTCCTCCAGAGAGAATGCAAATTCTTTAAGCTTAGAAATTTTTAGGAAATATTTGCTGGTTATTTTTCAAATTTGTTTCCTTCTTCCCTGGGCATGGAGGTAGACTGTATTTCCCAGCTACCCTAGCAGTTTGGTATATTCTTGTGACTTGGAGAAAGTGAATGAAGTGATGTGCACCATTTTTGTGACCTGATCTGCATGTTCTCTCTCTGTTCTCACTACTGTGTGAATATAGAGGATCCAATTATTAATGACTGATGTTATCTATAGCAGAGGTCCCCAACATTTTTGGCACCAGGGACTGGTGCTCCTATGAGAATCTAAATCCTGATAAGCTGCGGTGGAGCTGAAGTGGTGATGTTAGTGCAGGGGAGCGGTTATAAATAAAGGTGAAGCTTCTTTTGCTTGTCCTGCCACTCACCTCCTGCTGTGCAACATGGTTCCTAACAGGCCATGACCAGTACTGGCTCCATGCCCAGGGGTTGGGGATCCTTGCATAGGATAGTGGATCTCTCTATCAGATAGAAACAAATGGGTTCCTAAATCATCACCCAATGGTTTCTCATTAAATTTACTCATTGATATATTACTTGACACAGAAGTAGAATTCTATTGTGCTAAGCCTTTAAAATTGTTGGATTGTTTGTTATAAAAGTTAGCTTATCATGAATCACACAAAAATGCATTCCAAGCATCTAAAATTGTAACAGGATCATAGTAATTTTTTAAATTTACAAATATATTTTTCCTTTTTTCTTTAATATAATGAAATTAAACATCTCAAAAATGCTAGTACCAGATGACCAGTGTTTCAGAATTAGTAATAGGCTAAGGTTAACGAAGAGTATGGCTTGGTTGGAATTGCCCTGAATTGCCCAGAACATGATTTTCCTGGGGAATGGGGTCTTACTCTAGCAACAACAAAATAAAAAGACTAGTGAAATAGTCTGTGAATTAATCTATGCTAGACGAAGTTTGTAAATTATTTATTTATTTCATGGCATTTAAAACCTTTGCTTAGAGCTCATTTAAAACCTTTGCTTAGAGGACATTTTTGCTGGACTGGGAAAAGACTAATTTAATGGATTACTTATCATTCTCATGTTTACTATGTTTATAGTAAGAGTTTCCAAGTAGGCTAAACAGAGTTAAATCCCTTGTTTTAATGTTTATATTTGATTATCTTGAATATTTGAGGTTAGAAATATACTACTTCATTTCTAGGAATCTCCAAGACTTACCAAACATTTACCAAAAATGTATTAAATGTATTCTTTTTCCTCATGGATAAAAAATATGATGACTTTGAATGATTATGGATATATAAATAATAAATTTTCAGGAATAAGCTAAGTTAGATGTAAAGATAATATCTAAATTCAGAATAATCAGACTTTCTGCCTGATTTCATGTGTATATCAATTTCCTTAAACAAATGTTACTATCTGCCCAAATGAAATTATATAACACAAATAGAATAAATTGCTTAATAACTCTGCCCATAGTAGCATGAACATATATACAAATATATCAAGAAACACTATCTCAAAAAACACTATCTGAAAAAACTCTAGTAACTTGGTGAAGGAAGGAAAATAATGAATGCTAGAAACACTAGTGTTGCTTCTCTTCTGCATTATATGTGTGTCTAAATTGGAACAGAGTTACTCAGTTTTGCCCTTACCTATAGTGAATGATTTTTAAAAGTAATATAATCTAGACTGAAAAAAGCATTTGTTTTTCTATTTAAGTGTACCATTGGATCACATTTAGAGACATTTCCCAGAGATCTGCAAATCATATTTGATTTCCTAATTCACTCTTTTCTTCTGCCACATGCTATACATACTATGTATAATACAATACCATATTGCTGATTGTATTATTATTAATTCCTAATTTATGTGTAAAATGACTTATATATTCTGTGTTCTTCTGGAATTATTGGCTTTGTATCTTTTTGGATTTTTAGTAATATTTTTAATTTTAAAGAGGCAAAATATGAATTAACAGAAACAGCTCTGCTTTGCAAGTTAAAGAAGACTAGCTTATAAAAAGCTTCAACAGGAATTATATTTGATGTTCCCTATACTTTTTAAAAAGATTTTTCTTAAAAAATCTTTTCAAATATATTTTTAACACCTTTGAAACACTTTTCCCATAAAATAGCTTTTTAAATGTATTCTGAAATCTTGATGATAAGGATTCAAAATTTCTACAATCCAAAATATGTTTAAGAACTTCCAAATAATTTATAAATATTAATTTCTTTTATGATATATACTTGAATACAATTACCTTAACTATATATTATAAGCTGTACAAACTAGCTTTAAAGATCTTCAACACAACTCTGTATCCTGTTTCTTCAGGCTCTGGTTTTGTCTTTTGTCCACTATTTTTCCTCTGATGTCTGAGCAAATATCATATCAATTAACATGAGAATAAAGCAAATTCCCTTTTCAAATTTAAGAGAAGTTCTTTTAGAAAAATACAAAGTTGAGAAATAAAATGTTTATTTTAAAATTGTGATAGGAATTACATGGTACAGAATCCTGTTCCTAAAAGAAATTGTGATATTTGTTTTAGAGTGAGCCATTTCCATTTCTACATCTTCTCTCAGTTCCTAGCTCCTTGATTCTCAGATACTACTGTGATAAACGTTGCTATTTAACTTTGTTGAAGATCCCTCTTCCTTGAAGCTTACTTGCCCTATGTACTAATCTTTCAGAGAATTGGAACTAATTTGCTAATCAACTAATTTATGTGAAGGTGTTGAAAAATAACTGATAAATGCACTAGCTTTTAGATTTAAGTAAGTATCATTGATAGTTTTATCCTATTAATATAAATTTCTGATTCTGTGACAGGACATTTCTGAGGGCTTTTTTGGCCAGAGTGGGACTTCCAGTAGCTGTCAAATTATGTTACACAGGCAATAGTCTAATCTGCTTATATGCAAATGAATGCAGATCTCTTTTTTTTCCCTAAGATGTTTCCTATGTACACTTCCTATGTAACCTGAAGAGTATGACAAGTGTTTAGATTTTTATGTACTTACTGGGTACTGCTGGTTAAGTAGGTCTGATTGAGGAAAAAAATAACGTATAAAATAAATTCTAATAATCTTGATTAATTAGTTCTGGCACGGAGTCCTTTCATGAAACAGACGACTTATGCTCATTGTCGAAGGCACAAAGGCATAAGATGGTAGGTTTCCTGTGACTTGGCTTTCTCATTTTTGGAGGAGAGATTTATATTAGGAGATAACTGTCCTACTAGGCAGACATGGACATCAAGATGGTGCTAGATTAGAAAGAGCAAGCTGGAAATTTAGAATAGGAGCACTGCAATGGGATGAAAACCTAGCACTCCAAATATACTAATGCTTCTTTCTGAATTTTGCAAATGTAATTATTGACCAGGGCTGTCTATGAGGTCTTTTTTTGTTTGTTTGTTAAATATTATTTAACATTTATTTACTATTAATAATCCTTGATCATATACATTCAATCTCATTTTTTTAAGTTTACAATGTGAATTCATCTACTGAAGAAACTCAGATTACAGTTAATTGAAAATATCTGTTAAACATGGGATCATAAAAATGATTTGAAAGTAACCATATTGGTGAAATCTCAACTTGAGTGTAAAAACATGACATAAATAATTTTTCAATAACTTCTACTACTCTTTCAGTAGCAGTTCAAGTTATCCACCTTTCCTGCTGGAGGCTTTCTTAATGAGAGTTTGGTTAAATTACATAACATTTTATCATTTATAGTTAATAAAACATTTCATTTTGGTTATTAACATTCCTTTCTTCACACTTGTTCCTCTGATATTGGTTTTGTGAGGAGGGAAAGAAGAGATTTGTCCTTATAGCGACAGTACATAGGAAGTTGGCTATATGCTCTTTGGTTGAATATAACTTTGCTCCTTGATGAGAACCACTTTTTATGGGTAATGGTGAAATTGCTTATTTGTCCATTGCTGGCTGTGACTTTCAGCTGTATGTTAGGCTTTCAAATGCTGAAACCCATTTGGTTCTTTGCAGGGCCTGATAGCCTCCTGAATCACAGCCCTGTGATAAAGGATATCTTTCTTAGGCTCAATCTCTCTTACTGCCCACTGCAGATGCCTTGCTTCTGATATACACCTATCCAGGGAGTAGTCTCTTGGAAGGTGGGCCAGGAAAATGACTTTAGCTGTGTCATCTTCTCCTTTGTTCGACTGTATTGCAGAGATCCTTGGGGATTATTGCAACAACACTTGATAAAAATGCAAGCTGTCCTCTTGAAACTTCATGTCTCTAATCTTCCACTTCTTTCCTGCCCTTTCTCTATAACACATCTGTATCAGGTGCTTTGCTTATCAAGAGCTTAGCCACTGCCACTTTCAGATGAGATAATTACCAGTGCTTACTTTCGTAGCAAGATAGGACAGTTTGAATACTTTTTTCTTATTTATTTATTTTTAATTATAGTTTATATTTAAAATTATTTTATATTAGTTGCAAGTAGATAGTTGGTGGTTAGACATTTATGTAATTTATGAAGTGATCCCCATGATAAATCTAGTACCTACCTGGCACTACAAAGGTTTTACAATATTATTGACTATATTCCCTATGCTGTACTTTATATCCCCATGACTATTTCATAACTACCAATTTGAATACTCCTTTCTTATTGGAAAAATGGAGCCAGGGGATAAATTCAAATGACTTTCCTCAGTTACAGGATGGATGAGGGAAGAAATGGTTATTCTCTACCAACTGTATACTGCTCCAAAAGATGATCTCTTACTTGTTTCCAGTCCTTCTCTTACATCCTTTTATATGGTAAAAGTCACCAGACTAATTTAGCTTCTGTCAGTCACTAATTACATTATGTAATTACACTAACAACAGGCATAGTCAGATCTTGAAATAAACATAACCACCTCTCAGTAAGACAGTAAATCAGAGTGTAAGGGCAGAAGTGTAGTTTCCTGGACGGCAGACTACCAGCTCTGAG
Organism: Macroglossus sobrinus; assembly: GCA_004027375.1. Lineage (NCBI taxonomy): Eukaryota > Metazoa > Chordata > Mammalia > Chiroptera > Pteropodidae > Macroglossus > Macroglossus sobrinus. The sequence continues at coordinate 496,422 of PVKZ01000143.1, forward strand.
TTTTCATTGTGCTGTTGGACATCAATCAACAAGTATCTTTTACAGAGAAATGGAAAGCTTTTATGAATCTGATAAGTCTGTTAATGGAGTTTGGTTTATAGAACTTTACTATAAACTATGATACTTAAGCCGTAATGCAACTTTTTGAATGACCTGACCCAAACTTTTCAGCTAATTAGTTACATTTAGGACATGAAATCAGGTCTTTTGACTTGTAGGGCTCTACTTTAGTATTTGTATCCATCAGGGTTTAGTTAGGAAAAGAGAAGTCATTCTCGTTCTTTTAAGAGGGACAAATTTATTAGAGGGAACCTGGTAATAGGGAAGAGTGCAATGGCCCAGAGGATAGCAACCATTCCTAGGGCTTGATGTGTTGCTGAAGCCCATGTAGTAGAGACTAGAATGAGGGCCGGGGCTGCATGGCAGAAGCTGGGACCACAGCAGGTGGGAGCTGGGGCCATGGAAAATGTGCAGCTCTTATCAGAGAAGCTAACCGAGGCAGAGAGAGACAGGGAGAAATATATGGCTTCTTCCTTTACCCTGTCCTTTATTCCTCTATCTGTGCCTTTTCTCCCTTTTCCAATTCTTACTTTTTAGAAATAGATATGTAGAAATCCTAATAGTATTACTTAGGGAAATATATACCTATGGACTAAGAAAAAGCATGGCATGTTTAATAACTTAGTTCTATAGAGGCATATTTACAGGGTAAAAAGAAGCAAACTTCCAATAAGATGACTATTTGTCATTAATAAAATAATAAATATTACATTATTCACAATAGCTAAGACATGGTAACAACCTAAGTTTCCATTGATGAATGAATGGATAAAGAAAATGTGATATATCCCATTGTATGTATTCACATATATGTACATACAGCTTTAACATGAAGAAAATCCTGCCTTTATGACAACATGAATGAAACTTTAAGGCATTATACTAAGTGAAATCAATCAGAGAAAGACAAATAGTGTATGATCTTATACGTGGAATCTAAAAAAGTAAACTCATAGACACAGAAACTCTAATAGTGGTTGCCAGGGGCTGGGGATGGAGAAAATGGGGAGATTTTCAAAGGCTATCAACTTCTAGTTTTAAGATAAGTAAGCTCTGGGGAAAAATATTACACAAATAGTAAGTGATACAAGTAGACAAGTCCAAAAAGATATTTTCTTTTATCTTCATCATATCTTTAATTGTAATTCCCCTGTTTTTTCCAAACCCCCATTATAGGGAAAGGAGAGAAAGAGGGAGAAGAACCAGAAAGAGTAAAGGGGGGCTGAGAAAGGAAGACAGAAACATCAGAGAGACAAAAGTATAGAGCATCAAGAAGGCACAGACATTATAGGCAAAAAAGGAAGGCTGGTAACTGCAATAAAAATTAAAATGTTGAAACAATACTATACATACAGCATTTTAATGGACATTTTCCCCATTTAAATGAGAGAAAGAAGGATAGGTTGGAATGGTGAGTTGGAAAGAATATATCAAAGAAATCCTCCTCCTAGGGCATCATTTTCTATTACGCTGACCTTGAGTTCCTGACAGCAGAGCAAATGCCACAGATGTTTAATTCTCTGAGTTGGTGGCATGTTCTTAATTTTATGTTTTTATGACTATTTTTATACAACTTTTTTCTTAAGACTTAAACTTATCTAGACTCAATGGTCTAAGTATAGATAGCAGAAAGAAGCATAAATAGAAAAAGGAAGCATCTATCTTCCTATAAAAGAGAAACTTGCCTATAAACAGAGGAAAGAAACCAGACAACTGTATTGTACTTTAATTCTTTTTGTTTACTAGTACCTGTCAGAGGTAGTCTAGCTGATTGTATGAGCAATTCGCTCTGCTTTAATTTTGTCTGTTTCTTTTCATCACCTTTCCTTGGTATCCAATTATGGTCCAGTAATTGTCACCTCTTATCTCCATATAGAAGAGTTTATATGTTGATAGTCCTGTAAGAACAGAAGTTACTGACTTTTAAAAAGGTTAGAATTCTTTTTTATTTTTTGCCTTTCGTGATTAAGAGATGTTTACTAAGGAACACAGAGACTACCATTTAAGTAATTTATACCAAAGACATCCAATATCATGACAGAATTCAGGATGTGGTGGGAGACTGGCAGGTGGGGAAGGAGAGACAGAGAGGAGTAGTTGGCAGGACCTGTATGCATCATCTTCTTAGTTTAGAAGCCCATATGGTGCTTCATAGTGCTCCACTCAATTGCCATATAGTTTTAGTTTACATCATATTGAAAATAAACTATTAAGAGATTTCAGATGAATTATAAATCTCATATTATAATTCACAGAAATGTTTCAGAAAGTGTTTTGATCTTAACTTAGACTGAACTTTAAAATAGGCTGACAGATAAATTGTGACATCTACCTTTTAAATGAAAAATGAATTTATTTATGAAAGATGTTTCCACTTTTAAAAATTACTCATTAAAAATTACTAATTACATTTTTGATTAAAATAAGGTTAAAGGGCAATTTTAATATTGTGAACAAAACAAAACAAAACAAAATATAACGAATACCTCTACCCTCTCAAAAACAAAACAAACTATTCTATTGTCCATAATGCAGGCATACCCTCTTTCTTTTGCATCTTGATGTATAAAGGTACGCATTTTGATTTTAAACCCCGAGGATGAACTAACCAAAAGACATAACAGTCCTTGATCATCAGAATCTTGTAATCTGCCTTATCTGTTGAGATATAGTCACAAGAGTAAGTTGTAGTGGCTCACAGTGATGGTCAGTGATATATTAGGGACTAATCTTACAGTTAGCAGAGTAGCTTAAAATTAATCATACCAATCTGTAAATTCTATTTAGTTTTCAGGATAATTTTTGAAAAACATAAACATAATCAAAGGGAACTTGGCTTTATTTTTATTTTCTTATTAGTATTTTTATACCTGAGCTATTTATATTATCAACCTTTCATATATAGTTCAGTTACAAAGCATGATTTGGGTGGTCTTCAATATTTACAGTGACAGTGTCAAAGTAAGAGGGCCTGTCCTCGATGGCGACCTTCCCCGTCACCCACTGCTTCCTGGATTTGTAATTTAAGGGAAATAGAGCAGCCATCTAAAACAGATTCATTCAGAGCACAATCACAAAATATTTCTACAAAAGCCAAAGGAAAAAGAGATGTGGAAGCAATGTACAGCAATGATAATTCTTACAGATGTAAGAAAACCTGATTTAACTTTATCATTGCCTTGTAAATTCTGGCTTTTGGGCCTGGAAACATATGCTTATTTTTATTAACATGATTTCCCCTAAAAGATAAATACGTGACTTTGGCAGAGTGTTCAAAACAAATGTGAAAATTGAGAAACACCCAAGTTATTATCTTAATTAACAATTGGCTTTTGTACACTAGTTGAACATCTTCAAGACCAAAGTTTTATCATCCACTGATGTAAATCCATGGTGTGGAAATTCTAAAGCTATGCCATAGAACCAAGATATTTCCATCCCCAAATAGCTATTGTTATTTTACTGTCTAATACAATAATAAAATATGGTATAAAGAATAAAATAAGATTCATAAAAATTTTAAATACTAAGAAATTGAATAAAATAATTTATCAAGATTTAACACTTGGAATATACCAGATATTATATGTAGTTCATCCTGTTTGAGCAAAATAAAATTCTTTGCAAATCAAATATTCTAGTTAATAGATAATAACAATGTGTACATTATTTTAACAATCTTTTGATGAGGTCATCATTATAAACAAGCTACAAAATTTGAAAAGTTGGTATACAACAAATACACTTAAACAATATTTAGTTTTTCTTTCTTGATTCCAAAAAAATGTTAGGGTTATTATTTGGACCATAAATTAGTTTCATCCAGCAACTAACTAGCATGGTCTTCAGTAAACATTTATTGAAAAATACATATGTGGAAGCAGATGCTAATTGATTTTGGTTGAGAGAATTAATGGCTAACATATTACATAATATATGTAGCATTTACAGTGACCTTACAAAAATGTTTAATTCGTACAGAATGTTAGATATTTTCATACATTTCCAGTGATTTTTCTTACCCCCAATTTACTTGGTAAGTCTATGTGGTAGCAGTTTAAAAAATATGGTGTTTTCTCTAGTGTTAAAAAGTAATTTGGACTTAAAAAAAAGTAATTGGGACTTAAAGCACATACATCGATACATCTGTCAAATTAAAACTCAAAATGTGTTTATTTTTTGTTATATTAAACAGTTTTTTAAAAAATCACAAAATAGAATTATCATAGTTTCAAATATTTAAGTTTGAGTTTTTAACTTTACATAACTTTCCTGAAAGTATATAGGTTTAGATATTATAAAATAATAAACTATTTTAAAAAGGCAAGGCCTGATTATATTATTTTAAAATAATCTAGTAAAGGCAATACATTTTATAACATAAAATTATTCATCTAAGTTAATTAAGATATTTTTAGTAAATTTTCTAGAAGCCCAATAAAAACTTCTCTAATTGATTTTAATTTTGATGCTTTGGACTTGGAACTCATAGGCTTATTAGTTGGAAAAATATTTTAATATCCAAGAATAGCAGTATCAGTCATTTCCTGCTCTAGTTATATAAAGCTTCATTTACAATAGTTAATTTGGAATTTTTAAACTTAATATTTTTTTTTCTGATGTGAAACTAATTTAGTCAGAAGCAGATTTGTCTATAAATATTTATGACTAACAAAATACTTTCAAATTTTCTTCTATGCTCATTTCATTAATACTCTATTATTAGTTAAATTAATTAAACTTGAACAAATTATACACCTAATGGTCAGCCTGGAATGGTATTAAAAGTAATTTAGACATATAATAGTTTTCTATAAACATTACTAGAAGTTGAGCCTTCTAGTACAAGAATAGTCTCAGGTTGGCAGGGAGGCTTTTTTTATATTAGTATTGCAATAATAGCTACTATTTATTAAATCTTTCCTTCAATCCAGGACTATGGTAGCTAAACTACATATATTATGTCTCTGAAACTTCATGACAACTCAATGAAGTAAGTTCTAAGATTAGTGAGTGATACTTTATAGCTGAGGAAACTGGAAATATAAAGTAGTTTCCCCAAGTTCACTGAGTTGGTAAGTGGTGATGCTGGGAATAGATCTAGGCTTATCTTTACCTTTTTTGGCTTATTATAGATGAATAAACTGAAATATAGAAAGTCTAAATGTTTAGTTTACTAGGGAGTAGTTAGGTTAGAAGCTGAACTCAGTTACTGTGAATTCAAATCTAGGCCTCATTCTGCTCTACTACCATGTAAATTTCTTGTAAAACTCTGTAAATCTAATTAATCCTTTTAAATAAATCATGTGAGGTTAGCAATGGCTTTCAACACGTCTAGATTAGAGGTTGCTGTATATATGTGTGTGTGTGTATATACATATACATTTATATTCATACATAAATATAAATATATATATTTTAGAACTGTATTTCTCTTCTTAAGTATAAAGACATCTTTTTCTGTAATTTCTGATATTATAGTCAATCAACCATCCTTCTTTCCTTTTTCTCTTTTTCATTTAGACAATTGTTGCAATTGCATTAGAGATTTTAGATAATGGTAATGGTGAAGAAAGTTGTTTACTTGCATAAAATCATAAAATAAGCATATACAATTAAGTAATAAATGTTCAATGTTTTATGGAGATTATGAGAAAGGAGAGGTACGTGCATATATGTTAACATACAGTACTGCAAGTTTATTCTAATATGTCTTTTGTCAGTATGAATTAAGAACAACATAAATAAATGTATAGGTTTATTCACTGTATAATTGAAATAGTCAAGTGGATAAGAAAAATCTTATATTTTGACAAAATCTATGTACATGTGAAAAGATGTGAAATTGTGCAAGTCAAGATCACATTTCATTATTTTTGAATATGAAGAATATAACCTTACTTAAACCAAAAAGGTACTTAAGATTTTAAAATTATAGAGAATTTAGTAAACTCAGACACTATTTCTTAAAAGAAGTATTTGTTATATATTAGTGTGGCCAATTTAATAACTTGGCAAGCTTTTCAAGTGGGATAGAATAGTCCTTTAAAAAATTACCTTCCATTTTTGTGCCCTTTGTATCCCTCTTCATGTATCACAGTCCTCATGACCTCTTCTGACTCGCTGGCTTATTTTAAGAAATGATTTGATGTCAGTAACTTATTTCTCAGTGGAAATTGAGGTCAATGTCTCACTTCTCTGACAGTTATTTGCATTTTAATATTTTTAAGTAATGCTACAATAAAAAGTTTTACTCAGTATAATTTTAGAGATTATCTAGCATGTGTGGGGACATATTTGGAGGGGGAAAATGACTTATTGAAGACAGCTGAATGATCTTCTACTCTATATCTATATAAAACTGACTATGGAACTAATAAATCAATTGATAGGTGTATTCACAAATGTTTATTAAAAATGCATTTGATTGTTATTAAATGTCTGTGGTACTGAAACTATGATTAGGCTATTCATCCTAACTTATATGATAAATTTGACACTACATAGTTTAAAATGTGTTCAATAGTGGAGTAACACATTCTTTATTTTCCCCAGTCAAATGAAAACTGTTAGTATGAGCTGTGATGTATATAAATCAAAATTATGTCTTTTTCTAGCTGACAAATAATGAATCAAATATTTTCACAGATAACTTTAAGATGGAATTTTTTTTTTTACTTTGTTTTGAAAAGTAGCAGAGTTATGCTCAAAAATGCTTCATTTGGGGTAGAAACTTTAATTAACTTTGGTATCTAACTCCTGGTCTGCTTCTGAGAGCTCATTGCTTACTCTGGGGACTCAAAACAAAATGAACGTGAGCCCACTGCTTGTACTAGCAGCTTGGGGGAAGAGAGATAAAAATCTTGAAAACTCTCAAGTATTTGTGATGGCTGTGGAGCCTCCTCTTCTTTTGTTATGGAATATATTTTACGAAATTTAAGTTCCATTCAGATAACTTGAGAATTCACTGTGAGTAAAATATACCACTTTTGTGAGACCTACCTTTATTTGGTGATCTTGCCAATAAGACCCTTTAAAAACGGTGTGGATGCTTTGGCCATTCTTACTACCATAAATTGACTTTGATGTGATTGTAAGTGTGGGATTGGGGTAGAGATGGTTGGAGACATAAATATTAGGTCTAGAAAAAATTCATTACTATTGGAGGTATAAAGCTTAGCTTATATGATGCTGATGTTTGATTTTGCCAAATGACTACTTTTTACCATTCAAAATTCACATGGAGTCTTACAAAATTTGACCCTCTTGTAATTGATTCATCCAGCTTTAATAAACTTTGTGGAGCACAGTGGAGGAGCCTTAGACCTAAAATACTTCCCAAAAATATTTAAATTAAAAAATCTCTATTCACATTTATTAAAGTTTTTCTCTTGTGTAGACTATTTGTAAGATAGCAGAGTAATTTTGGAAGTAAAAGCTAAACACTTGGAAGGAGCCAAATAATTGAAAATATTTTGCTTATTGTAATCTCTGGAAAGAAAGGCATCTAGAGCTTTTTTTTTTCATATGTGTTATCAATTATGTAAATCATTTCATATTTTGGTTTGGTTTACAATCTAATCATGACTTTCTTATTCAGAATATTTTTTCCTCTAGAGATTTAAAAATGTTTTTAAATTAAACATTTCTTAAATACTAAAAAGTATAAAGATATTGCCTGTAAATCTGCATATTTATACCCTGCTTAAGAAATCAGGCACTTCCAAAACAATTGGAGAACTTTATCAACTTTAACTCAATAATATCCCCGTCTCTCCTTAATCTCCTTTCTGGTGATTATCATTATCCAGAGGTTAGTGTTTATTAATCCTATTTATTTCAAACTTAACTAACTACATATGTATTTCCAAATTAGTAAAAAAAAATTATACTGTCTAAATTCTTTCTGGAATTGATTTTTTTAATATTATTTTTGAAATTTATCCATGTATATAGTTTTTTACAACAAGTCATACTTATTCACTGCCATATTATATTCCATTTTGTGAATATGTCAACATTTAGTTAATGGGAAGTAGTTAAAATCATTTTTTTTTTGCCACTGTAAACATTCTTCTGTATGTCTCTTGCAAATGGCTAACTGTTTGTATACCCCACTGCCCCAAATTCATACGTTGAAACCTAATCGCCAATGTAATGGTGTTAGGAAGTGGAACATTTGTGGGGGGTGATTAAGTCATGAGGATGGAGCCCTTAATGAGATTAGTGATTTTATAAAAGAGACTCCAGAGAGCTCCCTTGCCCCTTCTGTCATGTGAGGGCACAGCTCAGAAGCAGGCTCTCATCAGATGCTGAATCTGTCACATCTTGATTTTGGACTCTCCAGCTTCTGAAACTGTATGAAATAAATTATGGATGTTTATACATCAGTCTATTGCATTTTGTTATTTCAGCCTAAATAGATTAATACATCTGATTGACATATGTATAAAAGTATTTTAGAATATATGCATCTTCAACTTTTCTAGATATTGGTGAATTGCTTTCCAAAGTGATTTTGCCAATATTTACAGCAAGAGAAAACAAAGTTCTTACTGCTCCACATCCTTCCCAGTATCTGGTATTTCTAGATCTCCCCCTGGCCTCAAGTTTTGGACATGAAAGAGCATATCTGTGTGCTCACTTTTAAATTTTACTAAATACTAGTTATTTTTAACACCTTCTATTATGCCTATTGTTCATTTATTTCAGCCTCAATGACATTCTTGTTCATATTTTTATCCATTTATATACTAATTTGTCTGCTTTTAGCTTATAGATTCCCAGAAATTATTTATATATTTTAGGTATGAAACTTTTGTTGGTTATGTTATATATGCATTGCAAATAATTTTCTTAATCCTCTTTTAGAGATTTTAGTATTCCCTGTGGGGTAAATGATAAATAACTTTAATAAAGATAATGTTTCCCTCTGGGGAAAGGTCTGGCATGCTTACTCCCATTGTAAAAGATCCAGGTTCCCTAAGCTCAAGTTTTCTCTTCTGTAATGCATTTCACTGTGTGTGCAGGCATTATCTGGCTGTCTTCACATCATCTTGTGGGAACTGAAGCTTAGAGAATCTGCACAAAAAATACTAATACTCTGGTTACTAATTTTGATGTGAGTAATAAATATTTGTCTCTTTGTTTCTGACCCAAGAATGCCTTTTATTAGCATCCAAGAAACTGTGGTAGGCTGACCTGATAGCTTGTACAAATGGTGAAATATCTCAGAAACTTGACAGTTTTTGACATCTTATTGTACATATTAATATAATATATCAATTTTTATTGATTTTTTTCAAAGAGCTAGCATTTTATTTTATTGTCTCTATTGTTTTCCTGCTTTCTATTTTATTTATTTCTGCTCTGATATTTATTTCTATTTTTTACTGATTTTGTTTTTAATTTGCTCAACCTCTTCAAGTTTCTTAATGTGGGTTTTGAAGTCATTGATATGAGATCTTTGTTCATATATAATATAGCTATGTAGTGCTATTAATTCCCCTCTAGGAACTGCTTTAGCTACATCTCACATATTTTGATATGTTGTGTTTTCATCTTCATTCAGTTCAAAATAATTTCTAATTTTCCTTTTAATTTCTTCTTTGATGCATGAATTATTTAAAAGTGTAATATTAAATTTCTAAGTATTTGGGAATTTTCCAAAGAGCTGTTACTGATTTCTAATTTAATTCATTGGGGTTAGGGAACATGCTTTGTATGATCTGAAACCTTTTAAATTTATTAAGCCTTATCTTAATACCCAGAATGTGGTTTCTTTTGGTAAATATTCAATGTGTACACTTTAAAATAAGGTCTATTTTGTTGATAGAATGTACTGTAAATGTGAATTATTTCATTAATTTTGTTTAGATCTTTTATATTTTTAATGGGCTTCTACTTTTTTTTAAAATCAATTTTTAAAGTGAGGAGTATCAACTATCTGACTATATGACTATATATTTGTGAATTTGTCTACTCCTTATAGTTGTATTATTTTTGCTTCATTTTAAAGCTGTTATTATGTGCACCTTCATTTTGACACCTTAATTTTAGATAGGTCCACCTGTGCATTCAAAAGTATATTTATCATAATTTTTCCAGTATTTAAAAATTTCATAATATCTAGTCTGCTATATTAAAAATCCACATATTTTCTGGATTTTTTCTTATAAATTAAAAAAATAATGTACTTTTATTTAAGCAATAAAATAATTACTCTTTTTAGTTTGTTAAGAATCTTGATAAATTTAGCCTATGTTTTTTTATCTCAAAGCCATTTTTTTGGATTCCTTTAGTTTCTTGTTCTAATTTGAACTAATTTCTTTCTACTCCTTCTTCACAGATGTAAATCTGGGATTTTGTTTTTAATCTCCACAGCTAGGTTAGGTACATGTCTCTGATTTAGGTCCCTAATGACTTTTTTTGTTTTGTATATTGACTCTTGTAATTATTTTAGAAGTGTATTCAAATGATATGCTTTCTAAATTTGGGGCTTCTAAATATGTCACCATTTATTTTGTGTTTGTGTGATGGTTTGCTGTGTGTAAAATTATAAGTTATTACATGGTGCTAGTATAATCACAATATGAAAACCAATAAAGTTAATGTCACAAATATTTAGAACAATTTTACTTATGTGTAAGGATAGAAAGTTTCTAAAAAAAAAATTAACACCAGCAAAGAATAAAAACAATAATGCTTTATGAGATTATTTCAGAAATAGTTCATGATCAATAAACTTATTGAAATATTTATACTACAATCTAAAGGAGAAAAGTTATGCAATAGTATCAATAATAATAAATGCTGACAACTTAATAGAGCAGTTAATATGTACCAGAGAGTGTTCTCAGTTCTGTATGTATATTATTAACTCATTTAATCCCTACATCAACATTATAAAGAAGATGATATTATTGTGACCCTTTATATGTGAAGAAACAGATACATAAGGGCAACTTGCGAAAGATTGTATAATTATTTAAGTGAAAGAAAAGGTATTTAACTAGGTGGTTTGGATCCAGAATCTTTGCTGTACTATATCTATTTTTAATAAATAATGAAAAATCATTCTATAAATTTTTGTCAATATTTAAATAAAATATTAGGTAATATGAAGGAACTATTTATTATAACAGAGATAATTTACCTGAATAAAGAGTTAAAGCAAAAGAAATGGAACATATGAGACAAAAGACAGATTAGATCAATTTTTACCCTATATTTAGGGCTAGTTTCTCAACTTAGCCTCAGAATTTACATTGAATCCTTTGTTTGGGAAGTATAGTTTTAATTTTGTAGAATCCCTCCTTGTCTTCTCTTTCTCATGTCAAAATTTTTTGGTTTAATTTTATCAATGCAACATCTCAAATTTTCCCCAACATATTAATTAGAAAAAAAGTTGTACACTATTCCCTGAGTTCTATTCAGTTTTTCTCAATGCGACTTATTTTATTTTTATTCTATTAATTATAAAATAGCAATGGCACAGTACTTGCTTTTTATGGAGATTTATCACTGTGATTCATCTTTGAGAGCAGAATTCAGATGTTTGTTGACTATCTAATTAAAGAAAAATCAGGTCTAAGCTTATTATTAAGTGAATGTAGTTAGGTTTATATATGAAGGCACAGTGATGGTAAAATTGGTACATCTGAGCAAAGAATATTATTTTCTGACAACTCTGGGAAAAGCTCATAGGAGTGAGGTTGTGATTGTTTAAAGCTGTCTGCTAGCTAAAGACATTAAATTCAGATCAAATTCAGGAAATAGCCTGTTGGAGGAAGGAAAACTGAAGCTTCACTTGATTTATCGTTCCTTCTTTTTTTCTTAGAAACTGTTTATTTCCTGTCAACCTTATTTCCATTTTCTGTTTAAGAGTTTGTAGAATAACAGCTTAAGACTACTCAGTGGTTTTTCCTACCCATTCAGTGGCCAGAGTGATGGGGCTGTAGACTAGTCTTCAGTGGCAGCTGGGCGCTCCAGTCTTGAGTAGGAAGCTGCTAAATAATCACAGATGGCACCTGTGCCTTAAACTAGTCTGTGAGCTTGGGTTGAGTATTAGTAATTTGGGATCTGGAACAGTCCATTCACGCTGAAATTCCTCCTGGTCACAGCCTTTTCAGCAGTGGCCTGCTCTTTCTTTTGCATTCAGGATCTCTGCGGAAGTAGGGGTTGTGCATGACCTGCCCCAGAAGTCATAGGATATGATACCACACATGTGCAGAACTCCCCAGCCAGTGGTATCTTGTCACATGCTGAGTGAGCTCTCGTGTTGCATGAGGTGGCCAGGTCCACGCATTGCAGAGGAATCTGTGTTCCACTGAGTAGTGGTATGTGGGTAAATAGGCTGCCTCTGTGAGAGAATGCTGGTTAGCCCTGAGATCAATAATGTCCAGAAGTCGGGGCTCCTAGAACACTGCCCTGACCTGGTTAGAAAAGGTTCCAGGAATAAAGTGGCTACAATAGGAGTGGCCCCAGTGGCAGCAGCAAACTAGCACAACTAGTTGGCCAGAGTTCCTAGAGGACATGATGCTGACATCAGCCAGGTTTTCAATGGTGTGAGCTGCCAGCAGATTTCTCCGAGGTTTTCTTGATTTATGAGATAATGCTATCATTTTTCCTTTTGTGGATGACTGTTCCATTTGGAAGTCAAGGTTGGTGCCACTTATGGCTACAAAGAATTGAGGACATCCTGTGCCTTTATTTGCAGGATATCAAGGGCTCCAGGCATTGTTAATTTCCCTTTAAGTTGCAACAGGAACCAGGACCAACATAATGTAAACCTCTCTCTGGGTGGTACAGAAAAGCTAACCTCTTCGAACTTGAAGTCAGAAGATACTTTCTAGAAAATCTTGCAAAGATGCTTTTTACATATATATTACAACTTTGACTACCAGATAGACATAATAACTTTATATTGGAACACTACTTGTCAGTTAAATCATAGTGCCTATTTTAAAAGACTGGCTTTAAGTCTTGGGAATGTCTCTTTTTCTCAGTTTCCTCAACAGTTAAACCAGACAGTTACCTACTTCATGAGCTTTTTCTAAGAATTTAAAAAGGTAATACTGTTAGGTACTATATAATATCTGACACATAGTAAGCACTCAATAAGTTTTAGATATTGTTATCTACCTACCATCTATGAGTATCTCTCCCCTAACAAGTTTTCTTTCAGGGAGGAATAAAACTGCATCTGGGTTTCCAAACAAACAGGAAATATTGCTTTTAAATATATTTTTCTTAGCAGCTTGTAGATAGCAATAGCTGTTATGGAGCTCTTACTCAAGGTCTGTGCTTGTTTCAAAGAATGCTCGCCATGTGTTTGGAGCTTGGCAGATGACTCAGTTCTTATTCTGTTTATGTCCACTTTCTCTCATTTTTCTTCTAAAATGCGCAAGCAGCACAGCAATAATTTCTCTTACTCTTTCCGTCCCCACTATTGCGGGCATGCGTGCACACACACACACACACACACACACACACACACACACTCACACTCCCTTTTCTACAACACACACATATAAGCATATGCACTAGTTTCATTTTATTTTATTTTTTTTTAATTCCCAGAGGATTCGTGGAGCAGGCTGTTTGCAACTGCTGTGTTTTCCACTGGTTAAATTGGCAGTTACCTACTGTGTGGAGTTGCTAGGAGAAGTTGAATAAGCATGATTACAGCATCATTGATGTACATATTCTTTCAATAACAACCTGTGGAGCTCTGTGATCTGCCTTCTGTATGGCTCTATATATTATTTTCTCGTTGTTTTCTTTAATATTTGTTGCATTTTTTTGTTAGAACATGATATACTTTTAACTGTTGGTTCCAGATCAGTTAGGAGAGAAAAACCTGGCATTTAAAAGAGGCACTTTTTTTCTCAGGGTGATGCTGCTGTTACTGGTTCCTACCATCTGTTTTCTTGTTACATCCTGCTCTCTTTCCATTGGTAGAGAGGAATTCAGCTTCTTCTGGTGCGCTTAAGTCATTCACGTTTCTCTCGTGCATAATAGATCTCGTAAACTGTAGGAATTCTGATGTGCTTCAGTGTACGGAACAGTAACAGATGAGCTGCTTTTGGGGAGAGCTAGAGCACTTAGTTGGTCAGTAGTACAGTAGCAGGCTCACATGTGTGGATTGTTTCTGTGAGGTCAGAGGATCTGTTTATACTGCTGTCTGCTTGAGGGTGGTGATGTGGTGAACAGTGGATATGCCTGTCAAAGTCAGTAGCAATTCTGGCAGAGGCTGCCCTCAGCTTTGTAAATCTGCAGTGTTTTGATAGATAAGAGATACTACTGTATAACTCAGATTTGTAGTGGGCTGAGGAATGCTTGTTCTAGCTGCTTAAAGTGACTGTAACTGTTTGCCCTAGGAATATCATCATGGGGTCTACTGCTACAGATATTGAAGAACTGGAAAACACCACTTTTAAGTATCTTATAGGAGAACACACTGAAAAAATGTGGCAACGCTTGAAAGGAATGTGAGTAAGCTCTTTGCTTGGTTTTGTTGTTATGTCTCCTCTCCAAATTTGATTATTAATGTATCTAATTGTTGGTAAAATCTGACTTTGTGCACTAGTGGTTCCTTTAGAAAGATTTCTCTTAAAAAAATAAAACTTGTCAGTCTCAGCTAACAACCTGCTTAAAAAGTAGACATTTTTTTTTTTGCACCTGTACGTTTTATGTAAGGTAAAGGCAACTCCCAGAGGGGGGAAAAATCACTTTACTGTTATACTATATGACTTCTTTTATACTTCTGTATGTGTTGTTTAGATATGCAGAAAAGTAACCAGAAAGCTGTTTGCCAAGGTACTTGCAGAAACAAAATTTTCTTCAAGTGAATAGAGAGCTTACTACTGGTACTTATTTCTCTGTAATTAGATTTTGAAAAAACAAAAAGAGGATTAATATGATAATATACACTTATACTCCATGGTGTTTATTATTTATGTCTTAATGAATCATATTTCTTTAAGAAAAAATGCATATGTGGGAAAATCACTATCAGCATACCAAACTTATTGGAGAGTTTTGGCTTTAAATTAAACAATTCCCTTGTGAGAGTACAGAAGAGCTCATGAGATAAAATAGATCTTAGTAAGGTGGGTCAAGAGATGTGCTTATGTCAAGCATGAAATATAAGTAGCCGAGTCTAACTTTAATTGAAATTCTATTCACCTTGCTATTTAAACATTTAAGTTTTTTTTCCTGTGCATGCTACTAATCCCTGTTTAGTGTTACATCACATTATGTTTACATGCTTTTTAAAATTATGCCATAATTTGAAAATCATATTTAAAATTTAGATGAAATGTGAATATGAATATCTTCAAGCAGTTGCTTAGCATGTTTGCATATTTAAAGTGAAAATATATTTGCTCTTCTATGATATGAGCTGAATAAATCCTATACATGTGGAACAAAGATTTTCTGGGATTCATATTTCAAATTCGGTGTTTACATAGTATTCTATAAAATACAACATCTCAGTTAATTCAGTGTTGCTCTTTTGATAGCTATAATTTTTAAAGATAAATTATATCAAACTTTGTTTAAAGGTAAAATGCCTTCTACTTTCCTCCATTTAAATGTATTTAATGATGTTTATATATATTTAAATAATGTCTGTATATTTTCTTACACATAAATATATAGCATTGCACTAATATAATAACATACTAATAGTGCAAACAACTTTTAACAGAGACTAACTTTAAAAAAGGAAGCCATCTTTACATCATTTGAATGAATTAGAGAAATATGTTTTCAAGTTTAACTGAAGATTTAGACATTACAGTGTTTTGGTGAGGTAGTTCTCTAGGGAAACAAATAATCCTATAAAAGCAAATAACAATTTACAAAATTAATTAGCATAGATGAAGATTAAACATTGGCAGTCATCAGATTATTTGTGTCTTAACCTAGTGAGTAGATAACTGTAATAGAAAAATTATATCTCATATTACAACCATTTTAGATTTTCCTTCCTTCAGTAGAACAGAATATTTTTGTTTGTGGTGTTTATATTTGTTCTACTTTTCTGTAGTAACTTGAATGTATGAAGATTTATGGTAGTGAAATTATGAATATGTCTTTAAGAAATTTGAAAAATGACTTTATATTTACCTAAAATTTTAGGGCAAAGTTATCTGACTTTCACTTTATCAATTGATCTCAAAGATCAATCTGTCATTAAATTTCAGGAGGGAGTGTAGGATAATTCAACAGTAGAGCTTCATAACTTGATATTTAACATCGATGTAGAATATATATGTACACACTGAGTAAATTTTGGGTTGTGTTCACATAGAGCCACCAAGTAACCATTGAGGAAAAAAATTACTGATAAAAGTTTTTAAAAAATAATTGTTACTAAACTGATTGAAATGACTGATTGTTTTTATATCAAAAAAAGAGAGAATTTCATTTTGGTGTTATTACTTAACTTGTACTTTGACTTAAGATATTACTAGTATTCTAGAATTAGAATTGTCAAAATAAGAAGCTCTAAATCTAAAATCAGCATGACTGATGACAACCAAATTGTATAATTATGGTCTTTGTGTAATCTGCAACTGAAGCAGTGATATGAAGGACTCTCTATTTCATTGCTGAAATTGTCTGGCTTATTTAAAATGTAATATTGACTTGAGCAGAATTTTAGCTTATTAAAATTGCTAGAGATAAAATTTTACTTTTAAATATTGGCAATTACATTCTTGCTGCTCATGAAAGCTATCAAACAATTTTTCAATATATATATATATATTTTTAGTTTGGTAAAATAGACCCAATGAATTCCTTTAAATATTTGTTGGGAGAATGTTTTTTTGATCTTTTACTGAATCTACCTTTACAAATACATTAATTTATTTTAACAGGATATTCTGTTTTGAAGTGGGTTTACAATAAGAACATTTCTCAGGTTAGATAAAAATAGAGACAAAGGTTAAAGTAAAATGTTTATTCAAATATACCTTAAATATGGAAAACACTAGCCACTGTTGGTAGCTATTTATAGAAAATATTTTATAGGCATTATCATATAACATAACATTTTAGAATACTTTTTTGAGTCCATAAAAATAATTCTTCAATTTTGTAACACATGCAAAAACATTGGTAAACTAAATTAAAATACATTTCTTTTCTACTGTGTTGTTTATTTCTTTCATTTAGCTCATTTTAAATCTCCTTCATATTCTGTTTAATTGGGACACCATATTCAGTGATGTGCCAAGAAATCTCTTTGTGAAAAGAAAGGTGAAACAGTTTCCTCTTCTGATTTCTGATATAGGCTTGTCCACTTTATTCTATTAATTTTCTTTTTATAATTATAGCTTCCCCCCAATCCATCTTCTATCACTAATTTGGTACTCAGTATAAAAATTTAGATTCTACACTATGACTCACCATTTATGATAGTAGAAATGTTAGCAAATGACTATGTCATCATGTTCTTCATAAATTACATTTAAAAAGAATTATATGCCTTTTCATAAGTTATCAATTATTTAGTACCTAGAAAACTTTCTATTTCTTCTTGCATGTCAACACAGATGAAATTTCTGGTTCAGAAGTCTCCTATGATTCTGAGACCTATACTACTTCCTATGTACTAAGAAAAAATTTTTAAATACTAGTCTTTGCAAAGATTGTTAAGTTTATTGATTTCTATGAGAAAAGATGATTTCAAAATTTTATGTTCATCTACGTGCAGTGCTTTATAGTTAATTTTTGATTTTTCATGTCAAGGTACTGTTGTTTTTTTCTTCTTTAAATGTAAAAATGTAAAAACAAACAAACAAACTCCACACCCATGAATTTTTTTAAAAATTAAACTTACTTAAAACATTAGTGCTGCTCTTTCCCATCAGTGCACTGTTCTAAGAATTCAATCTAAGGGGTGACAGTATTTCCAGAAAACTATCATCAAATAGAAATTCCAGCAAATGCCACATAATGTTATAGCAAAAACTAAGTCAGTTATCAATTATTTAGCACCTAGAAAACTTTCTATTATCTTACTCACTGTTTAACAAGAAAGTTTGAAGTGCTTAAAACTATAACCTTTTGATAAAAATGTGAGACTTGTTACTCATGGCATTTATTGCCAATATCTTCAGTTTTCACAAATGTAGGGCTAGAACTTATGAGAATTTCAGTTAGAAACTAACTTATATGCCAATTAATTTTACATGTATAGACACATACCTCCTATCTTTCTCAACATAGACAAATGTCCAGGTATTACCATCTGGAATTGTGAATACAACAGTTGAAAGACTTAAGTTAGGCTTCTTTTCTCCCTCTTTGGTTATAAACATGATCTTCAGCAATGAAAAAAAAAATTAAGCATAAAGGAGAAAGGAAGAACTGTATAATAACCCTATAACTAATTTCAATGGGGGTATTGTTATTAAGAAGGTAATGTATGGTATGGTTTCAGATGAAGTAGTCCAAACCCTCATCACCAAGGAGATGTAGCAGTAATATATATTTAGAATAAAAATGGCAAAAAAGGTAACATGACAGAAGTTATTAGTACCATATTCTCAAACTGGGAATCATACTTGGAGCAGCATTAAATTAGAAAAAATCTGATCCATTTACTCTTCTGCTTCAAACTTTAGGCCTTCTAGTATTCTCTCTTCCAAGTTCAGCATTCTTCACAGGGTTTTCCCAGCCCTGCTTGACTTTTGGAGCTTCCTCTCATACTTCTCTCACTGTGTCCCCTCCCCACCAGACCTAGGCTGCCCAAAAGAAAGCTGCTTAGCACCCATCTGAGTTTTCTCATTTTGTTTTCTCACCCTGAGGGAACCACTCATTTCTCCTCTCATCCAGGGTTGCTCTTGCTCCCCCATGATGCTTTTAGAGATGTGTGGAGATGATTCTGGTCATTGTAATGCCTGGGGGTGTTTCTGTATTTAGTGGGCAGCAGGGACGAGGCATGGTGCTCTAGAGCTTGGGACATTCCATAGCAGGAAAAATTGTCCTACTAAAAATGCTAATGAGGACTCCTGTTGCAAAAGCTCTCTTGTAAAGATCTTAAAGATCTCTTCTTAAATTTTACTTGCAAAGGCATTCCTTCCCAACTCTCCATACTCAGTTTTCTGTATTTCACTCATAACATAACCTCCCCTTTGCGTAAAAAATTGACCTTCCTACTGGAACACAAACTACTGAGAGAAGAGCCATGTTCATGGTGTTTGCTTTTGGATCCCCAACACTTTGCACAATACTTGGAACACAGGAGAAAATTCAATAAATACGTTTCAATCCGTCAGTGAATGAATAAGATTCTGAATTTTGTAGTTGCTCTAACTATAAAACTAGAAGATCAGTCAGGCTGCCTAAATAGGGCTTATAGCCAGGTTGTAAGAGTGAAGACAGATTCACAGCTAAAATAGGGATAAAGAAGATGGAAAAAAGTAATGTTTGTTTACTATCTACTGGTTGTCAGAAAATTTCAGGTATAATATATCTGTATTCTTATTTGCTTTTCCAACAATTGCAAGAGGTAGGTATTCTAAGTTGGTTAAATAGCTACTCTCTGGTGGAATGTGGATTTAGACACAGATATGCTTCCAAAACAAAAAAGAGTACATTCTCAGACTGCTTACTTAGAAAGATTGCCAGAAAAGGATCTGGAATGATGTTTCTTAAAACTTAGTCCATGGGCCTTGTGGTAGGCAGACTATTTGCCTCTCAGACATGTCCATATTTTAATCCTCAGAAGCTGTGAAGATGTTACCTTACATGACAAAGTAGCAGATTAAGTTAAACTTGCTAATCATATGACCTCAAATTACAAAGATTAACCTAGATTTTCAGGTGGGCCCACTGTAATCACAAGGGTTCTTAAAAGTGGAAGAGGGAGGCAGAAAAAGAAGGCAGAGTGCTGTGATGTGGGGAGGATTTGACCTACCTTTGCCAACTTTGAAGATGGAAGAAATATGCTATGAGCCAAGGATTGTGGGCAAGCCCTAAAAACTTGAAAGGGTAAGAAAACAGATTCTCTCTTTAGAGCCTCAAAAAAAAAAAAAAAAACCTAAAGAACAAAAAGACGTAGTTCTGCCAACACCTGATTTTAATTCAATGAAACTTACAGGAAATTTTTGACTTGAAGAACTGAAGATAATACATTTGTATTATTTCAGAGTATTACCTTTGTGGTAAATTTGTTGCAGCAGCAATAAGAAACTAATACATGCCTCCAGTAACAGAATACTGAGTGCTTAATCAACATGACCATTCCTATATCCTCTCCTGAAACACACACACACACACACACACACACACACACATACACACACACACAATGCCTTGAGGTGGGGCCAGCCTAGGTCACTATGGCAAATTGGAGTAGATAATCTTTATCCTTAGCCATTGTATAACTCACTGTCTTCCATATAACTCTGGCTTACATGCCCTGACCTCCAATTTTCTTACCAAGCTCCAATATTGAGAGTATAGAGATGATTCATTTCAAATGTGAAAGAAGAATGTTATACTATCTTTCTTGAAAATTGTTGATAAAACTCAATCTTATTTCACATTGTTGATTATGTGATGATTTTGTTGGATTAATCAGACAACTTAGTTTAAAAATACTGACCTTTAAACTGTCAAAAATAGACTCATTAATATAGGGGACAATTTGGTGATAAATAGAGGGGAGGGAGGGTTGGGGGTTTGGGAGAATGGGGTGAAGGATTAGAGAAGTACAAATTAGTAGTTGATAGACAGTCATGGGTAGGTAGAAAACTAGAGGAAAGGAGCAAATAGGGGGATCGTTTTATAAACTATATAAATATCTAACCAATGTATTATATACTTGAAACTGATTAAAATAAATAAATTAATTTAAAAAATACTGACCTTTAGTCATAAAACTAATTTGAAGAAAACCACCTCACAAAAACTATTCTGGTATATAAACATAATATAAATCTCAGTCTTTATAGAACATTATGTTATAGTTTATAGAATAGACATTGTTGAGATAAAATACCTTAGAGATTAAAAAATTGAACTTTAGAATCAGTCAGGTATTTTTTAATACATCTGTCTCGTAGCTGAGTGATCATGGAAAATCTATTAACTTTTCTAAACTTCACTTGACTATTGTAAAATCCAATTATTTTATTTATCATTTATTCACTCATTCAATAAATATCCATCGATTGTATGCTATCTCAGGCACTATTTTAGACAAAGAGTTTGCATTCTAGTAGAGGAAACAAACAACAAAAAGTAAATTATACGTAATAAATTAGTATGGAGTAAGAAGTGACCTGAAAAAAAATGCACCAGGTAATATGATCAAGAGTTACCTGGGGAAGGTATTTTGGATCGTCAGAAATGATCTGTCTTTGAAGGTGACTTTTCAATTGAGACACAGACAAAATTTGATGCCTACTTCTTATGATCTTGGGGAGAAAGAAGGTGAGTAAATGACACCTCTAATTCAAGTTCAGGATTAAGTGACGGATAGACTTTATTCAATAGTCTTTATTAAAGACTAAACTTGTATTGGAGGATAAAGTTTGGGTTGTAGATAAATAAACCAGAATACTTCTGAATTCAACTTACCCTCCAAAACTGCAGATGTTCCCAGCAGGGGACAAAATCTTCCCTCCTAAATTTATCTCACAGTCCTAACAGATCTTCTCCAAGTTGATGCCTTGGTTTTCTCATCTATAAAATGTAATGATATTATAGATGTTGAGAAGATTAAATGAATTAATGGCTGTAAACTGCTTAGAACAGAGTCCAGAAATCAACAAATTCTACCTGTTGTCATTATTATTACTACCATTATTTGCAAAGCAGAATTTTTTTCCAAGTAATTTTCTTATCAGAATCAGTGGAAAGAATAGGTTTGTCAGGATGAGAAAAAAAGAGTTTCTTTTAATTCAATGGAAGTGGTCTCACCAAGATCCCCAGATTTCTTGTCATCAGAAGAGATGATTTAAATTTCTCTGGGTAAGAGAGTTATGTAAGAAGAGAGCTGAGGAATTTGGGCTGCCTTGAGAGTTTCACTGAATGAAGAATTGCTCAGATGAATTTAGCACCTTTCATTCAGCTCTTTGTGGTGGTCCTAGAATAAAATTTAGGTCTCTATAATCATATATATCACAGGGTTAGCCTTATTTTTTGCATCACTGTAGCTTGAAAATCCCTCTTTAGGTCTTGTCTAGTTCACAGTGGAGCTGACTTCCAGGTAATTACTGTTGTGTCCCATAGTCTTTTTTTTTTTTGCCAATTCATTTTAAAAAATATCAAATTATCATTATGTTATTAGATTGTATCCTTTATTCTAACACATTTCAAACATTTAGTCAAAGGTAAATACTTGGGCAAGTCTGATTCCCATTCTGAAGGATTGTGCTATAAGCCCTTTAAACATGAAAGGAACTATTCATTAACATAGTTAAACAGATGACAGTGTTAAAGGCTCATGAGAATCATAGTATTCCAAATACCTGCTCTGGACATATATTAGGCACGAATAACTATTTATTCTTAAGAAAAAACAAAAAAGTGATAATAGATCAAGAAAAGCATATAAATGAAACATGACTTTTGGTTTCTCCTTAAAGCTATACTTTCTTCAAGTTGTTTAAAGAGATACTTTATTTTATATTTTACAAAATATTTAAAAACCTAAATTTTTTGTTAAATTAAGCTCAGAAAATGCTCAATACAGGTAATTTCTGATAGACAAAATTTTTGTATCTGTAGCTATTCAAATAATTTGAGTCACAAAAAAGTAGTAAAATCTTTAGGTACAGTCTACAGGGGAAGAAAAATGGGGTCAACCTCAAACCCTGCATCAGTGTAGAGGATCAATTCCAATTCTTGGAATTCTGTATATGTATCAGGTCCTTGATAATTTAGAAGAAAATCAAAATAGATTTCTTATTGGAAAAGCAACAGTATGTTGACTAATCCAATTAAAACTGGACTTTCTAAGAATTGCTTTAAAATAAACTACATTTGAAACAAGATAAGAAAAAAAAACTGAACAACTTGGGCATTGGTCAGATTTTTGATGAACAAACTATTTTAAAAATCACTTCATAATTGAATTACAGTAGTACTTATACTTTATAGTAATTCTTTTGTGCTTTATAATTTCTAAAAGATTTTTCTTTTGTTTTGTGTGATTCAGCACAGTTATCATCAATTTTTCGGAAAAGAAAACAGCCTAAAAGACATTCAGTGTCTTGACCAATGTTTATCA
Source organism: Macroglossus sobrinus (assembly GCA_004027375.1). Lineage (NCBI taxonomy): Eukaryota > Metazoa > Chordata > Mammalia > Chiroptera > Pteropodidae > Macroglossus > Macroglossus sobrinus. Next base: position 519,742 of record PVKZ01000143.1, read on the forward strand.
ATTAGTAAGGGGAGGACCAGTTTTCCAGGCTCATACCTATTCCATTTAATACTGAGTTAGATAATTCCTTTTAACACTCAAACCTGACATTTCAGGAGTTAAAAACTGTTCTTTTGTTTTGATTATTCCATAATCCTACCATCTGTTTGCCTAGTTCTGCATCCTCAAAGCTGAATACCAAGGGGAGTTATCATTTGGCATATGCTTTAGATGTCAGAAACTCTCCAGTTTTATTTCTCTACTTCTCTGTACATGCACTACCATTACTTCTTTTATTAATTTATTTAAACAATGATTAAGCTAGTATTTGCAAGTGAATATGACTTTTCTTAAACCCTCTTGCCACTTCAGAGCTTGAAAATTATTCTAATTTGTTTGGCCTTTGGTATCCCAAACAACAGAGAAAGAAAACTGCACAATAGAAATATCTGGGTGTCTGTCTCTGAAGATTTTTATTTACTAATAAGAATGAAGGCAGTTCTGATGATTAAAAACTAGGTATTTTATTCTTGCTATACTGCTCTTTCTCTTTTTGTTACAAAGGATTTAAGCATATGTTAAAGTTCTTTTCTGAAGTAAAGTGAGAAGAGTCTTTTCTCTTGTTTATTTTAGAGAAATAATCTAACTGGAGTTTATTATGCTTGATTTCCCACAGAGAACACAAACTACTTAAAGGTACACAGTATTTTCCTCATCTTTTCTTAGACTGCATTTGAAGATGGTTATTAAATGTGTTAAGGAGCTTCTTTCTAACTTTTAGAGTCCTTGAAATCTCAAGTACCTCCCACTGGTTCCAATATGAAGAAGTGCTTTTACATGTGTGACCCTCTTGATATTTTATCTGCCAGCATATCTCTGCTTTAATATTTCAAGTTTTCCTAAGAGTGGTCTGTTTTCCCAGAGATGTGTCCATGTTGTCGTTTACTGTTGCAATATGTCCCAGTTTGTTTATGATTTCCTGTGTCCACTCTTGGATAATCTCTCCCATACTAACTCTGAGCTTGGCTGTCAACTTGCTTTGGCCAGTGGGATCTTAGCAAATGTGATGCAAGAAAGACTTGGAAAGGGCTTAAGCTTTGGGATTTACTCTCTCTTGCTGCTCTTTGGAACTCTCACCCAGCACAGAAAGAAGCCTGGTCAAGCCTATTGGAGGATGAACATGCAAAACAGATATAAACCATTCCATCTGAGGCTCCATTAGACCAACCAGGCCATCAACCACAAGATATGTGAGTGAGGTCATCCTGGACTATATAACATCCTAAAAATTATAAGGAAATAGTAAACGTTTATTGTTTTTTACTACTAAATTTGTAAGATGGTTTGCACACAAAAAATCCAACTGATATACTCCCCCCACACCAAATCAAACTCATAGACTTAAAATTTTTTATATAATTCTTCTCCAGCTTCCACAGTTTTTTCCTATTACCACATTGCTTCTTCTCATCATCTCCTATTATTTATTTCTTTGACCAATCAAAATTTAGTTTATATTTTAGAAATAAGAATTGAGGTTCCACCTAAAACAATATAAATGGCATGTACCCACATAAATATTTCTTCTAATATATGCTCCTTCAGTGGCCTGAATATTGAAGTTGTGTTGTTCTATTTCCCACCAAACTGAAGAGAAACATAGAATAAGACAGAGAAACTGCATAGCTGCATAAAAGAGGATGGTTCATATCCTGTTACCCTGGCAACAGGCACTGGGAAGGCCAGGGCTCCCTACATATCCTGTTGCCCTGACAACAGGTCATGCAGGGCATAGGAAGGCCCAGTTCTCACGCTTTTAGGCTTCTTATTTAAAACCACAAAGATAAAGAAGAAAGTAATTCTGCATCTAATTCATCCCCATCTACATATTTCTTCTATTATCTGAATCACTTTAGTATAAGATTGTCTTTCCAGATATAGGAGAGGGTAAGAAAAGAGTGACTTCAATTTTTACATTCATAAACTCTGAAATATTTGCTAATTTTTATTGGGTCAGAAAAGTAAATAATAGGAATTAAAGAAAATAGAAGGAGTCAAAGTCACAGAGAGAATAAATTATGGAAATAAGGTAAGTAGCATATAAATAATGTAGCAGCCAAGAGCTGATTTTGGGTATGTATCATTGAGCTGCATTGGTTAGGCTTAGCTAATTTTAGTGAATTCCCTTGAGCAGGTCACATCTGTTAAATGGTTGCTTATTTGGTTACTTTTATTTTGTGAGCAGATAATTCATAGCCAAACCTATAAAATGATGTTATGTTATAATTTTTTTATCACCTTAATTTTCAATTCTGTATAAATTTCCTTTTCATTATTTTTCAGCCTTAATTTTTTTCATCACTTTTTTTTACCATACAGAGTTGATAATGTAGCAGTCTTATAAAATTCTTTTTTCTCTTCCTTCTCTTTTTGTTCCTTAAGCAATTGCTTTGATTATATGAAAGAAAATCTTTTCTATGTATTTTTGGAGCTGTTTATTCAGAATTGACGAGTATCATTAGTTTTGCTATTACTAATGTCTTCCAGTTTTTCTGTGAGTTAAAATAAAATCTTAGTTGACTCCCCTTGTTTTAAAGGTAGAGTAATAGCTATAAATTTTGGGAACCAGAAGTCTAACTTTTGTAAATGAGAAGTCTTATTGGTGAGGAGAAAAATGTCTGGCACAATCTTTCAAAAAAGAAAATGGAGAAAGAATTTTTGGAAAAAGATTTTGAATTTAAATTGAGTGAGAAAATAAGTATAGGTTGGTGAAGAGGAAGTATCTTTGAGAGACTATAACCATGTTAAAGCTGATTTCTGAAGGGCCAGGTGGGCAAGTTAAAGCCTAATCTGAATATCATTAGAGTCAGAGAGAAAACACTCATGATTTTCTGAGACTAGATTAGGTGACTCTTCTTGATACTCTAATTGCATTTCATGTATTTATTGTTATTGTCCATTTAGTTGTTCTGCCTTCCAGATAATCTTTCTTCCTCCTTTTAAGATAATAAGAGGGAAGAGGTAGAAGCTATTTGCTTATTAAGGTATCCTCAGTGCCTAGCATAGTATATTACATGAAGTAAGAAGTTAGAAATGTTTCAATATAATAAAAACCAGTAATTGGGCAACATACAGCTTTACATTTGAATGGTATAGCTAGTAAAGCTAGCTGTTCAGCACCAACAATAATTCAGGCTTGAAGATCAAAAAACTTTATGGAGGCTATTTAAGCTGCTTCTGGAGAAAGGAAGAGAATGAAATATCAGAACTTGATCAGCAGAGATTATTGGGATTGTGACAATATCACAGATAAAACAAAATTAAAATAAAAAAATAAAAATAAAAACAAAAACAAAAGTAAACTTTGTAATATGAAACATAGAGTCTCAGAGGATGGCTGTGAGGGAAAAAAGTAATGCATTCAAAATGTGCAGGCCCTGTGTCTGGCACAAACTAAGCATCCACAAATGATAGCTGTTATTGTAGATTATTTTTGTAGCTCAACCAAATGTATGACAATGTGTTTGTTTTTGCCCTTTCTTCTGCCAAATATGAACTTGAGATAAAAGCTGACCCTGGATAACTATATGATGGGGAAAAAGACAGAAGAGATTTAAACTTTTCTAAGTAACTAAACTTCCTACTCCATGATTCTAATTTCTGAAGTTCTATACCACCCATATCTTAGGAAAACTCAAATTTCTGTTTTATTATATGGTTGAATAGTTGGATTATGGTAAGAATATCTTTCGATGATTAGTAAATGTCCCACCTCCTTTGGCCCTGTGGCCCAATGAATTCTTGGTAAGTGAAGAGAGCTGTGTATCCTGTGAAAGTTAATTGCCTGCTGAAGTTTCCAAACTGTAATGAGTCAGACAGGAGATAAGCTGACTGAACTTGGAGGTGATCAGATTTAATACTCTATCAGCTTCTAGGCTACAGTTACTTGTCCACCACTGAGCTGAAGAATAATTAATCCTCTCTTTGCTCAAATCCTCAAAGAGAAACTTAAGAAAGCAAGGTAGTCTTGAAATTTTGCAATGCAAATAAGTGGTTTTAAGTTTTTGAGTTTCATTTTTACCACTCAAGTCCGAGGTGATGAATCTTTAAATAAAGTCATCATTTTAAAACTGTCATTTAATATTTTTGTTCTCTGACTTCATCCTGTCATGTGTATCATATTTCAATTAGGGAGAAATGTTTGCAAAATGTGTATAAAAGGATACATCTAAAGAATAACTCATTTATCCATAGTGGAGTCATAGATTAAGGAGAGATCATATATACTTGATGACTGAAAATGTGCCAAAATAAAATTCACAATCAAAATATTAATATTCAGTTTAGAAGATTAAACTCTTCTTGGCATTAGTCCCCAAATAACTTTATTGTATATACCTTCCATCTATTTTATATAAGGCAACTTTTTTGATTCCTTGCCACAAATTGTTTTGGTTTTTTAAATAAAAAATAATATAATGCTAACATAATTTTATTCTTATATTTCTTTGATTTCTAATTATATATTAAATTAGCATAACATCCACTTTTGTTATTAGACAAGTTAATTGATCTACCAATAGCCATAGCACTTGGAAAACAAGAAATATAATGGAATCACTTTTGATCCTTTTGGAATTAGGAACACATTGCTAACTAATTTTAAGTTTTCTAGAAAGAGGAAATGTTTAGGTTTATAAATGGAGAAAAAAATACTTTCCTTCAGAAATTCAGATTGTTTTGTTAAGTATATGTCTTATGGGTATAAAAGTAAATAGTAATTTACACAGGATGAGTCAAACTATGGTAATCTTAGTCACTGATTAGAACTATCTTTAGAATGAGAGTCATTCAGAAATAAAGTTGTAGTTTAAGTTCAACAGGGTTATACCAACACTTGTAAAAATATGAGATACTTTGGAAAGTAGGACTGATATTTAATTAAGCCAATTTAGTTGACTTATTACTACAATTTCCTTTATTTGTTCATTTAATGAATATTTGTCACTGGGCACAGGGAGTGTTCCAGAAGTGTTCTACGCACCAGAATACAGTGATAAACAGTACAGTCATAATCCCAACCCTCATGGAGTTACATTTGGATGACGAGGATGGATGATAAACAAGCAAACAAATAAATATGCAATGTAATTTTAATAAAAACTAACAGAGTAAGGTGACAAAGTGCCCAGGAGATTCAAAATGGTTACTTTAGAAGAATGGTCAGGAAAGGGCTTTCTGTGACAGTGACTTGTGGGGAGGAAACTTAATGAAGTGAAGAGTGAGCTACATAAAGGCCTGAAGTTATGGCTTTGAAGACAGAAGGAAGCAAAAGCACAACTCCTTGAGGCAGGGTGAATCTAGTACGTTTGAGAAAAAATGAGGCCAGGAGGACTGGAGCAGAGTGGGTAATGGAAAGAGAGGAACTGAGTGTGGACAGAAAGGCAGAAGTCAGATTATCTGACTCAACATTTAGGATTTTATCCCTAGCCCAATGGAAAGTCTGACTTATGTTTTAAGATGACTTCTCTGAATAGAGAGTAGAATGGTACTTACCAGGGGCAGCAGGGTGGGGGAAATGGGAGATGTTCATCAAAGGAGACAAATTTCCAATTATAAGATTAACAAGTTTGGGGATCTATTGTACAGCATGGTGATTATAGCTAATAATACTGTATCATATACTTGAATGTTGCTAAGAGAGTAGATATTAAATGTTCTTACCACAAAATAAAAGGTAGAAGCTAATACTACAGTGGTAATCATTTTGAGGTAGAAGCTAATACTACAGTGGTAATCATTTTGAGGTAGAAGCTAATACTACAGTGGTAATCATTTTGCATTTATAAATGTGTCAAATGAACAGGTTGCATACCTTAAACTTAGGAAAAAAGAAGACTCCTCTGGTCATTTTGTGGAAGCTAATACTGAGAAGGGGGAAAACAGAGAAGGACAAGATTGGAAATGGGAAGATGTGTTAGGATGCTATGGCAGTTGTCCAGGTGATGGTTTGATAGCTTTGGCAACATTGGTACTTATGTAGATGGTAAGTGTTCAGATTTAGGACATATTTAAAATTAGAGCTGATAAGACTCACTGATGAATTAGATATGGGAGAATAAGGATTGAAAAGAACGAGTCATAATGCCTTATTGATTTAATTTATTTTTTGTATGTATGTGTATGTGTGTTATCCTGAACAACTGGGTATCAGTCCCTTATTTAAACCTTCGTGATTGAATTAATCACTTTTCTGACTTTAGTAAGGTAATAAGGTACCTATTCCCAAAATTACTAAATATTTCCAGTGAGGTCTAAGGTAGTCCCCATGAATATTTCTATCATAAACATGTAAGTACTCACTTAGAAAAAATAAACTTTCATTAGTTCAGGATGGGTTTTGCTGCCAAATGAAAAGGTCTAGCTTTTAGAGTTATTAAGATTTGGATAAGGAATGGTTAATCTGTACCATTTCCTAAAATGAGGGAAATGGTAGTGAAAACAGAAAGCTCTTTTGTATCTATGAATTTTGAGATGCCTATTAGACTCGAAGGTGGTCTTATAAATAAACAGACATATGGACAGATACAAGGTCAGAACAGAAGATATAATCTTGGCAGTCATCTATATATGAATATATTTAAAATTTTGCAACTAGCTGAGATCATCTAGAGAGTTAAAACTGATATAGATGAGAAAGAATCAAGAGTTGAGCCCTCAGGCACTCCAACATTTAGAGGCTGGGTAGAAGAGAAGACAGTAAAGAAGCCTAGGAGTGGCCATGTGTTGTGGCCTCTTGGAAGCCAAGGGAAAACTACTTTTCAAGAACAGAAAATGTCAAGTTTTAAGTGTTGCTGGGAGGTCACATAACATGGACTGTGCACTTATCATTGGGTTTTGTCCTGTGGAGATCTTTGGCAATCTTGGCAGGACACTCTCAATAAAGAGGAGAAACCAATATCTTCATAAAAATGGGTGGAAGAAAAGACTAGACCATGTACAACTAATTCTGAAGAATTTTCTATAAAAAAGATCATAGAGATAGGGTGATAGCTGGAGGGGAGTTTGAGAGTAGAGGAGTTTGTTAAATGTGGGAGATATTAGAGAGTTCTAATTCTTGATCAGAAGAATGGCGGGAATGATTCTGTAGGAAGTAAAAAATCAATGCAGAAATGGAGTAGGGGAAAGAGAGAGAGAGGTAGTAAGGGAGAGAAATATTTCCAGGTTTCCAGCCTCCTGAGAAGGTAAGAGATGAGGGCTGTTTAAGTGTAGAGATTGGATCTAGGAGCAGGGGAGAGAAGCAGAATATTTGGAAACATGTGCAAGTAGGTAGGTGAAAATTTGGTGATGGTCCCTTCTGGTTACTTTTATTTTCTCAGTGAAATGAAGTAAATGCTATTTGTGGAGAGTGAGGAGGGGAGAGAAGGAGTGGAGAGTTGATGAGAAAGTGTGAAACAATCACCTCAGAGAGAAGTAGTGTGACTAAGGAAATGAGGTATAATTGGTGGGAGCGCTGAGCATCCACTTGCTGTCATATATTTAAAGTGAAATCAGTCTGCCTCCCTATGTGCTTTTTTTTCCTGTTACTTCCAGTTTAGCTGCTTCCAGGAAGGCTCAGAGCAGATGCAGAACTGGGTTGCCAGAAAATATAAGTGTGATGGATGAAGAAGGGATAAATGCGGTGAGGGCCTCTGTAGAGTTCAAGATCAGAGGAGAGATAAGAACCTGAGGGTGATCATGAACAGTGAAAAGGCGATAAAATGAACAGACTGGAGGTAGAAAAGGGGATAATACATTCCTAGAATGTGGTGCTAGGATCAGTGAACTTTCGTTCTCAAAGACACAAAATTATAAAAAAACAACAACACATGTGTAGACATGCTTATGCAAGAAAAACAATTTGTGAAATTAATATATGGTAGGTTATTTTATTCTTTTCCTCTTTACAGAAGATTCCTGTGAGATCCTTTACATTTCATTCTTATGCTGTCTCTTCAAAACAGAAGAGTCTGTTAGGAATATGGTCATTCCTGCAAAGAAAACAAAAGCTGGCAGATCTAATCTTAGGATACTTTTCCTTGACAACAGCTTTTTTAAGTATTGCCTATATGACAGTACAAATTGTCTCCAGAAATTAATGAGACTGTGTTTGGTTAAAGAAATTCAATTCCATTTTATACTCGAACCTTTCACAGTGCCATGAGAACACATAATAGAACTTTCCCTTCATCTTTCTTCAGTGACTTAAGTTTTACTACAAAGTGTTGATGGCAAATTTTAATGTATGCATCAGTAGCAACAGGCCAAGCAAACAATGAAAGACAGCTATAAAATGTGGTTTTAACCATAGGAGTATGAAGATTGTTTCACTATATAATGGTTGTTTCTGTTTCATTCTAAGAAGCTTTGGTTGACCTAAATAATTCAGACTTTAAGTCTGCACATACTAAACAAGCAATTAATTGTACCTTTTTTTGGATGATTTTTTTGATAATTTTAATTTCAAGAGTGAAGTGAAGTTTGCCTTAGTTGAAATTTATAGTAAAACACACACACACAGTCACACAGACACAGACAACTACACATTCACATGATATAATGCTTTTTAATTATGTACTTTGGTATAATTACAACTGCTACTCAGTAACTATATATAATATTGTGCTGATCAGGAAGAAAGAGAAGTAAAAGTCATCTTTAAAATTTTTATCGTAGTGTCATTATATATAGAATTTGGTGGGTCATGATATCAAAGAATTATGACTTCAGTCTAAAGGTCACATATAGTAAGATTTTACATCTACTTTTTCTAGGCAATTGAATCTTCTTTTTTGTGATAAAGTAATTTGGAGATAATTATATATGAGTTATGTGAATATTTAAAAATTGCTCTCTGAAATGTTTGCCGAATTTCCTATTTGGCATTGCAGTTCTGATCTTGTTTGCAGTTTGGTAGCAGGTTGCTTACTCCAAAATAATACTTCAATGATTAGGTCTATGGTGGGATGTTTTCATACACAATGCTGTGCATTTTATCGCTGGTGAATTGAATTTCCTTCTCGCCTCCCAGCAATCTGCTCTCCTGATTTTCCTCCTTTTGAGAATTGACCTGAATATAATCTGAAATTGCATGATTCCTGTTTATTTTGCCATCAAAGCTCTCCTTGAATGAAACTGCCAGTTATATCCTTTGACTGGGTCTTTAAAAAAATATAAATTTGGCTTCCTTGGAATCACACTTGTACTTTCAAAAATTATTTCTTATTTTGAATCACACTTGTACTTTCAAAAATTATTTCTTATTTTTACTAAAGTAATAAAATACTAACATAAGACAATGAAAACCAAAGTTTTCTTCTCCATCTCTTTGTGCTACCCAGGTCTGCTTCCTGAAATATTAACTTTCATCTTTGAATTCTTTCTTCTTGTAAATCATATTTTAAAATAATAATTTTTTTATGTAGTTGTTTCTTGATTGATCTATTTTAAGCATATCTATTGACTTTATATAGCAGTAGATGAAAATTTAGCACTCTTAGACCAGGCTCTAACCACTCCCTTCTTGACTTACCCAGCCCTCTTCTTCCCAGTGTAGCTCTGTTACCATTTCAGTGAATCAGTGTTTGGTGTTTATAGTATTATGTCTGAATTGTCTTTACTTCTGAGCCAAGAAATAAAATATGAATATATTTCCTGTGGAGTACAACCCCCTTGTTTTTCCTAGAATTATTAAATATCTCATTTTAATTGTTAACTTGTTGGCCTTGATTACTGCATACCTATCATTAATTCTTTCCAAATTTACAAAAAGAATTATAAAACTCCCTTTAATATATTTTCTACATTTCCAAGCACATCATGTGCTTTTTCTCTCCCATTCTTTTCCTTGGAGACAGTGTTCCCTGAGCCTTTGGGTCTCTCCAGCCCTGAGGCACAGCTATCCCCTGGGACTGCCCTTTGCCTTCATTCTGGAAAGTCCCTTCAACACCCTCATGAGTTGTGTCTTTTCTTTCCCATCCTTTCTTGGTTTACACTCATTTAGAGGATGAGCTAGTCCAATAGCTTCCTGAAATAAAACACTTAAGAAATGCATTCCTTTAAATTACATTCATATATAAAGTATATTTCTTTTATTTTGATATAGCTGGATTGGCTCTAAAATAATAAAGTTAAAATATTTTTTTCTCAAAATTTTGAAAATACTGTTTTTTTTATTTTAACTTTTGGTATTGCTACCAAGAAGTTTGGTGCCATTTAGCCCTGTTCTTTTTATGTGATGTTCTGTCTACCTCCATGAGTAGCATAAGTGCTCTTATTCCCTTTTTTCTGAAATTTCATGATAATAACACTAATGTTAATAATAACGTGATAACATCTACATTAATTTTTAATACATACAATACTTTTTTAGCTCTCAAGTTTATTTTTGTTGATTAACAATTTTCTTCTACTTGAATAGACTCGATAGAATTACTCTTTCTGTGTGTTTGTTTTAACTCATTTTTCATGTTAAAGACTTTTCTTAAAGTGGCTATCTTTTCAGACAGACACTGAAAAGCTGATTGATGCTCAGTATGAACGAATAGTGTTTGCTGACTTGTGGGCTTCATAATACAGTGGGAGGTTCTCTACCATCTAATTAGGTGATTAAAAAATGCCAGTATTCATAGATCTTTTTTTTCTGAAGCTATTTATTTTCTATATTGGAAAATAATCTAATATTTAGTCTAGGATGTTAAAGCTTTGCTGCTCCCATTCTAGAACTGATTGAGGAAAGAAGCTGGGTCATATTGTAATTCATTATGTATTTTCTACTTAGTTTCCGTATTTAAAATGTAGCACCTCACCTCTCTCACTTCTGTGGATTAATTTAACCAGAAAATAAACACGCTAATCTTCCATAGTAATGTGGCAGCAGTAGATGCTAGGTACTAAGGAAGAAAATGAGGTCTACTTTCTCTCTATACAAGCTTTTAAATAAAATCCTACTTTCATTTCCACTCTGCTTCTTTGACTTCTGCAACTCCCAATGCCTCCAGTTCCTTCATCTTTTCATGGTTCTTCAGGGTGAAACTTTTCCTTCTAGCTGGTATTCTTTGCTAAGATTTCCACTCTTTCATCTATTTTCAACCTCCCCCCAAATGAATTGATTCTCATATCTTATCTTCTTTCCCACTCACTGTGTGTTTTGGGATAATTTACAACATTTTATGTCTTTACTGTCATGTTAGTGGAGCTTAAGGAGATGATGATAAATGCATGTTAAATTAGCCATGGTTAAAAAATGATGCACTGTCTGATCTCGGAAGCTAAAAAGCGTTGGGCCTGGTTAGTACTTGGATGGGAGACCATCTAGAAAAACCATGTACTGTAGGTGTAAAAAAAAAAAAATAATGGATTGTAAATTGACAAGGTCCCTGCAATCTGTGAGGTCAACCAAGGGTTGCCTCGCCTAAAAAAACAAAAAACAAACAAAAAAAGATGCACTAAGTTTTTAAAATACTTTTAAAATTAATTCAAATGTTTATTTTTCGCTTTAATTTTCTTGAAAATTCTGTGAGGCGACACCATGTACTAACTCCATTTAACATGTAAAAAAACAAAATGTTGACTTTCTTAAAGTAATTGTATTATAAAAAGTTCAATGCAGGAAACAAAATCCAGACTGGCTTCTGAAATAGAAGGGATTAAACACAAGAATTAGATGTTTACAAAATTATAGGAATATCTATAGGAGCTGGAAGGCAGGGGCCACCACTGATTTGGCAGATTAAAAACTCAACACAATCCATAGTTGTGATTCAGAGGCAGGGAGCTGCTGCAGCTAGACTGCCATTACTAAGTGCTGCCACCCCATTGCCTCTAGACATTTGTGGAGCTAGTGGCTTGATGTGTCAATACAATTGTCCTCATGTCTGGTTTGTCAGCCAAAACCAGTAGCAGGAAGATGATTCCTCCTAACTTAGCCTTACAAATCCTTTGAGACTGCTTTTGATTGCAATACCTAATTCACATCTAAAACCTCAGCTAAAATGGTTTGGGAATGTAGATTTTAGCTTTCCAATCTCTCCAAATAGAATGAGTCACTTTAAATAGCTACTACAGTAATACAGCTAGTTTGTGACAGAGTTAGAATTGGATCCTAGTTTTTGTGACTTGCAGCATTTTATTTTTTACTGCTTTCTTCTACTTAAAAAAACATAAAATAATTGAAAAGATAAAATTAAATTAAAGTATTTAAATATCAAAATTATATAAAAATTTGTTATTCAAATGGAATAATTATCTAAATACAATAATGGTATAATTGACATGTTTTTCTGTTAGGCTTTTGTCCCTAGCAGTATTTAGTGAAATGTAAATGCAAGATAATATTTTGATTCTCATCACACAGAGCATATGGATCACTGTTACATGCTTAACATTATATTAGGCTTAGTCTTACCTTTAACTGGGAAGGTAAAACTATTAGTTGGTAGTGTGTAGTAAAATATGGAATATATGTATTTTCCTTTGTGGGTGAGAAAAATACTCATATCTGTTTTATCTCAAGAACTATGTATTTGTTGTCTCTTTAAATATTTACACAAACCTTGTAAGTTAATATCACCATCCTCATTTTAGAGAGTAGTAATGGACACTCAAGAAAGTTAGATAATGCCACCAAATTATGACTCTTGAGGTGATTAGAGATGAGCCTTGCTGAAGGGTAGAATTTGGATAGGAGAGGGGTAGGAGAGGTGTATCAAACTCACATTCTATCAGGGGCCATAATTGAAGGAGATAGGTTGGGTGGGGGCTGTGGCAGTTCAGGGAGTACCTCTTTTCTCTTGGGACAGCAGCCTCTTAGCTCAACTTCTTTTTCTTTGTTGGAACAACAGCACAGAGTGGTCAGTTCTGATTTTTAGAGAAAAGCCAAAATTCATATTTTTATATATAGTCCTTTGATTTAAAATGTTAGCAAATAAATCAAAGCTTTAAAAATCACTGATTGGGTCCACACTGTCAAGACCAAGCAAACCCCAGATGTAATAGAATATTAAAATGGGACTCTTTCCATTTTGGCTCTGGCTGAGGTACTGAAGCCCAAGGACAATGCAAAATGTGCCAGCCAAAGCCAGATATCATATGCTAGACCAGCTATAAAGGAAAACTAAATGAGTGAAAATGGAATCTCTGGCATGAAAAAAAGCTCTCCTCCAGTCTCTATTGAATGGGATATTGAAAAGGAGACTTTCAGGACCTGTCAGTGAACTGGCATTTTCACCACTCACTAGGAAAAGTTCAGAGGTGACAGACTGTGGCTGGAGCTGACTTTGTCAGCAAGAAGAAAGGGGGTCCATTGGACTTGCCACCAACATCTGAGCAAACAGGCTAAGTTGGCCCTTGGAAAGAAGTCATACTGGGTTAGTTCATCGGAGATGTTGCCTCAAGTATTGCCTGGAAGCACAGAATACTTTAACAGATAAAGCCTGTGCAGAGTGGACCAGTGAAGGTAGGATGGCGGAAGGAGCCCTTAGTGGTCAGGTAGGGATAAACATTATCCTCTTTAGGAATTGCAGTTGGAGGACCAGAAGAGAAAGAGTTCCCAAAATCTTGTGTGTGTGTGTGAGGGCGGGTCCCACCAGAGAAAAGTTCATCATCTAGAATGAACTAGTACAGGACAACAATTGTATCTGATGTACAAAACTGTGCCATTTCTCCTAATTCCCTTTTCTCTTGGGCTTAGTAAGTTAAAAAGTTGGAAGTGGGATAGAGAGGGGGAGGGAGGAAGCTCTCACCTGATGCAGGTCTGAACTTGGAGCTGGGGGCAGAGATATAAGGCTGGAAAATGCTTCACTTTGAAATAAGATAGAATTTTGATCATTGCACTGGATGTTAAACACTTTGACTTTCTAAAATGAAACTTGTGACTGAAAGGGACCAAAAATTCTGTGGGAGATGGATTTCATCCAGTGATACAAACAAAAAAATCCAGAGGGTGAGTGTCAAAGGACAATGAGGGAAAAGAATAAGACTCCTTACTGACTTTAGTATGTTCCCTAAATATTTACACATGTCTGCCAGCCAAAACTGTGTGTTCTCCATTTGCAGTTTTTGGTATAATGAGAGATGGTTGTGGATCAGGGATAAGCATTGAGTGAAGAAAGTATGATCAAAGATATTAATAAAAGACGTAAAGTTTATGTATAAATAGACTGTATCCTGTTTTGTCTTTTTGTTGAATTGTAGAATCCAAATGACCTTCTAAGGCCTTTACTACATATTTTGATTAGTGAACAAAATTGACGGTGCTAATACTTTTAGATAAGTAGGTAATAAAAGATTACCTTAGCTTAGGAGATAGCTGGGTAAAGACCATCCAGTTTTCTTTACATGATAATGCATAACTTGTTGACAACTCAGAAAAAATGATTTTGTTTGTTCCTTTGGAGCACACTTCAACTGATTTTTAAAAAATGTACGTTTCTCAAGGATTTAACAAAATCATCAAAATAAGGGGTGTTATCATTCTTTGATTACATAACTGCTGAAGTGCCATTATTTGGAATTTGTTCAAATACTGGTATAAAATGCATTGCAAAAGATAGTCCAGAAAATGCTCTTGCTGATTGAAAGTTTGTGTAAATTAAGCGGGGATTTTTATTATGTATGGCAAAAAATGTTTTGGCTAATCGTTAAGGTTTTTTTTTTTTTTAAATTTGAATTTCTGGTGGTAGTGTGTTCTTGTTTGGCACTCTTGTAGCTGCTGCAATGATTAAGATGAGGTTAGCAGAGAGTGGACGGTCTATACAATAAATAAAGTGTAATTAAAAAGCCTGCTGGTTCCCTGCTCATTTGCCGCCGCCACCACAAGGGTACACTGCCTGACACTCATTCTGAGCCTGGAAATTGTTTGTATAATTTTCCGCACAATTAAATTTCCAAGTAACAAAGGCAGCACTAATGACTTTTTGGCATGTGGATATCTCTTGTCACATAATCTCTTTGAGACTCAGACTTTATTTAAAAATATGATTCACTGGATCAAAAGTTTTGAAATATAACAATAAACAACAGTTTGTGGTTAAACGAAAGCACATGATAGGAAAATTGATTCTCCCCTAAGTGAGTCTAATTCACAAAGAGAATGTTTTCTCTTGATCCATGGTTGATTTTAAGATCTTATAGGAAAAGGTTCTAATTTATGTGATGGTTTTAAAATTCTAAATTATTTACACCACTAGTTCAGATAGTTCAACTCAGAATTCCAGGTAGTTTGCTATTAGAAATTTCATGTGAGATTTAGATTTGAAAGTCAGAAAGTATACACAGATCTTCATTTATCCATTCATCATTCATAAATTCATTCATTCACGTCAGTCACTCATTCACTCACTCATTTACTTAATAAAGTGTACTGAATTTTTACTATATGTAGAGTTTGATGCTTGCTTTTTAGATGGATGAAAAGGTGAATAGTTGTAAACCTTAGGAAGTGGGACTCTTAAAAGCTAATGAGAGTTAGTCATTGTAACAAATAATCAGATAAATAATTAGAAATATATACATTTATATATTTGTAATGTATGTTACATACTTATACACACACACACACACACACATAATCATAGTGTGCATACAGCTTCCTGTCTCAGTTTAATTACATTTTATTCATTCCTGTTGTATTTTATTTATATATTATGTTTTAAATGGCAATATGAAGTTTACCTTATTGTTTCTCTGTTGCTGGGCAATTGTGTTGTTTCTAATTTAGAGATATTATATAGATAACACTAGAAAACACCTTTTCCATATTTTGTTTTTTCTTGGAACATATTTCTAGAAGTGGGTATGCTGGTGAAATCTAAATTCCAAATGACCAATTTTTCAATCATTTCCTCTTTATTTTAAGTCCAATTCTTCTGGTGCCTCAACTCCAAAATTTTTTCCGTCTTACTGGGACC
The DNA here is from genome assembly GCA_004027375.1 of Macroglossus sobrinus. NCBI lineage: Eukaryota > Metazoa > Chordata > Mammalia > Chiroptera > Pteropodidae > Macroglossus > Macroglossus sobrinus. Next base: position 535,668 of record PVKZ01000143.1, read on the forward strand.
TCCAATTCACTGCCCCTTGACACTGTCTCTCTCATTCCCCTTTGATTTTCTCATTTGCTCACATTCCCCCAGAAAGCTTTAGATGCAATAGTCCATTATTGTACTTCTTGCTCTCATGCTCATTAACAGCCTTGTCCTTTTTTTTGTATACACTTCCAGAAACATCCTACTCCTGTTTAAATCACACTCTCTTATCATTTCATGTGTGTACTCATGCAGCTGAATGTGGTTGGAGAAAAACACATTATTATGTTGACTGCTTTTACTTTAAACATTGACTAGGAACCTCAAGTGCAGCCATAATTGTTGTCTACAAACCCACCTCATTCCGTATAACCATGAATGACTGTTCTATGCCTTCTCCTGTCAATCTTTTGATGCTGCCTTTTTACTTGCTTACTACTTTATTGAGCAAATGGATCACTAACAAGAGCCCTCCCCTACCATGTCTACAACCCCACATGCCTCACCCCATCCATGCTCTGCCTTCCCTTCTGTTATAACGAATAACAGTATTCTGTCAGTGCTCTTGTCTAAGGCTTCCCACCTACCTGTGTACTACAGTATAATTGTTACTCAAGGATATTACTCTCACAATTATGTCCCCTTTATTCTGTATAATTCTAATTAACATGTAAGTATATCACATATATTTAAATTAAAGGTATCAAATGACTTTTATAATAAAAGCCTTTTATAATGATCTCTGATAAATAAGTACAAATAAGAAATTCAATACAAAATTTGATATATTACAATAATTAATATTTCTAGCTCTTATGATTTATACTGTTATGTTTAATAAACATTTATTAAATGAATGCAGAGCATAATGAAAACTGAAATGTGCTATATACTTTAAAACTCCTTTCACAGTATTTAGTATTGTGCCAATCTGCACATTAACCCATTTTCATTCCTTGAAACTAAAACTAGATGAGTCATATGTCCCAAGCCTGCCTGTTTTTTTTCCCTCCCTCTCTACCTTCCTTCTTTCTTTCCTGTTGTTCCTTTTTATGAAGAGAAGGGTAAAATTGTATCTGCAAACTAACACTAAAGATTCTGTCAGTTAGGGTTTGAAATAGAGCTTTCACATTTCAATGTAACTTGTAAAGCCCAAATTTATCTAAGAATTATTATGATTGCCTGTGTAATGAGCTGTCAACATAACTATCTTTTGGATGAGCATCAAAGTGCGAGTAAATGTAAAGATAGGCACACTGCTTTCATATACCATTAAGATTGCCTATAATTGCTAATTTTTACAGAAGTGAAGTTTAATTTTCATGCTTTGAGTTTGTCTAAGAAAATTCTAACACTTCCTGTATCTACTGTTTAATAAACTTAATCTGAAAGAATTTTTCCTTACTAGAATTAATATAGATATCTTTTTGAGTTTGGAGTGCTTAAGGTTTCATCCTTTTTCCTCATTCCTAACTAATGGGATCAGTGAGAAGTAGTATATATGTGTATATGTATGTTTGTAGTTTCAATAATTTCAAGCTAAAGAAAGTATATCAATCACATCTATTGTGTTTTAGGGTAAGATGGTGTATATTTTCTGTTATAAAATCATACAACAAGACAGGGGTCATTATTAGACATTGTGACATTATCATTTTAGTGTGGGCAAGAGAAGGTTATGGCAGTCAAGTCATCAAAGGCCAGACCAGGGGTTAGTAATCTTTTAAAAGTGATAAGTTAAATTAATGATCCCCTTTCTCTTTCATGATGAAAATGTGTGGTGTTCACTGTATTAGCCTCCAAATGAGAATTAGGATACAGAATCTTATGCAGAATTCACTTTGGCCAAAGAATTGTATAAGTTTTTCCAGTCGGTGAGACAAATGCACTGGTGACCTTCCAATCCTAACCTGATTTGGACTAAAAGGTATTTACAGATATAAACAACATGAGGGAAAATCAGGACATATAGGAATGACCCTGAAATTGGGGTTGCATACATGTGGCATGCACAAATACCTTTCCACTGCTCTGTGCTTCTCACCATTATTAATCCATCATAGCACCCTTTCTCATTGATTCTCAATGCTGTGCTCTAGGAATCTATTGTTGATCTGTCAGAAAAAGAAAGAATTTGTGTGTGTGTGTGTGTGTGTGTGTGTGTGTGTGTGTGTGTGTGTGGCAGGAGTAACCTCAGTGCTTAACTCATAGTAGTAGTACCTAATGGATATTTATTTCATAAATGAATTCAACAAGATTTACCAAAATTTATAAAATTTTCAGTGTTATGCAAATCACAACACATATAAACCAGCAAAGTTTTTCTGTAGAGTTGTTACCATAATAGTGCTCTCTACTTCTAGGAGTGGTTTTGAGAAATGAAATTACACCTGTGAAAATGCTTGGAAAGTTTTAAACACACATCAGTTAATGTTCAGCTCTGTGCACTGTGCCTTCTAGACATGGCATTTAACAAATGGGGAGGTAGTATAATGTGGGAGTTAAAAGAATTGTCTTTAAAACAAAACACATCAGAGTTCACATCTCAATTTCATCATTTACTAACTCTGTGACTCAAGATGCATTCCTTGATCCCTCTAAGTCTCATTTTCTTCATTTGTCTGAACGAAAATGAACTACTGTGAGAATGAAATTGTCACCTGTTTAAAGCAGTTGACACAGTCACTGGTGCCCAAGGAACAGTCAATTAACAACAGCTTCATAATTAATAAATACTAGCAGACTTAATGAAAATTATAATCAGAGAAATGCCAACTACTCTACACTTTTTATTCTCAGCATCTGTCACATCATCTGAAAGCTACACATATGAATTATTTTGTATTATCCTGCAGTACAATTACTACTACTAAGAATCTCAACATTCTGTATTTGGCTTTTTATTGATATTCTTTTCAAGTGCTGAAAATATATGAATACTTTTGAATTATTATGAATGATTGTGCTGTTTATTTTGTTCTTTGGCATCCTTATATAATAACCCATGTGACAAACTCCCAACATAATTTAAATAATTTAAAAAGTTTTTCCAATTTGCTGATATATTTCCTTTTATGAGATGAAAAAAGTTGTGGTAATTTCTAGCATTTCCCTCTTTACCTTGGCTGTGAGGAAGCTTAAAACTATGTTTTGTTCACTAAGCTTTAGCTACATTAAGAATGAAAATTCCCTTATATATTTATTACTTTATGATCATTTTTATTATTGGCTTTTTCATTATAATGTTAAAATATTACATATATTTATATATATAAATATATATTTTATATAACATTGCTCATATTTTTTCATCTGCCTAATATGTATTGCCTTTTTGATGTTATCTCTTTTATTCAATAAATAATTATTGAAATGTATCTCTTCCTTATAATTTATTTAGGTGTTCTAAAGCCATGTGACTGTGGATCATAGTAAGTGATTTTAAATAATGTTTTTGCTCTGGATCTAAACGGGTCTGTAAAATAAGTCGATTTCCATGAAACCATTTAGAGAATTGAGTTCACTAAATTGTGAAGATTGTCATTTGCCTATCCTGTTCTGTATGTAAGCATATATAATTTTAACTATTTGAAATGTTATTCTACCTACGTGCAGCACTGAAGTAAAAAGTCACTTAGGATACAGACAAGATAATTAATGAAAAACAAATTGCTGTATCAAAATAGTCATAGTATCTTAGTAAACATGTAAAGTCAAATGTCATCTCCCACAGGGTTGAGCCTAATGTGCCATGTACAAAACCTTTTATTCTAAGTATTTTATAATACAATAGAGAATCTTTTTGCTCCATGAATACATTAATTTATATTTCCTACTTGTAGTTCTATAAAAAGTACATATTCCCTCTTGCAATTGAACTCATTTCAGCAGGCTGTAAGCTTTGACTTTACATAAATCCACTTTCTGAAGCTTTCCTAGACTGGAAGACTGGGTTAGGAGCACCTCCATTGTGATTTTACATCACCCCGGTGTTTACCTAACATCACAGCACTTATCATATCTTTATTGAAATTTGTTATAGTTCTCTTTCACTAAACTCTTGAGTTCCTTTCACTAAACTCTTGGGACTATCTTCTTGATCATTGTTAAATAGCTATTTCTATAATAACCCCTGTCAGAGAGTAACTGCTCAATTAAGATTTGAAAAATTAAATTAAATGGAACATTTAAAATTTTATATTGAGAAAATTATTACTCTAACACAATCAATGATGGACATTATAGGCAGCACCATAAATCACAAAACTACCTAAAGTGTCTAATTATGCATAACTAGGTTGACTAGTGCTGCCAGGTGTAATTTATACACAAATAAGACCACCTCAATCCACTGAATGTTTTCTAAGCATTATTCTGTTTCACCTAGGCTCTATAGTCTAGTACCTTTGGGGACACTGAGCATCTTTCTGAGTCCATACCAAAATTTTAAATAGGCAATTCATATTTATTGCTTTTTCCGAGATTTAGAAATAATAACTGTGCAATACTTTTCTACTTGTGTTCTAAAACTATTATGATAAGGAAAAGTTGACTAAAGCACTTCCTAGGAACCTACTACTAGCAAGAAACTGGGCTAAGCATTGTGTAAGGTATGAAAATAAATGAGATACCAGTATAATTCACCAAAATTCTTGAAGAGAATTATTTGCTGTCAGGTAAAATTCCAACTCTGAGAGATAAAGTTTTAGCAACTTAGGTAGAACCTGTTTTACACTATTTTTGCAATTATCTTAATTATAATTTTTAGGGAGTAGAGGGCGAGGTCTGATAATTGTCCTTAGAGCTGTGAGTCAGTGAATTTAGGACTGACTGGTATGGTGTCAAGCACAAGATTCAGAATCTTTGAAGAAAAGTATAAGTGGGTGAGGTCAGGCAAGGGTCTTACAAGACCGATTTGCAATATGTACAGAATGGAATGGTAGCTGCAGTTTTATTCCTGATATTTATAAAATTATTTCCTTATAGAGTGAAGAGGCCATAATTCGTTCTATGACACAGTATTACAGTGTTAGCCTTTGTATTGTTTTTTTCCATTCCTTTTTGTTTATAAGATATTATTTATATATAATAAAATTAACCAATTTTAAGTGTATACTTCGTTGAAAGTTTGGTAATTGTCTTCAGTCATGAACTCATCATGACATCAAGATGTACAATAGTTCCCTCACCTTAAAGAAGTTCCTCGTGCCCTCTTGAACAGAACTTTTCTCTCCGCACCCCTCGCCACAGGCAAAATCAGATCTACTTTCTGTCCTTATAGTTTTACATTTTCTAGAATTTTATATAAATGGAATTATACAGTTCACAGTCTCCTGACTTGACTTGTTTTACTTAGCATGTTTTTGAGATTCATCCATGTTGTTGTGTTTATTCATATTTGATTCTTTTTTATTGGTGTGTACTATATCATGATATAGATATATAATACATAAGTATATGTAATATAATATATTATATGTAATCAACTTTTCTTATCCATTCATAGGTTGATGGACATTTAGATTGCTTCTATTTTTTAACTATTATGAATAATGCTTCTATGACACATATAGGTTTGTATGGACACATCTTCATTTTTTCTTATGTAAATATTTAGGAATGAAATTACCAGGTCATGTGGTTGATTTTTGTTTAACTTTATAATATGCTGTCATAAAGCATTCCAAATGGCTCTATTATTTTACATTTCTAACAGTAATATATGAGAATTTTCCTCTCTTCTTATCTTTGCCACACTTGCTATTTTCAATCTTCTTAATTTTAATCATTCTGATGGGTACGGAGTAGTATCACATTGTGGTTTTAATTGGCATTTTCCTAATGACTAGTGATAATTAAGAATCTTTTCATGTGCTTATTAGCCATTTGTATGTCTTCTGTAAAGTGTTCATTTAAATATTTTATCTAATTTTTGATTATTTTTCTTCTTATGAGTGCAAGAATTCTTAATGTATTCTGAATACAAGCCCTTGGCTGTATATATGGATTGCAAACAAAATTTTTCTTAGTATGTGTCCATCTTCTTGTTTTATTAACTAAGTCTTTTGAAGAACAAAAGTTTTTAATCTTGATGAAACTGATTGTATTATTTTTTTTAATAGTTTGTGCTTTAGGGCTCAACCAATATCACAAAAATTTTTTATTTTTAAAATACAAGTTTAATAGTTTTAGCTCATATTTTGGAACAACCATTTTGAGCTGATTTTCTTGTTTGTGGTGTGAGTAAATAATTAATATTAATTTTTTCCCATAAAGTAAAATTTTCCATCACTCTATGTTCAAAATTTCCCTTTTAAATTACCTTGGCAACTTTGCCAAGTCAATTAACCATATGAGTATGAGTTTGTTTATGAAGATTCTATTATATGACATTGATCTATATGTTTAACATTATACTAATACCTCATTGTCTTGATTATTATACCTTCATATTAAATTTTGAACCAGGTAGTCTGAGTACTATAATTTAATTCTCTTTTTTCAAGATTGCTTTATCTATTCTATATCATTTGAATTTTTATATAATTGTTCATTTATATTGTCAATTTGCTTTAAAAATCCCAGGTAAGATGATGATTAGTACTACATTGAATCTAGTGGTCAATTTGGAGAGTATCGGTATTTTAACAATATTGAATCTTCTAATCTAGGAGTGTAGTGCATCTTTTCATTTATTTAGGCCTTGTTTAATTACTTTCAGCGGTTTTTTGTAATTTTCAGTATAAAGCTTTGCAATTCTTTTATTAAACTTTTCTTTTATATTTTTATGCACTCGTAAATGCAGTTTTCTAAATTTCATTTTACATTTTTATTTCTAAAAATTGAAATATACATGATTTTTTAAATATTGATCTTAATTATTGCAACCCTGCTAAACTCACTTATTTGTTTTTATATCTTTCTTGTGTATTACTTTGGTTTTCCTACATGCACTATCATGTCGTTAGCAATAAATATATTTTTCTTCTTGTCTGTTCTGTATGTTTTATATATATTTTTTTCTTATTGCACTGGCTTGGATTTAAAGTACAATGTTAAATAAAATGGTGAGAGCACTGTCCCTGATCCTGATCTTAGCTAGAAAACATTGATCCTTATATCATTGAGTTTCATGTTAGCTGAAGTTTTCCCATATGAACTTTTAATAGGTTAAGGACTTTTTTTTCCTCTGAGAGTTTTTATTATGAAATGGTGGTCAATGTTGTTAAATACTTTCACTGAATTTACTAAAATAATTAAAAAATTTCCCCTTTATTCAATTAACATGGTGAATTATGTTGATCTTCAGATGTTAAATCAATCTTGAATTTCTGTGATTAACAGCTCTTGGTTATATTATCTTTTTAATGCTAAATTTGATTTGCTAATATTTTAAAATAACTTTTTGTGTCTATATTCATGAGGGGTACTGATCTGCAATTCTCTTTTCTTGAGGTTTTTTTTTTTTTTTTTTTTGGCCTGGTTTTGGAATCAAGGTAAATTTGGCTTAAAATAAGTTGTGACTTTGTTCTCATATTTTATATTCTGAAATAGTTTGTGGCTGGTGGTTACTATTCTTTTCTTAAGTGTTTGGTAGAATTAACCATTGAAGTGACCTGGGTCCTGAATTTCTTTTTGGGGAGGTTTTTAATTAAATAATATAGGGTCCATTTATTTATTTATTTTTTAAGAAAATCTTCTCTTTCTTCTAGGTTTCCAAATTTATTGGCACAAAACAGTTCATAACATCACCATTATTTTTGATAATTCTATTATTCTCCTTTTAATATCTGTTGAATCTGTAGTGAGATCCTCTTTCATTCCAAATATTGATAACTTTCCTCTTTTTCCTGCGCCTCTCTCTCTTTTTTTAACCTTCCTTTCTTCCCCTCTTCTTCCAAAATATGAAGTATGTGCACAGTTTGATTTCTAGGTGCTCTTTTAGCCTGGTAAGCCTCAGGGCTCAATAGACAAACCCTAAGAACTCTGCTTTCTTTTTCCCTTATGGCTAGAGCAGAGCAGAATCAGTTTTTTTCTAGTGTTCTATTCAGCAAAACTGTGTCCAAGCCCTGCTGTCATTTCAAGAATAAGGGTTCCCATGAGAAGAAGGAATGAACTAGTTAGGAGAAAGAGTGGAACTTTGATTTATAACAGAGAGAAAGGTTTGAAAACTGTTTGCAGATCTACACCATGGAAATGGCCCCCACGATCAACTTTTTGATTGGAAAAATTTGCTGGATCCATGGCAAGGCTGTTGAGGCCCGTGGATAGGAGGCCCTGGATGAAAACCTTATCCAGTCGTGTCTCCATCTCTTTTTCAACCCCATTTCTTCTTATCTTTCTCTATAATAAATTCAATCCCATGTAAGCCCCACCACCCCAAAAAAAGTTAGATCTACAACTCAAATTAGATAACAAACAAATAACAGCACATAAATTGATTTACATAACAAAATTAAATTAAAATTTAATTGATTGATATAAATTGATTGATTTACAACCCATAAATTTAGTTGATTTACAACTCTAACCAAAAAGTTTACCTCCTGTACCACATAATCAATTGCATGTCCTTTTTGAATGTTTCATTTAAGAAGCCCTTCCTGAAAATTAAATGTTGAATATAAATATCACCCTTTTCTCAGAAATCTTTAATGACTTCCTATGGTTTGATAAAACAATATATAATTCTCTGTCGAATATTCTAAGTCTCCTTCTTACTGCTTTTTACAACTTTCCAACTTCATATTTTGTTATGTTTTCATGCTCACCTCTTACTCCAATCAAATGGTTTACTAATTATTTTGCCAATGCATGCAGCGTATTTTCATTTTTGTGCCTTCATTGTTATAAAGCTGACTCGCTCTTTAATTTTTTTCAGTTTTCTAGAACTGAGGTCCAGAGTGGTGGTATAAATTGATCAGTGCCAAACACTTAGGAGAGAATGGCAATAAGAACTCAGATCTAGACCTTTTCTTAGTCTAACAGTTTGCATGGGAGCCTTTAGGTTTCCTGGGAAGGTAACTCTTGGGAATAAAATGCAGTCTAAGAAAAATAAACTTTAAATAGTGAGGAGAAAGATGAAACTGTGGCAGGTACAAGAGATAAGTGGCTTGAGGTATCCCTGAGGATACAGGTTAGGTCAGAGGCTGTGGGACAAACAGAGAAGGCATGGTTTTAAAGATATTTTGAAGAAACACTGACAACACTTGGGAAGGAAGAACTGGCAGATGTGAAAAAATGCACCACCTTAAAATTCTGTCTCTAGGTTACCATAAACCTTATTATATTATGTTTGATATAATAGATATTTTTGTATTTTATTTATTTTTGCAAATTATTTTTACCATCTACTCTTTTCAGTTAATGTTCTAGCACTGGGCACACAAAAATGAACCATTTAATGAATCTCATCATCAAAATATGATCTCACCATCAAGTTTTATATGCCAAAATTTTATTAAGGACATTGGATAAAAATTTGATTCTGCATAGTAAATTTTTAAAGAGGAGTAGTAATCCCGATTCTGGGAATATTTAGGAATAATGTCCAAGTTCGTCTGGATAATGCCATTCGGTAGACATGACATCAGAATATACATATTTGTGTCTAGTGAGGACAAAAAAAATTTTTTAATGCATCAAACAGGTTTTAAGGTTAATGTTTATGAAATATTTAGGTGATGTTATTCCCAAACATCATATTCTACAAAGAATAGAATACAGGAAATGGTTTCTAAACTAAAGAGAATCTATTTTTTTTTTTACTTAAAAAAGTTGTAATTCTAGTGGTTTGTTAGAAATTACACAGCTCTTCAATGTATGGGTATAACCAATTAACATTTTAGAGACAATGCTTTGAATTTTTTAATCAAAATACACTTTAGTTTCTTAAATTCCAATTCTAGTATATGTATATTTGAATAGAAAAGATGTAAAAATATTAGATATAGATATTCACAGTATTTTTGACTAAATGCAAAATTAGCCTACTATGATTTGACCAATAAACTTTAAGCTAAATTTGAATTATATGATGGGCCCAAATTCATTTAAAATTATTATTAGTAAAGTATTAACCAAAGGCATTTTATCTTTTTTTAGCTATCACCATTTAGTCTTTTTCATTTTCTTAGAATTAAGTCAAATAAGCAAAGAAACCATGGTAATAACAAGTTAACCAATCCAAAATTATTATCTAGGAAAAAAGTGAAACAAAATTAGAAGTAGAAAAAAGTACACATTTACTAGTTTTGTTCAGTAGTCTTTAAGTCTCACTCTTTAATTAAACATCCAGTCAACACATTGATTGAGCGCCCACCATGTGTCAGTGTTTGCACTTAGCAGGAGAAATAAATACAGAGGTGAAGAAAGCCGAAGGGTCTATGCATAATGGTGCTTTCCTCTGGGTGGTGAATACAGGTATTAAAAGTTAGCAAATAAGTAAGCAGGACAATTCCAGAAAATGATAAATGACTTGAAAAAAAAATAAGCTATGAAATAGGAATTAAGAAGTGGTGGGTTTCTTTTATATAAGGTGGCCGAAAAAGAAACCTATTGAGAACTATTACTTGAGCTGTTAAAAAATTAGAATTTAACTGATTCACAGAACTGGGCACAGGAGAATGGACTTAGTTTTATAGTTTCTAAAAAATAATCGACCCTTTTAAAAAGGCTAGAGTATGAAAGGAAATAACTTTTCCTTTACATCCAGGATGCCATTTCAGTTCTGACACTTCCCCTACTTAAAGACTTTCAAAAGACAATAACAAAGTAGGAAAATTTTGAAAGTAATAATAAAGTTTGGACTTTCCATGACTTTCTTTTCAAGTACCATTTTTACAATTAAAAACATATACTTTGGATCTGAAGAGTGATTCTGAATATGATGTTGATGTATCATTAAAATTTTTCATATTTAGCTTTAAAATAATTATTTCATTTTGCTTCATATCCTACTTAGTTGTATTGTGCATTATACATCTTTCGAAATGAGTGGAAATGTTGTTTCTCTAATAACTGACTATGACTAGAAGGAAGTGGCGTCAGTTGAAAATAAGAGTACTTTCTTTATGCACATCTTTGCTATTTGATTAAAAGGGAAGTCAATAACGCTCAAAAAGCATCCATAAGTACATAATGGATTTACAAAGCTCAGGTGGTTTCACAATACCTAAATGATTTGTTACAGCTCTCTCCCATTCCCAACACACACACACTCACACACACACACTCACTCACTCACACTCACTCACTCACACACTCACTCTTTTCTTCTCCAGAATTTATTAGATTCTCTCTGTTCAAATAACTCTTGTAAGTTTTCTAGTAAATACAATCTTCAGTCTTAGGTAAAACTATTCCTAAACTATTTCAAGTAGATATTCATCCTCTCCTATTTTTTTAATCTCTTAAAAAGAAAATGTTACATTCTCCTCTGACAGTCCATATATGAGTCTCTTTCTTTGTAGAATCAAATATAAAACTGACAGTTTTGGAATGACTATTCAGTTTCCAATGTGTGGAACAAGGTGACCAGATCAGGATGGAGAAGAGAGCTTTAGTAAAGGCAGCATAGCCATCAATGTGTCTCTGAACACACTTATTGAACAGATGAAATGAGAGGTTGGGCTGGCACAGAAGCAATTCTTTTCATGTCATTACCGGTTTAGTCTCCTTGCCAGGAGTTTCCTGGCTAGGAGATAGCTTGGTTGCCATGGGCTCTCAGAAGTGTTCCTTGGCAGCCAGAATGAATCTGGAATGTGATTTCATGCTTATGCTTTTCTTCAGCTTGTGCTTATCTATGATTTTGAAAATTAACTATGAATTTTTAATAAATTGTTCATATGTTGCATATTATTTGAACTCTATGGGGACTTGGACATTAGTTAATCTTTTATATATTTGTTAATATTAACAAAACAAAATTTTTGCCTGGTAAAATGTACTTTTTCTTTTTTTTATAGAGCAGTAGGTATGTGGAAATATTCTTGAATTGTTCCTGTTTTTCCCTGTGAGAAGAAAATAAAAGTTGGGAGATGAGAGAGTGGGGTAAATAGAAGTTGAAAGAAGGATACAAACTTTTAGTTTTAAGATGAATAAGGTCTGAGAATCTAATGCATAGCATGGTAACTATAGTGGAAAACACTATATAGTGTAACTGAAATTTGCTAAGAGAGAATTTAAGTATTCTCATAAAAAAGGCGAGGAGATGGATGTGTTAATTTATTTGATGGGAAGAATCTTTTCAAAATGTATACATATCATCACGTTGTACCCTTAAAATATCTTATAATTTTATTTGTCGATTATACTTCCGTGAATTTGGAAAAATAATAGCGAATAATAGGTATATGTGTTGCTCATGTTAAGGATGAGAGAAAATTGTAAAAAACCAAGTGTATTATAAATTTAAAAGATTTACTGAGCTCAGGGAACAGATGCAAATGTATTTATTAGATTTGTATAAACTATTTTAACTATATTATATAAAAATAAAAATTAAAATGAAAAAAGAGAGGTGATATTAAGCTTAAAGAGTGATCTTTAGAATATGGCTGCGAATTTAGACCACTAATGAATAGAAGAGTGGACTGGCACAGTTATCTGTGCAATGAGAGCACTTAGCATCATTTTAATTAGTGCCAATTTATGATTGCTCAGTTGTTTTTGCTCTTTAGTGTTTTTAAAAGTGGTTGCCTACAAATCAGTTCTCACTTCTTCCACATTTTACTTTAAGAAAAGCTCTTCAAGCATAATTTCTCCTTATCAGAATTGGATGGTATAATAATATGAGTACAAGACTGAGTTGAGAATTCCAACTTAGTCCTAAGTCACCTACTTCCTGTTTTTCTCTCTGAGCCTTAGTTTTCTCATTTTAATATAAGATTTAAATAAACCCTCTTTATTTGCTTCAGAGTGTCATTGTGAAGATTAATTAATACCAGATATAAACTACACCCCATTACTCTCTATCCACTAGATAAAAATCTCAGGAAAATCCAAGTTTCTAAAAGCATGCTACAAATAAACATAGATATGTCAAGGTTATACATTTTTTCTTACAATCCTTACTATACCTGTTTATTCTTACAATCCTTATTATACCTGTCATATTTGCTTACGGAATTATTCTCTTTCTGAGCTAGAATGGAAGCTCCATGAGCAAAGGGACTTTACAAGTTTTGTTCATTGCTTTTTTCCAAAAGCACATGGTGATGTCTGACACAGAATAGGAACTGAATAAAATTTGGTTGACTATACAAGTAAATATACCTTCATTTTATAGATGAGAAACTAAGATTTAAAGAAGTAACATCCTCATATTTATATATGAAGGGTGGAGCCTAGATCAGAATCCAAGATTTCTGAGCATCCTAGGCCAATTTTTTACTACTTCTTAATAGAGGAAATCTTTGTAATATGATTAAGTGGGAAATTAATGTAATATGATTAAATGGAAGATAAAACATTTTAATTAGTGAACAATGCTAAAAATAAAGAGCAAAAACACCTAAAGTCTAAAGATTTAAATTATACTTTATATTTTATGTTGAATAAACAGGGTGCTTTTGGTATAATCAGAAATCTACTTTATTATTTTGTTGTTCTATGAAGCTAATTCTTTCTTGACCCTCAGATGAAAACTTGAACAGAAACTTTATTTGTTGTATTGACAAAAATATCAGTCCTCCTCTTATGTTTCTCCTCTACTCTCACACTATGACCCCTTTCACAACTCTTCTGACACCAGACACCCACACCATGCGACTTATGGACATCAGCTCAGTGTCTAGTAATTTAACTCAATTCTGACACTGTCTACCTGGGTATAGCATCAGATTCCACAGGTTAAGATTTCAGTCTCACCAGATTGCTTCCATCCCTGCCTTTAGAAGCTAATCGCAAGTCCAGGTTGTCATCTATGCTTCTGGCAGACTGGCTAGAAATCCGAGGTTCTTCTGACCCCGCTTGGGTCTGATTAATTTGGTAGAGCAGATCATAGAACTCAGAAAAGCACTTACTTACCATTACCAGTTTATTAAAGGAGATGACAAAGCCAGATGAACAGATAAATAGGTGAGGTCTGGGAGGGTCTCAAGCCCAGGAGCTTTTATCCCCATGGAGTTGGAGTTGTCACTCTCCTGGTACATGGATGTGTTCACCGACCTGAAAGCTTTCTGAACCCTATTAGGATTTTACAAAACTTTTTATAAAAGTTTCCTTATGTAGGCATGATCAACAATTAACTTCATTTCCAGCTCCTTTCTTCTATCTGAAATAAAGAGGGTGTGGAGTGGGGGTGGGAGCATAAAAATTCTAAACTTCTAATTATAGCTTGTTCTTTCTGGTGACCATCCCCCATCCAGATGCCAACTACTACTTATAATACCTTTACCCTCATTCACAGGGCTGCTTTGTGTCCTACTGAATTGAAGATGTGTGGGAGGGAAAGGTAAGGGCAGAAAAGATATTGCTTGTTCTCCCGGTTCTGCCATTGTGGTCAAGCACTGACCCTGAGGGCTTAGCAGACTCTGTTGGAGCATATGTGAGGGCCATTCATACCCTGTCTCAGTGCAAGGGATTGAGTGAGTCTCCTCTGGCCTGCTTCTGCAGCCTCTAAGCATCAAGAGGTCCTCCACCTTTTTGCTGTTTATGTCTTTCCACACTTCTACAGGACTCTCTTAGGCAGAATCTAAAACAATTCCAAAGCAACCCATTCTCTTCTAGGCCTCAAATTTAGTCTGTGGGGGACCTGCATGAATCCTAACCCACCAACAACCCAGGGATTTTAAGCAGCTCCCAGGACAGTAATCTTTCTATGCTCAGGTGTCTGGAAATCATTTATCTTTTATCTCCAGAAGATGTGTATTAATCATTCCAAGTGGTCCCGCTAAAGCCCCTCTCCCTAGGTTACCGGAGAAGGGAAAGCATTGCTGCCCCTTTTCTCCATTGGGAAAAAGGTGGGTATGGAGGATTCAGAGATTACCAAAAGTCTGTTCTAATTACTTACATTTCCTCTGGCTTCTCAATTCTTATTACACAGAGTGGGTAATGAGCTTTGGGTTATAAACTAGCTCTCAAACTCTTTTGCAAGTCTTATTTTGATGAGCCTGAAACTCACTTCCAAACATGAGACAGGCTGTCACCTTTTTTAGGGGGGACTTCAGTAGAAACTGAGATGAGAAATGCCTCATTTTAACATTCTGTTCCAGTAAAATATAATCGCTTATTTCACCCAGCAGAAGAGAGATTTTCTTGTTATTTGGTGGTGATCATAGAATCAAAGTTGTTAGAAATTAAAATGGAAATCATAAAAAACAATCTTCAAAAACATGCAAAAGAGGCAGGAATTTAGTCTTTGTAGGGACAGAATGTGTCTGTCTTGTTTACTGTTATATAACCAGTGACCAGCAAAGATTCTAGCTCTCAAGCTGGCACTGAATGTTGAGTGAGAGAAAGAAGAGATACTTGGAGGAAAGCAGTACAGAGCAGAAGAGATAGTAAAGACGACAAAGCAACGAGGAAGGCAGGGGAGAGTGAATATTCTGCACGTGGTAAAAAAAGAGGCAGCTTTTATAAGATAAAAAAGATATAAGACCTCAAATCACTGATCATGGCTTTAGAGAAGAACAGAATCCCCACTGATTAATGATTTCTTAAGTAAGGTCAGGAGTGGATAATACATTTTAGGATGATTTTTATGAAAAAAAAAAAGGCTAAGCTTTTTTGAAAGACTTGAAGAATCAAGCCTCAGTGATTTAAACAAGTACGATACAGTATTCTCCAATGGTGCCAGTTAATAATAGAAATATATTTGGGGTGATATGTATTTATGTCTTTTCACATTTCTATATATATGCTAATATATTACTATATATTTAAAATTTTTTTATAAAGAGAAAAATATTTTTCAAGTACATATTTCTATAGTGTTGGTCATTTGAATGTGGTTAGGAACCCAACATTTATTACAGAATAGAGGCATAAGTTATTTGTTAATTAAATTTGTCAGTGGAAAAGGACTTACATACAGTAATTCATGTACTTTTGACATTAGAGAATTTTTTTCAGAAACTGGTACACCAAACAATGCCAGCTATAGATATCTATTTTTTCCCCATTTGCAGTTAATATACATAACTTTTTACAAATGTAAGTAATTCTTATTTTTATGCTTTGCATACTTTTTATATACAGTGAAAAGCTAGCGGTTCATACACTGTAATCTTAATGTAGCATCTCTCTGATGAATAAATTAGAAAATACAGAGAAAAATTAAATTCAGATATGTAAATTAGAGGAAAAGAACCTTGCTTTAGTATATCTTGTGGTCTCAGTTTCCCCAGTGGAAAATACAGAGTTTGAACTAGATAATCTCAGATACCTTTCCACACTGCTACCATAGTTCATGTTTGTATGAACTATGGAATTAGGGAGTAGTTATGACAACTCTGCAGTGCATAAAGGCTTTAAATTAAAAAAAAAAAATTAAGCTTCAGCCATTAGACCACATTAAATGAAACTAACTTAGTTCTCCACTGAAAGGAACTGTAAGTGAATGCATTTGTTGGTAGGTAAAAATTGGCTGGCATACACAGTAATTAGCCGTGGGTGATAGTTTTTTTTGGATGTAATGCAGAAAGAATAGAAGACTGTGTTGGAATGCCTTTGAACTTTTTTCTTTCAGTTCAAAATACCTGAGAATCTTTACAATTTTTATAACAGAATGGCCCTTAATTTTTGCTTAAGTCACATGTGCTTAACAATTATGGAGTTTCAGGGTACCTGTAAATTGGACTTCAATAAAGGAAACGTAAGTTGGAAAGAATAACTTAAAGGTAACTCTAAATTCCATTTTTAAAGTTTGCTTTTAGTATGAGATAAAAACAATCTAAATGATAAGATTAATCAAATTACATGTTTTTTAAATTGTTATTTGAAACATATGCTCCAAGATGTTTTCAACGGTTCCAAAATTAGAAAGGAAGGAAGAAAATCAAAAGTTACTGAGCACACCCAATGTGCCAAGCACGAGTGTTAGAAGCTTGAATGTTAGGAAAGCCAAGCATTTGCATAATTGGAAGAAGATTCACTGAGCTCATAATGCAGTGCTAAGATGCTAAAATGCAGCTTCGGTTCTTATGGCATGCCTGGGATTTGGGAAAACAGCAGTGACACCCAGGGCCTGGGAGCAGGAATTTCATAATCCAGAGATTCAAGAAAATCTTTTGATCTAGCCCCATAATGTCAAGAAGTTGTTCAAGGTTGATGCTCATCTGCAAACATCCTTGTAACAGAATATTGACAGAGCTCTGAAGCACAAGGCTGTCTAAGCAGTTTAGACACAAGTCAGAGAGTGACAGTTGATGATCATTCATCCATTCTTTAATCACTTATTTAAAATGCACATAAGCCTAGTAGGGAAAATATCAAGACCATAAGAAAGTACAGGTCATGTTTGTGGTTTTTCAGAGAGAGAGAGGGGGCAGGGAGTGAGGGAAAGGGAGAAGGAGAAACCAGTGAAAACATCATTCAAGAGAAGGCCTTTGAACTGGACCTCACAGGGTAGTTTTGGATGCCTTGTAGAATGGATCTTTTAGTCTGCAAGTCTGTACAAGTTGTTATCCCTACTGGGAAGTGTGAGGCTTCTAATTTGGTGGTGGTCTCTAGCATGTATTTTCTCTTCCTCTCTACTTGTGGTATACACACCCATCACCAAAGAGGGCTTTTTATGAACCACACTGGTGGTAGGGAAGGTTGGTGAGAAGCATAAATTAGTGGGGATAAGAAGAAATGTGTATTGGCGGAGGAGGGGGTGTAGAGGGTCAGGTGTATGTCTGCACTCTGTAAAAAATTCTAGCTGATTCTGATAGGTTCTCCTTAGATGGCTACATCTCTCTTTCACTAACTTGAAAATTATTACTATTGGGTAACATGAAATATAAGACATCAAAATTAAATGCAATATTATTTAGGAATACTTGATATTGAGGAACTAAAATTTATGAGGAGGAGGTACCTTGTAAGAAAAAGTGATATGTAAAGTATAAACAAAGAATACGCATGTATATGTTTATAGGAGTAGAAAGACTTTGCTTTTACCCTCATAGGTTTGAGAGCTGGGTCTATGAAATAAACTGACAACAGACATATTAACAGGAGAAATAGTGTATAAATTTATTAATTTTTTACATTACTTGCACAGGAGCATCATAGAAAAAAGCAAATACCCAGAGAAGTAGTAAGACTTGAACACTTATATACTGTCTTAATAGTGCAAGGGAAGGGGGCAGGCATACTCATGTGTGCACAAACACAAACAGACAGACACATACATACATATATAAAAATCATGGTTCATTCAGCATTTAGGAACTGTAATATAATGAAAAGTCATCCAGGTAAACATTTTTCCCAAAATAGTACACCTAACCCAATTGTGAGTATAGTTTCATATATATTATCTCATTTAAAAAAACAAAAATCTCATGAGGCAGTCACAACTGTTATAATTTCTATGCACATGAAGAAATTGATTCTTAAATATTTTAAATAACTTTCCAAAATATTATATACCTTGTTAGATGGAGAGTTGGGCTTCTAACCAAAAAAGGTCATTTCACAGATTCCATGCTCCTTACACTATACCAGGGAAGGAATCATTTTAAAGGTACCTAAAAGTAACATTTAATCATCTGAACTAAACATTTCATATATGGGATGTATGTCTATTAATAGTTAAACAATAAAATTAGTAAAATTTTAAATTATTTTTTTCCTTACATTTTCATTCATAAAGCAAATTGCCAATCTAAATAATTACTCTTTGCTTCACAGTAAATGGACATTGTTGTCAGTTCTTAAATCTGGCATTTCAGGGAGAATTATTAGTCTCAGTTGGAGTGTTGTAGTAACCACTGACCTAACCAAAATAGGAGACTGTATTTAATTTAATGGCAATAAAGTTTCCTTCCATCCGCTGACCTGATTTTACTTGTGGTAAACAGCATGCCTTTATATGACTGATGACTAAGGTAAATTTATCTTTGTCCTATGTTGACTGAACCTTGTGAGAGCTTTCACTTCAATAGTATGCTGCTCTAACAGAGCTGAGTGGTCCATGATCATTTCCAGGTAAGAGGTTTGGTGACTACACTTGCTTTAAATCCAGTAAGCATGTTAAGATACTATAAAATATACCCTAGAAACCATTGCTAACCATTTTACTTTTAATTAATTTATTCATGCTTTTATATGAAAATATTAATGTAATAATAAAAGCTGAGACAATATAAACATGATGTCATGACTGCCATTTAAATTGAAATGAACTGAAAAATATATTTGTACTTTTATATTGTATATTTTAAATAGAATCACACATTTTAAATAGGATCACACATGAACTTTTATCTTGCACATTAACATTTACAATAGTGATAAAAAAATGAATATTCATGTCCCAGCATGTCATCATTTTTTTATAACTAATTGCCTAATAAGGTTAATGAAATTTTATTTTGATGCAAAAGGCCCTTGACCATGCTAAAAATTTTAACATAGCAAGTCTTTATTGAGAGCACTCCTAAGAGGCAAGTGAAATTTTATGCCAACACTAACCTTTAAAACGGCCCAAGTATTTTTCCAAGTATGGAAAAAACAACAATATTAGGCAGAAACGAAGCAGGAAGTTTTTAAATTATTGTCGCTCTAGGCAGAAACTAATCTAAGTAATGATATTAAAAGCTATACAGTTTTTTTGGCTCTTAATATTGCCTATATGGTTGAAATATATTCTTGTGTCATGGAGTTTTCTTTTTTGTATAGCTTTCGCACTGAAGGTAATATGATTTTTATTGGTATAAAATATTTTTCTTAAACTTCTAGCTCAGCTTTCTAAAACAATATTTATAGGTTTCAACTCTTCTAAAGGGAATCACCAACATTCATGGACTCTAGAAAAGAATAATCTTGTTTAGAATCAAAACAATGTTATTTGACTCTGTGTCAGATGGGAAATGGAATGTTTATTTTGAGGAGATAGCTCAAGGCATAAACTAATTACTCCAAATGATTTGTTTTACTATTGTTTTCATACCAATAAAAAGCAGATTTTAGGTGACTCTGTTAACCTTGTTGAGATCTTAATATTTATATTTAGAAAGAAGTTCCTTTATATTTCCTCATTGTCTTTTGCAAATATTTATGTTTCTATGTCTTCAGTAAATGGTCTTAAGAAATTAAACTCCATTGCTTTTGGCTTGTCCTAGCCTTAAGTGCTGAGGAAAATACACTTTCCAGGATACATAAACTCATTTAATCACACTGAATGCTCAACCATCACATTATGCATTTCCAAACACAATTATAGTATGGCCCAACATAGTCTAAAATTCCATTTTCCACAGCCAATAAAAACAATTTTTGTCCAACGTCCAAAGTATGCCAAGTTTAACTTGTGTATCTCAGGACTGTTTTAGCATACTAAACCCAAAATGCTTAGATGTCTTTTCCACTCCTTTTCCCTTGTTCTATTGAAAAAGGAGAATAAGAATTCAAAATTAAGTACTGAAGACATTTTCTAGGAAAGAAATATCTATAAAATGACATATGCATGCATATATGTTTACATAGATGATAGATAATTACTGATTATTTTGTCTTTAAATCACTGTAAACATAAACAGTACACAGATGTCATTCTTCCCAATTTTTTTACTTTGCTTTTGAAAAAATAGTATGAAGTTTTGATGTAGTAAATTTTATTGTAAAATTCATTGTAAGATACAAAGCTTAAAGATAATGCAGAATTATACATTACACTTAAAAGTCAATCATACATTCACTTTTCAATGTCTAAAATTTCAACAAAATTTAAAATTAAAGTGTACAAACATTTAAAAAACACTTTTTGTTTTAATATAATTTTAAAGTTAAATAAGATTTGCAGGAATAGTGAAAGGAAATTCAAGAACAATTGTTTATATTTTGCTCCATTTATCATTCTCTCTCTAACTCTATACATATATAATTAAACATGCACACAAATATGAATTATTACATAAGTACAATAAAATTAAATGTGTATAATATAATGCACATACTTTTTAATTAATCATTTGCACATCAACAGTACAATTATTAAAATAAAGAAAATGAACATTGATAAAATACTGTCCAATCTGAAGTTCATATTCAGGTTTTATCCTTTTCTAATAATATCCTTTATAGCTATGTTATTCCTCAGCCAGAACCAGATATAAGAAGGTATACTGTATTTAGTTGCTATGTCTCTTTAGTCTTTTAATCTGGAACAGTTCTTTACTGTTTCCTTGTGGCTTTGACCTTGATGTTTTTAAAGTACTGGTCAATTATTTTGTAGAACCTTCTTCAGTTTGGCTGTGTGCAATATTTTCTCATTAGTAGATTCAGTATTTATTAGTTAACATTTTACTGTAAGAAAGAGCATTCCAATTTGTTCAGTCATTTACTTATATAAGTAATGATTCAGGGATTTTTATCTTATTCAGTGGGTAACAATACATTACTATTATTTAATTTGATGCTCAAATTGTCCCATATCAGTCAATGTAGCCTCTTCAACCTGGTTCCTGTGTTTCTTTAATATGTCCCATCATTCTTTACTTTCCTTTTAAACATGCATCACCACTGACCCTGAAGACCTTGGCTTCTGGGAACTCTTATGCTTCATGGGAAAATACCTGGATAAACAGAAGAGGAACATAGGCTATTTTGAACAATAGCTTCAATATCATAAGAAATTAGAAAAGCAGACCCAGGAAGAAGATGTTTTTAAAAAGCCTGCTGCCAGGTTAGATAAAGAGACTTAACCTTCCTTACTTTCCAGCACAAGATTATAGGTTCTTTTCATATTTTACCTCCCCAACCCTAGAATCAGCCTATTTTATAAGGAATCCTAATTTCTTTTAATAATCATATATAGAAACAAAATTTGGGCATTAGGTATACTAATTGCTACTGGTGTCTCATTGTTTTTTGGCCTTATCAAGGAACATAGTTAGGTATATATGTGTATATTCCAAGACATAATTATCAAGAACACTATAGCTTATGCTAGTACCTCTAACTTCTATGCAGCATCACAGGATATATCCTAACCTTCCCCTTTTATGCAATTCCCTTCTCCAATCATGAGAAACCTGGCTCCTGTTATCCTTAATAATTCTTGGTTCAAGTCAATAGGAACTTTTATATTTGATAAAATGATTATATAGAAGAATATATTTTTACAGAATAATAAAGTCATGTGTATCAAAAGTAAATTTTGTGGAGAGGGAAAACAACTGAGGGAAAGCTGATCTTATCTAATGCTTAAGTATACTAAAAGCTACATTAAATAAATCAGTGTGGTATTGGTGCAAGAAAATCAATGGAATAGAAGAGAGACTGGGCCAAATACACATGAGAATTAAATGTTTGATACAAGTAATATTTTAAATTAAAGAAAAAAATAAAGGATATTTTTAAGAAGTAGTATTGAAAAATCAAATTATATCATATTGAGAATATGCCTTAAGTTTTAGATACTATTAATTTCTTTCTCAAATAGCACCATTTTAATGTGAATTATCTTTTTTAAATGATGTAGTAATATGTCAAGTAGTTATCATCTTTTTTGCATGAATAAAGATACAAATAAGTATTTATTAGAGTTAAATGGGAATACGTTCAACAGGAATGCCTGCATATAATTAGGAAGAATTGATAGCTGACAGTGTGGTATGATTTATAAAGCATCTATAACTAAATATCATCTAATTAACCTACCATAATTACTTAACTTTAGCGTTCTTGATAATTATCTCCTGGAATATAATAGCAGGTATTTATCATCTGCTAATCTATGAACAGATTTGATTTCATTGTTAGGTCATGAGGCTCATAGTCTCAGTTTTAAAGCAATAAAAAAGAACAGTTAAGTTTTTATAAAAATCAAGATGAGAAGAAAATACATAGAACTCTGACTAGATGGTTGCTGTTGTTCCATACTTGAACATTCAGAAATCAAAAAAGAAGAAAAGGGATCCTGGAAGTGAATCCAAAAGAAAGGTGACGAGACAAGAAACAGACTGTGGCTATTTAAATAATATGCCCAGGGCCAATAGAGAGTCACAAGTAAGTGCCAAGCTGAAGAAGACATAGGGCAACTTGTCCTGATCTTTTCTTGGATTCACATCTCTGTTGCATTCCCACACATGTCCTCCCAAAAGAAAACATTCCTTGGAAATTTTAAATCAAGACATTAAAGTAGAAAAAATCCAAAACACTTTCTTGAAGCAAACTGTTGTTGTGTAAACAGATGGTCATACTTCAGTTGTGATCCCAAATATTTATACAGTTAATCTATCTCTTCCTTTTTACATTTATTTCCATAGGCAGCGTTAACTGAAGTGAATTTGTTATATACCTAATCAGAAAAATTCTCCAACCTCCCTGGTTTTCTTGGTTTCAGAACTTTTGTCTTACTGAACATGTGATTGTTCCAGGATAGAAATTTCTTTCATTAAGGCCACCAGTGGCTTTTATATAGCCAACTCTAATGAGAACATTTGTTATTTTTCTTTTTAATTGATCTTCTTTGGTACCAGTGATACCCTTCTCCTACCTGACACATCTTCAACTTCTGTTGTGGGATAAACTTTCCCTCCTAACTTGTCAGACTCTCCGATATCATCATTGGATACTTTTCCCTTCCCTACCCTTCAATTGCCAGTGTTTTGTTTCTGGGACTTTACTTCTCTAACCTACATGTTTTCTCTGAGCAATATCATTCATATTCACAGTTTTATATTAATGTAGCAATACCTCCCTCTCCTTCCAAGACACACATTTTGTCTCTGTAACTGACTTCCCTCTCTCTTTGTAATTTAAATATCTAATTGCCCATCTTTACTTGGGCCATCCATTGGTATTGAAAATTCTCTGTGCCCACCAATAAACTCTTGATCACACTTCTTTTTAAAATTTTATTATTTTTTTTAATATCTGGATCCTCTTAGCTGTTGGTAGTATACCATTCACCCAGATAACAAACCAGAAATAAAAGTATTGTCTTAATCCTTTTCTTCCTTGTTCAGTATACCAAATTATTTGCTAAGCCCTATGCTTTATACCAAATTATTTGCTAAGCCCTATGCTTTATATGCTTTTTAAATAGCCTCTTTGTTTTCCAATTAATGACTTTGCCTTGCTACTATCATCTCTCACTCAGATTACTTTAACAGACTATTCACTGATATCCCTGCACTCAGATTTATTCTTTTCAAAAATATATTCCACAATTTTATCAGTGAGATCTTCCAAAATTGAAAAGATGAATGTGCCATTTCCCTGACAGTGGCCCACCAGTGGCTCTCCACTGCCTATTGGACAGAGGCCAAGTCACCATATAGCACATATGATTTAGCCTTTGTTTAATTTTCTAACTTCATCTCCTGCCATTCCCCCTAATGCTTATACCCTCAGTCATACCAAGTTGACTTTCAGTTAGGCTTCTGTATTATTTTCCACCTTCCTTTAATGACTTTCTCCACTTATTTTTTCTAGTGAACAGTTCTTAGTGAACTTATAATAACTGGCTAAATCTTGCTAAAGCAGGATAATTTCCTCTATGAGTCTTCTTTTCTCTCCCTTCAGAGTTTCTTTTGTTCTTTTTATTTATTTTATAAATCCATTGATTATACTGATATTATTTTTATAAGTAGATTATTTTTTCCTTTTATACTTGAACTCCTTGAGGAGAAGGCCTGTGTTTTAATAATTATTGTTCTCTTAACACCTGGTACATCATTTGTCACATTGACCAGTGAAATTAAACCATATTATTTAAAAAGGTGGTACATAAGGCAAAAATTTAGCCTTTCAGTATGCATTAGCAGTGGCTACAATGGAGACCAAATACTGCTCCTCAGTAACACCAACGCAGCCAGCTTTCCCTCTGTTGTTGGAACAGATTATTGTTTCTTTGATTGTTTACCAGGTGAGGAAGTTAGTATAAGAAAAGCCTCTATCATTGAATACGAATAGCACTAAACAAGATGAAATTCTCTTGTTCTAAGATGTTCTTGGGGATGGAAATAAAGGAAAAAGCAGATTCACTTCCTCCAGCTCAAGGGCACTTGGGAGTAAGCCCTTGTTGAGAGGAAAAGGAAAAGGAATTTTGTAGTGGTTGGGAGGGTGAATAACTTGACCTTGAAGGTCCTTTCAGATTCCTGGAGTCTATGATTCTATTTATAACAAATAACTCATTACCTGAAGGTCAAAAAATAGATGTCTATAAACTTCTCTACTAAAATACTGTGTACATTCAAAACAATAACAGTATTCTGTATTTGCTGAACAGTTGAGGAAAGTGAGTTCAGAATCTCCACAAAATTAAGAAGGCTAGAATCAATAATGATACTTGGAGTTCATCATTGGAAAATAAAATTATTTATAAAACAGAAATAAAAGAAGAGAATGAAGATAAACATATAAAATGATTGTGAAAAATAAAGGGAATTGAAGTGAATTATATTAGATGGCTCAATCATGGGAGGCATTAGTAGTTAAATGCATGAGCTATGGAGGAAAGCAGACCTGGACTAAAATCCTTGCTTTGTCAGTCCCAGTTGTGCAATATTAGCTATCTTTAAAAGAGGGATACTAATTCCTATTCCTCGTTTTTGTTGGGAGAATTCAATGTATTATGCTTTGTAGAGTACTCAGTTGTGCTTAGTTTATAGTACCTGCTCAGAAAATGGCAGCAGTTATCAATTATATCCTTGTAGTGGAATATGGAAGCTAGGTAATCTCATAAGTAACTCAGAGCTTTACAAGCCTACGAGTGGAGCTCATTCAGCCTTTGTTATGAAGATGAAGTATCTCATGAAGTGATTTTACAAAAGGGTAGAGAATTTCAATTAATAATATTTTTTGTAATATGAGTTTCTGTGGGCGTGATTTTAAAGAGAGAATTATGGGACAGCCATGTACCTCAGCACTTGAGAGCCATTCTGTATGTTGGATATAGAACCAAAGCTTCATTTGTATATTTACTGTGGCTTAATTTTTTTCTGGGGTTTCTCAGTGACATTTTAACCAAAGTTTTGTTTATCCACTTTTGTTCAGTGAAGATTATATAGCAAACAAATGGTAAACTCCATATTTAGTGTTCTGCTCTTTTTTTTCTTGTTCACTGATCCATGAATGTATGAAGATTATATTGTGAGAATGATCCAAACCAAACTAATATGTTTCTGAAATCAAGTCTGAATTGTTGTTAGAATTTAAGCTAATCAAATGATCTGAGAATTGTATTTTTAAAGATACAATCAGCCAAGATAACTTTTTCTTTAAGGCTGCTATTAAAACTAAGTATATGGTCATGAGGAGGCAATATTAGTAAGAAAAAAGATGTTTGCATCTGATAAAACTGGATACAAATTCTATTACCGTAACATACTTGAAGTACAGCCTTTGGCAAATTATATAACATAACATTTCTCAGCTCTAGTTTGTCTGAGTGTGACATGAAGGTAGGATAATCTACTTTCTAGATGTGTTATGTAGAATCAACTGAAATGTAAACTATTGTGCCGAACACATAGTAAATGACTGATAAACATGCCAGTTCTCTTGCTCCCATACTTTCTACTGGGACAGGTGGAAAAAAGAGCAGATGAAGGAAGATTGCCCTTATCTAGGACTATAGAGCAAGATGAAGGTCATAATGTTAAAAAAAGATGAAGAATTTCTGAAATTGACTTGATTTTCGATATTCTGTCAGGTATTGGGTCTTGCATCAGATAATGGAGTAGGTAACGTGTCTAGTGTTGGGTCTGGGAAAGTGTTCACTGACCAGTTTAAATCCTGTGTGGAATTTAGAATTTAATTAAATAAATGTATAAATAAATTATGGTAACTATAGCATGCTGTAGAACAATCGATAGGAATGATGCATTAATATAAAAAATGAGTAATTCCAGAGACCAGATTGTTAAGCATAGATCATTTCAGTGAATATTGAGTTGGGGAAAGTCAGCAGAAGCAGATAAAAAAGTTGAAAGTGAAATGAGTCTTTTGAGAAGTGAAGGGATGTGAAGGTACAATCATATGCAGCTTGTATTTATTATCTCTGCTAATAACTCATCTTTGTTTTAGAAAGGTAACAGGGGTAGTGACCTATTTCTATACATGTGAGTTATTTGCACAGAACCTACCACACATACTATTAAAAGCTTGGCAAACTGAGTAGCTTCTATTCAAAGTCAGTGTGAGTCATGATTATCTCTATTGCTGTCTAATTCTGAAAGCTTGGAGAGTCAATAGGTTAGCCTTTAGGAATTTTCCATTTACTGACATTGATTCAATCCATTCTTGCTGGTAGTTCTGCACATTTATTCATAGGCATTACTGGAAGCTTAAGACAGACTTAAAAAAATATAATTACTAATTGAATTTAGAGTCACATTGAAACCAGCTTAAAATATGGAGGAAAGCTAATAAGAATGATGCAGCACTGAAGCTAAGTTAATGATTTAGTGATATGTATCAGAGCTGCAGAAAAACAATGAATCTCAGCATGCAACTACCTACCTTTGGACAACTTTCCACGGACTAAATAATTGTGGATGAGAACATTTTTGTCATGTTTTGGGAGTAACTAAAACCTCTGAGTCACATTCTTTTAAACTGTGATATCATATTGATTATTTTGCTAATTACAGCCCCTCTTCTTATGTGATGGTGTGAGCCTCTAACTTCACAGGCTAAAATGGCAGGAGCCACAGCACACTGCTTCAGCCACAATGAGCCCTCCAACTTGAGTGTTGCCTGGTGCTTAGGGCTGGTGAAACACTGCTTGCCTTTCCTCTTAGCCTGCTTATTGCATAACTATTCATTCTTTAAGGCCCTGTTCAACCATCTTTTTCTTAGTCCTCTGATTAAAAGAGAATTTTATATTAAGGAGGTGTCTTTTGATAATGTTTATTTAACTACCCACTATGCAAAAATCATTTCCTTTAATAGTAAATTTACATATTGCTTGATTACACATTGAACAGTGGTGGGTGGGTGTTTGGCTATGAGAATGTTTTAAATGATTTGCTTTGTTGTTGTTGATGATGATGTTTTCACAGAATGTCACACTCATTCAAAGGAAGTTGTTTGCCAGTACTAAATGCTGTCAGAACTTCTGGGAGTGTTAATTGGAACCAATCAAAGTTTAACTGACTTGCTTCTACCCTTCAATGACAAAGAGGAATTTCTCCTACTTTATGAAGTAGAAAGGCTTAGCTCTACACCTGACTGAAGAGTTATTCAATTTGGAGAACACTTTTTCCTTGCCACCTGAAGCTAAAAATTCAGTCTTACTTATTTATTCATTTAAGAAAACAACAATTCTGATGTATTTATCACTAAATAAGTGGCCAATAAACTTTGGGTCTGACACATAAGTCAAGAGAATCTAGTTTAAAACTATTAACTGGATAGAATCTGCTTTTTGCTTTTAAGGTAGAAAAGATTTTTGGTCAAATTCCGAACCATTTCCCAAGTGAGTCTCAGTTGCATTGTTAATTTAAAAATGCCCATTCTATTTATTATCAGACATACAGAGTTATTGATTTGAAGAAGTATAATGACAAATATTTTAAGATGAAACACATACAAGGTATTAGATAATGCTTTGAAGCATTCCAAGATATTGGTGAGAGTCTATTTTTAGGTTCTTACACACTTATGAGGAAAAATGTATTTTGGGTAGAACCTGATTAGTTTTATTTTTAAAGTAGTCAAGAATAATTAGATGTTCTGATTTTTTCCTCAGTTACTGCCTTTGACAGAATGGGTTTATTGATTCATCGAACAGATGAATTTTTAAACAAATCTATGTATTATGCAACACATAGATTGTGATATTTGCTATGAAGGAAACAAAGACAGCGTTGTAGGTATAGGAGATTCAGATAGAGTTGTCAGAGGAGTCACTGCTCTGAGGTGGTGAAACTGCAACGGAAATCTGAGCAATGAGCAGAAGGAAGAGTATTTTAGATTAGAGGAAATTGTGTGTGCAGAAGAGGCAGGAAAGAGTGAGAAGTGTTTGGGGAAAAAAATGCTAGCATGGCTAATGAAAAATGAGCCGAACAATCAGGGTTTTGAGATGATGGTACAGGTAGATAAGGTCCAGATCAGGCAGAGTGTTAATACTGTGGTATAGTTTATTTACTATGTACCCACTGAAATAAATTCATAAGAAAGCTTTATAAAATAATAATGTGCTTTTCTCTCTTCCATTTTGGTGAATATGATCTTACCTTATCCCAGTCAGCCAGAAACATCTATTTGCTTTATGCAGGGTGGATAATGGAATTAATGTTATTACAGAGGAAAGTAAAAACAAATGAGCCCAGCTTTGAATACCTAAATGGAACCTTTGAACCCCTAGTAAGACAATTGTCCTGAAGGTTAGACTTTGTTCACATTAAAAGGGTTTCTGATATTCCCTAAGCTTTAACTAAAATACATAATCCAGGCTCATAGATCTAAATATTGATTTTATTATAAACCTCAAAGGGAACCCAGAAGATAACAGTAAGAGGTTTTCTGCCACATTGGATGAGGTAACACATGTGTTCTGCCCTGGTGAAGTATAAAAAAGGAGACCCAGATAGAAGGTGTTTCATGCAAAAAAATGGACTAAGTGTTTTGACTTCTTACCTCTGAGCTGAAATCCCAGGGAAGGGAGCATGTTTGCTTGTAAGTAAAAGCTTAAAGCGGATCATTTTCTCAGTGACTTAGTAAACCAGCTATAACAAAAATGGTAGTATAGTGTGGCCAATCTCAAGCCTATCTATGTGAGATGGAGGGCTCAAGAAGTCCTGTTTGCCCAGTGAGGAATTCAGAAGTCAATTGAGATGGGGCCAGTAGATCTGTCATGAGTCTGCTATGCCCATGGCCAGGTGTTAGGGCATCCTGCACAGGAGCCAAAGGGTTAAGAGCCTTGGTGGATCCAGATGAAGGATGCAACTGAGACTTAGAGGGTCCTAAAGAACCAGTGAAAGATGAGATTGATCTCAATAACAAGGGGATGACTACAATTCCCAGACTGAGCTAACTGAACACACCAGGCACAGGTTTCAGAAGTAGATGTCTGCAGTGAGTCAAGTGATCAGACAGATGAGAGATGTTGGTTCAGAGACCAAAGAAAACAAAGGAAAGAAAGTGCCTGCAGGTTTGGGTTTGAGTCCTCCTCTTTCTTGCTACTATATGGTCATAGAAGCCCACCTTCCTATCAATACAAGATGCCACCTTGAAGAAAAACTGTGGGTTGAAAAAAATATAAAAGATAACACTTGCCAGATATGACTGAGTTTTTAGAAAAAGAATATACAAGAAGATGATAAGATCATATAAGAGGTGTTAATTTTTTCCTTTTATCCTTCTAGATTCTTTGGCTGGTCTGATAATCAAATTAACCTAAGACAGATTAACAGGAGAAAAAAGCAAACAATTTTGTACCTTTGAGGGCTACATAGGAATGTGAGGCCCACAGGCAGTTAGGCAATGGAGGCTTATAATGAGAAAAATGAATGACAACTTGAAAAGATACAACAGATTTAAGTTATCTTTAAAATGATGCCACTCTCACCCTCTTATATCCAATAGTTTTTCTCCAGGGGATAAAGGGACAAAGTTATGGTTAGTACATCAAGAATAGTTCACACCCTGCCATTTATCTCATGGTAGAATTGACCGAGTAGTATGTATAGCTATGTCAAATGACAATTATGGCAGTGCCTGCATTTTACTTTTTTTTTTTGGTTTTATTAAGAATTTGGTGCTTTTTGGGAGAATATAATGTGCACATTTCATCTTCCACATATGATGTGTCAAAAAACAAAGTTCGAGAACTTCTGAACTGGAGTTTAGGTAAAGAAGACACTCATCATCCAAAGGACTAGCTCTAACTTTGGTGGAAGGTAAAGAGGCAAGAGTGAAAGGAGCAAGCTTTTAAAAAAATTAAAATGATATTATACTTATAATAAAACTTAAAATGCCATTGTATTCCTTCTTGCATTTTCTTCTTAGTTCTCCATTTAATTTAAAACTCACTTAAATATATAGCTTGTGACATTTAAATTGTATTGGGGAAAAAAACATGTACACCTTGTCTCAGACTTATATTTGACTATAGTTACATGATAAAGTGACAACCTGTACATATATTCATTTTCCAGTTCTTGGGTTGGCATAATATCACATGATTTTTCTACCATTGCATGCTTTTTGGCACATATTGCAAACAAAGCCAGAGAACAAACTATTACGATGAAAAAAAAAAGAAAAAAGAAAAAAGAAAGCTTACTTGTTTTCTAAGATGCTTAACACAAAATCCTGTGACACACATTTCTGACCCCTACCCCCAGGAAAAAAATGTTTATGATAAATTATATTTACATTATTTTATATGAGAGTTGGCCTGGTTATAAATAAGTTTTAGTATTTTACACAGTACAGTTGTGTTAATTTAAGGAATATATTTTTGTAATTTAAACAATAGTGAGGTCCTTTTATTTTAATAAATACTACATTAAAATTAAACAAGTTAATAAGGAAACTTTTTAAACAATATTAAATTTAAATACTATTTCAGGAAAAGTTAATGAAAACATGTAAGAAATACAGATTTTTCTTTATGCCAAGTGAATATTTAACTTACTGGTAATTTTGCATGGCTCTGTGTAGGTTCTAAGATTGGGTGTAAATACAGTGCTTGATGTAAATGGGAATCTAAGGCTTTCTACCTGGAAAACTTAAGAGCAAAAAAGAATATAAACCTAACGCAATCAAAGATGTTATAGATCTCCTGTAATTAATTTAACAACTTTCAGATTCTGCAGTGGATAATCAAGACTTTGAGCCTCAAGTTGAATTGTATACTTTCTTGTCATTTGAACTGTACCTTGCCTACATGTTTATTAGTATGTGTGGTGAATTCCTTCTATCATACTAATGAAGAAATCACCTCACTTTTCTATTTCAAAAGTAGACAAAATGAAAGTTAATTTTTAAAATTTGATGGGCTTATTATTCTTTTGGGTTGTCCCTTAGGGGTTTTTGTATTAAATTAATATTAATATAGGTAAACTATGAGTACAGAAATTGAGTGCTACTCATAAATTCAAAAATTCTTCCAGAAAACCTGTGTAACATGTTATTACTTATGTATTTTCCTATACAAAGAAAGCCAAAGCATATGGTTATGATAAATCTTTTCCCTCAAAGGTCTGCATATCGGTTTGTATATAGATATTCTCCAGATTTAACATCAGTATCACACACATGTCAATCTATATGACTGGATGCTTATTGATGGAGAAGGGAATATTGATTTAGATGTCGTTATATAAATATATAATATCTACACAAATATATAATATAAAATTATCTTCCTTTTATTTATAATATCCTTGTTTATTTATAACTTTATATAATAAATTTTTGGGGGAGTATCAGGCATTATGCTAGGTTCCATTGCAAGAAGCAGACAAATTATATTTAGAAATAGCACCATAGTACCATTAAAGCTGGAAAAGGAGCATAGAATTCAATTAGTATTATAATTTCATTTTACAAACAAGGAAACTGGGGGTCAGATAGGTCAAGAAATTTTCCCGCAGTGGTCCAGCTTGTCCATAATAGAACTAGGACTGGAACCCATTTAATTTATTTTTAGTTCAGTGCTCTCTCAGACTGATTTTATTAGGGAAAAAAAAAGAAAAAACCTGTGAATTAGAACTGCTCAATATGATCATTAATTTCTTTATAATTTTCTTCTTCCTTGTTTTTCTTCTGGGAGCAAAATAAAAAGACATTCTTGCTTCTGTGGAAGTATCTGGAGAGTGCTAAGAACTATAGATTGTGACCATATTCTCTTCTGTGACATTCAATTCTTATTTTTATGGATCATCAACTAAGGATGTGTGTTTCTTAGGTTTC
The DNA here is from genome assembly GCA_004027375.1 of Macroglossus sobrinus. NCBI lineage: Eukaryota > Metazoa > Chordata > Mammalia > Chiroptera > Pteropodidae > Macroglossus > Macroglossus sobrinus. Next base: position 568,656 of record PVKZ01000143.1, read on the forward strand.
CCCCCCTTTTATTACATGTATATTTTTAAAACACTTAAATCATGATTTGAGACGATTTATTTTATTACATACCAAACTTCTGGCCTAGAGTCTCATGACACTATTGATTGAGTAGAAATTTTGTTAGTGATTCAAATACAGGAATGTCTCCAAAATAAGTTATATTAAAATATGATGTTTTGTCTTATCTGTAACTAGAACAAGAGTTCCTGCAATATGAGTCTAAGTCTTCCAAATAAAACAGTTTTTTAATGTCATTTATTTTCAGCTGTTCAGAACTCTTTTATATCTACTTTTCTTTTTTATTTTTTAACTTCAAATTTGATCATATAATGTAAAAACCTCAGGTTCCCAGTGAGTTTGGGGGACTTAAAAAAAATAATGTGTGTGTCTGTGTTTTTGTATCTTTTTTATAGTGTCCCCTCTGAGCTGGAAAGCCACATTTGAGTACAGCCATTTGGGTACAATGTCACTGATAGAATTGAGCAATTTTTGTTTTTCTAACTTTTGTAGCTCTGGCCAGCTTCACATGGCCTTTCAGTTGAAATGGCATCTTTGACTTCAGCCAAGTGTAGGTTATTAGGTTATGAACGCCAAAAATGATGAGTCTTGTCCATATTTTATTCAGTGTGAGTAAAAGCAAGATTGAGAAATAATTGTAATCTCTTGAAGCAGAGCCAGCCACACAGCCTGAGCCCTTCTTTTCTCATTAATTTGTATATAGTTCTTATTTTAACAGAACAAACTTTCAGAGGGTACTCACATGGGACTGCTGAACCAGCTGTACAACTTTTATTTTGAAAAAAAAAAAAAAAAGTTGAGCCTCAGAACAGGCTGTTTTAAAGACAGGGAGGGACTTAGCTTTTCTGAGCTTGACCAGCATGTGGAAGGAGTGCTCTCATGGCTGCAATAACTTAGGGAGCTCCTACCTGGGTGCCGCTGGAGTAGGAAGTTTTCTGTTTGTTTTGATCTCTTTCCGAGGGTCTGGTGCACTTCTCTTGACTGTGTCAACGTGAGACTCTTGGTGGATTTTGCACACCCTGCTCTGTGGGGGAGTGCCCCAACGTGCCTGTCTTATGTGGCCTCTATGGACACATTGCTCAGCTGGCAGAGAGCAGGGAAGTTTTCTCCCAGCACCCAAAAAGAGAAAGAGGAAACTGCTTTTCTCTTCTGGGCTCCTAGCAGCACAATAGATCAGGATAAGCTTCCACATTCCCTCCCTGGATTTCTGGAGTGGTTTCCAGGAAGAAGTTAAAACTTCACCTTTAAATGGATGACCATGTCACAATCAGGAAGAAACATCTCCAAAGACCCATCTTTAGGTAAGTAATGATACATCTCAGGTGGCTCCAAAGGCATCAGCAAAAACAATTTTTCTCCTTCATCCTTAACTTGGGAATTCTGGCACTAAGCTACAGGAAAGCAATAATGTGCCTGAAGTTTAACTTTATGCATACCGAAGGAGTCCTTTTATTTTCTTCAATTCTGTGCACAAGCTCTTTATCAACTCCTCAAGATATATTTAAAAAACATATTAGCTATTCAAGCACAAGAATGACAGAGCACGAGAAAAATTTTTGAAACATGTAACCCTTTGCTGTTTCCAATGGTTGCTCAACCCTCTAAATGGGAAATTTTATGCTTGATTCTTTCAACTGATGACACTTAGAGGTAGTGTTTTAGTGCTGCAAATGCTATATCTTTCTGCAGTAATGTGTGGGGAGACAAATCTGAACTTGATAGGTACTGTACCAGAGTGTACATTTTATAGCTCATTCAGGAGTATTTGTAAAGCAGTTAAGGAAACAATAGGACCACAGCAGCAATTTTACATTGTGGTGGGATCTATGGCTAGGGAAAATGTAGATGCAGTATATTGAATTGAACTAAGGTTTAATTTTGTGAGGAAGGACACTCTCTAAGAGTGCAATAATTTATTCATTGACTCTTTTAACTCTTGATTCTTTAATTACTTATTATATACTTTAGAACTCAGAATTTGGAATTAAGAATTTTAAAGTAGCTAGAAAATAAACATAAAAATATTTTTCCTCTCAAAACAGAAAAGAAAGAAATTTTAATTACATATCAATTTTGTGCTTCCCCCAAAATAACATCCTAAACATAGCAGAAATACTACCTGTGAACAATACTACATGTTAAAGTCAAGTTGTAGTCACTGGTTGTTGATTTGGACTTAAAAATAGGATAATTGAACTTTACACTTGGAATTGCTAGTGTTCTGTGGTTGTTTGTAAATTTGTAAATTTTACACAGTGATGGCAGTAAATAAACAAAAATCTAAAATGACCCTCAGAATGTGTATCTATCTGCCGCATTTTCTGAAAAGTTGTCCCAATCCTATGTTATTAATTCCTGTTTTCTCCCAAGTGAGTGTGTAAGTTCAAAAAAGCATGACAGTGGCACAGATGATTCTAAAGTCAACCGCACTGAGGCACCACTGGCAGAGGGCACCAGCAGAGTTCAGGAGGGCAAGATTGTGTTAAATAAAATCCCACTCTCTTAGCCAGCATCTTTAGTCTATTACCCCTCTGGGGAGCTGTTGTGATGAGGCAGGTGATTCTTCACTGCTGCTTTATGCCAAACTTTATTAGCTCCTGATGAATTATCCACTTTGGTTCAACTCACAGGGAAATTGCAACTCAAGTATGCTGCTGTTCGTATTTTATATGAAGAACAGATTCTTTCTGGAAGCTGAGAATCTTGGCCCAGATAATTAGAAGAAAATTTGGTAAATTCAGATGAATGCCTTATGACCCTGGTGACCTAGAAAAGAAAATGTAGCTACCAAAGAGGACATACTTTCACCCAGGCAATTATTGCAAACAAGTGTAGAAATGGCCATATGTAATGATGGCATTGATTGGTCAGCTTGCATGTTGGCAGGTGGCTTTGCTTTGATCAGGATATGATTGTGATGAGGACAAAAAGAGGTAGATAGTATCTTAAAGGATTCTAATGATGAAGCATAATTTCTTAGAGAAAGTTTTGAGCTGTTCTTCAGTAAAATATAGCATGGGCTTTCTGCTAAGTAGTTGTACTTTAGAGCAAGCTAGAAAGTGGTTTAGGCCTGCCTTTGACATTTTTGCCCTTTATCCCATGCTCCACTTCATTTTCTTTGTTAGCTTTTTATTTATTTATTTTTCCCTAAGTCCTTTGTCCCTCTGGACTGTCCAGACTTTCATAGTGAAATGTCTTTCTCAGGCCTGCCTTCCTGGTCAGAGACCCATGTACCAGGATTTCCTTTCTCAGTATGTACTTGTTTGCACCCTGCTTCCTACGGGCTTTGCACACTTGTTCTCAATCCACATGATAAACAAATCTGTACTAGGCTGTTTTATATGTGCTAGTTACAAGTTTAACAGAAATTTTATGAAAATAATATCTTGACTGTTTATACATTATTCATTTAAAATTTCAGTCATTAAGAGAGATAAATCCAAGATTTTTTTTGAAAATATCTGACATATTGACACCATTTATGTTTCTATATATAGGCTACTTTCTCCTGCAGCTAAACCCACAGCTTTAATATAGTTCACCTGGCCTTCTCTGGTTGACTATGAATGTCGAGATTCTGGGCTAGGGCACCTGGGAGGTCAGACAGGATATAGAAAAACAAACTGCATTTGTTCCCACATGACATTTAATCTAGTATATACCTAGATAACTATGGCACAGGCAGATGATGGGTGCCAAAAGGAAGGTAACAATATCTGAGGAAATTGAAATGGAAGAGACAAATTTCAACAATGACTAATTCTGACACCTAAGTGAATTAAGAGAAATAATGGCAAGATTTTTACAATTTAATTTTGGGACTAAATTAACATTTTTACTAGCATAATTTCCCTGAATTTCAGACAGTAAAAGTCATCCATCAAGGTTAAAAGTAAGTTGAGAGGTTTTAGAATAGATAGTGGACAATGAAATTCCATGACTAGGTAACGATACTGGGAAGACTAGGAGAAATCATACATGTTATTCAGATTTTGCCTCTATTTCACCAGTTAGGTTATCAAATCTTTGTTTTAAAAGTTCTTTGTGGAAATTTTATGTATATATATTTCATGTCATATTAATGTTTTAACATATTAATGTTTTCAATCAACAACACTAAATTTGCTCCTCAATACTTAGTAAATTATACAGATCCTTAAAATCTAAGATATAAATCACACTTGATATTAGAGACCTCCCATAGACACATTCCTTTACACTTTTAAAAACTCCTTTTTCTATATTACTATAAAATTTTATGTCTGTTAATCATAATTTACCTCTTTATATACATCGATTCAACAATTTACAACACACACAAATAAAGTACTTAATCTAATTTCCATAAAAGAATTCTGAAGATGGTCAGTTTACATGTTGTGAACTTTCTATATAGTGTAAGGGATAGATCAAACTTTCACTTTGATATCAAGAATAATTTCTTTCTCCTCATAAAATTGCACTAGTGAAAATAATCTCTTATCTGAATTTCACTGCCATGAAGAGTTTAAGTCTGGGTTTTTGTTATAATTATTTCCTCTTATTTGATTTGATATTTTATCAAATTCTATTTTATGTGCGTTATTTTCCATTTGTTGATTCAAATTATTTCTAGAGGTAGGTAGGAAAAAGTGATTTTTAAAAAATAATTCAAAACTTTTCCTACATGTTAAGCTTTATTTAATGTTTTTTTGAACGTCTTCAGGGTTCAACAGTGGATAGTTATTTTTGTGGTGACTTTCCATTAGAAGTAGCTCTAAAAAGCCATAAATGAAGCCATGCAAATGGTTCTTCATCAGCCATAGAACTGAGAACTGGTCTATGTGTCCAGGATCTGAGACATTAAAAGTGTAAGTCTAATGGCCACCAGGACCCAAGACCAATGAAAATCGTGTTGAGATCTTCAGAGCATTTAGAATGTGCTATTTCTTTATGCCATTTCAAAAGTTTTATTTTTATAAGTATCTGTTAGCAGAAGAATTCCGAGTGTGTTTTTGGCAGGCATAGTCTCTTCACATAGAGATGTAGAAAGCAGTAGGATGAAATGAAGCATAGGAAAAAAAGGCCAATCCTAATTTTGTTTGTGGATCTCTCATACTGATGGTTAGTAACCTATTGCTGTGTGAATTTCAAGGTTGTGATCTATGACTTATATAGAAATATTATAAAATATATTTATATTTTTACATATTTAAAATCATACACCTTTGAAATGTAATCATTTTTATTTTCATATTTAAGCTCAATGTATTAACATTGGTGTCAAAGCAAAACTGGAAGTTGATACACTGCTGTATAAAAATTTCAGATTTTTATACATTAATAAGGTAGAACACCTGACTGACTTTGCAAACTTGTAGTAGTTTTCTAGGCAAGGTGTCCAGATAGTATTAAAATATTCAGATATTTCAGACCTAATTCCTTCACTATTTTTGAAAAAATAAAAAATGTAAACAAATAATATAAAATGTTAAGTCACTTCAAAATTTAAAGAAATTGTAATACATTATTGGACATTGGCATTTTTGTCTCATGAACACTTATTTACAATATTCTTTGGCTTAAGCCTCTTTTTAACATCTTCCCTTCACCAAAAATATGTACTTCAGATAGAAACATATTTAGTACAAAGTCATCAGAGTGAAAAGTAATTCAATAGAAAAAAATTAAGTATGAGCTGATGAAGTGTATAATATATTAAATATCTTTTATTTTTTATACATTGAATTCCTCACAGGAAAAAGTTCTATGTAAATCAAATCTGAAATATAACACCATTCTATATTTATGAACATATTTAACCAACTTTGGGCTTTAAAGTAATAGTGATTATAAATTCATTTACTAAAAAAGAAGAAATAAATAAATTTACCTGCAATGTTTACATAGTTACATACCAGAAATTTAGTTTTAAGTTTTTTTTTAAGAAAATACAAATGATGATTTTTATGTGGCAATTAATTGATAGAAAAAATATATATTTAAGTTATCTCCTTGTTATGAAAGTGAAAAATATTTCTGGAAAATAGACATAGTAAAATGAATTTAAAGTTGATGACACTATTGGATAAAATGCTAATTAGAAGAAATATGTATTTTATAACAGACATGTTTATTAAAATTAATCTTTTTGTTATCTAGGTCAGGATGTTATTGCTGTTGGCTAAAGGTTATTCATTGTATGACTTCTAAAGCAAGGCATAGACACAAATTGATCTTTAAAAAAGACTTTAAAAATCAAAGCAAAATAACAAACACATATGAATATGGTAATGTTTAACATGAAGGAAATTACTGTGCTTTTTTCCCCAGAGTTGTGGTAAAAGTAGTTCTAATTTATTTGTTTCTCACAAACAGATAAACTGTAATTTGATATACATTTTAAAGTCTGGAAGTAAATTATTTACTACTGCTGGTATTATTTCACTCACAATCAACACAAATTTAAATTATCTCCAGTAAACTTATTATCACTGGCAGCAGCAGCAGTAGGTATTAATATTAATACTAATAGCTGCCATTCATCAAAATCTTAGCATATTTTTGTCATATACCATGCATATAATCCTCAGAGCAACTCCATGAAGAAGTAGTAAATCCAAATTTATAATTTTGACTATGGATCCAAGAATACAGACTAGATTAAAACATGAGAAAGTGTCTCTAACTCAATAGATACACAAATCTTATTCTGTAAGCTAGAGAAGATTGGTGATAATTGTATTTATTTCAGACCCTGATATGATTTAGAAATGGTTTTTCAGACTGGTAATGTTTAAAATGAGGAAAATTAAGATTATAGCAGTAAGATGATCTACTGGAGATAGTTTAATGGTTTTATACCATCTGGAAAATTTTATATTTAGAATAATAAGCCTGTAACATATAGTTAGGTAAAAAGCAATGAAAAATAATGTTAATAAGATTAAAAATGACCTGTATGTTTGCAGAGATGGAGTAAGTTTAAAGAAGTCTGTAGTATTTATAAACCCCAGTCTCTTCAGCTCTGTGACTGGACATGACATAATTTTGATAGTTATTTCTCAGGGGAACACTTTAGTTTATTTATGTATTTGATTAAGGCCACTTGGACATGAGCTCTAATTGAGGAAAACCCAACGTTTTCTGAATTGGAGCAGCTGTAAGCATATGGGGCAAGTCACAGTGCATTTGAAGGAACAGATGATAAAGCTTCCAGATTTTCTATCTTTATAACATCCCAAGCCTGCTCTGTTAAAACTATATTATTTGTTACAAAGAAGCATTAATTCTGAGTCAAATCAGTGTTTATTTTAGTGTGTTGGTAACTCTAGCCTTTAGGATCTTAGAATATTATTTTTGGAAGTGTTGTTTATTAAGAAAAAAAGTATTTAAATATTTATTATATATTTATTCACCAATTATTTAAAGGCATTGAAAGTCATGGGCTTTTTATAAAAATCATCACTTCAGCTTTAAAAACATTAATATTTAATTTGACATTTTTAAGGATCAAAGAGCTTGGAATAAATTGGAGACCATCGGAAATGAAAAACAGTAGGGTTATATCTTTTACATACAAATGTGGCAATTTTTCAGACCTAATTGAGGAAGAAAAGGAAAATCCCATTAAGTCAAGTCACTTTTAAATTATATTATTAAATTAAAATTTGGATGAAAGTGGGGGCATGTAACAATCTGGGACCATCTGTTTGTTAGATATCTCTTCTAATGAAGATTCCAAATGCTTATAGCTATTCTGGTGGTGATGTCTTTGTGCAATAACATAAAATAGAAAAAAGAGACTTGCTAATTTCTATGTCCACTTATTAAGCATTTGCTGTTTAGTCCAACTACATTCAATTGTTTCTTGCTCTGAGTTCCCTCATCATTTTATCAGCTTCTCTTTTACTGCACATATCACTTCATTCTATAATAATTAATTACTTGAATAAAAGGAGCAACTCTTCTACTAACTGTAAGATTCCTAAGGCTAAAGGATTCCTAATGTCTATAGCTAGTTCCACTTTTGAACAACTAATGACTTGTTAGAAAGTACTTTCTTAAGAGGAAATCTGTTTTCCAATCAATACAACCTTTTTTATCTTTTAGTAGAACTGGAATGAGAAAGATCCAAACTCTTTTTCACAGAACAGCCTTTCAAATACTAAAGACAATTGTATCAGCTATTGCTGTTTATAAATCTCCTAAAACATAGTGGTTTAAAACAACATGAATCTACAGATTAGTCGAATGGTTCTATGATCTGTGCTAAACTTGATTGATCTCGATGGGCTTTCTCATGCATATATGGCCAGATGGTGGGTTTGCTGGCTGGTCTAGGAAGACTATGGTTACATGACTTGGGTTTCCTCCATATGTATCTCATAATCCTCCAGCAGGGTAGACTGAACATGTTCTCACAGTCACAGCAGGAATCCCTGAGAGGAAGCAGAATCTCACACTTTTTCAAGGCTTTGATTGAGTCTGACTGAGTCAAATTGCTACTGTCCCACTGTTACAGAATAGTTAAGGAGAAATAAAGTACAACGTATAGAATATAGTTAATAATATTGTAATAACTATTTATGGTACCAGATGAGTAAGTACTAGATTTATTGGAGAGATCATTTTGTAAATTATATAAATGTTTAACCACTATGTTGTACACCTGATATTAATATAATATTGAATGTCAACTGTAATTGAAAAAAAGAAGAAAAGAAAAGAAAAATTCAAAAAGTCACATGGCCTACCTCAGAGTTGGTGTGGGAGGGCATTGCTAACAGGAAGCATATATAGTAGGGTCAATTAATGCTCTCTAAAAGTTCTTGTGCTTTTTCTTATTCCTCTTTCTTTTAGTTTATCACTAGTTCATTCAGCCATTGAAAAGACAGTACATAATTTGAATTTTTATTTTATATTGTTAAAGTTATTTGAGTAACCAATGAGGGTAGCAAAAAAAATATTGAAAGAATAATGAAGTTCGGATGACATTCATATGGCTAATGGGTCAAATGTGGCTTACCGAAGTCCAGGGTTATAGCATGCCTGAAATTCCTGGTTTAAAAGGTTCTGAAAAGTTAAATGTTAAAGAATTTTCACCTAATTGCCTAAAATATGAACTATTACACCCATAATGATCTCTTACATCTCCCCAGTTCCTTTTGGAGAATTGATGTTTACTAAGTGTCATACTAACAGACTTAAGAAAATTAGTTGTTTTGATAAAAGCTGAATATAATTAATTATGTAATTTGGGGAAATTCAATTCCAATTCCATTAAAACTGTGATATGGAAAGGAGGCCTTGTATTTACTTCCTATGTATTCAAATAATATTTGAGTCTCATCCATAATGTGTATTCTCTAGAATTTATTATTATTATCTTTTAAAAATTATTTATTTTAAGTGAGATAGATTTATGATATTATTTTCTATTGCTGAACCCTCCCAAACTCCACTATTATGAGTAAGTGTTTTCATAAAAGCCACAAATTATGTAATTTCTCTTTTAAATCAATGATTCACAAAATGAATCTGTTTGCTATTGACATTAGAATTGCAGCTTGCAAAACAAAAACAAAACAAAAACAAAAACAAAAACAGAAGAAGATTCTGCAAATCTAACCTCAGATATTTCGCTTTAGTAAGTCTCAGAGTATGGCTTTGATATATTTCCACATGCTCCCCAGTTTATGATGAGTCATAGCTAGATTTGGGAGTCACTTTTCCTAATGACATAATTAACATACAGTAAGAGTGGAAGAATGGAAAATGTTTTAATAAGATTAGCATCATCATTGGAAATAAAGCCAAAATTTTTTTTATTTTTTTAATTCAAAAATATCTGAGAATATAAATATGAACATGAATATGAAGAGGGTTGTTTCTCTTCTAAAAAAAATCTTAAATCCCCTTTTTTTAGGATGTAGGTTTATAAAGTATAGAGAAAAACTACCATGAACTCCAAAGCAATAGTTGTCAACATTGGCTACAACTTACAATCACTGGGGAGTTTTTAAAATCCTAATTCAGGAATTGTATTTCAGATGTATTATGTCAAAATCACTGGGTAAGACCCAGGAATCAGTGTTTCTTTTTTTTAAACTCTCTAGATAGGTCTAATTGTACAGCCAAGTTTGAGAACTATTGCCCTAAAGAGAAGCACGTATGAAGTACAGTGACAGAAAAAGGATTAAGATTTGAGAGTAAACATTGAAGCATATGTAGGATTATGATAGGCAAGTGGAAGAAGAAGGAAAGGGCATCAAGAAGATGGTATAGCAGGTGCAGAGGCATGGGGATACAAAAGTGTATGAGCATTTGGAAGACATTTGGGGATAATGAGAATTCCTGATTGGCCAGCACATAGCAGAGCTTCTGCATATGGAGAAACATGGGGCTGAAAGGTTGGTTATGGCTATAGGTTGGTTAAAGTGAGTCAAGGGCCATACTGCATTTATATTGTGAATATATGCTGTTGCCATCAGGTATGTTGTTAAAACGAACAAATCTGATAAACTGAACTCCTGAGCTCAGTATTTACAAAATAGTATTTCATCATAGACAACCATTCCCCTGAGATACTTTGAACAAAAGTATTAAGGAAGTTTGGGAAATAACTGACTACCATCTTCACTCTTCTTTAGAGATTAGGTCATATTAGAATTTTTGCAGTAAAACTTGAGTTTGTTTACTTTAATATTTCCCAAAACATTCTATTTCTACATAAAGCTTATAAATAACTCCAGAAATTAGTATTCCAAGGTACACAGTTTTATTCCTCTAAAATTTCTCAAAATATGCCTCCTTTAGTTCTCTGAAATCACTTTGCTTCAGCTAGTTTTTTTCCCTTTATTACTTTCTTTTCTTATTTATCTGGAAGATAATATGACCCCAAGAAATTTTTTTATAGTTGACATTTTTCATCTACTCTTAGAGAAGCTTGGTAAATAAAGTTGCCTGGTTGAAAGAATAGTTAATGTTATACTACATAACTGTAATGGTGTGAGTTTTAAAAAGAAAAATATCATATTTTGAAAAGATTGAGAATGATAAACCATGTCACATTAGTGAAACAGCTGAGTTAAATGAAGAAATAACAGATGGGAGTTATCTGTGATTATCATACGCAGGTACCACTGTACATAAAAGTTTGGCAGCATTTTACCTAGCTCATTTGCTTTTTCCCTCATTTCATCCTGAAGAGATATTTTAAGGCATTACCCTAAATTCAGATTTAGTGAAAAACAGTCCATTTAAAATCTGCAAATAATACCATTTTGGGTAATGATGGCTTATGCTTCTGTAGAATCCCATATATAGGGTTTTGAAATTTTTTTTTTACATCTGTTATACTATTTGTTTACATGATATCCTTATGAAGCAGAAAGAAAACTGTATGGATCCCCAATTCCTAGACGAAGAAATTGAAGCTCAAGGGGTCATAGTAAGTCAGAGGAGCAAACACTGAATACTGACATTAAGAACAAGCAGATTAAGTGTGGTTTGCCATTACAGATTGCAACTTTCTAACTCATAACATTAGGAGACCTTAATGACTCTCAGACCAGCCATATAATCCTTTCCTTGAGGTATACCCATCAGACTGGCCAAGTAAGTGATTTAAATCACTTTAAAAATACTTTTTAGCTACTCAGAATTATTTAATATCCATGATATCTGTGAATATTTTCTCTTTTAGAGGTAGAACAAGGGAAAAATTATCATGTGTTCTCTGAGTTATATGATTTACTGTAATGACCAAACATAGATTTGACATGTCACATATGAGGTACTTACTAGGAATTTTAGGACATAAAATACTGTCTCCAGAAGGAGTAAAGAAAGAGAAAGGAAAAAAAAAGATAAAGTTCAGTCATTTGTTTTGAAAGTGTTTCTAAACAGAAGAGATTTGTTGCTATCATAATATAAACAGCATTTTTCTAGGTAACAGAAAGACCCTTGTAGTTACTGAGGATGTGGTTTCTAGATTGTGAAAGACTAGAACTAGATTTCACTATGACTTCATTATGATATCATTAATAGAAATGTTTAAATATAGTTTGATAGTAGCCAGTCTAGTAATATTCTTTTTAGGCTTTGCTTTCTATAGATTTCCCAATACTCAAAATGCTTGAATTTTGTTGTTTTGATTTCGATGGACTCCAGACCATTCTTGAGTGCCACATTATGTTATTTTAAAATATTTTACTTTATTGTGATTTTGTTCCTCGAAATAACATGTTAAGAATCTATTTTTAGAGGAAAAAGAAATCTCACATTCTATTTGAAAAACAATATAATAACATTATGAAGCTATTTTCTCTCTCTTAAGAATAAAATATTTAAAAAATCTTAATGGATATGTAAATTTGTGGTACAGGTTGGTAAAGACAGTTTGTTGTAAATACATTCCATTTCTAGAGTAGATCCATTATTTCTTGGTATTTGCTTATTTAAAAAATAAAAAAAACCACTTTCTGGCTACATTCTGAGTTGCTAAACAGCTGTACTAAATGAGCATTGATCTGAACTTTATATAAAATTTTTATGAATTCCATATACTAGTTTTTAGACAAACTCAGGGTGGAAGTTGAACACCTAAAGTTGAATAATTTTAATCAGTGTGTATAATCTGGATAATTTGTTGTTTATCCTTCTTTCTACCTACCAACACTTTGCTTCCCCTTTCCCTATTAGCCCATTTGGCAATTTAGCCTCACTCATCCACTTAATGGAGGCCATGTCAACACTGGGCTGTTGAAGGACCCTAGCTTGCATGTAGTTGTTAATATGCATCTCTTGTAGATGTCTAGATAAACTATGATTATTGTTCTCTCCCACTTTCTGTTCTTTTTTTCCCCCTCCTTTCCTGACAGACACCAGAACACCCAGCATTTCCTGTTTGAGAACAATTTACTGTATACTCAGAAAACTAACAGTTATGTCTATTAGTGTGTTATCCTGAGAAGTTCTACCTACAACTAAGGTGGCATTTTAGGCCACCTTAGGCCTATGAGTTTAAATCTGAGCATAAAATGGTTTTAGGACTTTCAAGTGGATTATTATTGGTTCTAGATTTCCTTTAAAGATTGGGATGGCAAGGAAATAGTTTGGGATTTCATATTTGACACTATGCTAAACTAGAATGCTTAGATGATATCTTCATAACTTATTGAGTAAACTGGAGAAGCTGATTCTAAAATAATTTTGCCTTATTTTTTCTACTTCATCAAGTCACAATTCAATCTCTCTTCTTTCCTTTTATTAAAATGTAGATTGTCTGCTACTTCCATATCCTACCATTAACTTCTCCAGTTTGTTGCAAAACTACTTCTCAAAATCTCATATATCTTCTGTTAGGTGATTCTTTTTTTTCAATTTTATTTTTTTAATTAAGCTTATTAAGGTAACATTGATTAATACAATCATATAACTTTCAGGTGTACATTATCGTTTGACACTTGTATATTCTATTGTGTTCACCACCCAAAGTCCAGTTTCCTTCAGCTACCATATATTTGATCTCCTTTACTTATTTCACCATTTCACCCTCCCCCCTACCCCTCTATATGTTAGGTGATTCTTAAATTCACATTTGTAGATCTCAATTTTATTATGACAATTTATATTTATTGTTATCACTTAGACATGTTCACCTGATACCTGACACTAAACTACACCAAAGAGATTTATTATTATTACGTACTTAACTCTGTTAAAGTAAGTTCAGAAGCATATGTGTGATGTGTGTGTGATTCTAAACTTTATCTCTTGCAACACTAGTGTCCCATAAGATTGAATAGTTTTACATACACACACATATACCCCACATGATTTCCAAGAACTTTATTATGTTTATGTTAAATGTAAATATTTAAGAAGAAAATATGATGTTTAGTGTTTTCCAGATTGACAGTGGAACCTTCTGTGTTGTATATCTATAAACACATCAAAGTCTCCAATAAGCTGTTTGAGAAATATTTCTTAGATAAATAGCCTAGCCTAGCTGCTTTGAGTGTCTGTTGATAGCTGTTGAGGAAAACATAAAATGTTTCCCTGTACTTCTACTCCTTGTCATTTGGACTTAAAATCTATTATTTTTGATAATAGATTTTAGATATATAGGTAATAGATATTTTGCCTATTTCTTGTTTCCTATAACAAAACAAATATCAATTATGACATTAGAAAATTATTTATGTATTTCCTCTTTCTTTGTGTCTTTTCACTTTAAAAACTTTCTCTCTTTCCTAAAATTTTATGGTATTTTTAAAATTGATCTTCTAATCTTCAACCTTCCTTCCGCAGTTCCTTGTTTCTAGAGTTATCAGATTAGTCTTTCGATCTTTGTCATGGTTATGTCACTTCCTTCTTCCATAATTTGCAATGACTCTTCATTTTTAGCCAAGTGAAATATTGGCTCTTCTGGCGTTCCAAACACTTTATACCTACTCTCCATTTAGCTTGTTTCCTTTCTCCTTTCACAAATCCTATGCTGTAGTCATTCTGGATGACTCATTATCCCTTGAGACCTATCTTATGCTTCCCTTCCTGAGCCTGTGTTCACTCCTGGGCCTGCTTTCTCTGCTTCAATACTTCCCTTCCATCTCCTGTCTGAACATACTCTCTATCCTTGTCCATGTTTCAAGTCTTAATTCAAATGCTGCTGTCTTCATGAAGTGTTCTCTGATTCTTCCCCCAAAAGTATTCTCTTCTCTTGGGTTTTAATGGTAGTAACACTTTTTTTTTTCCTAGCTCTGTATTTTCTGAGCATAGTTGCCAGAAGTTGGTATGATTATTTATTATTTAGTTTATATCCTATCTCCTCTTCTTATGAATTTATTGATGGCTGAGGCTTTGTTATATTTGAAGAATTATAAAACAATCAGGTTGGAAAAATCTTATATCTAGTGCAACTCTCTTATTTCATAGATGACTAAATAAAAAACTTTAAGACATTAAATATTTTGACCAATTTATCACAGCTAATTAGTGGTAGAGTCAGGAATAGAATACAAGCCTTAACTCTTAATGCAGTACTCTTTCTAGCCTAGTTTCTTTACATCTTTTACACTTCTAGCCCATGGTAACAGTGCATACTGAGAATCTACTATGTACCAGAAATCTTCTCTACATTATATCTAATTGTAAGAGTAATACTAGAATATGAATTTTAGTATTTTCATATTACACATAAAGAAACTGAAGTTCAGTGAGTTTAAACTTGCCTAGGTAGGAGAGTCCGGAATCAATGCCAGGTCTACTTGTATACTCATTAAAGACATATACATGATGTTCTTAGAAGTACTACTCATAATAACCTAAAACAAACAAACAAACAAAAATGCCAAAAAACCATGAACAGTAGAAGGGATAAATAAATTGTGTGGAATACCATAAAGCAATGAAAAAGAATGAACCACAAATACATGCAACAATATGGACAAATATCACGAAGATAATATTGAATGAAAGAAGCCAAGCACAAAAAAGTACATACTGTATGATTTCATTTAAGGTTCGGGAATAGGAAAAACTAATACAAATAATTGAAAGTCATGAAAGTGATCACCTCTGGAATCCTTTGAGGGAGGTTTCTGGGTGTTGGCAACATCCTTTTTTTTTAAATCTGGTTTCTGGTTGTATGGGTGTATTTAATTTGCAAAATTTATCAAGATAGCTCTTGTGATCTGTATAATTTTCAGTATGAATGTAACACTTTAATAAAAAGTTAGAAAAAACTAGAGCAGCTTCTGTTCTATGGAAGATCCTCAAACATTCCCTATTCATAGACTGCAAATGAAACTTAAGGGAAAACCCGATAGTGGCGCTAGAGCAGCTCTGAGGGGAATATGCTTTGTAAATGGCTCTCATGGAGTTTGGGTAACTATGTAAAGAATGAACAATAGTTCTCTTCTGTGTCTTGTCAGTGGAAACCTGTCAAAGAAATGATAAATAAATGTGGACATCAATTAGAATTTCTTGGATGTACATGTAATTTTTATATCCTTTATGTTTACCCACATATCTTATAAGTTTTACTATTCTTCATTGTTAATGAAAGTAATTATACCATCTTCATGAAATAGAATTTGAGAAATGGAAATTCTTAACACAGAATGACACAGACCATGTGAACCCAGCTATATTATTCTATTATATAGCCATGTATTAGTTGTACTGCAGTTCTTATATGTTCTTCAGAGAGATGATAACCCCACATTAATATTTAGATGGTTAATCATTATTGTTATAGTTAGGAACAATTCATGTCAAGATATAAGCTTTCTTTAAAATAAATTACACTCTAATAAATGTTTATTCATAGTTTTGAACTGTGGGTACATTTTTAAATGATAAATTAGTTAAACTGTTCATTATAAAATTTTAAATTTTTTACAAATTTATTTTTGTAAAGTATACATTTAGAAACCAATTAGTCAATATCTTACAAAATACTCTGAACCTTTAAGAAAACAGAAAACTCATATGTTATTTTGAACTCTCTAATGAGAATTATTATTCTTACTTTTGATTATAATTTGGCTACTTAAGGATCTAATTTAAGTCTCTATTACTAAGGAAGAAATGTATTTAATTTATTTTAATATTTTTACTGATAGGCTATATGGCATGTATAATTTTAATGATTCTGGCCACTGCAGTTGAATGAGATCAAGAAAATCAGAGGTTCATCAATATAAAGATTTTGACTTACCTGTCCCCTGCTATGGTATACCCAGTGAACTTCCAATAATTCTGTTGTCATGAATGGAAAGGTAAGTGAAGATGCATCTACAGACCAATCAGGAAATGAGAATACGGTTATTTCATAGCACCTTTTAACTTCCGTTTGAAGTATTTGTAATTATACATTTAGGTTTATAATTTGCTTGGTGTCTGTCTCTTTCACTGAAATGCGAGACAGAGACCTGAACAGAAAATCCAGGGTCTCCTCCCTGTTGGAGGGACAGGCAGCTGAAGGCAAACATGGGAAGGACTTTCAGATTCTGTTCTGGAGGATCCTGCAAAATTGGAGGTTGGCACTTGTCCCTTGCACTTAGCTTCTGTCCCTGATACCTCAGTATGCCTGCCCAAGTCTGTGGCATATGAGCTCAGGATCCTTTCCCTCTGAGCCAGGACATGCCAGTCTCTACCTCCTGCTTTTGGATGGCACTGCTTGAGGCCAGCACCCTCAGCCACTTTGGACACCAGGGAATCATAGTTCATGTTAGCCACGTCAATCACCTTGCCTTTGATGTAAAAATTCATGAACTTCAGCTCCTCCAGATACCCCTGGTTGATGATGTTGTGAAACCCTTCTCTGTACACTGTAGACCAAGCAGGTGGGTGGTGTCTGCGTAAGCCCAGCACAGGGGATGGGGCTTCACTGGGTCTGAACTCTGAATCCAAACTCCACCCAGACGTTCTATGCCCACAAATTTGGGACTGAGTTTGCACATGTTGCATCTCTGGTGCCAGCAAAGTGTCCCCTACATAATAAGTGCTAGATAAGTATTGTTGAATTAAAAAATAACGTTAATTGATTAACTATCTATCTATCTATCTATCTATCATCTATCTATCTATCTTGGGATTTATCTTACTGCTTATCTAATTAAGTTCAAACCCTATATTTGAGATTAATCACCAACATCATTATTCTATTCAAGTGGAAACTTCTAGCAGATTTTTCAAAATCTGAGAGTGGAGCTGTAGTCAGATTTTGGAGATACTTGAAGAAAGATGCTAGTTGAAGTGGGGAAAGATTAGATTTCAAGAAAGAGAGGTTACAAAGACAAGGGAAGAGGGCTAAAGAAAGAAACAAGAGAAATGCCAATTTTAGGAGAAAAGAGAATTAGAGAAAAATGGAGGAAGTCAACAGAGCTGCAGAGCAGCAACTTACTAGCAATGAAGGTGGAGCAAAAGGCTTGCTGGAGGCAGATCTTTGTCTCTTCTCAGTCTCTAGCTAATGAGACACATTGCTTCACTATTCTGAGCTTCAGTTTTCTTTCTGTAAGGGAAGCAAAATGACTTCTAATGGATTTTGCAGCTCCTGAATTTTGTGAACCTTTCCCGTGATAATGAGCAAAGGCCATAGAGTTGATGATCTTTGTTGATAACATTTAAGTGAGACCTTTAGAAGAACAGAAGAAAGCAAGAAGCCGTGTAGTAATAAAAAGGGGGCAATGAGTGTAGATCACTTACATAAACAGTTTTAAAGAAACTACGTTGGCAAAAGAAAAAATATTGCATGTTAATTTAAAATATATTTTAGGAAAAATATATAACTTTCTATTTAGTTTACCACTTCTCAAAGGTAATTGCTGCCCAAAGAATCTGAAATATTTAGGGATTCAGATCAAGGTAATCATTGATAGTTGTATGAAATGAGCACCTAATACGTGAAAATCCCTTTTCATTTGTTAATTATATAAGGTATGTCATGGTAGTGAGTGTTTTTCAGAGTTGAGAATTTAAAAGTGAAGCTCAGATGAATTAGCCAACTTTTTAAAGATTACACAGCAAGTAAGTAGAAGAGCCAGAATTCAAGTTCACATCTACCAAACTATGAAATTTGTGTGAAGTTCAAGTACATTTTATTGTCTCAAATGGCTAGGAGTAATAATATAGAGCAATAAAAGGTAATGGGAAAGAGAATTTGGGTAACTTTTTTTATATTAACAAGCACTTCTACCAATAATTATTTTTACATGAATTGGTTGACTAAATACCAGCTGGCTCAAATCTAACATGCCAAGTGTAGGGCACTGGGGGCAGTCTTCCCTGAGTGCAGGCACTATGGGCTGACATTTTCTATAAAACATTTAAAAGCAATAATAGCCAGCTAAATCTGTCTGCTTAATTTTACTGCCATAATATCCAGCAATTCTAAGCAATATCAGCAATAAAATACTTAACCAATAAAATACTCAAGCATCCTATCTTGATTTAATTCCTAAATAATTGTTGTGGTACTATTGAGTTTTAATAATCTACATCTCTATATACATTTTATGTTATATGTAATATACACATATAGCATATAAAGTATGTGTCAGGGTGTATGCATATATATTTTATGTACACATGTATATTACTTATTCTTTGGTAAACACTGTGTTCTATAAAGGAGATATTTTGGGAGAATTTCCAGTTATTCAGTAGTCTCCCAGCACATGTGAATTCAGTTATATACATTTGTTTCAAGAGTAAGTAGTCAGCCAAGTTCTGTTTTTTGGTTACTGTGCTATCATTTCAAATATACTGTTCAATGTGTTGGAGAAAACAAAAACTGTTCTCAAGCCAGACACAGATTATTCTGAAAAATTATTAACTTTGAGAAAGTTTACTGAGTATAATACAAATTTATGCTGACTTTTCTGGTGAAGTTGTTTTAGTGGCTGCAGTTGTTTTCTGACTGCAGAGGCATTAGAAAGCCTTTAGAATCAATTCTGAAGCAATAAAGACATTAATAGCATTTATTGTGCAACTGGATTTTGTAAATCTCTGCTAAACTTATCTTTAATCTTTTTCTATATATTTTTTTACATCTGTTGTTTCATGTTCATGTACATTTTGAAAGCAAAATTAATAAAAAGTGCCCTTTGAATTATTTTGAGTGAAGATGGACAAATCTGGCTGTATTGTCTACCAAAGGCAACTATATGAAGATCAATTTTGACAATGTTGTTGAAAAATATGCAGAAATTAAGTTTCAAAAAGAAACCGATATTAATGATTACTTTAATGGAACACCATGTAGACATGCATTTGCTGACTTTTTATAAACAAAAACATTAATTAAAAAATCAATGCATCGCTTTTTCATTTTTCTGTAATATCTGAAATATTTATTATTTACATTTTTATACTGGCATACCAAAGCAAGTTCAACTAGGAAAAATGTTTACTGCATAAATTTATTTTCTAGCTATTATTATTTATCTCATTTCATAATTATTTCTGAGAATAATTTTTTCAGACATATAAAGGGAGTGTTAAAAAATGATCCACTCATGTCCAATATGCTAGGTATGCCACAGGCTAAAACTAAAGGTTATTTTAAAAAATCTTGAATTATTGTGGGAAATAGCTTTTTATTTCTTTGTTTCCACCAGAGTCCTACGCATAGCAGTTGAAATACATACTTCTTGAATGAAAAGACAAATGATGAATGAATAATAAACAAATGCTTAAAATAAGCCATGTTTGGTCTGCTAGCTTTACTGGAAATCAACGTTTTTACTGTGAGCCTAAAAACCTAAAAATAATTTAACTGCTAATAAAAACTCCTCAAGGTTTATACTGAAGATGAAAACTCCTAAATAAATGTGGTAAACTTCATTATGTTTAAATCTTGATCCCCTAAAAATACTCTGTAAAAGGTTTTGAAATTTCAGGCCAAATTTGACCTTTTGGTTTTCCATCTGTAAAGTGGGAATAATAATATTAGTGCCATGTAGGGTTGAAATGAGAGTAAAATGAAATAATATGCATTAGCATACTTAACATAGTGCTCAAAATAGTTTAAGCATTTGATAAATCATAACTATCATGATCACATAGAAACCTACTTTTTTTTTTATAAAATCCTTTGACCTAAAATGGGTCCATAAACATTTTCATTTGAGAAGAAAATATTTGTAGGACAATATTCATTCTTTAAAAATGTTAAGGCACTTTATTTGGTGACTGTAGCTTTTGATAGAAATAACTGAAAGCCAGAAAATGATGAAAATTGGAAAGGAATAAAAACCACAGTGGGAGAAAGGAACTGGATCTCTGAGAGGCATTTTTATGGTTTCCTGCAAGCTAAGTTAATGACATGACTACTTGACACAATCATACCTAGAATTTCTGCTTATGAAATGCAAAGTTTCACTGACTTTGCCTGAGGCAACAATAGGCTCCCTTTTGCTATCAGCTATGTCTTCATGCTGTCCCTTTAAAAAGAAGAAGCAGAAAAGTAGCAATTCATTTATCTTTAGTTTCCTGTGTATTCCTTGTTTTATCATAGGGAAGGGCTGTAACACTGAAATATATATATACTTTAAAAACTCTCTTCTCAGTCATACTAATGTCATTAACCAACATATTAAGTGTATTAACTGTCTCTAAGTGTATACCATTTTTATGTGATACAGTCTGTTGTCATTTGCATATTGTTGAACCATAGTAGACTCTCTTTTTATCGCTTTTCTTTTTATTGCTTTCTTGTTTTGGTAAAAACAATAGTCCCCTCTCACATTTTTCCTTTTGGCCATGACAGCAATGATAAACCTAACTACCTAGGGTATTTCTGTAGTTTGTAATATTCCTCTTGCATTGTTTTAAATTTAAAGCTGACATGAATCTTGAAGGAGGGGGCAGTATATTATTATTTCTACACATATTACCAATAAGATAACTCTGGATTGAAGACTGTAAGTGTGGTCATAGTTTACATGGTGAGTGAGCAGTGCAGTAGAACATTCCATTTCTATTCAAAGCACTTTCTATTTCAATAAAAGTTTGTGGTAAAAATGCTGTCTATAGCTATAAAGCATTGGGTTGAGAAGTTGCTATATACAGTTGGTAAAACTTAACTAGAAATTTGGATTTTATTTTGAAACCAAGTCTGGATTTCCATATTTACTTTTTCAAAATTTCTATTGACTAAATAAAATAAAGTTAAGGGAGTGGTTTTATTGTAATTGCAATAGTAATTCCAAATTGGTTAGTTAGCAACTCTGAAAGAACAATATTATGGTACTCATTTTTTGACACTATTCTATTTATGTAATTTGGGGGATAGGGTAAGGATATGCCATTAGTAAAACAGCAGTCAGTAGAGACCTATGCCCAAACCAAGATCTTGATAACCAGTCTTCTGTTATTTCAATTTATAAACACTGTGAGACTGACAATTTATTTTCTCTTGACTTCTGTCAGTCCCTGCCCACTAACCTAAATTTCTTATGTTATGTGGCAAACTGAAATTTAAACTACTTTCTGGTTGCTATTGATGAGACTGTTTATTTTCTTAAATAGAGCTAGAAGTAGTGGTATTCTGGTAAACTGCCTCTGTGACAAGAAATTTAATAAACTCTGATTTGTAACATTAGCTGGTTTCCATGATATAAATATTTCCATCATGGACTTGGAGTTGAGAAGACACGAACACAATGAACTCTCAGAGCTGGCATGGGATGGCTCTAGCATACCACTGGGGAAGGGAACAGAGGTCATCACACTTGGACCCCTCGAATCACAAAGGATGAAACTGAGGCCAAAGCAAAAGTGAATACTTACCCTATCTTTATTCTCCAACTATGGTACTTAATTTAATAATTACTAGAAACTATTTGAGAAATTAGCAATTTATCTAAAAGAAAAGGTAGCGGTAAGCAAAGTGCAAAATGGTATTATAAAATATTTATGGGAAACAAAATAAAATTAACATGTGTTGATAACCAGGAACCAAAACAGATCAGTGACAGGAGAATGCTATTCCTATCTATAGAAGTTACTCTGTAGCCAAAACAGATTAGTTTGACAATTTAAAAAATCATTTTAAATTGCATTATCATTTGTACTTGACCGAAGATATATTTGTAGCTTCAAAGAATCTGTGACAATTCAAGTTTTTATATTCCTATGTCAGTGGATGGCAAAGTCACAGAATGACTTCATAGTGGTTCAGTTAGATGCTGGTCCAGAAGTTTCTGGTTCAGAAATTTACCTTCCTAAGAGATAAAATATATGAGGGAGAGTGTCTTCCAAGAATTGCTGGTAAAGATTAATCTAATTGTCAGATCTTTTATCTCTTTATTTTCTCACATTCTTTTTAGATTCAATCATGTAATTCATATACTCTGTTAATTGTGGTGATTACATATTCTGATATTGAAATGAACATGAGTCATTGATTTTTATCCCTTAAATTTAAATTCCCTTAATTAATTAGATTAGCATTATACAATGCTAATGTCAAGTTTTGACTGTGTAGAAAGTCATGAAATGAAAAGTTTAAATAGTATTATAATAGTATGTCTAAAAATAAGAAAGATAGTTGAGTAACTGAATGGTATTTGAAATTGTAGTATATGATCAGATTTATGATCTTTTACATTTAGAAAATATGTCAGATATTTAATACTATTCAATTCCTTAATTTATTACTCATATTATTTTAGGTGGCAGGACTCAAATAAAATCTATAAGAGGACTTAAAAAGGCTAATAGTACACAGCATTGTTTTGTAGGGTATTCTAATATCTGATTGTTTGCCAGCTTCAATACATTATGTAGATGGTGTTGATTTACTGTAGTAAAAGACTATACTGCTAGTCTTTTATAATACCAAGAATAAACCTGAATCTTTAATTTTTCTAAAGATGTAATAGATGCTAAATTAAAGTAAATAAGAGGAGCTTTAAGACTAGAATGGATGGACACCAAATGTTTCAGTTTTTAGACGATTCTACCTACAAATCAATTTCACATGGAACATAAATTTGGTTTTATAAATGAAGACCAATCTTTTGGTATTTTATATATTAACTAAGCTAAGATGGCTATTAACTGTGTACAGTTTCATATTTTGTAATGCAGTTTGTGTTCACAGATGTAAATTTATAGGCTTCAGAAAGGCTTTAATTATAATAGTCTAACAAATGAATTGCATAGAATCTAGGGACCATGTGATGAAACCACTCTCAAAAGCATGCATATGTTGTCTCCTAAAGTTAGTTAAAAACATATGTAAATCTTTAAATAATAATACAAAATATCAAGACAGGAAGTGTCACAAATTAGTAGGTGACTCTGCCAATAAGTGATTCAGATGGAATACTGTGAATTTAGTAAGGGTAAGAATGGAAGAACAGAAGACTTTACAAAGAGGTAGAAAATGATTTGTAACCTGAAGGAGAGTGGGAGCCACATAGTTTGAGAGAGAGAGGGTCAGGCTTTTTAGTGGAGATAATAGTATGGGAGTATGCTTAGAGAATAGACTGAGCACATAGACTATTTCAGGGATGGTGAGTTGGCTCTTTGGACTAAATTTAAAGATTAGTTTAATTGGACTTACATAATGTTTCCAAAATTTTTATGTACATGTAGCTCACCAAGAGATCCTGTTAAAATGCGTCAATAGGTCTGGGGTATGACGTAAGATACTGCATTGCCAAGGAGCTCTTTAGTGATGTTGCTGCTGCTGTCCCTCCTGGGTCACACTTCATAGTGGAGTGTTAGTTTTTTATCTTTATCTCTAACCCTTCACTTTGCATTTTAGCCTGGAAAGTTAATTAGAATTTATACAGAGATGAGACAATAACATTGATCTATTCTCATTTGTAATTACTGGGTTGAAGTGACTTAGAAGCAGTTCATACCTTTAAAAGTTTTCCTAAAGGCAATACTGCTATGGTTTTAAGGTATCTGGTCCTAGTTTCTGTTGGTCCTGCCTCTTCATGCAGTTTCTGATAACTAATAGACTTGATTTTATTACCTCACTTTCCATGCTTTCCTTGTTACTTTTTTTGGACCATTTCTAGACTGATCTTTGACTCCTGTGAGATTGTCTACCTTTCAATACTTGTAATTCTATCTTCTGTGATACCTTACTGAAATAGCTAACTCTTACCTTTTATTTAGCACCTCACCATGAATCTCCTTATCTGTGCTCTTCCTCTGGTCTCCCTTATCCTCCAAGCCAATGTTTCTGGTCTGAAACTGTTAGATAAAAGTTCAAAAAACTAGGTTGAGGTCAAGTTGTGGAGAGACATAAATTTTATAAAGCTCTATGTTTATAGCTGTCATAAATTATCATAATCATTTAAGTGGAGAGTTCAATCAAGATGCTAAAAGTAAGGTAATATAATATTTTTATAAGGAATCTTAATTCATCTCTGAAAAATAACTTGACCTATACACAAGGAGCTTTCAATTAGTAGTAGGAGATAAAGAGTCATTGGTAAATGATTTAGCATGGGTCACTATAGTAAAAAAGTGTCATAAATTTAAAATCTGGTAGTGCTACATCCACATCTTATGACAATATTGAACTCTGTCTTCATGTCAGTTGGAGTCAAGTGGCACAAGAGATCAGAGTTGCATAGTTAAGGCTGGTAGTTTGTATTATAATTCATGTGTATGTCCATTTCCAGTAATGATGGTGAATATTAAATATGTCTTCCTTTTAAGTGATCATAATTCAAGACAGTACATTTAAAATATAAACTGTTTTGTAAGAGTAGAATAGGAATTTTATCAGACTTTGTCCAACTCAAGTGTTTTTTATTGATGTATCCCTTTATCTTTCTTATTTTTTCAGTGTCAAATACATACTGTCTTTCATTTTTGCTTCATCTCTCTAAACCATATCATTTCCTTCTGAGCTTGGTTGAAATCCCATATTTTTCATATAAACCTCTTTACAAAAATGCCTTTTATTTTCTGAAATCTTACTATATTTAGAATATATATAATTTTTGGTCTGTGTGAGTTAATTTCATCTCTCCAAACAAATCGTAAGTACCTTCAGTGCAGAGACTATGTCTATAAGATATAGTTTTGACATATTCCTATCATCCATACATTTAATCAAGCAGGTACTGATCATCTTTTCTGTTCAAAGTACCATGGTAGCTGGGGAAGGAGATAACAAAAAGACCTAAATTCATCCCTGATCTTAAAAAATTTACTATTCAGTAGGAGAGTTAAGACTCGTTATATATATGACCCTAATAGTAGACATTATGTGGTACAGAGTGATGAAAAAAAGAAAAAAAAAACCCCAAAACGCCAAAACCCTGAAATATTGGTACAGTTGATGGAGGGCAGTTTATCTCTCAGACAGATCTCTGAAACATTTAGCGAAACTGATCTCCTAATTTGGTTTCTTATCCCAGGAATTTTTTTTTATGTCTGAAATTGACCCTAAGAATTTATTAAATTATGTATTGCTTTCATTCTCAAAAAGTTTATTGAAATATTCTATTTTTTTATTCACACATTTTCCCCCCACATTGCAAAGTCTCTGTAATCATGTTATGTCTTTATAAATGGGGTCTTATAATCCCTTTTGAAGAAATAGCAATTATATTATTTTAAACAAAATGAAATTGTCTACATTTGACTGTTTTTGACCTACAAAAATAAGACATTTTATGTAATATAATTGTCAGACCATTTAAACTTTGTCATTTTTGTTCATCTTGTCATTATCTCAGTCATGTTAGGTGCATTATTGTGACTAAATACGCTGAGTTCACTGCCCCTCAAAATGTCCTAAAAAATATCATGCTAGAGATGCCACTGAAATGAAAGGTAATTGTTTGTGGAGAAAGGAGTGGAAACAGAGCACTGGGTCCAATAATTGACATTGCAGCAAATATTTATTATGGGATAAGTGATCTTAATTACCTATTTTTTTGCAAAGCAGTAACAAGTACTTGAGGAAAACTCAAAAGGAAGATACTCAGAAGTAGGTAAAACCTTGCAATTTTATTCTTTAGATAGATGCACAAACATTGCTTTTCACTTTTCTTTATAGAAATTCAAATAAATTTTCCTATTAATCATTTTCTACATTTATAATATAATCTGTGCCCTCGATTAGTGTAAAATCAATATAGAAAGGTAAGTTAATTTATACAGAAATACATATGATGGCAAAATAACTAGCACAGAGCAGAAATGCTTATGAATTCAAAAAAGAAGTAGATCTTGGGCGCAAGAGAGGAATTTCAAGAAGGACTTTGTGTTTTGAAAAATGACTGAAAATGTTTATTCAGGTATTTTGCCCATTTTTAAATAGAATTATTTGCATTTTTGCTGTTGAGTTGTATGAATTATTTATGCATTTTGGATATTAACCCTTTTGAATATTAATCTGATAGATATATGGTTTGCAAATGTTTTCTCCCATTTTTTGATTGTTTCTGTTGCTGTCCAGAAGCTTTTTATTTTGATGTAGTTTGAATTATTTATTTTTTCTATTGTTACCTGTTCATTTAGTGTCATATTCAATAAATCATTGCCAAGATTGTCAAAAAAATTTATTCCTATATTTTCTTCTAAGATTTTTACAATTTCAGATCTTACATTTAAGTCTTTAATCTATTTTGAGTTGTTTTTGTGTGTGATGTAAGATAAGGATCTAATTTCATTTTTGTGCATGTAGATATTCAGTTTCCCAACACCATTTGTTGAAAAAACTATCATTTTACTATTGTGTATTTTTGGCACCTTTGTCAAAGATCAGTTGACTATATATGTGTAGCTTATTTCTGGGTTCTTTATTCTGTTTCACTGGTCTATGTACCTGTTTTTATGGCAGTACCATACTGTTTTGATTACTATAACTTTGTAATATAATTTGAAATAAGGAAGTGTGATGCCTTTTGCTTTATTCTTTTTTTCAAGATTTCTTTGGCTCTTCAGGATTTTTTGAGGTTCCATACAAATGCCTAATAGGTATTTCACTAATCATCATTAGATATTTGCTCAATATCACTAATCATTAGGGAAAAACAAAACAATAATGAGATGTCACTTCATACCTGTTAAGATGATTAATATTAAAAAGACAAGAGATAACAAATGTTGACGAGTATTTGGAGAAAAGGAAACCCTTGTATACTGTTGATGGAAATGGTAATTGGTATAGCCATTATAAAAAATTTCATGGCAGTTCCTCAAGATATTAAAAATAGAACTGCCATATTATCTAATAACTTTATTCCTAGATATAGCCAAAGGAAATGAAATCAATATTTCAAAGTTATAGCTACTCTCCCATGTTCAATGCATCATTATTCATAATAACCAAGATGCGAAAACAACTTAAATATCCTTTGACTGATAAATAAATAAAGAAAATTTGATATACATATACATACAATGAAATATTATTCAGCCTTAGTAAAAAGAAAATTCTTTTATTTGTGACAATATGGATGAAACTGGAGGGCATTATGTTAAGTGAAATAGGCCAGAGAATGACAAACACTATATGGTATCATTTATATGTGGAATTAAAAAAAAAGCCAGTTTTATGGAGACAGAATGTAGTGGTGGTTGAAGAAGGGAAAAAGGGAGATAGGCGAAAGTGTACAAATATTTAACTATAAGAAGAATAAGTTCTAAGGATCTCTTATACAACATAGTGACTATAGTTAATAATATGGTATTGTTTACTTAAAAGTTGTAGAGAGTAGATTTTAAGCATTCTCACCACACACACACACACACACACACACACACACACACAAAATTAGCTATGTGAGGTAAAGATATGTTAATCATGTTGATCTTTGTAATCACTGTACAATGTATATGTATATGAAATCATCATGTGGTATACTTTAAATACATACAATTATATTATAAATTATTTCCTCATAAAACTGGTTAAGGGAAAGACGAGTGGGAATTGGATAGGCAGAGGGGAAGAAAATGGAGTCCAATTAGTGATGTATGGAAAATAGAAAAACAGTGTGAGAAAACTTCAAGAAATTGTCAGAGTATGGAGAGGATCTAGGAAGCAGGTTCATTATAGATGAGGCAATGAAAGATTTGGGATCAGAATGAGAAGGCTATTGATAGATTTTATGTTAACGGTGAGAAGTAGTTAATAATTATCTTGATGATCAGTTTCAGTAATTAAACTATGGAAACTTTGAATTTATCAATATAATCCCTTACTTTAAATATTTTTTCACAAATATTTTTCTCAAAATATTGTTAATTTTCAGATGTTTAATTATTAACTTTTAAAAAATGTTATATTTACTGTTTTAGGATATATTCATTTAAATCTGCTAGGATTAACTATATGAGAGTGCAAGAAGAAAAAAGCTATATGCTAAATTAAAATAATGTGTTTTTGAAATATTTTGCCCCCAAAGAAAATATTGCTAAAACTTTGCTCTTTTATCTAGGTAGTAAACTAAGCTTGTGTCTCTTGGTTTTAGATGCTGTATTAGTTTTCTTTTGCTAATTAACAAGTTATCACAAATAGTAGCTTAAAACAACCCTCATTTTTTAGCACGAAGTTCTATATGTCAGAAAGCCATTCACACTGGCTGAGTTTTATGCACAAAGTATCACAAGAGTGAAATCAAGATGTCAGCCACGCTGTATTCTCATCTGGAAGCTCTGGGAAAGACGACTTCCAAGTTCATTCCTAATGTTGGCAGAATTTAGTTCTCAGCTGTGAGACTGAAGTTCCCATTTGCTTGCTGGCTGTTAACCAGGAGCTATGCTTCTGCTTCTAGGGGTGCTCTTCTTTGCACATGTCACTTCCATTTTCCATTCACAAATCAAATCTTTGTCTTGCTTTGAATCCCTCTCACTTTTTCTTCTACTTTCCTCTTATACTATCATCCAAGGAAACCTCTGCTTTTAAAGGAGTTCTGTGATTAGCTTTGAATGCCTATGATGATCTCCCTACCTTATGGTTAACTTACCATATCAGATGACAATCACAGCAGGAATATTTCATTATACTCACAGATTCTACAAAGGAGAGGAGGTTACAAAGGGATAAAGATCATTGCAGGTTACTTTTATAATTCTGCCTATGACAGATGTATATTTGATTATTGTTAAAACTTACTTTAATATTATACATGGTAGAAGTAGTGTAAATAATTGTCACAGAAATAAATAATAACCAGGGACTAGTGAACAAAACATGTGGTCCAGAAACCATGATTATCAAGAATAAAATTAATATAAAGGTTAAAAGGTTATTCTTTGGCAGCAAAATTAAACTGAATTAATACAGGTCTTATAAGCAACTCCTCCTTTATGTACAACACATACCCTTAAATGGATGCATGCAATAAAAGCCTTTAAGAGCGCAGTTTTCCACCCTCCCACGGACAATATAAAGGGACTCTTCATTTACTTCTCTGGCAATGATGCTAAATCCCATTTTGACTTGATAAGATATCCCAATAACAAATTCAGGAGTTTTGTGTCTAAGCTGGAAAAGGAACGATGGTGGAGTAGGAGGTAATGAAGAAAGTCCTTCCTCTTCCAAATTTTAGATAAAAAACAACTTAGTCTGTGTCAAAAGTCTGTCAGAATTTCACTAGTTCTATTTCTTTGGAGAAATGTAAAAACAAAACAAAAGCAAAAATTTCACCTGATTCTTGAAGAAAGAGAAAATCCATCACAATCACATTAATGATATGATTTGATGACCTATACTACTTTAATGGCCACCTCTAGATCCTTAAATGCTGTGAGTTCATTACTATTTCTCCATGAAATCACTGTTTTGACTCATAGCCGTGATTCCTGTCCTGACTGGTAATCTTGACTGTGAAGACTATAGGCATTCTCTTTCAGTCTCCCAGAAGCATGCTCTGTGTCTGATTTTTCTCTTTTTGGATACTGGTGCATTCTTAAGGGCTCTTCAGTGCAACTTATGTAACTGGTCCTAGACCTGCTGAGGTTTATTCAGTGGTATTATCATTGCTTTATTCAATAACCATGATTCTAATTAGCTTGTAAGTTGAGTTTTTAAGTTCCCCTCAATAATTTATAATTATCCCCAAAATGAATAAATAATTTTCCCAATTAAAAAACTCTATACATGATTATTAAATAAAGACAATTAAAAAGAAAAAAGATAAGGGTATTTGAAAGGTAAATTTTAATTTTTTTCAAAATGACTAATTGTAAAGTACTCTGTTTAAAAAGCTTTTAAATAACTTGTTTTTATTTGGCATAAAACTGGCACACATGCCATTGTTCTCAAGATGAATGAGAACATATCATATTGTCATGAATGGTGGAGAGAATGATCTATTCTACTTAGGGAAGAGAAAAAGAAAACTTAAAAAGTTTAAAAGAGGAGCTGAGTCTTCTTAGATAAATCGGTGTTGCAGAGGAAATCAGGAAAAAAAAAACCATGAATAAAGGTAAAGAGGCATGATGGAGCAAGGGATTAGCATGAAGAGCATAAAGGAGGAAGTGTAGGAAGAGAAAAGATGAAGAAAGAAAAAAAAGATTTGGGTGGATCCTGTCTGCAAATGCTTAGAAGAATGTCATAAAGATTATGGTCTAGGATTCCAGCTTTGCCTATAATATGCTGAAAAATAAAGTGCCCATTTAATTCCCTGGACCATGATGATTGAATAGAATAGAAAAGATCTTCATCCTGAGAGAATCCAACTCTAATACTTTAAACCAAGTAAAATGATCCTGATAAATAACCATTTTTGGAAAGAAAAGATATTTTATAAATTATTCATGGCTTCTTTGTCTCAAAGTAAGAATAATCCTGTTAATTCTTTATGCTTTAACTCCTATTTTATATTATGTTACTACACATTTCTTTCCACTTAACCTTCACAGACTGATGCATTTTTATTTCCTTCATTTGCAGGATTATTTAGTCCTTAAAAATCCTTGCCTGTGAGCTTTGCTTTATTCCTGTTTGTACTGTTAAAGCTCAGCCAGATGGAACTCTTCCAAGCCCTTATTTTTGGCAGAGATTTGAACAGCTGGAATTGTGTAGTTTCTGAGTTTGAAGAAAAGATCTGTAGAACTCATGTCAGCAAGGGCCATGAGCTCTCATGATTTCTCTTAGTAGCTTTATATTCATACAATTTCACTTGGAAAAGACTAACATCTGTATTTGTGCCAGGATGGAAGAGATAGTGAGAAGGAATTGCATAGAAGATCTGGCTTTTGACATTTTAGGATATTTGTGACTGCTTTATTAAACCCATTTTAGAAAATTGTAATTGTCTCATTATTCTAACTTGTGAAGTCATTTGGCTGAAAGCATAGATTTAAGTAGTTCTAAAAAGGATGGGACTTTTTTTTTGAAGGGGTGTTGAGATTCACTATGTTTAACTTAGAACACTAAGTGGAAGATAATTAAGACAAATTGGTGTTGACGTAGATGTGAGATTTATCTCAAAGATTAAGTAGGTCTCAAAAAGTGTTCTTTACACTATTAAAAAAGAATGAAGTTTTTTTAATTTTAATATTTGAAGGCAGTTAACAATGGTATTTAAATAAAACATTTTCCTCCCTGTTCTCATTTTCAATGGCTTAATATTCATAAAAACTAATTTTAAAAGTTTAGTCAAAAATAAATTTCACCTTGTTGCATGTGTCTTTTGGGTCATGTTGAAAGTCTAAGTAAACACTATGTTATATTAGACTACCCAGTTTTTTTTGTTGTTAGTTTTATATTTCTTTTCTTTTTAAAATATTTTTTTATTTTTAATTATAGTTGGCATATAATATTAGTTTGATGTGTACAACATAGTGATTTGACATTTATGTAACTTACAAAGGGATCATCCCAATAAATATAGTACCCATCTGACACCAATATAGTTATTATAATATTACTATATTCCTTATGCCATGCTTTGCATCTTCATGATCATTTTGCAACTGCCAATTTGTTAATCTCTTTCCCTTTGTCACCTCCCGAATTCCCCTTCTATCTGGCAAACATCAAAATATTCTTTGTATCTATGAGTTTGTTTCTGTTTTTTTTGTTTGTTTATTTTGTTTTTTAGATTCCACATTAAGGGCAATCATATGGCATTTTTCTTTCTCTGCCTGACTTACTCCACTCAGCACAATGCCCTCTAGGTTCAGCAGTGTTGTTGCACATGGCAAGATTTCATTCTTTTTTTATAGTTAAGTAATATTCCAATATATGTATTGCTTCTTCTTTATTTATTCATCCATTGATGGACACGGATTGCCTCCATATCTTGACTATTGTAAATAATGCTGATTTGAACATATGATTTCATATGTCCCTTCAAAGTAGTATTTTAGGTTTCTTCAGCTAAATATCCAGAAGTGGGATTACTGGGTCCTTCTTGGTCTCTTGTTATAGCCTTTGTTTTAAAGTTAATTTTTTTCTGGTAAGTATTGCTACCCCAGCTTTTTGTTTGTTTCCATTTTCATGAAATATCTTTTCCATCCCTTTACTATCAGTCTGTTTATCTTTTGATCTAAAATGAGTTTTTGTAGGCAGCATATATAAGGGTCTTGTTTTCTTATCCATTAAGCCACACTATCTTTTGATTGGAGTACCTAATCCATTTCAAATGACAGATAATGTAGTTATTGACATTTTATTATTCTTTTTTTTGACATTTTTTTCTTTTTTCTTTTTCTCAAAGAAGTTCCTCAAACATTTCCTTGATGGTGATGAACTCCTTTAGCTTTTTCTTGTCTGTGAAGCTCTTTATCTGTCCTTTGATTCTAATTCTAAATGAAAGCTTTGAAATATAGAGTAATCTTGGTTGTAGGCCCTTGCTTTTCATCATTTTGAATATTTCATATGAATCCTTCTAGCCTATAAAGTTTCTGCTGAGAAATCAACTGACTATCTTATGGGAGCTCCATTGTATGTAACTGAATGCTATTTTCTTCTCTCTTTGTCTTTAAACTTTGGCTTTTAATTATGATGATCTTGGTGTGGGCCTCTTCAGGTTCAGCTTGTTTGGGATTCTCTGTGCTTCCTAGGCTTGTATGTCTATTTCCTTCTCCAGGTCAGGGAAGTTTTCCATCATCATTTATTCAAATATGTTTTTAATTCCTTGTTCTCTCTCTTCTCTTTCTGTTACCCCTATGATGCAAGTATTGGTATGCTTGATATTGTCCCAGAGGCTCCTTAAACTATCCTCATTTCTTTGGATGTTTTTTCTTTTTATTCTTATTGGGTATTTTCTGTTACTTATCTTCTAAATTACTAATTTATTTGATCTTCTGCTCCATCTAATTTACTCTTGATTCCTCCTAAGCTGTTCTTCATGTCAGTTATATATTCTTCATTTTAGATTTTTTTGTTTTCTATTTTTGTTAAAATTCTCATTGAATTCATCCATTCTTTCCCTAAGTTCACCAAGCATTCTTATATCATATTTTGAATTCTGCATTTGGTAGATTACTTGTCTCCATTTTGTTTAGTTCTTTTTCTGGAGCTTTGTTTTGTTCTTTTATCTGGCACATGTTTCTTTGTCTCCCCCTTTTTGCTGCCTCCCTGTGTTTGTTTCTATGTATTAGGTAAGGCTGCTATGTCTCCCAGTTTTAGTAGAGTGGCCTTATGTAGTAGGTGTCTGTGGGGCCCAGTGGAGCAGCCTTCCCTATCACCTGAGCTGGATATTCCAGGTGTGTGCCTTGTATGGGTTATGCATACTCTCCTGTTTTAGTTAATCCTTGGTTTCTGTTAACACATCAATAGGAGGGATTGACCTTCGGAATGATTGTTTGTGAGGACAGGTTGTAACTACAGTGGAGGAGCTGTTGTGCAGGGGCTGAACCTACAGAGCAGGATTCATTTTTGCAGAGCTCTGGTGCCTGCCCAGTCTACTCTTTGGATGTGTTGTCTTCAGATGTTGTTCCGGGTCGTGCTCCACCTCAGTCTGAAGATAGCCATTGGGTGTGCCTGTCCTGGGACCTTTTGAGAGGGGCCCCATTTGCAGGTCCAGTTCAGCCACAACCTGTGACCCTCCTGGACCCAGCTGT
This sequence comes from Macroglossus sobrinus, assembly GCA_004027375.1. Taxonomy (NCBI): domain Eukaryota; kingdom Metazoa; phylum Chordata; class Mammalia; order Chiroptera; family Pteropodidae; genus Macroglossus; species Macroglossus sobrinus. The sequence goes on from PVKZ01000143.1 coordinate 603,171, forward strand.
CATGAGCCCCAAGCAATCTGCAGATAGCTTCCACCCAAGTAGGGCTTGGAGGTACTTGGAAGTGTCAAGCTGTGAACTAAGGCCAGCTGCTATTAGTGCCAGGCTTGGGGCTGCTCAGCCAGAGACATGGGCATGCTGAGGCCAGATGCTGCTTGTTTGTGTTTTGTGAAACTTTTTATGTTTTAGGACAGTTCACAACATGAGCCAAGACAGGCCGTTTGTATGGAGAAGCCACTGGATATAGCTTGGGTGGGTCCACAAATTGGGTAAAGCAGAGTCTCAGGGAATCGCCAGAGTGGAACAATCAGTGTTAGCCAGATTGATGGAGACTCAGATATGGCAGCTACCTGTGTCTGCATGCTGAGTCAAGGGAGGGCTCAACAAAGAAACCATAGATTCTGTCAGCACTTCTGTCTGAGAGGAAGCTGCCCCTCCAGCCCTCTCCCTGAAGCCAGTCAATTCAATTCCTCCCTGTATGACTCTGGAACCTTTTGAGCTATTGCCCCAGCACTGAAACTCAGAGTGAGTGAGTCCATCAGCAAGCAAGTTCATGATCAGGCCCTTTAAGAGGAATGACTGAGATTCCCACTGTCCTCCTCTCACCGAGCCACAGTCTGCTGATTTTCACAGCCAGATTTTGTGAGGCCTTCTCTTCCCAGTACTGAAATCCTGGGCTGGGGAGCCTGGTGTGGGGCTAAGACCCCTTGATCCTCCAGGAGAAGACCTCTGCAGCCAAGATATTCCTCCTATTTTTTAACCACCACACATGAGTGTAGAATTAGCCTATTCTGTCTTTGCACCTCCTACCACTGTTGAAGTGTCTTCTTCTGTATGCTCTTAGTTGTGGGACATCCTGTCAACTAGATTTTAGGTGATTCTCAATGATGGCTGTTCTGTAGTTTGGTTATAATTTTGATGTGGTTGTTAGAGGAGGCAAACACAGCATTTACTTACTTCACCATCTCGACTAAAAAAGGAGACTACCCAGTTTAATAAAGATCTTTAAAAATATAAAAATATTAGACAATAAAAGTATTTCACAGTAAAGAATTGTGACAAATAATGCAGGAATTTCATAGTAATGTAGTGTAATTCTGATTGGAGATGAAATGAGAAAGTTTGTTGATTCAGAGCCTTTGAATAATACAAGGAATGACATCTGAGTCACATATGGTACTATTTAAATTGCTCATTAGTTGCAATTTGAAACTCATCAGACTTATATAATGTTAAGCTTTTAAAATAGTAACGTGCAAATAGCTCTAAGTAGAACATACAGTTTCTTTAATAATTACTTTTCTTAAAGCTAGTAATTGGAAAATTATTACAATATTGACAAAAATATTAGAATTAGAAGGGACTCCTAGAAATCATTGGTTCCAGTTTCAGTTCTTTTTTATTAATTGGGGCATAATTTATACATAGTAAAGCATAAATTATAAGTATTTAGTTCATTGAAATTTAAGTTATTGACATGTGTAACTGCAATTCCAATTAAAATATAGAATATTTTATCTCTCCAAAGTTTTCTCATAGCCCAATCAATACTGACACCCCCCATCACGCAAAAGCAACTTCTGTTCTAATTTCCATTTTGCTTTGTCTAGAACTTTATATAAATGGAATCATTCACTATGTACTCTTTTCTATCTGGCTATTTTAACTCAACATAATATTTATAAGGTTCATCCACATTGTTTTCTGTAACAGTACTTGATTTCTTTTTAAAGATTTTTATTGTATAAAAATACCACAATTTATTCATACATTTTCTTATTGTGGACATGTGGGTTATTTCCATTTGGCGACATTATGAATAAAACTACTATGAACGTTCTTGTACAAATTTTTTTGTGGTCATATGTTTTCATTTCTCTTGGGTAAATAGCAAAGAGCAGAATTGTTGGGTCACAAAGAGTTTATGTGTTTAATTTTGTGAAAAATTCCCTAATTCATTTCCAAAGTGGTAATATAATTTTTCACTTTCACTAGAACACCAGAGAGTTCTGCTTGCTTCACTTCTTATCAACACTTCATAAGAAAATTTTATTCTATTCTAGTAGGTTTAAAGTGGCAACTCATTAGATTTAATTTGTATTCTCCTGATGACTATAATAACATTGAACATCTTTTATGTGCTTATTGATTCTGTATATCTTCTTTTATGAAGTGTTCAATTTAGTATTTTGTTCATTTAAATTGAGTTATTTCCTATTTATTATGAATTTGTAAGAGGTCTTTACATATGTCTTTTGTCAGATATATGTCTGATGAATATTTTTGTTTAGGTTGTGACTTGCTTTTTTATTTCCTTAATGGTATTTTTAATAGTTTCTTTTGAGAACAAAAGTTTAATTTTGCTGGTTTATTTTTATCAAATTTTCTTTTACAGTTAGTGCTTTTTGTGTCTCCAGAAATTTTTACCTATACTGAGGTCACAGAAATATTTTTTTGTGTTTTCTTTGGTAAGCTTTATAATTTTGACATTTATATGTAAGTCTTTGATTCTTTGATTATTTTTTTGTATGACATGAGGTATGGGATAAAGTTTATGTTTTTCACATAGATATCCAGGTATTCCTGATGATCTTTATGATAGAGCCTATCATATCAATCTTTGAAAGTTGTCTATTTCAATTAATTGCATTAATAAATGTACATAACTGTTAGGTTTTTTTGCCCTCTTCTTTCCTTTTTCTTTGACAACCCATTGCCATTTGATTTTGCTTCTACAATTTTATTAACATTTGAAATTGCTTTTATGACAGTAACCATATCAGATGAGGGCACCCTGAGGCCCATCCCAAAAAAGCAGGTTGGATAGTAATTGCTCTCTTTCTATTATTGTTACAATGAAGTGTTTGATACTAAAGTCTTAAACACAGGATGCATGATCCAAGTAAATCAGCCAGACTCCTCTGATGTCTTTTCCTCCTAGTCTTCTTCACTGACAACCACAGGTAACTGTATGAAACTGCCAAACCTCAGTGATATGTCCTTGTCATTACATGGTGTCCTAGTTCACAAGACTTTGGCTTTTGTCTTATTCCCCTTTCATTAGTAGTAAGGAGAACCCTGGCCTGTACACAAATCCCACCCTCAATCCTTGTCCTTATGACATCCCTGCTTCTGGGCTACCATGTTCAGTTTCTCTTCTGTCCAGGCAATGGAGTCTTGTCTTATGCTTCATGTTAGATTTTGAAATTTTCTCTTTAAAATAATACTCCTGAAGTAATAACCACAGATCTGTCTTACTATTGATCATTCAGCACATTCCTGCAATAGTATGTGTTCTGTACTGCTGCTCAGATTGGTTCTCCAACTTCTGAAGTTGGTTCTGAGATTGTGGCATTACATTTTCTTAGATGTAGCACCTTATATTTTCTAGAGCCACACCATGGGGTGGAGTGTGTATATCTTGTCTTCATCCTGCCTGGCCTTGGATTCTTCACTAATTCAAAAAGTTGTTCCTTCTTTGTACTTAGAAATTGCTATGAAACTGGCACATTACAGTGTTACTTGTTTAATTCTTTGTCATCAGTATTTCTACATCATCACTATTTCAGATATTTCACAGTGTCTGAGGAGACACTCTTGGGAGAGTTTGCTCATACTTATATTTATAGCTATTGATATCTTGTCTCTGTACAGTTCTCTCCATTTGCTCAGCTCCCTCAGTTCTGTTAATAATAAACTTTTATTAGAATAGGTTTTCATCTCAGGAGACCTGATGGTCATATTTAAAAATAACATTTCAAATAAAATATTGCTTGAAGTTTCTTCTGGTTTTCTTCTCTTAAAAAAACCCACAAAGTTTGGCAGGATCTTGATCATAAATAGGAACTCATGCCTGTAGGTATTAAAAAATAATTTAATATGGAAGAAATCTATATTTAAGAAATGTTTATAATACATATTTTATAACCACTTTTTCCATATTCTTTTTTTGAGAGAACTGTTGTTCTAATGTTTTTCAATGAGTTTAGAATTGAGTGACATTAAGTTGTGATTCCATCCAGCTGCTACTTTAGATAGGCAAAGACTCTCTGCCTACTATGTACATCTGAGAAATTTTCTCCCTTGTATGTCTCAGACATGTTAATTTATACCATTTGAGTCAGTCTCCCTCTCCTCCACTTCATTGTAAGCTTTATAGAGGCTTTTCAAATTTTTTTCTTTGATTTTTTTCTTGGTCTCTGTTGGAAGGTCTCTGAAGGCTCCTGAAAGATTGTGATTTCAGTATCCTCAATGATAATCCTTTTTGAAAAACTTTATCTCTAATCCAATGACTTCTTCACTATTTTAGCAGCATACTCCCATGGTCCAGTCTTTGAGACCTTGAAATTTGAAAGTCACTTTATGACCACAATATTTTTTCTATCCTTCCATAATGTCCCCGTGCTGATTGTAATCCTTCCTCCCAGGTTGTCACCCACTCTGGGCTTTCTTTCTTTCTTTTTCTATCCTGATTAGAGCTAATTTTAAGTCTTTTTAACAGGAGTCTCACTTGCAACAACAATCTTATCATGTTCTTTGGGTACTTTTGTGTCTGCTGTCTTTCAATCATTGGCTTTTTCCATGCTTGCTTCTGGCCCGAGCTGTGCTAAAGAAAGATTGCCTGTCAGTGTTGCCAGTCATCCTTAAAATTTTTTTTTCAGTCATAGTCAGCTGTCTTGATTCCTAATCAGTCTTGTTCATATCTGCTTACCAACTCCTGGAAATCTTTCCTCAAAAAACTCAACCTGGTACACAACAAGCTGTCCAATATCATACTTCCAAAAAATTACAGCCCATCAGGTATAGATCCTATTAATTTTATTCATCTTCATCTCAAAGTTTATATAATTAATCAGCCACTCTTTCTTTTTCTTATTTCAGAGGAAAAGCCAAACCTCTTTTTCAAGGCTTTTTTCATACTGACCTCTATTTCAAGTAATAAATCCATCTTCAGTCTTTCATTTGCCAAAAAACTTAAGTTTTATTAACTGTATCTAATTTATTATTTATGCCTCTGCAATGTAGCTTTAGACTTTACCATATCAATGGAACTGCTACAAGGTCTTGAGGCATTATCTGAGGGTCAAAATTTGGTTTCTGAGTTTCCTTTTCTTTACATCTTCCCTGACCATATCTGATCCATCAGATATTTTGCTTCCTTCATTTTTATTACAATTTGGAGACCCAATATTCACTTTAGTTAATCTTGGTAAAAATGCAACTATCACGAGGCATCCCTTCTTTTTTTCCAAGAAACACTTTATTAAACTGGAAAGGGATCACTTTATTATATTATTATTGCAGCTATATTTTAAGCAATTAAATAATTCTATTTTAAGTAGGCTGAACATAATTTTATTTTATGTCCTCAAAATTTAAACAGATTTTGACAATGTGAAACATTTACTAAACATGTGTACTAAGATGCTTTGTATAAAAACAATAATTTGAGAGGATTACCTGAATAATGTTGTACAGTGTTCTGGGTTGTGAAAGGAGCCAATGGAGTCATCTGGGTTGTGCTAGACACACTTGTTGGGTGTCTTTTGAAGATATAGATTAGAGCAGAGGCAGAATTCAGAGTTTGAAAGGAATATTAAACATTCTGCTACAGTAGTCTTGATAAAATGAATCAAATCTGGGATAGAAAGATGGGGAAAGAAACAAAATTGATAGAAAATGATTCCTGCTTGATTTGGCATTCAAAAAAATTTAAGTCCTATTAAATAACTCCTTATCTGATTTTGCCTCTTTTCCACCAGGCCTGATGAACTCAAATATACTATTCTTTTAGATCAAAAACAACTTTTTTCCAAAACAGACAAATGATAGAGCTTGAAATAATAATATAAAAGCAGCTACCATTTAATGAGTGTTTTGGAAGGCAAAAAAGGGATTTATTATCTTCATTTTTCAAATTATCTTCATTTTTCAAATTTGAAAAATGAAGCTCAGAAAATTTAGGTAACAGACATAAGATCACTCAGCTGGTGACTATAACTGCTCCCAGCCCAAGCTGCCAATCTCTAAACTTCTTGTTATTCTTCTTTCCCATATTGTAGAATGCTTTAGATTCAACAGCAGGGAATGTGAGTTCCAGTCCTAAAGTTCTATTGTTTTATCATGCAGCAATAGATGAGTCATTTAATCTCTTTCAGCTCCAGTACAGTCTTCTGTAAAAAAAAAAATAAAAAATAAAAATAAATAAAAGGTATTAAGAAGATAAGAGGAGAAAAACAGCCAAATTTGAAAAGTGGGAATTTTATAGGACAAATGGCATGATTACTTCAACAAATAAATTAAATGAATAAAAAAGGGTGAAAAGTGGGGAACTGTTGTAGATTAAAAGAGACTTAATAAACATCAACAAAATGTGATGTCTGGCCCTTTTAGTTCAGAAGGGGTGGAAGGGGCACGCTATTCCTGATAAAAACAACAAACTGAAAAAAAATATATGAGAAAATCATAAAAATTGAATAAGAACAAGGTATTTGATAATAATTAAGAAATTATTAGTAACATTGTAAAATGTCATAGTGGTACTGGGAAATGTTATAGAAAAAAGTGTTACCTGTAAGTGATAAATTTAAAGGATAAATAGGTGAAGTAATATTAAGTATGGGATTTGCTTTAAAGTACTTTTATAAATATAAACCAGGTGGAGATAGATGAGAAAAGATTAGCAAACTATTGATAATTGTTAAAGCTGAGTGGTAAGTGCATGAGAGTTCATTATACTAAGTGCTCTATTTTTGTGTTTTAAGTTTTCCACAATAAGAAGTAAAAAAAAAAAAGGCAGAGAAGAAATAAAAATAATGAGACATATTTTCAAGTTTATTTTCGATCTAAGGCAGAATTATGAAGGATTCCAATATAATATTTTTTAGTATGTATTAAGGCATTTGTGAATGACAAAGTATAATTATATTTTTTAAATTAATTTTTAACATCTTAGAGAATAATTGGATTTTGAAAACTCATTCCTACTAATCCATAAATGCTACTGTTTCTATCACATGTAACATCACACCTAAATTGTCTTTGCTAAATTAATTTGTTAGGATTCTTCTATCAAGAAGTTAAGTACCCAGGATGCAGAAAATTTCTTTAGTTCTACTCACTGATTTTGTTAGAAAAACAATTTCTCACTACTATAATTTAAAATTTATTAGCATTTTCTTCTCATTTGATTCTAAAATTTTAACACATATTTGAACTAGAAATATAGTGATATAAAAGAATTACAAAAACCATAGCGAGTAAATTTGTCACTCATGTCAATTGTGTCATGTCATGTGAACATGTCATGTGAACATGTCATGTCGATCATGTCCTTGTGAACAAAGGAGCAAATTGTTTCACATTTGATTCTCGTAAGAAACAAAATAGTAACAACAAAAATATAATCAATAACAGATAGCTTTGCCTTAAAGAGCCTTAATATTTGTACTTAACTGGTGTGTACACTTTCATTTTTTCTATGTGATTTCCAAATCAAAAGAATCAGTAAAACAAGCTTGTTTATTCTTTTCTAACTTGCAAATTTTATAAACCATTAAATATTTTTGACCGAAAGATACAGGCCAATTTTTGCCATAGTGACCAATGCTAATTTGAAGAAAGATGGTCAACAAGTACTTGAAACTTGCTTTTATTGTGGAGTTTTGTCAAGTTTATGGTTATATTGGCATACTAATAAAACCCACAATAATTTACCATGAGTTTGTGACAATGATGCTTCACTTTGTTTATTATGTAACTCTCTGATTGCTCAAGGAACTGCTCTCTTCATCCCACATTAGCCGCAACTGCCAAGTCTACTAGTCAAAACAATTTCACAATTGAACATTAAAGGACTCAGGAACATTAGCAGAAGCAAATATAAGCAGGATACCATAGTAACCCATGGAATCTGAGGAAATGATATTCTATTAAAGGATAAGATAATGTCCCAATATAAAGCTTTACATGGACAGATTAGCTTCTCATACTTAAAATGTTTTCTAATGTAAAATGAGCTTATAATTTTATAGTGTTTATATTCCTCGCTATCACCACAGTACTTTTAAAATTCTGTTAATACTTAATATATTTTTAAAGTTTAAAAACAATAGATTAAGTTAATGGGGTGAGGAAGATAAGATTGCTTTATATAGAGGTAGTAGTTTAAGGTTTTTAAGGTTATATAATAATGTTTAAGAGAAGCAACAGGCAAATCGGAGTCAATACATCAATATGATTTTAGATTTAGCACTAACAAATATCACCTCATTCATAAAGACACATGGAAAAGATATCTCTCATTCTCTTTTTTCTCATCTTTTTACTTATGCTTGTCAATCATCACTCTGCAAATAAACATTTATTACAGTGGATTTCAAACTTTTCATGCTTGAGGCAAACTCTTTAACACTAGAACTTTTGGGGTCACCCTTGAAGGGATTTTAAAAAGTGAAAACACTAAACACAGGAAGAATAATTATATTTTCTAGAAGAACTTCTCACAGTGTTTATTCCTGTAAAACTGATTTCAATTTCACAGAATTCATATCATCACCTCCAGCAATGTGTCACTGAATATAACTGTTTATTGTCAAATTAACATCTCTTAGTATTAGAAAGGCAAATTCCTGCACATTACAGCCACTTTAGCATCTTTCAGCATTTTGCTGCACACCTGTGAAGAATATGGGAAACTGCAGAGGTGAGAACCACTGATGGTTACCAAGCCCTGTATAAATTCCATACACTCTTCTTATCTACTAGTTTAAGTACAATTACAAAGAATATAATACAAAATGAGGAACAGATTTCTACGGAGGAATACTAGCAAGTGTATATTTGTATATATATTCAATTGAAAGGATTCTAGGATACTTTTAATGTTGGTAAACAAAGGCAAGTCTAAACAATATTATTTCTGTCATTGCAGATCCAAGACACTGATAAGAGAAGGAGAGGATTAAAAAGAGTGTAGGGTAAATAAGAAGGAAAGATGGGGCACATGAGGGGTCCACAGTTATTTACAACTAAAAATTAATTTAGGGGCTATGTTGCCATTAACTTTATAATATGTTAATTTTGTGACTGAGAAACTGATTTAGTTTGATTTTTTTTTGCTTTGTTATACATATTTAATTATGCTAAGCTAAGTTAAATGTAGAAAGTTCAAAATTTCAGCAAAGGAATGGTCTAAAGAAATGAAATAGAGTTTAATTTCATGAAGATAGGAGAAAGAGCAATAGATTAAATCATTTTAAATTATTTTAAAGGGTAGCTTGTAAAGCAGGAAGCATAATCATTCATTGTAAGTCTGAAACATCCAGACATTGGAACTTTTATATAATTAAAATTAACATTCATTGTGACCCATACATAGGATGATTATACCTGCTTATTTGTTTGGCATCATCTCAGTTTACACCTGATGTCCCTCCTTAATTACTAAGAATGTCCTATTTCACTCTGAAAAGTGTTCTGCTTTTCATGATAAGAAATATAAACACTACTCATAACATGAAGTAATAGTGATATAGAGTTTTGCTCAAAATTAGGAAGAACTTTTCATAAGTTAAAATTTTCAATAATGGAAATAATTACTTTAAGAGTCAGTGAAAATATTAGCCATCCTCAATTAGATGCTAAAAAATTATTAATGAAGGGCATTTTAGTGGGGGCTAGACCAGGTAATGATTAGAACAGCAGATATATGAATTAATTTTAATTATATAAAAGTTTCAGTGTTTGGCTGTTTCAGACTTACAAAAATGTCAGGTTCTACTTAATACAACATCTGCTAACACTCTGAGTCTATTTTATGTTAAGAGTGCTGTAAAAGCATAGTATATATTTAAAACATAACCTACAAATTGTTTTACTTTAAAATCTTAAAATTTTATCAGGAAGAATGAAAATTAAAATATCTCATTATTTTGATGCAACCTTAATAGAATACTAAAGTGTATAAATTAGAGAAATAGTATTGAAAGCTGAGAGAAAATTTGGAAGGATTTTGATACCAAGCTTTCATAAAATGTCAGAGCTATATACTAAAACTTCCTTTTAGAAATAAGATTTTTAGAAAAGAATTTAGAGTACATTTTTTAAAAACAAAGTGTTTTAATATAGTGTGGGAATGCTATAAAAACCATGTTAAATTAACTATGATTGATAATAGTTAAGATTATTTAAAGCCTTACAAAAGTAGACTACTATTTATTGATTTGTAAGATTGCATTATAACCATGTTTTCCAAACAATAACAGTTTCTGGGGCCATTGTCATGTGGAGAATTACACTGAAGCAATGGAGTTCTCCAAACATGTTAACTGACAGACATTCCTGGGAGTCAAAGGGCAGAAAAACTTTTAGACACAAACTAAGGTGCTTGAATAACATGGTTTAATGAACAAATAAAAAAAAAACCAGCAAGAAACAAGGGGAAAGAGTTGAGGATAGCTTGATTAATAGCCATGACAACAGTCCAAATAGGAAAGAGGTTGGTGTAAGGAGTGGAGGAGAAGTTTCTCAAGTTATTTAGAAAGCTACTGAAGTTTAAGTCACATCTGCTGAATTCTTAATAGCCCAGCACAATTTCTAGCTCTTCATACCACTGTCACAGGCCAAATACTGGCTGATACTATACACATCTATTAATTATCTTTTAGCTTACACTTCAATTCTGGAATTTGTGTGTTAACTTTTTAGTCATTTTACTTGTTACATCAGAAATGTTCTTCCCAAGCTTAACTCTCTGTTATAAAATTTAAAACATTTTGTGAAATATAATTTTTTTCTTTATTAATAGCAGTATAATTAATATCACTATTGCCTCTTATTAAGATATAAAGCAAATTATTAGCAAATATAAAATGTAACATGTCATATAGAATACTTGTTTTCCAAAGTAATTTATCTATGTTCACTTCTACACATAAAAGGCAGTGACGCCCTCTCTTCTCAATCTACAAAACTCATGAGATGTGTGTTTTACATAATTACCGCATAACTCACCAGAGCTCTAAACGTTTCAAATCTTGTATCTGTAGTTTGTGGTAAACATCTTTTAGTGAGACCATTGCATTCGTTTCTAATCCTCCTGATAAAACCACTTCATGATTATTCTTGTTTTAAACATTCTTAGTGGTCCAGCTATTCACCTACTCAATAATGTGTGCTGCATCTAAACAAGCTTGAGGAATTTGAGTTTCATTTCTGGCTTCATCTCTTCCTATTCCCTCCCCAGCCCACACTGGACTTTGTCTTCCTCAAAAACATAAAACATTCTCCCTGCTTAAACTCTTTGTTTGTGGTGTTCCATCTGCCAAAACATATTTCTCTCCAAAACATGTGGCTTGCTCCTTTTATCTCCCTCAAGTCCATGTTCAAATGTCATCTTCTTAGTGAGGCTTTTTCTGAACATCCTACTCAAAGTTGGTGCCCTGGATCAGTCCTTCTATTTTTTTTTTTTTTGATAACACTTAGAATTTTCTAACATATTTTATACTTCATTTATTTGTTGTATTTATTTATTTTATCTCTTTTTCTCTTAGAACATGTCTCTGAGGTAGGGATTTTGACCTGTTTTCTTCCTTCTGTTCTGTATAGGTATGTGTGTACATGTATCAGTATGGTTATTAAATATCAACAACCACATTCTAGACAAATTTGTAAATAAAAGGAAGGTAAAAATGTAAATTGAAAATGTAAAGGAAAACAACATCTGTGGCATCTTGTTCTGGTTTGCCTGGGACTTTCTCATTTTAGCATTAAAAATCCTGTGTCCTGGGAACCCTCTCAACCCTCTGTGAACCAGGACGCCTTTTATTTCTGTCTTAGTGTGAGATAGGTACACTACTGCTGACACCACAATTCTTAATAAAATTGTGTATGTTTACCTCACACAAAGACCTAGGGAGCTTTCTCCTTTAACTGATAAGTCTCTAAGTGTGTCATTTTTTTTGGTGTTCTGGCTTGATTTGCAGAATGAATACATGTTCTTCTCATTAATACTTTTCATGTTATCATGAAGTACTAAACTAGCAAACAGATTCTACACTAATTTGCTCAAATGATTGTACTAGCCTAGCCTCTTAGGTTTTCTTTTTTTTTTTATATAAAATGAGGGAACAGATGTTAATCTGCATATTTTCTACCACTAACATTCTAGGGTTCTACTCTGTGTAATTTCTTTTGACTTGCAATTGAAATTGTTCCTTTTGCTTTGGAGATGGCTTGGCCATTGCTACCTTCTCAACTAGAGAATTTGGCACTTGGGAAAAAGCAGGAAACTTCTCTGACCATGATAGACTGGAATGACTTTAGTTTCTGTATCTCCTCTGTTAGGGCCTTCCTTGCCCTTTACCAACTAAGATTCTCACAGGAGGAAAAGAGTGATGTGGCTCTGAAACATTTTAATTCTAAAGAGGCTGTGTTTCCTGGTGAATTAATTTGTTTTTTAAAGGACCCAAATGTCTTTTCTACAATTTCAAACCTAACTTGAATTTAATAATTTATTAGCAGTTTCCTCATAATATATACAAGTGTATGACTAAAATAAGATACACACATATGTGAGACTGAACTGTGTATGTTTGTGTGTATATATAGATTAAAGGAAACCTAACAGTTACCATATTTTTTTATCGCCCAAATACTTAGGATTTTGTTACCCTTTCATGAATTTGAATAAAACCTAGGAGACAAACAAGTAGTTTGATCTTAATACAGCTCTCATATTTGGATTAAAAAAATGCTTTGGGGAAAAAAATTAGCAAAAGCAAATATCATTTGCAATTAAATACTTTACATTTGAATGATGCTAGGGTATTTAGAAATCACTTCCTTTGTCTACTGATTTTCTCAGTGACTCTGGAAAGAGAGCAGGTGTTCAAATCAGATTGGATTCAGATTTTTGCTCTACCACTCATTAATTGTGGATACTTGGGAAAATCAGGTTAGCCCTCTGATTTTTGGTTTGGGCAGGTATATAACCATGATTGCAGTGTCTGCCTCATTCACCTGAACCCTTTTACAAGTTGTTGTAGGACTAATGAGGTAATGCTTGTAATGTACCTAAAAGAATGGCAAATATAAAGAAATGTAATTATTATTATTATTTGTTATTATTATTATATTGAGGAGATTTTTTTTCTACCCTTTAAGTTCTTCTAGCTGGTCTAAGAATTAGATTGACAATGGACCTAGAGGATATTGTGCTGAATGAAATGGGTCAGATTGAGAAAGACAAATATTGCATGATTTCAAGTACATGTAGAATCTAATTAACAAATCACCAATGACAATAGCAAAAGTGGAAAGAAACTCATTAATACAGAGATATTTTGAGGACTACTAGATGGGAGGGGAATTGGGGGGAGGTGAAAAATTGGTACAAATGAATAGCTGTAGAATAGACATGGAGATGCAGAGTATAGCATGGGGAAGATGGTTAATAATGTTGTAATAAGTATGTAAGGGGGAATGGGGTACCAGATTTAGTGGGGTGATTGCTTTGAGAGTTATGTGGATCTCTGATTACTACACTATACAACTGAAACTAGTATATTTTTGTATGCCAACTATAATTGGAAGAAAAAGCTCATCGAATTGTACAATGTAAAACAAAAAGAATGCTAAGTGCTTACTTTTTAGTTGTTAGAAAAGGTTTTAAGGGTTAAGATTTCTAATTAATATGAAAGTGTTTTCAGTAAAAAAAAGATATAAGATATGCAAATGTACTTTTGAGGAAATTAAAAGAAAATGGTTTACCCTAAAATAAGTTGGTTATTTCTGAATGTGTAAAAATAGGCTAACTAAGAGGTACAGGAAAATTGTAGAAGCTTTATGAAAAGGAATCATGGGGCACAAATTTTATGTGTGATCAAGGTGGATAAGACTAAATAAATTTGTTAGAAGTGTTTTTAAAAATAAGCTTAATATTGGTAGAGTACTAAAAATATTCTTTCAACTGCTAAAAGGACAAAATTTTCTTGGATTATTAGTCTGCTCCTGATAATTTATTATGAGAGTTTTCTACAGAGAAAGCAAAAAATCTGTTTTATCAACAACAAAAATTGATGAGACAGATTAACAGGAGAAAATTTCATACATATGGGGGCTCCATAAGGAATGAGGCTCACAGGCTGTTGGGCAATCAAGGTTTATATGCTATTCTGAGCTAAGGAAAAGCAGGTCTGGGACTTCAAAGTGAAGAAAACAATTTATAGGAAATGGAAGAACACATGCTCAGTAAACAAATATTTATTGTGCCATGCAGAGACAACAGGACACAAACAGAACTTTGGACAAGCAGGCCTTGCTAAGTCTTCTCCCCCATCCCAACCCCCACCCCATCCAAACCTATTCTATCACACCTCACTTATATTCTTTGTAATTATCTCTGGTGATAGTTCTCCTCTTGGACCTACCCCTCTATCTAAATAATTTTAGGCAGTTAAGAGGAAAGTAAAAGCTCTTTTGTAGTCTTTTGGGCCTCAGTTATCTTCAGTTTAGAGTAATCCACAGGCTAAAGTGGCACAAGTTGGGGAGATCATTCTGAACCCCTACAATTATTATTCCTGTTTATAGATAAAGAAACTGAAGGTAGAGAAGGTTAAGTAAAATTTGTCCAATTGACAAAATTTACAACTTATGAACTCAGGACTTGTTTACAAGTCTATAACTCTTTCTTTGAGAACCACAGTGATATTTTGATGCTTGTCAAGAATCCACTCAGCAAAACAGCAGCTAAGTTCAGGGCTACATTATAAATTTTTTGAGCCATGGTCACTTTTGTCTTCATAAGCCCCTTTCACCATGCAAAAAAAATGTAAATAAATCCAGGTGGACTTCATTATGTTATATGCATTAGTATTATATTAGGTTTTTCTTCATATTTTAAAGAAAAATATTAGAATGTTTTCATGGGTCTCTAAACTTATCATGGGTCCTGGGCACTGTGTTCACTGTGCCTGATGGTTAAATCAACCTTCAGTTAGAAAAGAATTACTTTGTACTGAGACAAAAAATAAAAATAATGAATTCTCTGGCCCTATGTTTGGTCTTAAATTCAGAAAGTGTTCTAGTGAGGTCTTTCAGCTGCCCCCACAGTGCCTCCCAAAGTGTGCTATAGTTAGCTTCTAAACCAAGTTAGATAAAACTGGGACACTTGCCAAATCCCATTGCCTCACTCTCTATGAGTGATGGATGGGCTTATACAACTTTAAAAGTTCATGATTAAAAAAAAGTTAATATTTTAAAATATAGAGCACAACAATTCTTCTACGTCAGATAATAAAATCTAAGATTAATACAAACAAATGTGTACGCGGGAATGTTGCAGTAATTCATCATGTCTTCTCCAGAAGTGGTATCTACATTAAGTGTTCCCAAACAGTGTCAGAGTCAGTGTCTGGAATCAATGTAATCAGGAAGGAAAAGGAGCCGAGTCACACATTTTAAACTTGTAGGCTTCATATGACAGTTCCTGTAAAAAAAAAAAAAAGAGGAATGCTGCATTGAAACTTTTTTAGTACTCCCTTTATGATATTTGGATTCCATTTAGAAGACTATAGAATTTCGAAATTCAAGGCTTGAAGTATATAAAATCCTTAGACTATCTTCAAGAAACAAAGCAAAATAAACATAATTATTTGGCAATCTCAGGATAAGCCTACACTTCTTTGCTGGATAATTTTTGGTGTGGTGTAACCATCTGAGTTTCCTCAGACAGGAAGGTTTATGAATGCAAGGAATAAAAGCTCATGGGAAAATGCCTTCTGTAACCTTTTCCCTGTTACTTTTCTTGACTGCTGGGAGCTTTATTCTCAGCAACATAAAGTGTGTCCATGACATACAAGTCAATATAGATTTTTACTATTCAATTATTATGCTGACGTGGACGTCAAACAAAAAAAATTACTTCATTAAAATGACATCAATAATCTTTCTGATGCATAAAAATGATGTTTCAAACGGAGGGAAATGTATTAGTACAGACATAAACTTAGGCATCTGAATCCTTAGGCCCAGAAAATGATTTCAAACTGAAAAAGTCATTTACATTAATCATTGATGTGTCAGCTGAAAGACTGTAAATTTGTCATTTCTAAAAGTGATTTTACGTTATAAAGTTGCTCAATAAACACTCCAAATATAGAATGGAGGGGTTTATTGCCATTATTTATTACAAGTTTTAACATGCTCATTTTGGGTTTGCCTTTTTAAAAAAATCAATGAAATGAGTTAGTGTGCTCTGGAAGAGTGTACTTAAATTTTGCTTCAAATGGATTCTAATTATCAGTTTCAAACTAAGGAAACAGAACTGTTTATTATAATTTAACTTAAATTTATTAAACATTTTAAGAGTTTGTTTGGGAAAAAAGACACTGTGCTTAACTTTCCCCAAGGTCTATATCAGGCATGTTCAAACAAGTTAATTTGCTCAAGAAACATGCACAGCTATGAGTTAGAAACCATAATAAGCACTGAATAGTAAAAAAAAAAGCAGGAAGAAAGAAAGAAAGAAAGAAAGAAAGAAAGAAAGAAAGAAAGAAAGAAAGAAAGAAAGAAAGAAAGAAAGAAAGAAAGAAAGAAAGAAAGAAAGAAAGAAAGAAAAGAAAGAAAGAAAGAAAGGAAGGAAGGAAGGAAGGAAGGAAGGAAGGAAGGAAGGAAGGAAGGAAGGAAGGAAGGAAGGAAGAAGGGTTATGTACCAAATTGGTTAAGAATAAGGATTATGGAGTCAAATAGCCTGAGTTTGAATATCGTCTCTTCTAATAGCAAAGGCTTGGGGAAATGATAACCTCCCTCTGCCTTAGTTTCCTTATATTAAACATTGGGAAGATAATAATAGTCCAAACTCCTAGGGCTGTTAAGAAGATCAAATGGATTCATGCATGTTAAGTGTTTAGATTTATTTCTGGCACTTTGTAAGCTAATGAATATTAGCTATTAACTGAATATCCCTCCTGCCACGAAACTCAGTGCCTTAGGAAAACAGTAGACTCCAAATGCAGATATACTATACTACCATGCAATGAATACTATATAAATCTGAATAAAATGTTTGAGGAGGCACAGAGATGATACCAGATGAAAAAAATATCATGATGATTAGAGAATGGAGATGATAAGAGAGAAAAAACATCACTGCAGGATAAAACAAAGGAGAGATTAATTCTGATTAGGTGAGTCAGACCAAATTTTAAAAAGGAAATTACCTAGAAGCATATTAAGATTTTAGAAATCACACAGATGAAAGTTCATGAACAAAGGATTGGGGGTATGAAAATATAACATAGGCTTAAGAAAAGGTGATTCGTGTCCATGATGGAGGGAGTGGTTGAATTGAGGGCAATGAGTCTGGAAAAGAAGGTTAGGATCAGGCTGACTGTAGCTTCTCATGCACATATACACACTAGGAAGCCATTAAAGGATTTACATGAAAAGGTGACATCACTGGATCTGACTTTGAAAGGATAACTCTGACTGTGGAAGAGTGGAGCCATATATACCCAAAACATAGAGCTGGGAAATTCAAGCAATTGATTAAAAAAAAAGGAAAGTGGCTAAGAAATGGTTGAAGGGCAAACCAATAAATTTTCATCCACTGGAGGTAAGAATTGCAATCACAGTGAAAGTGCTCATTGCTTATCTCCTTTGATCTGGAGTTCGAGCTCATGTGACAGTGGGAGTCAAATGCTGTCTGGGGACAAACTGCTTAGAAATCACTATGAGGCTGTATTGAAAAGAGTAATCTTTGTGGTCTATTTAAGTATGTATTGTGCAGAAACATCTTAATGATTCTTGCAGTTATTCTTTGGAGAGGCTGTCTTGAGTAGTTATTTGGGTGTTTACTATAAATTTAAAAATAATATTATTTTTTACTTTTGTCTTTTTAATTTGAATTATTTCAAATTTAGAAAACAATAAGAGATATTTGTGCAAACATTCAAATTTCTCAGAAGTCTTTTCACCAGGGTGTTATTAATGTTAATTATTTCTGCTGTGACTTGACATACATTAAGTGGTGATATCCTCATTTTTCATAATGACCCTAATAGCCAAAGGAAAAAATCAAACTTTCTGCAACACTCAAAAACTCAGCGAATTTGTAATAATTCATGTAATGTTTTTCTTTAAGCTTTTCCCCCATATGCATTAAGATTATTTAAAACAATGAACTGATTTAGAGGGATGACTGAAAGTAATGAAGTAATCTAAGTGTTTAGACTTCTAGTCTTCTAGACTTGTCTTTTCTGTTCTCTCTTGTGTCTGGTCTTTCTTCTCATTTTCCTCTTTTTGAAAAAATTTCTTCCTTGCTCTTTCTTTCTCCTCTCTCAGTAGCACCCTGATCCATCATTTCATAAGAACCATTTATCATAAAATGATTAGATCATAAGAAGTAAATAAGAAATTTCCATTTTAGCATTTAAAAAATAAATAATTATTAATTGGTATTAATAAAAATCTTCAAGATATTATTTTTTCCTTTTCAAACAAATACAAGAAGGTATTTAACATACTAT